>OY757939.1:23974935-24580521 GCA_963585895.1 Sepioteuthis lessoniana
CATCTTGAAATGCAAAAAGTTAGCTTCTATCAGAAAGAGATACATTCTGGCAAGAAATCTTACAGAATGCTTTCAACTAAAGAGCGGCTAATTTTTTGACTAAAAAAAAACAAGACTATACAATAAACCATAAAAATATATTCAAAATACAAATATAAAAATTCTAATTTGGCATAAAATAACCTTAGCAAAGTTGACATGTCATAAAATCAAAAACCAACCCACCAACTTTTTTTGGCATTAAATGACCCACTGAGGTTGATGTGCTGCAAACGAAAGCAAACCAAAGCAAACCAAACCTGCTTGGCAGGGCTAAGTTTATTGCTTGGCACCTGAGGCACTCTAATATGGGAAATGTTATTGGGATCAAGTATTTTTCACAATGTCCATGCATGAGTCTCAATCTATGTTTGTCCCCCCAACCCTACTATAAAATGACTTCATATCCAATCAGGAGAGATGAGTGTCGAGGATATAAATTACCTCCTCCAATCTTACATTAGACCTAATATCAGGTTCAAGTAATTATTTCAATTAAATAATATTGGTTGGTTAGTTCTGTCTTATAGCATATCAACCCTTGTAAGTTATTTAATGCCAAATCCTGATTATACATATATATTAGATATATATGATTGGTAAATGAACCAGGACTCTTTGTGTGCACACAGTCAAATGGTTTAAAGAATTGGTATCTAACACTGATGGTTTTATTTGCACACAGTCAAATGGTTTAAAGAATTAGTATCTAACACTGATGGTCTTATTTGCACACAGTTAAATGGTTTAAAGAATTGGTATCTAACACTGATGGTTTTATTTGCACACAGTCAAATGGTTTAAAGAATTGGTATCTAACACTGATGGTTTTATTTGCACACAGTCAAATGGTTTAAAGAATTGGTATCTAACACTGATGGCTTTATTTGCCCACAGTCAAATGGTTTAAAGAATTGGTATCTAACACTGTTAGTTATTAGTAACCGCAAAGCTATGTGCAAATTCTTTGTATAAGATAGGAATACTTGATAAATAGAATTATTAGTGCAAGATTGTAATACATAAAACCACTTAACTGTGTACAAAGAGATGGTTAATATTAAATCGAATTATTAATGTTAGATAGCAATACTTGAAACAATTTAACTGTCTGCAAACAAATGATTGATATTGATAGAATTATTACTGTTAGATTGCAATACATGAAACCATTTAACTGTGTGCAAACAAATGAGTTCTAGCCTGTTTAAATATAAAGTTACCAACAAACTATTCTCTTACAAATCATATGTATATATAATATATAAGTAAAAAAGTAAAGTTGACGACCGTTGTTGAGGGCAACCAGAAGGCTCCATTTTTAATAGCTACTACACCAAGGTGTAGGGGAAGGTGCTACTCCTTTCCCTGGATTGCTCCACTTTACCCTTAATACGTACCTTATATTGCTGAGTATTAAGCAAGGAAGTATCAAGTACCATTTTTTAAGTCTTTGGTATGACACAACCTGGAATTGAACCCTGGTCTCCCAGACCATTGGCGAACACTCTACCCACTCGACCAATGAGCTGGTACAAATAATATATAATATATAATATATAAGTAAAAAAATAGTTTAGTTTGAATATTATGCAAACGTTTTGAAGAAAATTAACTTTATGGTTTTAAGTAACTATTCTTTATACAAATAATTTACAAACAATTAAATGGTTTCAAATATTTCTATTTAACATTATTAATTCTATTGAATCATAATTATTTGTTTGCATTCAGGGATATCATCTCTTGATTTTTACTGAATTCAAAGGTTTTCCTTTTTGACCTTTTTTGATAGGCTGGGGCTGTAAAATACATTGATTGTATCTCTGCAGAAGGGTAAGACCCCAATAGCAAATGAGTGTCCTGGATATAACATTAAACAATCTGATGGTGAGGCTCCAGCCTTAGAGATACAGGGGATGCAGAGTACTCCTTCATTGCCATTGTACCTTGGTTCACTCTGACCCAGAGGAGTAACCCCTGACAGCGTCCTATCTGTGGGTTTGTTGTAGAGTGGTTAAACACGACCATCAGCACTCTACCAGATGGACTGGCTCATAGCTATAAATAGCCTACGGTTAAAGACTTTGAGAGTTGATTTAATAAGCTGATTAAAATTCGGACTGATCTTACTTCGTTTAGCTATACCCCATTTTGACCCTCTTCAACTTCTTGTGAATTCTCTTGTTAATTGTTTGTAACTTATTGGACTGTGTCTTTTTCGTATGTATCTGTAAGCACTGAAGGTGCTGAATAAATATATTAAACACCCATTCTTCTCTGTGTATCATTCATCTCAACGATAAAACAGAGTCAAATAAAACAAATTGTGTGCAAACAAATGACAGATTTTAAATTGTGACTTAGGCTTAGTGGGTAGAGAGTGTTCGCCAATGGTCCGGGAGACCTGAGTTTGATCCTAGGTCATGTCATACCAAAAACTTTAAAAATGGTACTTGATACCTCCTTGCTTACCACTCACCAATATAAGGTAGGTATTGAGGGTAAAGTGGACCAATCCAGGGAAAGGAGTAGTGCCCTCCCCTGCACTTCAGTGTAATAGCTATCAAAAAAGGAGCCTTCTGGTCATCCTTGACTCTGATTGCTATCTTTACTTTTTTACTTCACATATAGCAATACTTGAAACTATATAACTGGGTGTAAAAGGAAGGTTATCTACAAAATCTGCCCACAAATCATATATGTATTCTATATGCATATGTGTGTGAACAGGATTTGGCATTAAATAATCAACAATGGTTGATATGCCATTGAACCAACCAAAACATAGATGGGGTATTAAAGTTTAGTGCTATTCAAGGTCATAGTTGTTATATATTGACCCTCGACAGAGCCATCAATTAAAAGATGCACCAGTGTAAATAAGCGGAAGAACAGCGGAAGCAAGTGGGCATGAGACAATAATATAACCAGGGGCCCGGGGCAGTTTAAGTGAGTTGGAGATAAGATGCCAGCGTGGGAATCAGCTTGCAGATTGAGGGCTTGTGGCCCTCAGTGACCCATGGTTGAGCAACCCAAGCCAAGATGAGAAATAAGTGCTGCTATGGTCGAAGAAGAACTTGGGGTCAATATAGCAGTCTTTCCCTGTCTCCAGCTCATCTCTCACACACAACAACATCACCCTTTAGAGAATAAAGTGTGAGAGATATATTTTTATAAAGAAGTGTGTTCATTCGTTCATTGAAATTCGTCATTATGTTTGATTATGTTCCGCATATATTTGTATCTATATGAGGCTATGCAACAATAGTGAGCTGCAAGTAATGGCAATTAAGGGCTGAGGACACACCTTGTAGAGCCCCAGAACTGGAGCCATACCACCAAATGCAGGTTTACGTTATATCCAAGAAACTCATTAGGGAGTGATCATACTCTTCTACTTTTTTGATCCATAGCCTACAGAGCAGTAAAAGGTTTTAAATATTCCAATATTAATAATCCTAAACAGATCTATTCTATTGGCACAGAGTTAAATAGTTTTGAGCATTGCTATGTCTTACGAATAATTCGGTTTGATATAAATTATTTGTATGCTCACAGTTAAGAGGTTTCAGGTATAGTAAATGATTACGAGGTTCTATTAAATTTATAGAGCAAACCCCAGCAAGTATAACCACTTTGGATCAGAGTGGACATGGGAGTAATGGCAATGAAGACAACTCCACATTCTTGAAAGCTACTGGCCTGGGACCTCACCATCAGATAGTTTAGTGTCATATTCAGAACATTTCCAGTCAACACATACTATAAACCCTGCCAACTGGGCTAGTTTCATTGGGGGAGGAGTGTCTTATCCCTCTGCAAAGGTGCTGTTGACATATTCTAAAGCCCTAGCTGACGGAGCAGAAAATAGTTTCAAGTATTCCTATTCAACATTAATAATCCTATTTAATAATAACCATTTGTTTTTTACTCAGTTATATGGTTTCACATATTCCTATTGAATAGAAATAATTTTTAAACATATCTATTTGATCCCTAGATGGTACCCTAACAGATACTACCACTTTGGGTCAGAGTAAACCTGGCAGTAATAGTAATGAAAGGGTACTTCCCACAGAGCTGTAGAACTGGAGCCTCACCATCAGATATAATTTAGTATCATACACAGAACATTCATTGGAGAGTGGTCTCACTCTGCCACAAAGGATGCAGTTTGCATATACCAAGCCCTGCCGACAGGGCTAATATGTTTATGCCTGTGTATATATTCTTTGAGAGCCACAGAAATATATCTCTTGAGTTGTAAATGGAAAAGTTTGAAAAATAGAATAAAAAGTCTGAGAGAAAATTTCATTTTACATCAACCTTTGGAAAATAAATTCAAAGTTTGAAATGAATGCAATATAAACTGATCAGTGTAGAATGGTAATCCCCAAAGTGGAAAGATCCAAGAGGCTGGTAAGGAAAAGAGGTGTGGTGGTCAGAGGATGACAGAATGGCATCAGAATAAAGAAATTCATTTTATTTTTGACAATTTCTTGATGTCAAAATCTACATCACAAACACTTACATAATTCATTTATTACAAAGAATAAGATTAACATTGCTATAAGCAAAAACCTGGTTTTATTTTGGGTTTCTTTTGTGATCTGATGTTAAACTTTATTATGTGAATATTTTTTAATATCTCAATGATCTGGCAACAAGAACCAGTCAGAATAGACAGCAGATGCTCTGAGGAGAAAGTGATCATTGCATTTTCATGTTTAAAAGATCTTGTATAATGAGCATTTCAACAGAATCTTTTTTGAGGTGAAATGACAAAGACAAGATAAAGAGATGGCATTAAGATAGGTTGTTTATATCAGAAAGGAAAAGTCAGTCACTTGATTACAAAAAAATTCTATTCATCTTTATTGTCAATATTACAAGTTCTTTTTCAACTCGTCTCATAACCAGCAAGATATGAAGTGGTATCTTATTCAGTCCATCATGGAAATATTCATGCTTTTATAAATTGTATTCCCTACCTTCCAAAATGGTTTATGTGGTTTTACCTGGGCCAAAAAACTTTGGGTGTAAATTAATACTCTCTTGGTAACTAACTGATTGACTCAAGTCAAAAGTCCGCAATCTAATGTCTGACCACCTCTTGTGCCTATAATGAAAATTTTCATGATTGACTTGTTACTGTTGGTCACATAGCCAGATACTAGGGTCACTAGTGATGGGAGACTGCCACTACTTTAAAAAGGCTCAATTTATGAAAATTAATACAAGACACCTGAAAAGCTTGTGTTTTGAAGAAAGTTTCATTCTTACATTATGCCCCAAAGTTTGACCTTGTTCCAGCCTAAGATAATTTTAGTCGATCACCAAAGTACACACTTTATGTTTACATACAAGACACCTAAAATGCAAGAGTTTTTATGGATATTCTCTCCCCATACTTGTGGCCTTGTGGCAGGCTAAGCTCACTCTGAATCTAATGATACCTTGTTTTGATAAAATAAAATGCTTTTCTCCAGTCTTCACTCTCTCTCCTAATTACAAGTGAGGCAATGTTTATATTGGTGGGTGTTTGTGTGTACATCTATTTATCAACATTACATAGGTATATACTTCTATGTATATATCTATATGTGTGCATATATATATATATATATATATGCTCAAATGTTTATATATATGTGTGATTATATGTATTAATACCAGACATTGGCATAATGGTTAGAGTGTTTGCCAATAACCCAGGAGACCTGGGTTCAATCCCAGGTTGAGTCATACCAGGTTGACTCAAAAAATGGAACTTGATTCCTCCTTGTTTAAAACTCAGCATTATAAGGTAAGGATCAAGGATAAAGTGGAGCAATCCAGGGAAAGGTGTAGCACCCTTCCTTACATCTTGGTGTAGTAGCTATCAAAAAGGGAGCCTTCGGGTCAACCTCGACTATGGTCGCCAAATTTACTTTACTTATACTATAAGAAGTGTGTTCAAAATGTACTGAGACATAATGTCATATATATATATATATATATATATATATATAAGTGTGTGTGTGTATTTGCATGTGTCTATAGCACTTTTATATGCATATATTTGTGTGTGTCTGTGTATATATCGCCACACTACTTACACACACACATATGCATACATACATATATAAGTGGTGTATATATATATATATATATATATATATACACATACACCAAATATGTTATAATTATGTGCAAACAAATGAAATCTTATAGAAAATTTTACCTACTAAGTATTCATTTAGAAATCTTTTGTTGAAAGCATATACACATACACAGAATTTGGTGTTAAATAACCTACAAAGGTGATATGCCATAAAACCCAAACAACCAAACCAAACCAAACCAATATGTTATATACGTATATATATATATATATATATGTACTCAGATATTTCCACACACACACACACACACACACACACACACACATATATATATAAGTGAAAAACATATAACATAACATTGGATGTATATATATACTTTCAAATGAATAGGTACATAAGAGGATTATTTTTTTAATTATTTATTTCTCTTGAACACGTCTTTCTAGTGTTTTACACTTTCTTCAGGAAGTTATAATGCTTGATGATGGTGTTCCCTTTAATTTATACTGTGGCTACTGTTTTGATATGGTTGTGGTTCTTTTTTATTCCAGGATTTGTGCCTGAGAATTTTCAGCTTGACAAATTTTTGTCTCTTCTGCAGGTGTTGCTTTTCTCTTTCTCTTTTTTTTTTTCTTCTTTTTCTTTCTACAAGTGTGTATTCTGTGTTTTTATTCATCTGCATCGGAACTCATGTCCTTCTTTGTGCGTATATGTTTGGGGCTTTTGTTTTCTTTTATTACTCTACTACTCTCATTAGGCAAAATATATATATATATATATATATATATATATATATATATGAAATGTGTATAAAATGTATTGGATATAACAATACACACACATATATATATATAACAATATATATATATATATGTTATATATATATATATGTATATATGCATATAACATTGTTTTTTTTCTGTGACTGCTTTGTTTCAATTGAGATCTATTATCTAACCATTTCACTATCACAGTCACAAAATAATGTATAGAAAATTCAACTGAAATGGTTATCTCAAGATGAAAGCAATGAGAAAATCACAAAAGAAGAACATTCTGCCCATTTAAAATTGAACGGAAGACAAAAGTTCAAAAGAAAATCATTTATTAAAAACTAAAAAAATAATAAAATAAAATCAACCAAAACCTTATTTCTTTTTTTTTTTCTATCTCTCTCTTCTTGTCTGTCAGCGAAAGCTTTTCAGCAATATTCTGTTTGTCATCAGCAGCTGTCTTGTTCTGCTCACGTCTCTCTATCATTTTCTTCCCCTTGTTTTCTATGCACATTTTGCTCCAATTACAAATCAACTGCTTAATTGCATATTGTTTTCTTTCTTACACATCTCTGTTAGTTTCTATTGGTTTCTAAAGAGACTTGTTCTATTTTAACTGTCATCTGTTTTTGATAGGCTGCAATCACTCTCCATTCCTTATACATGCAACCACTTTCTCTTCATTTCTTGTCATCCGCTTTTTCTGCATGATGTTTCCTACTCAAATGCTTACAAGACTTTCGTATCAGTAAATTTCCTTCAGCCAAAATAAGCTTGAAATAGAACTTGCACATTCCATCATCAGTGAAGCAGCCACACTTACATTTTAGATGTATCAACAAACAGTATCACTAAATTCAGAGAGCTTTTAAGATCAGTATCTTTATCAAGGATATTTTGCTTGTCTGGCATGAGGTCACAGCTATAGTGAGCTCAGTTAGGATAAAACACCACATGTACAGTCAAACCTAGCTTTCATTAGGATAAGGTCGTAGATATTGGGTAACTGCTATGATCAAAAACCAAGTCTGCAGTTAGGATATTTATTAAACTTAAGTTAAGCTGGCACTGGGTCATAAATATTGAGTACTCAATTATCAAACAACAAATATATGGTTAGAAAATTTACTAAACTTAGCTTAGGCTGGCACAACGCCATCAATATTGGGTACTCAATTATCAATCACCTAATGTATGGTTAGAATATTTACTAAACTTAACTTAGGCAGGCTCAAGGTCATAAATATTAGGCATTCAATTATCAATGACCAAATGTATGGTTAGGATATCAACTCAACTTAGCTCAGACTGGCACATAAATATTGGGTAATCAGTTATCAAATACCAAATAACCGGGCGATTGGCCTAATGAGTAGAGTGTTTGCCAATGGTCCGGGAGACCTGGGTTCAATCCCAGGTTGAGTCATATCAAAGACTCAAAAAATGGTACTTGATGCCGCCTTGCTTAGCACTTAGCTCTATAAGGTTAGGATCAAGGGTAAAGTGTCGCAATCCAGGGAATGGAGTTGTGCCCTCTCCTACACTTTGGTGCAGTAGCTATTGAAAAAGGAGCCTTCGGGTCATCCTCAACTAAGGTCGCTAACTTCACTTACTTTACATTGGTACAGGATCATTAGTATTAGATTCTCAGAGGTGATCAAATGCTAAGGGTATTGTTCGTATATTTAATAAACTTAGATTGGCACAAGGGTACAGTTTTTAAGTGTCTTTTATAAAAATAGGCAATAATTAATTCAAGGGAGTTTTTCAATTTAGTGTCTTGCCTCGTTGTTCTTTGGGGATTGTTCATGCAATTCTTTTTCAGGGTCTTGAAAAATGTTGGTAGTTGCTTTTCATCATCTGGATGAATAGAAGTTGACAAACACATTTTTAGTGAGTTTTCCTTTTAAACTGTCATTTCTGAGCAAAGAAATTCTTTCTTCAAAGTAATATAACTGTCACTAGTATTTAGCCTTCAGGCCAATCAACAGTGACCAGCCAGATTGGCAGCCAAAACCCAACTCAATAAAATCTAAATTCTTATCATGTAACAATCTTAATCTACAGATAGAGCAGAGCTTTTAACAAAATCTCTATTACAAAAGGTTCTTATGACCTCCAACCAGTCAATCACAGTTTTCCTTGTCTTTTTGACTTAAGAGAGTGTTGACCTTAAGGTCATCCTGTGACACTTAACCTTTTAACCTAAGTCTAACTATAGTGATATGAACAGTGGACAAAGACTTAAGGGTTGGTCTGTTTTACTCTATGATCCCAGGTGATTTTACTAGAACTAAAATGAGCCTTAGCTTAGGCCAATGGTCCTCTTTCTTTATGTCTAACAGCCAACTGCCCACTGCTACTTTGTAGACAAACTGCTACAAAACCCAAGCATGGCCCCGCAACTCTCTTTCTCTCTTTAACAGCCAACTGCTCACTTCTAGAACTGCTTTTGACTTGAACTGTTCTCAGTAATCCACCACAGCGACTGCTTTGACCACCGAGTATTAAAAGCCTTAAAAAAATGAGATTTCTGTCAACTAATGTGGACAATTCCAGTTAATAAGAACATCAGAAATCATCCTTTCTTTTATATTATATATCTTTTAACATTTGCCGACTCAAATTGTTTTTGCTATGGAAGCACCATATGCACGCTAACAAAAAACTTAATGGGAACTACACAAGAATGTTATGTGCTGCTTTGAACAAATCTTGGAAGCAACAACCAACAAAACAGCCACTGAATAGTCACTTACTTCCCCTCTTACAAAACCATTCAAGTAAGACAAACAAGAAATGCAAGGCACTACTAAAAAAGCAAGTACAAACTCATGAATAATGTTCTTTAATGGACTCCTAGATATGGACATGGCAGTGTTGGTCAACCAGTAAGGACTGACAGGTTTCAGCATAGAAGACCTGCCAAAAGCGATGAATAATAGGGATGGATGGCAAGAGAGAGAGTCAAGGAACTCTGCGCTGTCTGCGTGACTTGTTGATGATGATGATTCTTTTTTTGGTTTTTTGGGTTTTATGGCATATCAACCTTTGTAGGTTATTAAATGCCAAATCCATTTTTACTCAAATAATCAGTTCTATTTCAAACAATTCAGTTTAGCATGAGTACACAATTTAACTGTCAAAAACATTTCTATTTCAAGCTATTCAGTTTATTCAAACAATTCTAATTTAGCTAATTCAGTTTAGTATAAGTATAGATTTTGTTTACACATAGTTAAATGTCAAAACAGTTCTATATTAAACAATTCAGTTTAGCATAAGTAGAGTTTCAATGTCAAAAATAGTTTCATTTCAAACAATTCAGTTTAGCATAAGTACACAGTTTAATTGTCAAAAACGTTTCTATTTCTGGCTATTCAGTTTAGTCAAACAGTTCTAATTCAAACAATTTAATTTAGCATAAGTATGCAGTTTAGTTTTATTTAACTCAGAGATAGAGCCCCATCAGGAGCTACCATTCCAGGCGAGAATTGACCTGGGAGCAATGGCAAAGAAGAGGTGCTCCACATTCCCTAAAGCTCCAGCATCAATGGAACCTCACCATCAGATTGTTTAGTGTCATATACAGGACACTCATTGGTGGGGTTTTACCCCTCTGCAGAGGGGCAGTCAGTGTATTTTACAGACCCAGCTGACTGGGCAAGATGATGATTCAACTCAAGATAACATTAAAACAAATTCCAAAACATTGGGTTCAAAAAATTTGAGAAAGAAGTGAACGATTCATGCCTTTTTTGAAGTTATTTATACAAAGTGAAATGCAGGCTGCCTCGTTCAGGATTTGAACTCATCTTGTGGAGTTCATTCACCACGATGATAACCATTATACTACACATGCTTTTTTATATATAAATATATATATACATATATATACATATATTAACCAATCTCTTCACATGAGCAGGATGTGACACAAGGTCAATTTTTTATTGTGGAGTTTTATAGGTTGGCATTCAGAGTTTTCTTTCTCCTAGACTGGTTGCCATACCAAAATTAAAGAGCTCAGTCTGCCCTATTATTTACATAGCTGGAAAGAGAATAATTGGATTCATACCTTTCCTAAGGGTATTAGTATTATATGAGCTGCTAACAGTCTCATCCAGGTTTGAACTCCATTTCCTACTTTGGTAACCATTACATCACAAATACCTCCACACACACAAACATATATATATATATGTATATAATCCCCTGCAGTAGACTTTTCTCATTTCACTTTAGAATATCTTGTTTATTTTTTAAAATGATCCAATGTCGTGGTCGACTCACACCACTATTGACCTGGTGTCAAGTTATGAGATTAACAAAAGTTTACTCGTGAAAACTCTTGCTGTAGGTCGAAGCGACAGTCATACTCAAGACATGAAGATTTTTGAAAATGAACTGTTAGTTATCTAAGTGACAAGTAATAGCTTAAATTTTGTGGCTATGATTTGTCCAAGAATAGATCTTCCTGGTTTGAAGGGAAAATACCATTACATGCCTTTTCTGCTTTGTCTTTTTTTCATTGTCTCCCCCAACTTTCTTCAAGACAACCTTGTAATATTGTTTCTCTTTCCATTAAACTTGGGCCTGCTGTTTGAACTGACAACTCAGATAAATTTCAACTTGAACCTTGTAAACGATGTCTTTACATTCTTCATCTTAAAAATTTTCCAAACACATGATCTGCCTATTCGGCTGGGACTGTAGAATACATGGACTGCATCTCTGCGGAGGTGTAAAACCCACCCACAAATGAGTGTCCTGGATATGACATTAAACAATCTCATAGTGAGGCTCCAGCCTTGGACATTTGGGGAATGTGAAGTACCCCTTCATTGCCATTGCTCCCAGGTCCACCCTGACCTTGAGTGGTAGTACCTGATAGGGTCCTATCTATGGGTCAAATAGAACAAACTGTTCAAACAAATGACTGATGTTAAATTATGACTGTTATATAGCAATACTTGAAATCAATAACTGTGAGCAAAAAAAAGCTCTGGGTCATTTAAGAATGTTATCAACAAAATATGTTTACAAATCATATATATATATATATATATATGATATTTATGAATAAACAGAATTTAGCACTAAATAACCTATAATGGTTGATATGCCATAAAATTCAAGGAAACCAAACCAAGTTTGGTTTTGTTTTATGGCATATCAACTATTGTTGGTTAGTTAATGCCAAATCCTGTTTTTACATATATATTAAATATATATGATTTCTAAACACATTTTTTTAGTTATACTAATTTAAATTATCAAACAGTTCTATTTCTAACAATTCCATTTAGTATCAGTCAAATTCAAATGGTTCCAAGTATTGCTATGTACGGGGTGTCTCTATGTACATGAGACCCATGTGACTACTAATAACTTTACTAATAACAATAATGTTATTTTTGGGTTTCAGATTTGAAAATAGTATGACAACTATTAATCCTCTTTCACAATGCTTTGGACAAGAGAGGAAAAATATTTCGTGTCACTACTTATTTGGAGACAAAATCATTCAAAAACTGTTTCAAAAGAGATGCAACTTGTTAATATGATAATGATTTAATACTTATAACTCAAAAAAAGATTGCATGTCCTGGAAGCTGACATAATAACATTAAAAGAATAAGAAAACATTGATTTGACGTCTCTAGCTCAAATGATGCATTTTTTACAGGATATTGTCACGTGGTCTACCACTGTGAGGAGAGAAATAAGGAATTTCCCCTACCCCTCCGTGTTTGAATTAACAAGCCGCCAAAGACTGACCATTAAAAAGAGGAATAGGAATGTAGGTCAATTCCTCATGGTCAAAGTAACAAATCTGGGTCAGAATGAAAGCCAACAGATGTTTGCATTCTGTGACCAGATGGATAAAGAAGTGGGTATAAGGACATATAGTCGTCCGAAGGAATCACCTGACAGGGTGAAGGAAGAAGAAAGAGGCTAAATGATTGGCTAGAATCCTAAAGCGGAAGTAGCAGCCTTTTTCGTCAGCAGAAAATCATAAAGAATATCAGTTTTGAAGACAGAGATCACCATGAATCTCATGCCAAACTCCGGGTGAAGAAGCAACATAGAGCTCTTGTACAAGATGACAGACGCATTCAAGCCAAGCTATATAAAATCCCGCGAACCTGTAAAAGAGAAAATACTCTCAGAAGGACCTGTCAAAAAGCTAAGTAAACCTTCAGACTGTTTCTCCCTACACCCTTCCTAAGTACTGCAATTACATACTCTCTCTCTCTCTCTCTCTCTCTCTCTCTCAATTTCAAGAAGGAAGAAAGAAAAGAATAAGGGAGAAAGACATTTGTATTTATGTATTATCCATTGATAATATAGCCGACACGTTAAATATGTGTGTCCGCGTGTATTAAAAACCTTGTTATATTTTAATGTCCCCATGTGTTGAAGTTTATTCATTGTGTTGTCTGCCTATCAAGTTGTCTTTTGCATGCTCCCTTTTCAGCTTCATTCACCTCAATTTATTCTCACTCATGTCCTACTCGCCTTTAAAAATATTACACGGGAAACTGGAATTGTCGACTATGATAATTAATATTATTATATCTAAACCTAGAGTCCCATATCTTCCATTACCCTAGGGGTAGGAAGAGGCAGTGGCCTGGAGTGTGTGTGTGTGTGTGTGTGTGTTAACGTGAAATTTGGAAACCCCTTGCCAGCGGTGGTCAGTCTAGCCCCAAATTAACCCCCACATTATCTGCCAGTTCCTATATGCCCGAGAAAGGACTCTTAACTAGGACTTATTCTGCAAGGGATCAAGTGCCAGGCTGCCCTGTCTTCACACGTGCGAAAAATAAACTCCTGTCTTGGGATAAATATTTTATACCGTGTCACAATATGTTCCAAATGACTGCCATTGTTCTTATCTCAGAAATAAATTATTATCATATTAATGGTTTGCATCTATTTTAAGACACTCTGTATAATTAACAATTCAATTAAATATCAGTCATTTGTTTGTACACAGTTAAATGATAAAGCAGTTCTATTTTAAACAAATTAATTTTGCATAAGTCATTTGTTTTCACAGTTTAAATATCAAACAGTTTTATTTGATCTATAGATAGGATCCTATCATATGCTACCACTCCAGGCCAGAGTGGACCTGGGAGTGATAGCAATGAAGGGGTACTCAGCATTCCCCAAAGCTCCAGAATTACTGGAGCTTCATAATCAGATTGTTTAATGTCATATCCAGGAAACTCACTAGCAACGGAGGGGTCTTACCCCTTCACAGAGATAAAATCAGTGTATTCTGCAGTTCCTGCTGACTGAGCTGCAGAATATGAGAGACTCTTCACTAATATACTATGTACCGTAAACATAAATATACTATAAAACCTAAAATACATTATCATGTACTAATCTCTGTTCAGATGTTTAATTTGTTCACCAAACAAGAGTTTAAGTTAGAGGTGTTTGTAGCAGTCTCCAAGAGTTATGGTAAGTGGTGTATATCGATTGCTAGTGTAACGTAATGGCCAAGGGATTTCGGTCCATGTCTTTGAGTTTAGTTAGGCTTAGAACCTTTCGGCTCAACACATGGGTTAGTTAGGTGCAACATTGAGGCAGGTGTTAACGCGGGCGCGCGCGGGCGGATAGAGGTGTCACTCAGATGTCACAATTATCTGAGACGAAACGGGTGACGGGGTGCGAGTGACGTCATGCACCGAAAGTGCGCAGAGGTTTATGGAGATTTGAAGAAAGTTAGGGGGTTGAGTACTAGACGCCAAACGAGGAGGATTGACTTTTGGAAGTTCGCAGACGTGAGGCGAACTTGCGCCCAATGGGGGCCACTCGAGACAGGGGCCAAATTAATAAGACAGCATAGAAGATTGTGTCTCTCCTCCTTATGTTGAAACCTTTAACTCAAAGGTAATAAAAAGGTTTTGTACCTGAATGAGAAGTCATTACGTGTTTTTGAATTTCGCGATTCCTATATTCTTTATGTGTTCTACGTTATGTACATATGTAATGAACGTCCCATGTACATTTCGCAAATAGCAGTATTTACCATTATGTAACACTAGGAGTACTGTTCCATTAGTTGACCACTCTGGTAAAAGTTTGGATTTTAGCCCTGCTGTAAAAGTCAATCCCTAGGTTTAAAGAGATTTTCTTGGTCTTAAAAGGTTTACTTTTATGCCACAATTTACAGTAACTTTTCTACTTGTGTGATTTTTTTTTTTTTTTTTTTTTGGTTTGGTTTTATGGCATAATTGTAGGTTATTTAATGCCTAATCCATTTTATACATATAAACAGTTCTATTTCAAACTATTCAGTTGAGCATGAGTACTTAGGTTCAATGTCAAAACAGTTCTATTTCAAACAATTCAGTTTATTATAAGTCGGGTTTTTTGTTTGCACAGAGTTAAATTTCAAAACAGTTCTATTTCAAACAATTCAGTTCAGCATAAGTTCACAGATTCAATTTCAAAAAAGTTCTATTTCAAACAATTCAGTTTAGCACAAGTACAGTTTTTTTCTATTTGACCCATCGATAGGACCCTATCAGGTGCAACCACTCTGGATCAGAGTGTACCTGGGAGCGATGGCAATAAAGGGCTACTCTGCATTCTCTAAATTTCCAAGGCTGGAGCCTCACCATCTGATTATTTAGCATTATTATGAGAGCACAAATCATTCTACAATGGGACATTTTTGCTATAATATTTGAGTGAGTCAAAAGTTCTGCAATATCTTGGTAATTTACAGCAGAATTCAGCAACACTGAATGCTTTTGCCAGGATCTTGAAGGTGAGAAATCACTCTAGACTGTGTGGCACCAAGCTTGCCTAACACTTTCAGATTTACCTTTATGGCTCAGAGCAGAGTTTTGGAATCAACAGTTTTAGGCCTACCTGAGTTTGGCTGATCATTAGAGCTTTTCAAACTCAAGCAAAATTTCTTGAACCATTGGGTTACTGTCCTTAGATCAATTGCAGCTTCCCCTTTCACAAAACAAATGTCATTGGTCATTGATTCTGCTATGTTTGAACTCATAAAGTAGGAGTTCCTGAATTAAACTACATTGCACATTCATCTGTTCAGATTTTAAACCACACATGGAGTGAAGCAATACAAAACATGTCAACGAACCAACAACCAGCCAGAGAGGGTACCTACCCTGGCTATAACTGCTTTGGTTATGTAATATACACAACAAACTAACACCCATGAGCAAAACTTTTGACTCACCCTAATACTACACAAGTCTTTCGATATATATATATATATATATATATATATATATATATATATATTGAAAAAATTTCTGACTCTCCCTAGTAACATACAAACGAAGACATCTCTTTCAACTTCACCATAAAAAAGTTTCCCAAAACAAAATTGTCCCAGTTGGCTGGGGTTGCAGAATACACAGACTGCATCTCTGCTGAGGGGTATGAATGTTCTGGATATGACATTAAACAATCAAAAGATGAGACTCCTGTATTTCTGGAGCTTTGGGGAATTTGCTGTACTCCTTTATTGCCATTGCTTCCAGGTCCACTCTGGCTCGGAGTGGTAGCCTCTGATATAGTCCTATTTATGGGGTAAATAGAACTAAACTGTACTTATGCTAAACTGAATTGTTTGAAATAGAACCAATTTACATTTAACTGTGTGTAAACAAAAAAACTCTACTGATGCTGAACTGAATTGTTTTAAACAGAAATGTTTATTTGTATAAAAATGGATTTGGCATTAAATAACCTTCAATGTTTGATATGCCATAAAACCAAACCAAACCAAACCAAACCAAACCCAAACCAAACCTATTGTCATCTGTTTTTGATCAGTTTCAATCATTCTGTTTAATAATAGATTAGCTGTAACTACTATTTAAGAGATAGTGTAGAAAATTAAAAAATATCTCGATACCAGAAACCATTAATATCAAATTAATCTGATTGACAGGTGATTACCTCAGGATCAGTTTGAGAACATGACTGTGAATGGATAAGCTCGGTCAGGTGACTGAGGAGTTAAGAATGCTAGAAGATAAATTTTAGCTAACAATAATTTAGTCCAGATTTGCTGAAACAAGTGGTTGGCTATTTCGATCTATAGTCTGACAAATTTCCGACACATATGGTTGGGGTAAGTTGTATGTGAAGAAGACTTCATGAAGAGGATAAAAAATGTGCGCAAAGAAAATGTTGTAATAATGCATCCCAGCAAAGAACATCGAACAGCATTGAGTCATGACGAATAATGGAACAGCAAGAAGTTGATGAACAGCTGAGAAAAGAAACAGATGTGGCAATGAAACAATTCTCCATCGTCTCCATTTCTACTTTCTCACTGCCTCATATCATTCTACTTTATCGTATGATACTGCCAATTCCAATGCTTTATAGACTTTTGGTAAATGTTCAGCTTCCTGATTACTATCAGTTTCTCCACTCAAAATAAGCTTGAAATACCATTAGCGGATTCCAAACTATGCTTTTTGTTTTCTTCAAAGTACTTTTGGCTCAGCTGTCTTTTATCAAAACAAGATATCAATAAATTAAGAGAGAATTTGGTCTAACACAAGGCTACAAGTGTTGGGAGCAAACATTCATTAAAACATTTACTTTTTAGCAGGAGCTGTGTCAGTACAACTGTCTTTCTGCACCAATTGATATCTAATGAAGCTCTAGGAGAAAAAAGTTAGATGGCACCCTACACATGGATACCACATGCTGTTTTGAACAAATTCTGGAAGCAATGCCTAACAAAACAGCAGCTGTAATGCCACTTGCTTCCTATCTCACAAACCATCCAGATACGATGAACAAGACTGCTGGATGAGTAAGGATGAACTTTAATGGATGTTTTCCCATGGACTCCAACATAATGAACTAGCAGCCTCCTAACATTAGCAACCCCAGTATCTGAGAGGGGGAGTCCCAATGGCATTTGCTCCCCCAGTATCTGAGAGGGGGAATCCCCACAGCATTAGCAACCCCAGTATCTGATAGGGAGAGTCCCCATGGCATTAGCACCCCTAGTATCTGAGAGGGGGAGTCCTCATAGCATTAGCAACCCAAGTATCTGATAGAGGTGTCCCCATGGCATAGGCAGCCTCAGCATTTGAGAGGGGGAGTCCCCATGGCATTAGCAGCCCCAATATCTAAGAGGGGGAGTTCCCATAGCATTAGCCGCCCCAGTATCTGAGAGGAGGAGTCCCCATGGCATTAGCAGCTCCAGTATCTGAGAGGGA
Source organism: Sepioteuthis lessoniana (assembly GCA_963585895.1). Lineage (NCBI taxonomy): Eukaryota > Metazoa > Mollusca > Cephalopoda > Myopsida > Loliginidae > Sepioteuthis > Sepioteuthis lessoniana. Next base: position 23,993,101 of record OY757939.1, read on the forward strand.
GAGTCCCCATGGTATTAGTACCTCCAATATCTGAGGTGGGGGTTCCCATGGCATTAACAGCCCCAGTATCTGAGAGGGGGTGTCCCCATGGCATTAGCAACTCCAGTATCTGAGAGGGGAAGTCCCTATGGCATTAGCAGCCCCAGGATCTGAGAGGAGGTGTCCCCATCGCATTAGTAACCCCAGTATCTGAGCGGGGGATTCCCCATGGCATAATGGTTAAAGTGCTGGACTGCGGCCTCAAAGTGAGTGAGTTCAAACTCCAGTTGTACAATAATATTCACTTTCTGACAAATTCCTGTGGAAAAGGTATTAACCCCCTTATCCCTCCAGATATGGGTTAATAATTTTGCTGTTGTTCTTCTTTATGAAAGGCTTTAGCTTTAAATAATCCATAAAAGTGGATATTCTATTGAAAACAAAGAAAAGAAAACCAAGATATTAAAAAATATTCAGATTATAAAGTTTTCATTGTAATTTGGAAAGAAACTGGAGAATGTAGGAAAGCACTTTATTTCAGGTGTTTTTTTTATCAAAACAAGATATCATTAAATTCATAGTGAGCTTAGCCTTGAACAAGGCCACAAGAATAAAGAGATAATATCCATTAAAACTCTTGCATTTTAGGTGTCTTGTATATTACTATGAAGTGTCTTCATGATATCTGCTAAAATTATCTTAGGCTGGCACAAGATCAAAAGTTTGGGTGTGAAGTAAAGATGAAACCTTCATCAAAATACTTTCTTTTAAAGTGTCTTATATTAATTTTCATAAGCTGAGCCCTTTTAATGTAGAGGCAGTCTCTTACCATTAGCGACCCTGGTATCTGGCTATGTAACCAGCAGCAACAGGTCAATCATGAGAATACTCATTGTAGGTACAAGAGGTGGTCAGACATGAGATTGGGGACTTTTGACTAAAATCAGTCAGTTAGGTACCTAGAAAGTATTAATTTACACCCAAAGTTTTTCGGCCCAGGTAAAACTATATACACCATTTTGGTGGGGGGAATACAATTTATAAAAGATTTATATCTTACCATTATCGACTAAATAAGATACCATTTCATATCTTGCTGGTTATGAGACGAGTTGAAAAAGAACTTGTAATATTGGCAATAAAGATGAATAGAATCTTTTTGTAATCAAGTGACTGACTTATTCTTTCTGATATAAACAACCTATCTCATTGTCATCTCTTTATCTTGTCTTTGTCATTTCACCTCTAATAAGCTTCTCTTGCCCAGTCAGATGGAGCTGGGGAATCCACCAACTGCTTCTCTGCAAAGGGGTAAGATCCTCCCACCCAATGGATATGACACTAAACAATCTGATGATAAGGTTCCAGTAATGTTGGAGATTTGAGGAATGCGGAGTACCCCTTCATAGCCATCGCTCCCAGGTCCACTCTGGCCCAGAATGGGAGCACCAGATAAAGGTCCTATCTATTGATTAAATAAAACTAAACCATGGTTTGAGTTTACTGTTTTTGGCATTTAAACTGCATATTTATGCTAAATTGGATTGTTTAAAATAGAACTGTTTTGACATTTAAACAGCACACTAATGCTAAACTAAATTGCTTGAAATAGATCTGTTTTGACGTCTAAACTATGTACTTATGCTAAACTGAATTATCTGAAATAAAACTGTTTTGACATAAACTCTATGTATTGCCCAGTCGGCTGGGGCTGTAAGACCCCTCCCTAATGAGTGTCCTAGATATGACACTAAACAATCTGATGGTGAGGTTCCACTGATGCTGGGGCTTTGGGGAATGCAGAGCACCCCTTCACTCCCAGGTCCACTATGGCCTGGAATGGTAGCACCTGATAGTGCCCTATCTATGGGTTAAATAGAACTAAACTGCATACTTATGCCAAAATGAATTTTTTGTATTAGAACTGTTTGACTAAACTGAATAGCTTGAAATAGACATGTTTTTGACAATTAAACTGTGTACTAATGCTAAACTGAATTGTTTGAAATGGAACTGTTTTTGACATTGAAACTGTACTTACGCTAAACTGAATTGTTTAATATAGAACTGTTTCAACATTTAACTATGTGTAAACAAAATTTATGCTTATACTAAACTGAATTAGTTGATTGAGAACTGTTTGAATAAACTGAATAGCTCGGCATAAAAATGTTTTTGACTATTAAATTGTGTACTCATACTAAATTGAAGTGTTTGAAATAGAACTGATTATTTGTATAAAAATGTATTTGGTGTTAAATAACTTACAAAGGTTGATGTGCCATAAAACTCAATCAACCGAACCCTTAAATAATCTGGTAAAATGCTCATTAGGCAACATCTTTCAAACACAAAAATGCAATGATCACTTTCTCCTCAGAGCATCTGCTGTCTATTCTGACTGGTTCTTGTTGCCAGATCATTTAGATATTAAAAAATATTCACGTGATAAAGTTTAACATCAGATCACAAAAAAAACCTCAAAATATAACCAGGTTTTTGCTTATTGCAATGTTAATCTTATTCTTTGTAATAAATGAATTATGTAAGTGTTTGTGATGTAGATTTTGACATCAAGAAATTGTCAAAAATAAAATGAATTTCTTTATTCCAATGTCATTCTGTCATCCTCTGACCACCTCACCTTTTTTCCTTGCCAGCCTCTTGGATCTTTTCACTTTGGGGATTACCATTCTACACTGATCAGTTTATATTGCATTCATTTCAAACTTTGAATTTATTTTCCAAAGGTTGATGTAAAATGAAATTTTCTCTCAGACTTTTTTTATTCTATTTTTCAAACATTTCCATTTACAACTCAAGAGATATATTTCTGTGGCTCTCAAAGAATATATACACAGGCATAAACATATTAGCCCTGTCAGCAGGGCTTGGTATATGCAAACTGCATCCTTTGTGGCAGAGTGAGACCACTCTCCAATGAATGTTCTGTGTATGATACTAAATTATATCTGATGGTGAGGCTCCAGTTCTACAGCTCTGTGGGAAGTACCCTCTTACTACCAGGTTTACTCTGACCCAAAGTGGTAGTATCTGTTAGGGTACCATCTAGGGATCAAATAGATATGTTTAAAAATTATTTCTATTCAATAGGAATATGTGAAACCATATAACTGAGTAAAAAACAAATGGTTATTATTAAATAGGATTATTAATGTTGAATAGGAATACTTGAAACTATTTTCTGCTGTCAACAGCACCTCTACAGAGGGATAAGACACTCCTCCCCCAATGAAACAAGCCCAGTTGGCAGGGTTTATAGTATGTGTTGACTGGAAATGTTCTGAATATGACACTAAACTATCTGATGGTGAGGTCCCAGGACAGTTGCTTTCAAGAATGTGGAGTTCTCTTCATTGTCATTACTCCCATGTCCACTCTGATCCAAAATGGTTGTACTTGTTAGAGTTTGCTCTATAAGTTTAATAGAACCTTGTAATCATTTACTATAACTGTGAGCAAACAAATGATTAATATCAAATTGAATTATTCGTAAGACATAGCAATGCTCAAAACCATTTAACTATGTGCAAAAAGAATAGAGCTTTTTAGGATTATCAATATTGGGTAGAAATATTTAAAACCTTTTACTGGTCTGTAGGCCATAGCTTGAGAAAATGCTGATTGCATTCTCAGTAAAAAAACATGATTACTTCCCAATGAGTTTCCTGGGTATAACACAATTCCGCATCTGGTGGTGTGGCTCCAGTTCTGGGGCTCTGCAAGGTGTGTACTCAGCCCTTGCCATTACTTGCAGGTCACTCTGACTTAGAATTGCACTAAACTTCAGTGCCCCATCTATGATTTGGTTGGTTCAATGGCATATCAACCATTGTTGATTATTTAATGTCAAATCCTGTTCACACACACACACACACACACACACACACACACACACACACACACACACACACACACATATATATATGGAATACATATACGATTTGTGAGCAGATTTTGTACATAACCTTCCTAAATGAGCCTGTGTTTTTTTTGTGCACACAAGACTTGCAGCATAAATGTAAGCAGATTTTGTACATAACCTTCCTAAATGAGCCTGTGTTTTTTTTGTGCACACAAGACTTGCAGCATAAATGTGAGCAGATTTTGTAGATAATCTTCCTAAATGAGTCTGTGTTTTTTTTGTGCACTCAAGACTTGCAGCATAAATGTGAGCAGATTTTGTCCATAACCTTCCTAAATGAGCCTGTGTTTTTTTTTGTGCACACAAGACTTGCAGCATAAATGTGAGCAGATTTTGTAGATAACCTTCCTAAATGAGTCTGTGTTTTTTTTGTGCACTCAAGACTTGCAGCATAAATGTGAGCAGATTTTGTCCATAACCTTCCTAAATGAGCCTGTGTTTTTTTTTGTGCACCCAAGACTTGCAGCATAAATGTGAGCAGATTTTGTAGATAACCTTCCTAAATGAGCCTGTGTTTTTTTTTTGTGCACACAAGACTTGCAGCATAAATGTGAGCAGATTTTGTCCATAACCTTCCTAAATGAGCCTGTGTTTTTTTTGTGCACACAAGACTTGCAGCATAAATGTGAGCAGATTTTGTCCATAACCTTCCTAAATGAGCCTGTGTTTTTTTTTGTGCACCCAAGACTTGCAGCATAAATGTGAGCAGATTTTGTAGATAACCTTCCTAAATGAGCCTGTGTTTTTTTTTTGTGCACACAAGACTTGCAGCATAAATGTGAGCAGATTTTGTCCATAACCTTCCTAAATGAGCCTGTGTTTTTTTTGTGCACACAAGACTTGCAGCATAAATGTGAGCAGATTTTGTAGATAACCTTCCTAAATGAGCCTGTGTTTTTTTTTTGTGCACACAAGACTTGCAGCATAAATGTGAGCAGATTTTGTACATAACCTTCCTAAATGAGCCTGTGTTTTTTTTGTGCACACAAGACTTGCAGCATAAATGTGAGCAGATTTTGTCCATAACCTTCCTAAATGAGCCTGTGTTTTTTTTGTGCACACAAGACTTGCAGCATAAATGTGAGCAGATTTTGTACATAACCTTCCTAAATGAGCCTGTGTTTTTTTTGTGCACACAAGACTTGCAGCATAAATGTAAACCCATTTCCACGCTGTCATTAAAACTTTTTTAGCAAAGAAATATATGTTACTAATGGTTACGTTGTTATTTCCTTGCTAAATGTTGTTGGAAAATAAATGAGTGAGAAGACGAAGATGCCGTAAGGTTTTTAAATGAAGGTTTTTATATGAAGGTTGTAATGACAGCATGGAATAAAAGGTTTACGTTTATGCTGCAAGTCTTGTAGGAAGGACGGAAGGAAGGAAGGAAGGAAGGACAATGTTATAGAGTTGAGAAGGTATTTTAGCAGCTAAATGCCTGAGAAAAATGTGCATCGTTAGGTTAGCAAAGTTTGCTGGTTAAGGACAGGAACGTTGTCATCGTCCATGAATGTGTGGTCCTCGTCGTTTGGGGAGAGAAGCGTGAATGTCTCCAGAAAATGTTGCCCGGGGATGAAGTGGCTAGATGTCTGAGTGAAATTTTGCGTCGCAGTCGACATAGCCGAAGTTGAAGGTGACTTAAAGTGATTCCTGTGTGTGGTGTATTGAATTCATCTAATTCATATTCAACTGGGAACCCTTGGTCTAAGAGACTAGACTCAAGAGGTCCATAAATTAGATGGCTTTCCTCATGGATTCGTGATGCTGTTGCTATCAGGAAAGCAGACAGTAAGATGTCTTTCCAGTTTGAAAGCTTCTGAACGAGAGAAAGTGTTTGGTGGGCTTTCCTCAATTTGGTGCTGCCCGGAAAAATGGTCCGGGCTGAATAGGATAAGTCATCCTGATTGGGTGAAAATATGCGTCGACCCTAATAGTCAAATTAATTAACGTGCCAAACAAAAATACTAAGTTCTTTCTGCTACACCTTCATATAAAAGCTTTACGGTATCTTCGTCTTCTCTCTCCTTTATTTTCCTACAACATTTAGCGAGGAAATAACAATGTAACCACACGTAACATATATTTCTTTGCTAAAGATATTTGAAACATAAAAAGCAATGGCTCATTTCAACTACTGTTATAGTTTAAAACAGTTTATTAGTGATGGAAACCTATTAAAAGTTGCTATTAGTAACAGAAGGAATAATTAAATATTTTAAATCAATATTAGCTCGGTACACCAGGAAGAGCATACAGTTTGGGAACTCATGTAAAATATCTTTCTATCTATCTCTCTTTCTTTCTTTTTTATCTATCTTTCTATCAATCTCCTTTTCTTTCTTTCTATGAATCTTTCTTTCCTTTTATCAATCTTTTTATCTGTCTTTCTTTCTATTGACCTTTCTTTCTTTCTATCAATCTATCTCTCTTTCTATCTATTTTTCTTTCTGTCTCCTTTTCTTTTTTTCTATGAATCTTTCTTTCTTGCTTTCTTATAATCTATCTTTCTTTCTATCTATTTTTCTTTCTGTCTCCTTTTCTTTTTTTCTATGAATCTTTCTTTCTTGCTTTCTTATAATCTATCTTTCTTTCTATCTATCTCTCTTTCTTTCTATCAATCTATCTTTCTATCAATCTCTCTTTTTCCCTTTCTTTCTATCAATCTATCTTTCTCTCTATCTTTCTTTATATCAATCTCATTTTCTTTCTTTCTATCAATCTATCTTTCTTTTTTCTTTCTTTCTTTCTATCTATTTCCTTTCCTTTCTTTATATCTCCTTTTCCTTTTTTTTATCTCATTGTCAAGTCATGCTGATTACACAGATTTCCCTGATGTCTCTCAAGCTTTATCCCTTATTGGTCATCACTACTGAAAGTCCTCTAGACTGCATCCTGTGTCCACGCTGAGTTTATGTATGTCCTTGCTGGTTGGCTAACATTGGCACATCCATGTTCTGGAGTCCATAAGTGAATATTGCAAATGGATTCATCCTTACTTCTCCAGCATGTCTTGTTTGTCTTACTAGGATGGTTTGTGAGATGGGAGGTAAGTAGCCGTACAGCTGCAGTTTTGTAGGGTCCTGCTTCCGGAATTTACTCAGAACTGCATATAGCATTCTTGTGTAGTTTCCAACTGGCTTTTTCTCCATATATTTCATTAGAGTCCAGTCCATACAGTAGTAATAACACAGCCACTGTTTGATCTATCTTAGTCTATTCATATCTATCTATCTATCTATCTATCTATCTATCTATCTATCTATCTAAGTCTTTTTGCCTTTATCACTCTATCTATCCAACCTGTTCTGTTCCTATTCATCAATCTTATTTCATTGATTTCTTTCTTATTTTCTTTTTATCTCAGTTCACATTGATCTATTTAACTTACTCTGCTCATATCTATCATTTCATTCTATCTATCTATCTATCTATCTATTTTGGAGGTGCCCGTGGTGTGATGGTTATCGTCACAGGATATAGACACGGCGATCCGAGTTCAATTCCTGGACAAGACTGATTGCATTTCACATAGCACTAATACCCTTGGGAAAGGTATGAATCCAATTATTCTCCCTCCAGCTATGGGTAAATAGTAGGGCAGACTAGGTTCTTCAGCCTTGGTGAGGCAACTAGTCTAAGAGAAGGAAAACTCTGAATTCAAACCTGCTAAACTCCGCTTAAAAATTGACCTTGTGTCATATCCTGCCCGAGCGGAGGGGTTGGGTAAATAGGATCTATCTATCTATCTATCCTAGTCTGTTCATTTCATTCTTACTTTCACATCACTATCTGGTTGAACCCATTCTTTTCATATCTATCTGTCTCATTCTGTCCATTTCTATCAATTTATCCATCTATCTCTCTGATTCTTTTCACATGACTCTATCAAATCTATTTTGTTCTTATTTACAAATCATTGTCCATTAATTTCTTTCTTTCTCACTTTTACATTACTTCATTCTTTTCATATCTATCAATCTCATTCTGTCCGTGTCTTTCTTTCTCTCTTTTACATTACTTCATTCTTTTCATATCTATCAATCTCATTCTGTCCGTGTCTTTCTTTCTTTCTATGCCCGAAACCAAAAAACACATTTAATTTATTTCTTAACACAAAGTTAATTGACAATTCAGGATAACAACTGATTTGCCTTTTTTTCTTTCTCTTGATTCTTCTATTTTGAATATCACAGACTGGTTTTCATTCCGTACACTTCAGCAAACACTTTTTAAAAGGAAACTACTTGATATATCCACTTATAACAGAATTATTTAGTTGCTTTCATTTTACAGAAATTGCAAAGGTTTCTTGTCATTGCTGAAAACAAACATTTAATAATTAACTTAGGGTTGAAGATATCAGAAAGATGAGTTGTTTAGGGTCTTCCTTCATCAGAGAGAGAGAGAGAGAGAGAGAGAGAAATTTAAATTGTTGACGGTGGTTTGTTCATTTAGAGCAATCAAGGGCAAACTGCAGCTCGCAGACCAAAAGCGGCTCATGGTATTTTCTAAACGGTCTGCCTTACACTTCAGTTTTTTTTTATAGAAAAGATTTTTTTACAGAAAAGAAAAAAACCCAACTTTTTCCTATTTCTTAGCTGCCCAGTTGGCTGAGGATGTCTGACTGTATTTCTGTAGAGGAGTAAGACCACACCCTCAACTAACAAGTGTCCTGGATATGGCAGTAGATTATCTGATGGTGAGGCACCAATCCTGGAGCTTTGGGGAATATGGAGTACCCTCTACACTACCATTACTACCAGGTCCACTCTGACCTTGAGTGGTAGTGCCTGTTAGGTTTGGTTTGGTTTTATGGCATATCAAACTATTTCTTAATCTATCTATTGATCTATCTATCTGAGTCTATCTATCTCTCTATCAATCTATATTTACCAACCCCTCCATTTGGGCAGGATATGACACAAGGTCAATTTTTAGTGGAGTTTAACAGGTTTGAATTCTGAGTTTTCCTTCTCTTTGACTAGTTGCCTCACCAAGGCTGAAGAAATCAGTCTGTCCTACTATTTATCCATAGGTGGAGGGAGAATAATTGGATTCAAACCTTTCGCAAGGGTATCAGTGCTATGTGAAATGAAATCAGTTTCGTCCAGGATTTGAACTTGTGTCGCTGTATCCATTTCATATGATGATAACCATTACACCATGGGCACATCTATCTATCTATCTATCTATCTATCTATCTATCTATCTATCTCAGTTTCTTTATTTATCTATTGATCTCTCTGAGTCTGTAATGTTTTTCTTTGTGTTTCAGAACATTTAGACTTTACTAGTAAAACCATTTTGTTTCTAGGTGTAGTTTGTGTTTAATATCTTGGTTGTCCACTGAGATAGTGAAATTCAAAATCTGGCTCCTATTTCTTCTTTTGTTATGATGAATGACTTTGCTGTCCATGCATAGATTTGATGATTTCTATTGTAGCAGTATAAACAAGTGGTACCAAATCATCATCAAAATAAAAAAAAAATCCAGCATCCAAATGAAAGACATGTTGATAGAGTTCAATCTCTTTTCCACTGTGCAGGTTATTTTTAGTGCCTAGATCAGGTGTGAGGTCCTTTTTCATGTTTTAAGGCAACATTGATTTCATCATCATCATCTGGAGGTGTCCGTGGTGTAATGGTTATCGTCGCAGGATATGGACACGGCGACATGAGTTCAAATCCTGGACCTGACTGATTGCATTTCACATAGCACTAATACCCTTGGGAAAGGTATGAATCCAATTATTCTCCCTCCAGCTATGGGTAAATAGTAGGACAGACTAGGTTCTTCAGTGAGGCAACTAGTCTAGGAGAAGGAAAACTCTGAATTCAAACCTGTTAAACTCTGCTTAAAAATTGACCTTGTATCATATCCTGCCCGAGCGGAGGGGTTGGTAAATATGATGATCATCATCATGTCATATCAGCACTGATATCCCTGACCCTATCACTCGCAAAAGAAAGGAAAATGAGCCTAGTTTTATTCAGTATTAATGTACTCCTTTGCATGATATTTTATCAATTCAATGAAATAAATAATAATGATAGGAAGATTAACCTGGTTTTATCCAGTATTCACATCCTGTTGTGGAAGATATTGTTTCAGTTAAATGCATCATCCTCATCCTCATATCATGCCATCAGCGGAGAGATCCCTGACCCTCTCTCACCACCCATCCCTATTCTCCATTGCTTCTGGCAGGTCATTAGGGCTACATCCCATATCAGCACAGAGCTGCTGTATGTAGGTTCAAGCTGGTCGTCCTGCCTTTGCTCGGCTTTGTGAGGGAGTCCACAGGAGTACATCACATATGAGCTTGTCCCTACTTCTCCAGCAGAGTCCCGCATATCGGGTTTGTCTAATTTTGATAGTTTTCATGATGGGTGGTAGGTGACTGAAGAAGAACATTGATTTAATTCAGAGAAAAAATATTGCAATCCAACAAATATTATTTTGGCCCGGATTTGGTGATCTGTTTGTATCTCAAAATACCAGAAAATTTTGTCTTTTTTATCATTCAAAGTTTTCGAACTGTTATCTTCATCTTTTTATTATATTCACGTGTTGGCTGATGTGTTCTCCAGCCTTCTTCAGATGTTTCTTGTTGAACTCGAGAGCCTACACGGGATTTTGAATGATGTCCTTTATTTCCTCTACAGGTGTCACTTGCTCTGATTTCATTAACCATTATCAGGTACAAGTGTTAAGTATTCCTGTTGTTAGGATTGAACCTGCAACTTTCAGATGATTGTCACTTAGACGCTTAGGGAATCAACACCTATAACCATTTCACCATGTGTCCTACTGGACACCTAAAGAAATCCAGAGGATACATCAGCCGAAATGTTATGAATGTAACAATAAAGATGAAGATAATAGTCCATAAATCCTGAGTGATAAAAATCATCAAACTTCATGTCAGAAATTCAGATAACTAAAATTTTGTCTGTTTTACAATATCCAATTTGATTATTTAATATTCTATGAGAAGTAATAACATCCTGATATCTTTGGCCCAGAAGAAAAAATAACTATCTTATAAAAAAATTGTTAGGGATGTACTTATCTACTTTTAGTTGGATTGGTAGATATGAAAAGACCATGAAAGATAGATTTTTAGTTGGCAGATTATTTTTAGTCCCAAAATCAGGTATGAGGTGCTTTTTCATGTTTTTAAGGCTACATTAATATTATCAGGGGAAAAAAATAAAAATTATAGCCACTGGCATTCTTGTTGTATTCAAATGTAGCCGATGATGTTCTCGTATTCAGATGTAATTTTTTGGTTCTTTAAAGAAAAAAACAAACTTTTTAAATATGTCTTACATCTTTGTCTTACTATCAACATTCTTATGGTGTAACCCTACCAAAGAACCCCACCCCAAATTAGTATAAGCAACCAGCAACATGCTGGTTTGGTTTGGTTTTATGGCATTTTAACCCTTGAATGTTATTTAATGCTAAATCCTTTTTATACGTATGATTTGCAAACACATTTTGTTGATAAAATTCTTAAACAAGACTGAGCTCTTTTTTACACACAGTTAAATGGTTTCAAGTATTGTTATATAACAGTTACAATTTAACCTCAGTCATTTGTTTGCACACAGTTTGTTCTATTTGATCCATAGATAGGCCCTATTAGGTGCTACTACTCCAGGTCAGAGTGGACCTGGAAGCAATGGCAATGAAGAGATACTTCATATTCACCAAATCCCCAGCATTATTGGAGTCTTGCCAACAAATTGTATAGTGTCATATTTAGGACACTCGTTTGGGGAGGGGTCTCCCACAGCCGACCGGGCTATGAAACCTAGTTACAAACCTGAATTCACTCAAAGAGTCAAAAGAAACCATTGTTAATTGGCCATTCCATCCCCAACCTTATACATAGCAGTTCTTTGTGCCTTTTAGTTTTGTTGACTAAATCTAATTATTAGAAATAGAACTGCTTGACATTTAACTGTGAAACAAGAAAATGTGTTTTCAAATCATATTTAATATATATAATATATAAAGAGGATTAAGCATTAAATAACCTACAATGGTTGATATGTTATAAAACCCAACCAAACCAAACCAAACCAAACCAAATCATATATATTTAACATATGCGTATAAAGAGGATTTGGCATTAAATAACATATAATGGTTGACATGCCATAAAACCAAACCAAACCAAATCACATATATTTAGTTTATATGTATAAAGAGGATTTGGCATTAAATAACCAACAATGGTTAATATGCCATAAAACCAAACCAAACCGAATCCTATATATTTAATATATATGTATAAAGAAGATTTGGCAGTAAATAACCAACAATGTTTGATATGCCATAAAATCCAACCTAATACTAATGAGATGAGAACTGTCACAGAAACATAGTGACACAAAAGAAGAATGAAGTAAGGGGATGGGCACTGAGTGATCAGTGTAGTTGTAAGAAGAAGCAATCAGATAGTTAAACATTAAAGGGGGACAAAACACATATATCCAATTATTTAGTCAAAAAGAAAAAAAATGGATAGTTTACCCTCAACATCATGTATTGCTAGATACAGTCCTCACATACTTTCACTTCTCCTAAATCCATTTTCTTATATTGGTTTCTCTACCTGGCCTGGTAAAAGCGATCCATAGAGATGGAAGTCCACAGGAGGCGGGGGTGAATTCATTCGTTTGTATTAATAAATCCCTTTAAATAAGTGGAGAAAAATTACTGAATCATGTAGACTAGTTACTAGATATCATACGCCGAACAGAATGCCTTGCCCAGTTAGCTGTGGCTATTGAATACTTTGACTGCATCTCTTCAGAGGGGTAAGACCCCTCCCCATGAAGAGTGTCTTGGATATGAAAACAATTTGATGGTGAAGTTTCAGTAATGCTCGAGCTTTGGTGAATGTGGGGTACCCCTTCATTGCCATCACTCCCAGGTCCACTCTAGCCTGGACTGGTAACACCTGATCTCTTTGTCTGTTTTGCCACAAAACCAAATAAAGGGCTTGGACTCAAGATCTCCGATGAGACTGGAAGTGGGGGAGGAAAGGCAGGTCTGAGAGAAGCCAAAGGGGCAGTTGGTAAAGGAACCCAGAAAGGGGCAGTTGGCGAAGAGAGACACAGAGAGGCATATGAGAACAGGAGCAGAAGAGACCAGTGAAGATGAGTTAGCAGTCCAATGTTGGATGGTCAGCAGAAGGAGGCAGTGAAGGAAGAGTCAAAAATGAGTTGGCATTCCTTGTGGCTTCTGCAGGAGTTTCGCGAAAAATACACTCCCTGTGATAGTCTACAAGATGCATGAAAAGCTGTACAAAAAAGTGTCACAAAACTATCCTTCTTGCACTTGGTGCTGACCTAAGTCCATATTGCTTGTTTGTTCTTTTTCTCCCACTCCCTCGGTTGTATTTCTTGTGGCCGTAAAGAAATGTGTGATACCCCTGTTGGAACCCACTAGATGAATCACAGGCCATGAATAGTATTGGTTTTAAGAAGTTTATGTATTTGGAGTGGCTGAAGGGGTGTATCACAATAGGGTCCTAGCTATGGGTCAAATAGAACTAAACTACATGATTATGCTAAACTGAATTGCTTAAAAGAGAACTGTTTTGACATTTAAATTGAATTGTTTGAAATGGTACAGTTTTTGTATGCTAAACTGATTTGTTTGAAATGGAACTGTTTTTGGCATTGAAACTCTACTTACATTAAACTGAATTGTTTAATATAGAACTGTTTTGACATTTAACTGTGTGTATACAAAATCTGTACTTATATGAAACTGAATTAGTTGAATTAGAACTGTTTGACTAAACTGAATAGCTTGAAATAGAAATGTTTTTGACAATTAAGCTGTGTACTCATGCTAAACTGAATTGTTTGAAATAGAACTGATTATTTGTGTAAAAATGGATTTGGCATTAAATAACCTACAAAGGTTAATATACTATAAAACCCAACCAACCAAATAAACAAACAGAATTCCTGGTTGGGTGTGATAGCTACAAGTAATACATTGTCCACTTGATCAAAAAATGATGAACAGATGATACGACTCTCACCAAATAGATCTGGATCATTGATAGCCCATGTAATCTCATTTTGATAAAAGAAAATATGGAGTTTGGTATCAGTCAGCTGTGTAACAAGCTGAGTCAAATCTGAAATTGAACTCTAGAAGGAGGAGAACTATTTTATGGGACATTAGGATGTGTTGTTATATGCATATGGGCTAGCCAATTTCCTGGGTAGCAATTGGCAGCTAGTCTTTGAGTGGATATGTTTGGGTATAAATATCGGTTTTGATTGAATAGTAGCTGCAGGATCTATATTGATTTGGTTCAGTTTGGTTTGATTTTATGGCATATCCACCATTGTAGGTTTTTTAATGCCAAATCCATTTTTATACATATAAATAGCTCTATTTCAAACAATTCAGTTTAGCATAAGTACACAGTTTAGTTCTATTTGACCTATTAGGTGCTACCACTCTGGGCCAGAGTGGACCTTGGAGTGATGGCAAAGAAGGGGTCCTCCACTTTCCCCAAACTCCAGCATTACTGGAACCTCACCAGATTGTTTAGTGTCATATCCAGGACATGTGTTAGGGGTGTTGTCTTACCCCTCTACAGAGAAGCAGTTGGTGTATTCTACAGCCCCAGTCGACAGGGCAAGGTCTGAATTGAGTTACAACTTGTTTTATTTTTGTTTGCCAATTGGATGTTAGTTGGGACCCAACAGCCAGTAAGTGTTGTGATTCTACAGAAAGCATTTAAAAACATATTTAAAAAAAGTCATTTTATAAAAGTACTGGATTGTAAAATATCCCTTAAACACGTCTTTAGAAAAAAGGATTACAAGTTTTGGTTGAGAGTTTGCAGATTCTTTTAATTGTGTTAAAAATTGGTAAATTATGTTTTGTAAATTGAAATTTAATTCATTAAATTTGGTTACAAGGAATGTTTGAGAAACCCTGATCGATACATAAAATTAAATTATACATGAATATATACTTTATTTATTTTGAATATTTTAGAGGAAGCATTCTTAATATCATTATATTACTATTTTAATACTCTTTCTATAATTTGCAAAACTTTCAGCTAGGGCTGTAAAATACACCGACGGTGTTTCTGCTGAGGGGGTAAGACTCACCTCCCTGCAACAAGAGTCCTTGATATGACCCTAAACAATCTGAGGGTGAGGTTCTAGTAATGCTTTGGGGAATGTAGAGTACCCCTTCATTGCCACCACTCCCTGGTCCACTCTGGCCTGGAATGGTAGCATCTGATAGGGTCCTATCTATGAGTCAAATAGAACTAAGCTATTTAATTATGCTAAACTGAACTGCTTGAAATAGAACTGTTTTTGACATTGAAACTGTGTATTAGGACTGTTTTGACTTTTAAACTGCATACTTAAGTGGAATTGAATAGTTAGAAATAGAACAGTTTTGACATTTAACTGTGTGTAAACAAAAAAACTAAATTGTTTGAAACTGTAATTAAAATGACTTAATTCAGCATTAAATGACCCCAAAAGGGTTGATATGCCATAAAATAAAACAATCAACCAATCAAAACTTTAACAAATGCTTTGAAAAAAGTGAAAATACTGCTGTTATTTTGTCTGTTTGGTTGGGTTGAGTTTTATGGCATATCAACCATTGTTGGTTATTTAATGCAACATCCCATTTATATATATATATATATTAAAATATATATATTAAATAGAAGATTTATTAATACAGTTTATTGATAACATTTTTACATGAGCCTGAGCTCATTTGTTTGCACACAGTTAAATGGTTTCAAGTATTACTATCTAATGTAACATAATGGCCAAGGGATTTCAGTTTATGGCTTTGGGTTTAGTTAGGCTGAGAACCTTTTGGCGCAGCATATGGGTTAGTTAGGTGCAACATTAACACAGGTGTTCATACGCGCACGCACAGAGTGGATGTGTCACTCAGAGATGTCACAATAGCCCGAGATGGGAAACAGGGTTAGACAGTGCGAATGATGTCACGCACCGGAAGTGCGCAGCGGATTTGGGAAGATTTTGAAAAAGTTAGTCAGGAGAGTTGAGACTAGACACCGAATAAAATGGTTGGCTTTTGCTTGCTCGCGGAGGCCTTGGGCAAGTGTCACATGAGATGGGAGGGGGCAGATAAAAAAGCCAGAATAGAAAGATTGTGCCTCTCTCTCCTTGTGTCGAAGAACCTTTAAAGGTAATAAAAAGTTTCATACTTGAACTGAGAAGTTTCGTACTTGAACTGAGAAGTCGTTATGTATTTTTCGAATTTCGAGATTCCTATGTTCTATCTTTATGGACATTCGATGTACGTTTCACATGTAGTCATATCATGGCTATGGTACACTAATATGAATAATTCTATTCAATATTAATCATTTGTTTGCTTACAGTGAAGTAGTTACAAGTATTGCTATTTAACACTAACATTTCTATCCAACATTACTCATTTGTTTTCAAACAGTTAACTGATAAAACAGTTCAATTTCAAACAATTCAATTTAACGTGTCATTTGTTTGCACACAGTTTAAATGTCAATCAGTCTTATTTGACACACAATTAGGACTCTATCAGGTGTTACTAATCTGGGTTAGTGTGGACCTGGGAGTGATGGCAATGAAGGAGTACTCCACATTCCCAAAATCTCTTAGACTGAAGCCTCATCATCAGATTATTTTGTGTCATATCAAGGACACTTGTTGGAGGAAGGTCTTATCCCTCAGCACAGATGCAATTGATGTAATTTACAGCCCCAGCTGACTGTGCTTTTTATCAGTTGGTACATCAAGAGACCAGGCCATTGGCCAAATGAGAAGAGTGTTTGCCAATGGTCTGAGAGACCAAGGTTCAATCCCAGGTCAAGTCATACCAAAGACTCAAAAAATGCTACTTGATGCTGCCGTGCTTAACACTCAGCATTATAAGGTATTGATCAAAGGTAAACTGGAGCAATCCTGGGAATGGAGTAGCATCCTTCCCTACACCTCCGTGTAATAGCTATTGAAAATTGAGTCTTTGGATTACTCTCAACTAAGGTTGCCCACTTACTTCAAGAGATCAATTTGAATTGGGTCAAGAATTCATCAATACACTTTTTTAAATTCTAAAATGTAAATGAATCCACTTGTGCCAGAGTGAGAAGCTTTGAAAATTCCTTCTAGCTTGCGAGGAATCCCTTTGGCATAAGGGTTAAAGTGCTGGATAGCAGCCTCAAAGTGAGTAAGTTCAAACTGCACTTGTGCAATTGCAGTCACTTTTGAACTAATACCCTTGAGAAAGGTTTGAACCTCCTTATCTTGCCAGTTTTTGGTTAAATAGCACCGCTGCTGTTCTTATACAAAGATGGCTTTGGAATTAAATAACCCATGAAGGTTGATATGTCATTAAACAAAGAAACCAAACAAAAGCAAACCAGTTATCTTCATAGGTTTCTAGTATTTATGGTATTGTAATTTATGCCTTTTCTATCCTCTTTATTCCCAGCTATGGGTTAAATAGTACCACTACTGTTCTTCTATAAGGATAGCTTTGGCAGTAGATAACCCATGAAGGTTGATATGCTATTAAACAAAGAAAACTAACTAAACTAATCCTTCTAGCTTAACACTAGTTTAGCCCTACTCAGCAGACAAAGGTCTAGTTAATGACTTGTAGAATCCAAAGATTTTACTAAAAATTCTTTCTCACCTCCCTTAAACTTGTGAGTCTTATTAACATCACGGTCAGCAAAATGGCCTGTGCAAGTAAAATCTTAGGTGATTGAAAACTTGCTAGCAACAGGTGGTGAAAAGAAAGAAAAAGGAATAAAGATAGTAAGAAGACACAGGGGGTGGTATAGTGTATATGCTGACAGAACTTATCAAATTCTATTTTGATATCAATTCTGTAAAACAGTCAACAAAAGACATAAAAGTGTGAATTCTTGAAAATAAAAAAAGAATGGATGCCAAAACTTGTAAGGAATGATATTAAGTGAAAAAAAAAAAAGAAGAAAAATACGAAAATCAAAAAACAAAACATTGTAATCAAATTAATCAATAAAATCAGTCTTCTGTCTAAACAAGCAAAAAAAAAAAAAAAGGTGAATAAAAGTAGAAATCTTGAAAAGAATTTACTGCTGTAAATGTTGTCGGCTTGGTGGTTGCCTAGCGACAACAGGTGATTGATGCTAAAATCTAAATCAATAATGGTTATTTTTTATATGATGTTTGTATTGGACCTGGTTGATTTCTGTTTCCTTGATCAGCTTTGATGTGATGTTCAGAAGATGTGCCTGGTTTTATTCACTATTCACATACTCCTTTGCAAGATATTGTATCAATTCAAAGTAATTAATAATAATGATAGGAAGATTAACCGGGTTTTATCTGATATTCACATACTGATGTGCAAGATATTGTATCAGTTAAATGCAATGAATAAAAAAGATAGGAAAATGAGCTTGGTTTTATCCAGTATTCACGTACTCCTTTGCAAGATATTGTATCAATTCACAGTAATTAATAATAATTATAAGAAGAATAACCTGGTTTTATCTGGGATTCACATACTGCTGTGCAAGATATTGTATAAGTTAAATACATCATCATCATAATCTTATCACACTATCAGCACGAATATCCCTGACCGTCTCTCGCCACCCCTATCGTCCATTGCTTCCGGCAGGTCTTCTGAGCTACATCCCATATTGGCACAGAACTGCTGTATGAAGGTTCGTGCTGGTTGTTCTGCCTTTGCTCAGCCATGTGAAGGAGTCCACAGGAGTACATCACTTATGAGCTTGTCCCTACTTCTTCAGCAGTGTCCTGCATGTCTGGTTCATCTAATTTTGATAGTTTTATAAAAAAAGAAGGATCAAGTTAAATGCAATGAATAAAAAAGATAGGAAAATGAGCCCGGTTTTATACAGTATTCACATACTGCTGAGCAAGTTATTGTATCAATTCAATGAATAATTAATAATAATTTGAAGATAAGCCTGGTTTTATCCAGTATTCACATGCTGGTATGAAAGATATTATATCAGTTTAATGCAATCAATAATCATGATAGGAAAATGAACCTGGCTTTATCCAGTATTCACATTCTGCTGAGCAAGATATTGTATCAGTTTAAAGCAACGAATCATAAAGATAGGAAGATAAGCTTATTTTTATACAGCATTCGTATACTGCTTTTTAAGATATTGATACACTTGAATGCAATGAATACTAATGATTGAAAGATGAGCCCGGTTTTATACATTGTCTCACTTCAAACTGAAAGCATTTATACAGCGTTCAATGACATTGAACCAGCAGTTGGCTCATAATTTCAATATATTGAAACCTTTTTGTAGTCTTTTATTTGAAATCTTAGGGGATGAAAATTGATTTTGTGTTGTTCAGAAACTTCTGAACATTTTCTATAGGCTCATTCACATTAGAGCTCTAGAAAATATTGTTCATAAATATTTAAAAAAACACAATGTCTGTTTATTATTGTCTAATATTACAAGAACAATTGTGGAATTTGAGTTGGAGTGAATTAAATTAACTTACTCATTTGGCAACTTTTCCAAATAGCAATTTGAGTTTGCTTTCAATATCTTTTTTTCAAATCTGATCCTGATTTTAAATGAAAAGAAAAAAGAAAACTTTCTTTTCATTTAATGATTTCATTCTATCAAAAATATTTCATTAGAATTTAGCATTCAAAACCACACTTGGGTTGGTTGCAAGGAATTTTTATTCTTGTATAAGTATTCTATTCTTAACATTTAAAACCCAGCAATTTGAATCGACATTTCTTTTTTTTTTAAATTTAAGTAGAGGAATTATATCGTGCATTGAATTACCATGACCAGAAAATCCGGCAAACTACGACGCACGACATACATAGATAGTTGTTTCGACCTTATTAGGTCTCATCAGTAGTGTATTCCCTGATCTCCTCCACTGGAGATCGAACCAGCGACCACAGATTGCAGAGCCGAAACTCTACAACTGAGCCACCAATTCATATCACACAGATGTGATGACAAATTAACTAGTGATAGTAATTGCGCGGTTAATGAAGCTTAAAGGTCCACGTCCTCCCAAGAGGATTAGAAATACGCATCTGCATAATTATGATGACTTCAAGGGCTAAATATAGATGTATATATTTTTTCTTTTTTTCAAGTTGAGGAATTATATTGTGAATTGAATTACTATGACCAGAAAATCCGGCGAACACCTACGCACGATATACAGAAATACTAGACAAATGTTTAGACCTTATTAGGTCTCATCAGCAGTGTTTCCGTATGTCGTGCGTAAGTGTTCACCGGATTTTCTGGTCATGGTAATTCAATTCACAATTAGAATCAAATTATCTATTTGTTCAAAGACTTATTTACCCAACTCCTCTGTGGGGTGTCCTCGAGATGTAATGGTTAAAGCGATGGGCTGCCGAATCGTAGTAAGCGAGTTCGTACTCCAGTCGCGCTATTACATTCACTTTCGGACAAATACCCTTGGTAAAGGTATGAACCCCCGTTATTCCCACCTCCAGTTATGGGTTAAATAGTACCATGACTGTTCTTCTAGAAGGATGGCTTTGGCATTAAATAGCCTTCAAAGGTTGATATGCTTTAAAAACAACACAACCAACTCCTCTACTGTGAACGGGATGTGACACAAGATCAGTTTTTTTTAGAGTAGTAAATTCTGGTTTGAATTTAGAGTTTTTCTTCTCCTAGGCTGGTCACTTCACAAATGTTAAAGAACCTAATCTGTCATACTATCTACCCATAACAGGCGCCTCTGGTGGTGTAATGGTTAACAAGCTAAACTAGCAAACCTTCATGAGTGAGTTTGATTTTCATTGGGTGGGTCATTCATACGGCCTTGTGCCACATGTGAGCAAACCGCGTACTAAGTTATTTCTATCTATGTATAGCTCGAGGGAGAAGAGATGGATTACCTGCCTTTTCTAAAAGTAATAGGGCAAAGCAAAACACAAACAGCTTCATCTAGGATTTGAACATGGTTCGCTGGCTCCATTTTCTGTGACAATAACCATTATGCTAACAATGCCTTCTTCTTATATCAAATAACATTTATAAAAGTATATAATGCTAAATTTACACGCTTATTGCATATATATACACATGACTACAACTGCTTAGCCTAATTAGCTAATTATAAGAAGAAGGGGGGAAAATTAGTATGGTGATTTGAACATCTGCAAAATAAATGACTTTTCTAATTAGAACAGCTGTTTAAGAGTAATGATGCTAATAATTTCTGCAAAGAAGCAGTGAGAAATATTCAGTCGTCTAATCTTTCTGATGAAATAAGATGAAAATTCTTCCGAGCTGTAGCTGTGTCAGTGCTACTGTAGGGTTGCACAACTTGAACTCTAACAAAATGCTTGGAGAAAAAAGCTAGATGGGAAGTCTACAAGGATCGTTCAAGGTGTTTTGAGCAAATCCTGGAAGTAGTACCCTACAAAACAACATTTGTATAACCATTTATCTCCCTTCTCACAAACAATTGAACAAGACGAACAAGTTATGCTGAGCGGAGCTGGAGAAGCAACGACAGACTCATAAGTCACATTCTCCCATAGATTCTTGTACATGGTCATACTAGTGTTGGCTGACAGGTAAAAATTTACATTAATCAACTCTGTGTAGACACTCTGTACCGTTTAAAGGACTTGCCATGAATGATGGCCAGTAGGAATGGATGGTGAGAGGAAGAGCCAAGGGAAACAATATTGTTAACATACCTTGATGATGAAGATGATAATATCATCACAGTCAGCATTTTTCACTGTCTAATACAGCACTCAAATTTTCCCCAAGGTTTGTATTGGGTGTATGACTTAAAAAGTCTTACACTAACCTATGGTGTATTTGCAAGGGCTGGAATTGCCCTTCTCTGTTTGTTCCACCAAGGTCAGTCTACCCAACTTTTTTATCTACAGATGAAGAGGGAAGAGAAGGATTCATGCCTTTCCTCAAGATATTAGAGCAAAGTTGATGCAAACAGTCTTTGACAGAATTCGAACTTGGATTGTCATTTTTATTTTCCTCATCAATAATCATTACACCATATGCACATATCAATTGTATTATATGAAGAAGCCCCTGCCCCAACGCGCAGGATAAAATAATAACAACACTTACAGGCTCAGCAGCCAAGCTAGCATCCAGATGGCAGACAAAAATATATCAATGAGCAGGTCAGTATATATGCACGCTAGCATAGCCACTCCCGGGCTGGTAGCTAATCACTGCCCAGGGGATGGACTGCACATCATGGAATGTCCCGATGTGCATATAATCTTTCCTTCCCCATGCTCAAGTGAGTATTCACCTCGACGCTTAATTCGACACGTGTGGACTACATTCAAGTACAATATACAACAGAACTTCGACATAGCAATACGAACATTATATATTGTAGAATCAAAATAGCACATATCGGCTGATGGGTCCCAACTTGCGCTCAGTGAATAGACAAAAATAAAACAGGTGGTAGCTCAATACAGACATTGATATTTGTCGAGCGCTCCACTTAATACACAAGTTTGGCACAAAGCCTTTTTTAGGTGGGTCCGCTCGCAGGGCAGTTGCCCAGACATGCCTGACATTCCCAAAAATGCCTCGGGCCCCATTTCTCTAAAATCATAACTCATTCAGAGAGGTTTAGAGCCTGGTATGAAGGGCCCCTGAGATTCAAGAAGAGCCGGTCTTAATCATGTGACACGAATACTAGGTTTTCCCCAGCACTTATGTCAGGTGACCTTGACCGACTGCCACAAAAGTGAAGACACACCCAACCTGATCCGTGGATCAAGAAACATGGCTGGCTGAATGAAATGTAGTCACGGTATTTGTTGAGTACCCTACATATATATGAGTATGGTACAAAGCTTTGGGAACCAGGTGCAAGGTCATGACTTTTACATACTCAGCAGTTCCAAAAATGTCTTGAGCCTTTTTGGTATTCCCCTAAAAATGTGTGCCTCAGGTGCCTGGTGATAAACTTTGACCACATCCCAATGTGCCATAAAATAGTTCTCCTTTTTCTGGAGTTCACTTTAGATCTGACTTAGCTAGTTACACAGGTGAGTGCTGACTCAGACAATTTACTAAACTCCATATATACTTTATTTTATAAGCAACACATTTTATAGGGAGAAGTTCCCATTGTATAGGGAGAAGTTCCCATGATGTAATGATGAAAGTGAAAGACTGTGGTCTTGCGCTTTTATATTCCTTTATAGACTAATTCTTTCAGAAAAGGGGGAAAATAATTCTCCAAGTCATATATACACATAGGTTCACACATACATGCAGATACACTGACAGCTAAGGGGGAAAATAGTGCTTTGGAGCTGAAAACTTGCTCTATCCAATGGCGTTAATGTGCTCCCTGTATATGTTATAATTTCTTTTGAAATGAATATGAGACATTATTTTCAGATCAACCGTTTTATGAGAACAGTTTACAGGTTTCTGCTCATTACTGATGAAAATGCATAATCAATGGTGTTGACTATTAGAAATTATAGATAGGAAGGTTCATCCTCAAATACCATATCACCATCATCCATCTCTACTACCACACCACTATCAGGAGGAATTACTTTTGGAATGCTCCTTTTTAAATCATGGAAGCACTTGTTTATTGATGGTAAAAAGGAACAGTTAATCACGAAGAAATGAATTGCTAATCATGGAGAAAAATGTGCTTTGAATCTAAAAATTGCTCTATCCAAAGGTGCTGTTGTGCTCCCTTTATCTTATGTGGTTTCCATGGAAATAAAGAGAAGGCATTTCTTTCTAAAACAGGTTTTATTTAAAGGAAGAACATTCAGAATAATAAAATTAGGATTGACTTCTGCTGTTAGAACAGTCGTCCTCAGTGACAAAGTTATAATTCTTTCTATCTTATCCAGTACTGAAATTACACATAGAAATTTATTTGAAATGATTTTACTAAAGAAATGGATTATAGTCATTTATCAAACAAATGAGCACAGTTAGAATTAGGTAAGAGGAAATGGAATTGGTGATCCGAATTCAAACCCAAGACGAAGATATTTGTGCTTCAACTCAAACTGTTTTTTCGGAAAATGCATCAATCCATTTAATGTCCTACGGTGTATACAAAATTTTAGAATAGCTTAAAGTAGAGCACACACCATAAGTTCTAAAAAGAAGAAAATACTTTTTTTTCGGTCACGTCAGAGAACTCTGTGACAGAGGCAAGCAATAACGAGGAAGGTTCCCGAAACCACGGGGTTTATTGAATTGGATTCCTGTTCTAATTCCGTTTGCCATGACCAGGTACAAGTGTTAAGTATTCCTGTATTTATATAGATTGTAGTGAGGATTGAACCTGCAGATGATTGTCTTCGTAGTAGCTGAGGGAACCAACGCCTATAACCGTTACGCCATGTGTCCTGCTGGACAATGCAGAGTGAATTTTTGGGTATTATAAACTTAATGTTCTTACTTTAGCTAGAATTACTACTATTATGTATGATTTTTTTACCTGTTCTCATATTCAGATTTTCAGTTTTTTTAAATTTTTTATCTAGCCTTCTTGATTATCGGTTCCCATATTGTATTCAACTCTATGCTAAACCGAACCCTTTATTTAATCCACAGACCGAACCCTTTATTTAATCCAAAAACCGAACCCTTTATTTATTCCACGCTGGTAGATTGTTCCAATTCTGCAAACCGTGACTGGTTTCATATTTAAGTTTTCTGAGGTGACTGTTTTATGATCGCTGTGTATCGAGACCACTTGTCACTGAGAACCACGTTTCTAATAAGTTGCAACTGTTTTAGTTAAATATTTAATTTATAGATTTGAATAGTTAGATATTTATGTGGCAACGCACATAAAATCTAAATATTACTTATTTAACACATATTTCAAGAATTTTAAAATGAACTGGCATTGTTAACTAAAAAAAAAATTACACGACATGAAATAATCTATAACAATAGAATGAGAACTGTTTTTTTTAGAGTGAATTGAATAGAGGATTTGGTTCGAAATTCTGAATATGTTTTTGAATATGATAGGGCAGGCGGCTTCAGGTACCGGCAACTCAGGCAGTTGCCTGGGGCGCGGCATGTGCTTAGGGGCGCCATGAAGAAAAAAGTGAAAATAAATAAAATAGTTTTTCAATCTGATGTTTTAAAGATTATATATATATATATATATATATATTGCATTGTGTAAGTGTTCGCCAATGGTCTGGGAGCCGGGTTCAAACCTAGGTTGAGTCATACAAAAGACTAAAAAAATGGTACTTGATGTCACCTTGCTTAACTCTTAGCTTTATAAGATGTGGATCAAGGGTAAAGTGGAGGTAGCGCCATCCCCTACGCCTCGGTGTAGAAGCAAATGAAAAGAGAGCCTTCGGTCATCCTCGATTACAGTCGCCAACTTTACTTTTACTTTTTATCTATCTATCCAGAGAGAGAGAGAGAGAGAGAGAGAGAAAGAGTGTGTGTGTGTGTGTGTGTGTGTTTATTTAATGATACTTGAAGAGGGCGCCGAACATCTGTTTGCCCAGGGCGCCTGCAACCATTGGTTCGGCCAAGTATAGAACACTGATTTGAATAAATCAGTGTATGATAAAAAATTTCAATATGGTGATCTCAATGTACACAAAAATATCTTCTCTGAGACCAATGCAGAAAACACTCATAGAATCACATAATACATGTTTATAATAGACTTGACAGAGACACACAGCTATTTAACGCAAGTTTATATTATATGATAAATGGACACAAAGAGAATTACGTAATGAATATTTGTAAAGGACTTGATTGTGCCACACAGATATTTATATAACACAAATTTAAATCATATGATCGACAGACACACTAAGAACTACGTAATGCACATCTATAATGCAACACATATATTTATATGACACAAATTTATATGATAGTAAGTGGAGACTCACAGAGAATTACATAATGTAGAAGGTGAGGACATACAAAAGTTTACAAAATGCAAATTTATGATAAAAAGTAGAGACACACACAATTTTGCATAACGAATATAAATAATAAACGAGATATGGCCACAGATTTGTATCACAGAAATGAACGTATGTTATTTGAATGAAAGTGGAGACACACTGTGGAAATCTATGGGATACAAATTTCTTCTAGTCTTAAAATAAGCAATAAAAACATACTTAAGAACATTCTAGAAATTTAGGATCAAACCCGCATTAGCATTTAAATTACATTTTTATATTTTTCAACCAATCAGCTAAAAACATGGAATAGAACATTCTAGAAAATTAGGATCGGAAGTGAACTAACAGAAAATATTTAGGCTCGAAAATAAAATAGTAAAATACAAATCTGATTGGTCAATAAATGTATACGCGCTAAGATTTTAGGACGATTCTTTGATCCACCTGTAGGATATAAATAACACAGAGTTAGGAAGCCAGACAAACAAGACACAAGCTTACACACAAACGAAGACACAGACGAACACAAGCCACTAAGCCAGTAGCCAACCAATTCCTTTCCTTCCTCAACTAAAGTTCATGACCTCTTTTCAAATGGCCGAGAATTATATTCAAAAGGAAAACCCGACAAACTTTCTTTCATCAACGAGACACGCTATCGCCACAATCATAAAACCCGCTATAAACTTAATGTAAGTAAGAACGACTTATTTACGGACTCTGATAACATGAACATACACACATCTTTCAACAAATTTATTCTCTTCTTCAAACTTTATTTTCCAAAAGGCCATTTACACATCATGTATTTTGTTTTTCATATTCTGTTATATGCATATTAAATTGTTTGTTATTTAATGTTCGTTGTGTTCTATTCCATTTCTTTTACGCGATTGTAAAGTTTTGTGTTGTATTTGTGGTGGGAATAATTTAGAGAGCAATCTACTGAAATAACCAAATTACATACTCCCCCCACAAATCTATAACGAATTAAATGATAAAAGCTATAGACACTGAATTATATAATGAAAATTTATAATAGATTATTATGACATTATTATATTTTTCACGTTTATATTGGCTCTACGATATTTTTGCATTGAATATTATTTCTTTTATTACAAACCAATTGTAATTTTCTTCCTAAGGTGTCTACTCGTTTACATCATCCTTTCTGTTTATATGCCAAGAGATATTCTTTTTATATACAGTTAGTTATATTGTTTCAGAAAGTAGATTCTACAATCTCCTTACTACTTGGGAATATGCAATAGAATAGATATTTTCATTACTTTGTAGAGAAAGGAAAAATTTCGTATTTTGGTTTGGCGCGCAAATTTAATTCGACACTTAATTTCACCTAATCAGGAGGACTTATCTTATTCAGCCCGGACATTCATTTCCGGCCACCAAATCTTGTAAGCTGCCAAACACACTCTCTTTGGCTGGAGAACGTCGACCAGTGCAGACGTCACACTGGCCGTTCTTCAATAGCGATGCTTTTTAGCTGGACAATGCCGCTCAGTGCGGACGCCTCACTGCGGCTCTAGAATAGCAGCAGCAGCAACATGGATACACGAGGGAACCCATCTAATTTATGGATTCCTTACAAGGAATCCCAGTTGAATATAAATTAGATGCATTCAACATGCCTCGCACAGGCACAACTTTATGTCACCCCAAAATTGGCTATGTCGATCTGAGCGTAATCCCGCTCTTGACACGCTAGCTCTCAATTCACCTCTGGGCCACTTTAATGGAGACCAACGCACGCCTCTCCACCAGACGGACAAAAACCATTGTGACTCCAAAACACAATCCCTCACACGTCCGACGACACACGCTGCCATCTCAACCTTCTAAACATCTCATAACTCTATTTCGTCTCAATACTCACAACCTTTCACGAGTCTTGCAGCACCAAAAGCAAACCCAAATATTCCATGCTGCAAATAAAAACCTATTCATAAAAATATATTTCGACTATCGCCGTCTTACTTCTTTATCCTCCTCCTTTTATTTCCTAACAACTATTAGCGAGGGACCTTACAAACTCAGCAAGGAAACAACACAACGTAAACACACATACGTTACAACCTATCCTCGTTAACAAACAAACTTTCCCTCGCTACTAACAAACCAACTTCTCCAGCTAAAATCATCCTATAAAAAACTCCGGCTAAAACTTCAATTTTATATAGAATAGTATTCTTATCAATAATCTATTAAACGAGGGTCGTTTAATAAACAAGGTGAATTTACCTAAAGAATTAGTAATTGGAAACACTGTTCACACTTGTTCCTTTTTAAAGGAAATCAATAATGATGGGTTCTTTCCTGTCCCAGAACACTGTCAGTATGACTTTCTTCACTGACTGCTGTGCCCAAAAATTTTCCTTTACTGGAGAGTAAGTCCGTTTCCACACCAAGGACTGTCTTTTCGACTCCGGCTCGTCATGCCAAACCAATGTTTATCACGTTTGTAAACATCTTGATTAAAACATGCTTTTCCGAACACATCACCCATTCTTCGATGGATGTTTTATGGTTTCTATTTCTTAAATGGACGACAAACATCTGTTCAAGCCTGGAGCACTGTGTTTGATTTAACACGTTTTTGAATTGCATTAAAAGAAATATTTCCGTGAGATTAAAATAATTTTTGCAATAAACCAATTCTAAACAATTCAGAGGTTACATTGAGGCTCCGTAGGTGTGGGTGAGTGCCAATCAGAGGATTCCTTAGTCTGTTTTGGCGCGAAACCCACACAAAGAGCTTGTTCGCGAGATTTCCTACGAGAACGGAAGAAGACGAGGGAAGGCAAGGTCTCGGGGCAGTCAACGGAAGGAGGCAGTCAACAGAAGTCGGGGAAGAGTGACGGTTAAAGAAAGGCAGCTGCTCAGCGAAGAGATGGGATCTGTGGACTCAGAAGCAAGGTCAGCCAACGCGTGAGGATAAGTCAGCGTTCCTGGTGGCTGTGTTGGAATTTCGCTCGGATACACGCTCGCGATAGCCCACAGAAGCACAGAATGCTAGGAACGTGTCAAAAACCTTCCACTTCTTGCGCTTGGAGCTAACCCAAGTCCGTGCTTGTTTGTTTTTCTTTTCTTCCATTCTCTCGGTTATGTATGTTATGTCTTGTGTGTTTGTAAAGCAATGTAAAACCCCCCTGGTCTGTGATAAGAGAAACCACTAGACGATCGGATGGTCATGAGCTGGTTTAGGAGGATGAGATATTAGGGACCGGCCAGCGGGAGTATTGTCAAAGCATTTATCGAAAAAAAATAAGAAAAACTATTATTTTGCTTTTATCAAAAAAATCTACGTATTTTTTGAAAGATTGTCGTATATACAATAAATCTCGCCCGAGTAAAAAAAATCCTCTTGTTTATTAAATGACTCTCGTATATATAATAGGTCTCTCCTGAGTGAAAAAAAAATCCTTATTTGGTTTGGTTTGGTTAAATGGCATTTCAAACATTGTAGGTTATTTTATGCCAAATCTTGTTCCTACATATATGTATATATGATTTGTAAACACATTTTGCAGATAACAAACCTGAGCTCATTTTTAGTGCATCGTAAAATGGTTTCAAGTATTGCTATATAACAGCCAGAATTTAACATCAGTCATTTGTTTGCACACGGCTTATTCTATCTGACCCATAGATAGGACCCTTACAGGTGCTACCACTCCGGGTCAGAGTGGACCTGGAAGCAGTGTCAATGAAGGGGTACTCAACATTCTCCAAGTCTCCAAAGCTAGAACCTCACAATCAAATGGTTTTATGTCATATCTAGGACACTCGTTTGGGGAGGAGGTTTATCCCTTTGTAGAGATGCAGTCAGTGTATTCTACAGCCCTAGCCGACTGGGATATACCCTTATTAATTAAATGATTTTCGTCTATATTATAAGTCTTTCCTGTAAAAAAAATCCTCATTTATCAAATGATCGTCGTATATATTATAGTTCTCTCCTGAGCAAAGAATAAAACTTAATTATTAATGATTGTCCCTCCTGAGTAAAAAAACAACCCTCCTTATTTATTGAATGTCAGTCGTATATCAAATTGCCCAGTCAGCTGGGGCTGTAGCATACACTGACTGCACCTCTGCAGAGGGGTAATACCCACCTAATGAGTGTCCTTGATATGACACTAAACAATCTGATGGTGAGGTTCCAGCAGCGCTGGAGCTTTGGGGAATGCGGAGTACCCCTTCATTGCCATCGCTCCCAGATCCACTCTGGCCCGGAGTGGTAGCACCTGATAGGGCCCTATCTATAGGTTAAATAGAACTAACAGCATACTTATGCTAAAATGAATTGAGTAAACTGAATAGCTTGAAATAGAAACGTTTTTGACAATTAAACCGTACTTACACTTAAACTGCGTGCTTATGCTTAACTAAATTATTTGAAATAGAACTGTTTTTCGACATTAAAACTGTATTTACACTTAACTAAATTATTACATATAACTGCTCGAATAGTTTGAAATGGAAATGTTTTTGACAATTAAACTGTGTACTTATGCCAAACTGAACTGTTTTCAATAGAACAGATTATTTTTTATATAAAAATGGATTTGGCGTTAAATAACCTACAAAGGTTGATATGCCATGAAACCAAACAAACCAAACCAAACTTATAGGGTCTTAAGTCTTCTTCCAAAACTAATAATTTTCAAACACTCTGCAGGAACTAATATAACCCAACCCAGTTGACTGGGCCTTTTATATATACCGATTGCATCTCAACAGAGAGGTAAGGCTTCCATCAACGAGTATTCTACATATGATACTAAACGACCTGATGGTGAAACTCGAGTCCAAGAGCTTTGGCCAATATAAAAATGGATTTGGCGTTAAATAACCTACACAGGTTGATATGCCATAAAACCAAACAAACCAAACCAAACCGTATATCAAAATAAATGAAAATTACTTTTATTTTATTTACATATACTTTTGATTAGTCCCATTAAAAATAATTCATAAGAATCAGAAAAAAAATACTCGTTGAATTTTATACTAAAATAAACACCAAAATTTATCTAATTTACATATTTTTTTTTTTTTGCTACAAACTGGTTAAGGTTTTAGATAATCTGTTTAATAAAACGAGGATAATTTCAAACTGTAGCCGTGTTCGTACTACCGTATGGGTGCACCATTTGGACTCTAACAAAACGCAACTCAGTCAGCCTGGAGCCGTAGAATACACTGACTGAATCTCAGTAGGGGTAAGAATCCCCCAACGAAGCCCTGTCGGCTGGGGCAGTAGAATTCACCAAGTGAATCTCTGCAGAAGGATAAGACCCCCCACCAACGAGTGTCTTGGATCTGACACTAAACAATCTGATGGTGAATGTCTCGTAATTCTGAAGCTTTGGGAAATGTGGAGTACCCCTTCATTGCCATTACTTACAGGTCCACTCTGTCCCAGAATGGTAGCACCTGATAGGGTCTTATCTATGGGTCAAATATAACTGTTTGACATTTAAACTGAGTGAAAACAAATGACTTATACTAATTGAATTGTTAGAAATAGAACTGTTTTGTCATTTAACTGTGTGTACCTACAAAATGTGTTTATAATTCAATATAGATGTAAAAAACAGGATTTGGCATTAAATAACCAACAATGGTTGATGTGCCATAAAACCAAACCAAACCAAACCATCTAACAAAACACTTGGAAGAAAGCTAAAGGGAAACTACACAATAAAGTTAGGTGTTGTTTTAAAGAAATCCAGTAAACAACACCCTCGGAAAAAAAACTGTACGATCACTTGCCTCCCATCTTACAAACCATCCAAGACGAACAAGACATGCTGGGCACTGCTTAGAAAGTAACGACGATTTAATCAGCTGTTGGCCGTCCAGTAAAATCTGACACCCATCAGCACTGTGCAGACACTGGATGGATGGAGAGAGAGAGAGAGAGAGAGAGAGAGAGAGAGAGAGAGAGAGCGTCAAAAGAGTCTGTGATATTAATACGACGTGATGATGATGATAAAATGCAGTTTGATTTAGATTTGAGCATCAATCACCAGTTGTTGCTAGGCAACTACTGAGCTTCTGACAATTACAGCAACAAATTCTTTTTAACGTTTCTACTTTTACGTATTTATTTATTTATCTATTTATTTTTGCCTGTTCAGACATAAGATTGATTTTATTGATTAATTCAATAATAATTTTTTGTTCTTGATTTTTTTTTTCATTTTTGTGGTTTCGTTTTTTTTTCTGCTAGTTTTAGTTCTGTTGCAGAGATTTCCTTTTTTGTTGTTGTCAATTTTCAAGAATTTAGACACCAAGTAGCAGATCCACAAACAAAAAAAAAAACAAAACAAAACAAAAAAAGAAAAGAAAAAAAAAAAGAAAAGAAAAAAAAGTCAGATACTGAAATAGAAATATACATCTCTATTAAAATAATAAATCAAGAAATTGTCTGAATCTCTGACTGAGTGATTGATTTTAACGCCATGCAACCTGTCTGGGATTATTTTATACCTAGCAGTTAAGGGGGCACATTTATTGTATATTCTTTGTGTAATTATCTTTCAAGAGTTTTTTTTTTGGCACACAGTCCTATCAATTAACTTTTAAATTTAATTTTTCTCAAAAAGGATAAATTTCCTAAAGAAATGTAACCTTTCCTTACTAAACAGATAAGACTTTATAGCGGAGGGCTATGGTATTGAACGCTTAAAGGTTGTATTTCCCAGCTATGGGTTAAATAGTAGGAGAATAGCTTTGGCATTAAATAACATACAAAAGTTGATATGCCATTAAACAAAGAAACCAAACCAAGAAACCAAAGGTTGTCTTCGTATATTTGTCGTATCTGGGTACCATTACTCACTGCTAACATTATTTGAGAGTGGGAGGAAAGCAATTTGAACCCTTGTAGCTGGAAAAATGTAATATAGCTTATATTTTCCTCGTGCGAAACAATGTAAAGATCAATTTACAATAAATTAACAATATATTTTGGAGACAGAGCAGACTTTATAGAACGAATACAGAAATAACATGGAATATTTAAAGCGTACATAACAGAGAAAAGTCTGTGTCGTTGCAGAGTCTTTAATTATTTGCCTCGTCGGCTGGGGTTGTAGAATACACCGACTGCTTCTTTGTTGAGAGGTACCCCCACTAAGTGTGTCTTGGATATAACACTAAACAATCTGGTGGTGAGGCTCCAGTAATATTGGAATTTTGGGGAATGCAGAGTACCCCTTTCAATGCCATCGCTATCAGGTCCACTTTCACCCGGAGTGATAGCACCTGATAGGGCTCTATCTATGGGTCCAAACAGAACTAAACTATGTACATATGCTAAACTGAATTATTTGAAATAGAGCTGTTTTTGTATAATAAACTTAATTGTTTTAAATAGAACTGTTTTTTGACTCTGAAACTATACTTATGTTAAATTGAATTGTTTGAAATAGGACGGTTTTTGACATTGAACTTATGTACTTATGCTAAACTGAATTGTTTGAAATATAACTATTTTTGAGATTTAACTGTATATAAACAAAAAACAAACTATACTTTTACTAAACTGAATTGTTTGAAATAGAACTGTTTATATGTATAAAATGGATTTAGCATTAAATAACCTACAATGGTTGATGTACCATAAAACCAAACCAAACCAAAGCAAATCCTTAATTAAGTAGGTTTGTGATAGAGTGGAATTATTGAATAGACTTGCATGTGTAAGACATGCCATCGTGTGTCATACGACACAAGATCATTTGGGGTGCAAGCCTCCTCCTCTGTCACTGTAAATAGGATTGAACCGGGTGCGCTCTGTTTGAATTACGAGCGAAAGGGAATTTCACTTTGACACGCCCTTCTGTTATATGCTACTTTTTGTGTGCAAAAAAAGGGCTCAGGCTCATTTAAAAATGTTATCAACAAAATGGTTGGTTGGTTTTATGGCATATCAACCTTCGTAGGTTTTTTTAATTAACGCCAAATCTATTTTTGTACAAATAATCAGTTATATTTCAAACAATTCAGTTTAGGATGAGTACACAGTTTGTAATTTACGAAGCTCTTTACTTCGATGTGGCACAAGGCCGATTGAATGGGGCACCCAATGAGACTCGAACTCACTCTTGCAGGTTTGCTAGTCAAGCTTGCTAACCATTACACTACCCGAGGTGCCCAGGATGATTACACAGTTTAATTGTCAAAAAATTTTCTCTTTCAATTTATTCAGTTTATTCAAACAGTTTTAATTCAAACAATTCAGTTTAGTCTGAGTATAGATTTTGTTTACACACAGTTAAATGTCAAAACAGTTCCATTTTAAAAAATTCAGTTTAGCATAAGTATGCAGTTTAGTTCTATTTGACCTATAGACCCTATCAGGTGCTACCACTCTGGTACTTTAATCGGCCTTCGGGCTTTTGACCTTGTGTCAAGTCGTGTCTGGTGGGAGGCAGCGACAAATATCAGGTGCTACCACTCTGGGCTAGAGTGGACTTGGGAGCGATGGCAATGAAGGGCTGCTCCGCATTTTCCAAAGCTCCAGCATTACTGGAACCTCGCCCTCAGATTGTTTCGTGTCATATATCCAAGACACTCGTTGGGGGAGGGTCTTACTCCTCTGCAGAGATGCACTCAGTGTATTCTACAGCCCCAACCGATTCGGCAATGTATAAAATGTGTTTAGAAATTATATATTTAATATATATGTATAAAAAGGATTTGACATTAAATAATCGAAAATGTTTGATATGCAACCAAACCAAATCACCATCCCTCAGGATAAAAATGGTGGATTCACACATTTAGGAGACGTTCACCTTGGTTTTTTTTAAATCAAGAAGTAATAAAAAACAATAATATTTATTATTTAATTGCTAAACATTCTGGCTTCATAAAATATTCCTAAAAACAAACTAGATTAAATTATTTCATTCAATGGTCCAATTTTTTTCTAAGCCATGCAAAGGAAAATATTGCGGAATAATTTAATGTTGAGGAAAAAAATCAAGAAATGATCTAGTAATTTCCATTCCTTAAACAAATTCCAGTGGAAGCCTAAATATACAAATCGATGTACAGTTAAAATATAGTTCTTAAAGCTATTTCTGTAGCGTTTTTGTTATTTTTAAATTCCCACAAAATTACATATTGAGTATGTACTTTCAGTTTCTTTATTTTAGGGCCGTGATATAAATGAAATTATTCGCTACGGAAATACGAATGACCGATAAAAGTACTCTTTAATCCGGTCATTTACGGTTGCATTTAAAACACTTGAACTTTGAAATGAGTAGTTAAAACACAATTTCAAAAATCGGAAATTATTTCTGATTTGAATTAATGATATCAGATGAGAAGCATTTTTTTTTTAATCGCTCAACATTCTGACTTCATTAAACATTCCTTAAACAAATCAGATAAAATTATTGAAGTTTATGGTATCATATTTTGCAATCCATGCTGAGGAAAATATGGAATAACCTAATGTTGAGAAAAAATGATGGAATGATCTTGTGATATGCATTTCTAAAATAAATACCAGCAGAAGCCTTGATATGCAAATCTGTCGACAGTTAAAAGTTCGTTCTTGCAGACCTCAACAAGAAGTCGGGAATGCCTCATTGAAAGGAAACATGGCTCCAGCTGGGCACCTCTGGTGGTGTAGTGGTTAGCAAGTTAGATTAGCAAACCTACACGAGTGAGTCAGAGTCTCACTGGGAGCTCAATTCATTCGGCCTTGTGCCAAATCGAAGCAAATAGTTTCATAAATTACAACATGGCTCCAGCGGAAAAAAATCAATTGAAACAACGGAAAGGATCGTAAATTCTAAGCGAATATCCTTTGATTTTTACGTGGGCTAGACAAATGACAAAAGAACCGAAACAATAACATCCCATATTGGTCAACTGAAGAAGACTAATATTTTCCCATAACAATACACCAGTGGGTCTCCTACAAATTATTCTGTAGAAATTGATCAAACTGAGCTATGAACTTTCACGAGCTTGCTCACCAGACCTCTTTGCAAACAATATTGAACATTCTTTTTTTAAAAATTTCCACTAGGAAGTTCCAGGTTTGGTTTGGTTTGGTTTCTTTGTTTAATGTCAAATCAAACTCTGTAGGTCATTTAATGCCAAAGCTATCCTTTTAGAAGAACAGTAATGGTACTATTAAACCCATAGCTGCGAGGATAAGGGGGTTCATACATTTCCCAAGGGTATTTGTCCGAAAGTGAACGTAATAGCGTGGTTGGAGTTTGAACTTGTTTAAAACGATTCCGCAGTCTATCGCTTTAAGAAGTCCCCGGCTCACGTGCTGGACAACAATATTGTACTAAGCAAGTTCAATCTCCAGTCGCTTTATTAAGTTCACTTTCAGACTAGCACACTTGGGAAAAGAATGAACCTCCTTACACCCCTGACTATGACTTAACAATGACTTTAAGAGAAGATCTTCAGCAATCAAGCAGCAGATCAAAATGCCTCTCGAGAATTCCTCGATTCAAAGACTGTAAAATGTGCCATTTGAATAAAGAGAATTATTTATTATTAATAGAAATGTGTAGATTCTAATTGTTGTATGTGACTCACCTAGAACCAAAAATAATGTACTTACCCAAAAGGGTATATTAATCATAAACTAAGCGTTAAAGCAGAGAACAGCAGCGGCAGCTGTAGTAAGCACCTTCCTGTCTTCGTGTACGTTGAACCAAGGAAACCCTCCTCAGAGACTTGGATACATTTGTGTGGCACTCATATCTCTGTGTTGAGTTATTTATTTATTGACCCTTGATAATCGGTCATAACACTAATGGCTTTTATTTCGATGACGAAATTTTATTCTAAGATGAAATATACTACCTTACAGTTGATGGTTAAATTGGTTTAGTTGGATTTTATGGCATATCAACCATTATATTTTTTTTAATGCCAAATCCTGTTTATAAATATATATTGAATATATATGATTTGGTTTGGTTGGCTTTTATGGCATATCAACCATTATAGGACTTTTAATGCCAAATCCTGTTTAGATATACATATTAAATGTATATGATTTGTAAACACTCTTTGTTTATCACATTTTTAAACGAGTCTGAGCTCATCTTCTATTTGCACACAGTTAAATTGTTTCAAGTATTGCTGTCTAATAGAAATAATTTTTTCACATAGTTAAATGATTTCAAGTGTTGCTATGTAACAGTTACAATTTAACATTCGTCATTTGTTTGCACACAGCTAAATGGATATACATGATATGTAAGAGATTAGTTTGGCAGTAATTTCATTTTTAAACGGCTTAGAAGTAATTTGTTTTCACACTAATATTACTATTGTTTCTACACGGTTAAATGGTTTCACTTATTGCTATCATACACTTATAACTCTGTTTTATATTAACTATTTTTTTGCAGAAAGTAAAGTGATTACAAGTATTGATACTAAATTCTAATTATTCCATTCAACTTTACTTATTCATTTGCAGACGGATAAATCGTTCCATGTAGTGTTATGTAATGTTAATTCAATTAAATATCAGCCATTTGTTTACACACGGTTAAATGATCAAACAGTTCTATTTCTAACCATTCGCTTTAGCAAAAGTCATTTGTTGGCTCTAAGTTTAAATGTCAAACACTTTTATTTGACCCATAGTCAGGTGCTACCACTTCGGGCCTGAGTAAACCAGGAAGCCATCGCAATAAACGTGTACTATGCCTTCCCTAGAGCTCCGGCATTACTAGAGCCTCACCATCAGATTATTTCGTGTCATATCGTTGGTGGAGGGATCTTACTTCTCTGCAGAGATGCAGTTGGTGTATTCTACAGTCGCAGCCGACAGGTACATTTTGTCAGAAGTAGTGTCTATATACATATATCACAATAGTCATCCACAGACAGATCTGTTTCGTTCTATCAGAACTCATCAGTGTGGCTAGACAGTATCTTCCCGTAGTTGGGATAGAAACCCGGTTGACTCAAACGCCAAGCCAAAGCTTCTAACCATTCACCCACGAGGAGATAGCTGCGAAGTAAATTTTAAACGGTTATGAATCACAATTACTATTGTTTACATACGTCCGTTCAAACGGTTGCCGAGACCTCAATTCATCATATATATAATGTACCGGACATTGGTGTGGCTAGAGTGTTTATCAGTGGCCTGGGAGACCGGAATTCAATCCCAGTTCGAGTCATACCAAAGACTCAATGGTACTTGATACCTCCTTGCTTAACACTCAGCATTATAAGGTACGGATCAAGGGTAAAGTGGAGCAATCTTGGAAAAGAAGTAGTGCCATCCCCTACACCTTGGTGTAGTAGCTATCGAAAAGGGAGCCTTCGGGTCAGTCTTGACTACGGTCGCCAACTTTAATTATATATATATATATATATATATATATATATATATATGAGTGTGTGTGTGTGTGTGTGTGTGTGCTACAAAATTTTTCTTTATAAACATTACGTGTGATTTGAAAGCTGTTCAGATGAACGGGAAATATCGTCTAATTTGGAAACTTATGGTTTACAAGTTCGAACTGAACCATACGACTATGGGAGCAGCTAAAACATTTGTTGTGCGAAAGTTAAAGGAGCAGTTGATTACAAAACAGTAACCAGATGGTTCAAGATATTTTATTTGGGTTGCACGATTCAAGTCAATCGGGCTAAGTCTGATTGGTATAAAACCGTGAATTCTGAGAGTATCAGGAAAGCTCGACATCTCACAGTCTTGTGTGATTCGTCACTTTCATAACCTTAGAAGTAAAAAATCCAGATTCACCGAATTGTGCTTCACATTGCCAAAATATTGCAAAACATTTGGCTCACATGAGTAATACATACCTAATGAGCAATGTCACCCGACTATGCAATGATTCAACAGCATTCAGAAATAAGCAAAATTCTCTTGGGAAGAAAACAGATAACTAAATAGAACCACAATATTGTCTACAGATTAAAGAAGCAGAATCAAAGACCTCCTAGTTTAGAGGTGACCCTAATCTTAAGTTTTGATGTAATCTTTTCGCCCTTTAAGGAAGAGTTGATTATAATAGAGAAAAAAAAAAAAAAAAAAAAAAAAAAAAAAAAAAAAAGCAAAAAGACAAAACATAAGATATCAAAATCTGCAAAAGAGAATAAACTGTTTTGTAAGAAATAATCAATCATAAAATATCTTTCTCTGCGAAATTTCGAATACGAGTAACAAAATATATAGAGAGTGTAAAATGAAAGAGGAAATTCTAGTTCTTTCTCATAAGCGATTAGTACCACATGTTTTTTGGGTCACAGGTTAAGACTAGCATTATAGTTATCAATTTTTACAATCTTTGTTGTCAAATGAATATTTATGCTGAATGGTTTCAAAATGTAATTGCAGTATTTTAATAAACTATAGCAACAGCGGCAGCAGCCTGAAGCTTTAAAAGACAAAAGATCAGAAGTTTCTACCTCGTTTCGGTTCTACTTACTGCAGGATAAGTGAAAAACAGATCGCTTGGTCTCAAGGGGCAATACCTTAGGCAATACCTGCTTTGCAGAGCTGTGTTCATTGTCTGGTGACTGAGGGGCATCCCCACCCAAAAAATAGGGAATGTCAATGGGATTAAGTATTTTTGTAACTGCCTCGCACAAGTCTCGATTCGGGCGTGCCTCCACCTACCATAAAATGACCTTGTGTCAAATGCTGCCTGGTGGGAGGTTCTGTTTTTTCCAGGTAACTGGCTGCAAGTACAAACACTGACACACAAGTCACACGTGAATTAATCATTTTTACTCACGTGTTTCATTTTCAACTAAAAATTAAAAAACATGATATTCAATTGTATTGTTAAATAAACGTTCATATTCTTGTGTGTATCGATGGTTTGTCGTTTTTACTTGTGAAAATTGTAGAACTTAGTTGAGTGTTAAAATCGCACTTAAATTTGGAACACATGTAAAACACTATACTGCCCAGTCGACTGAGGCTGTAGAATACGCCGACGGCAGTGCTGCAGAGGGGTAAGACCACCACTCCAACCTTTAATGAGTGTCCTGAGCATGGCTCTAAGCGATCTGATGGTGAGGCTCCAGTCTTGGAGCTTTAGGGAATGTGAAGAACCCCTTCATTGCCATTACTTCCAGGTCCACTCTGACCCATTGCCCAGTCGGATGGGGCTGTAGAATTCGCCGACTGGACCTCTTCAGAAGGGTAAGACCCCTCCCCCAACGAGTGTCCTGGATATGACATTAAACAATCTGATGGTGAGTTTCCAGTGATGCTGGAGCTTTGGGGAATGCTGAGTATCCCTTCGTTGCCATTGCTCCCATGTCGACTCTAGCCCAGAGTAGTAGCACCTGATAGAGCCCTATCAATGGGTCCAAAAGTACTGAAGTGCATACTTATGCTAAACTAAATTGTTTGAAATAGAACTGTTTTGACATGTAAACTGCATACTCATGCTAAACTGAGTTGTTTGGAATAGAGCTGTTTTTGACATTAAAACTGTACTACGCTAAACTGAATTGTTCGAAATAGAACTGTTTTGACGTTTAACTATATGTAAACAAAAACTATACTTATACTAAATTAAATTGTTTGAATTAGAACTGTTTGACTAAACTGAATAGCTTAAAATTGAAATGTTTTGACAATTTAACTGTTTACTTATGAACCATTATCGGTTATTTAAATTCAAATCCTTTTTATACATATATATTGAATATATGATTTCTGAACACATTTTATACATTGCCCAGTCGGTTGGGGCTGGAGAATACACCAACTGCACCATTGCAGAGTGGTAAGACCCCCCCCCAACGAGTGTCCTGGATATATGACACTAAACAATCTGATGGTGAGGTTGCTATAATGCTGAAGCTTTGGGGAATGCGAAGCACCCCTTCATTGCTATCGCTCCCATGTCAATTCTGGCCCGGAGTGGTATCTATGGGTCAAATAGAACTAAACTGCGCACTTATGCTAAACTGAATTGTTTGAAACTGCCTCCCGTCATGAAAACTATACAAGTTAGACGAACCAGACACGCAGGACACTGCTGGAGAAGCAAGGACGAACTCATCAGTGATGTACTCCTATGGAGCCCCGCATATGGCCAAGCAAAAGCAGGACGACCAGCTCGAACATACATACAGCAGCTATGTGAGGATACAGGATGTAACCCTGAAGACCTGCCAGAAGTGATGAATGATAGGGAGAAGTGGCGAGAGAGGGTCAGGGATATCCGTGCTAGCGGCACGACATGATGATGATGATTTGTATAAAAATGGATTTGGGGTAAAATTACCTACAAAGGTTGATATGCCATAAAACCCAATACAAACAAAATCCAC
Source organism: Sepioteuthis lessoniana (assembly GCA_963585895.1). Taxonomy (NCBI): domain Eukaryota; kingdom Metazoa; phylum Mollusca; class Cephalopoda; order Myopsida; family Loliginidae; genus Sepioteuthis; species Sepioteuthis lessoniana. The sequence continues at coordinate 24,034,416 of OY757939.1, forward strand.
CCCGACCCAGAATGGTAGCACTTGATAGAGTCCTATCTGTGTGTGAAAAAGAACTGATTGAGCATTTAACTGTGTGCAAACAAATCACTGTTAGCGTTACATAGCGATACTTGAAACCATCTAACTGTGTCCAAACGAATGAGTAATGTTGAATAGAATTATAAGTATTTAATTACAGTACTTGAAATTCAATTCAGGCATACAGTTAAATTGAATTATAAATATTAAATAGCTATACTTGGAATCATTTAACTGTGAGCAAATGAATTATGTTGAATTGAATTGTTAGTGTTGAATAGCAATACTTGTAACCACTTCATCATGTACAAATAAACGATTAACATTAAATAGAACTATAAATGCTAGATAGCAATACTTGAAACCATTTAACTGCGTACAAACAAATTACTTTTCCTTTCTTAAAAATTACTAACGAGTTATTCACTTCAAAATCAAAGGGATATCCATTTAATTGCGTACAAACAAGAGACCGATGTTAAATTATATTGTTAATATTAAATTGTAATACTTGAAAGCATTTGGCTGGGTGTAGACAGATGAGATCGGAATCGTTAAAAATGTTACGTATAAACTATTAGTTTACAAATCTTATGTTTAATATATGTATAAACAGGATATGGCATTGAATAATCTTCAATGGTTGATATGCCATAAAACCCAACCGACCAAAACACTAAGAAATCACTAAATTGGTGAGCTTGACCAAGAAAATTCAACCGAAAAATATATGGTTTGTTTTTATGACATATCAACCATCGTAGGTTATTTAATGACAAATCCTCTTTATATACATATATATATTAAATATATATGATTTTGTTGGGTTGGGTTTTATGGCATAGCAACCATTGTAGATTAATTAATGCCATATCCTCTTTATACATATATATTAAATATATATGATTTGTTTTAGTTGGGTTTTATTGCCCCCCCTATCCGGTGCTCTGTAGGGCCAGGAGTGGCAGTACCGCCTTGAGCTACCTGGTTGGCGGCTGATGAGGCTAGGGTATCGCTCGTGCTTTCACACGTTGTATGATGAAAATATGATTTGATTTGGTTGGGTTTCATGACATATCAACCATTGTAGATTATTTAACGACAAATCCTTTTTACATATATATTATTAAATATATATGATTCATAAACACATTTCTTGGATATTTTCAAACTAGTCTGTGCTCATTTTTGGCTGGTTTGGTTTGGTTTCTTTGTTTTAATGGCATATCAACTCTTTTTAGGTTATTTAATGCCAAATCCATTCTCCGAGAAGAACAGTAGTGGGACTATTTAACCCATAGCTGGGAGGATAAGGGGCTCATACCTTTCCCAAGGGTATTTGCCCGAAAGCGAACGTAATAGCACGACTGGAGTACGAACTCGCGTACTACGATTCCGCAGTCCATCGCCTTAACCATTACACCACGAGGACACCCCCGTCATTTTTGGCCAATACCTAAATGGTTTCAAATATTGATATGTAATAGTAACAATTAAACACCAGTCATTTGTTTGTACACGTTTAAATAGATCAACATGATATGTAAAAGATTAGTTTGTAAGTAATTTTATTTTTAGAGGAGTTAAAAGAGATTTGTTTTTACACTAATATTGCTATTACCAGGTGGAACGATAAAATTGTCGCCCTAGAAAAGACGACATGATTCCATTTCAGTTTAATGAAAACCGGTTTTCTTTTTTTGTTGCAGACCATCTACTAGTTGGCCAGTTGTGTACAAATCCCAAGAGCGATAGGAACCTTCTATCATGTCTGAAAGTGACACAATGTTCAACGAGCGAGATCGGAGATGCGCCGCTGTACAGCCATTGCTCTCTACCGATCCAAGTTATGACAACAGAACCATTGCCAGCACCCTCAAAATACATATCCGGACGGTTCAATGTGCCCAAGGTGATGGAAACAAAGTTTCCGGCAACGGTTATGGTCTTTGGTGTAGTTTCAAGTGAGGGCCACATCATGCCACATCACATCTTCGAAGTTTGCTTGAAAGTCAACACCAAAGTGTACCTGGATGCGCTGAAGAGTGTGGTGATCCCCTGGTGCAATCAGGTGGCGGGTGGCAGACCCTGGGTGTGGCAGCAGGACTCGGTGCCGGCCCACAAGTCCAAAGAGACCCAGTCTTGGCTTCAGAAGGAGTGCTACGACTTTTTACCCTTCTCTAATTGGCCCCCCTCCTCCCCCGATCTGAACCCGCTGGACTAGTTCGTTTGGTCATACGTCGAGAACATCACCAACATGACCTCCCAGAAAACCAAAGCCAGCCTGATCGACGCCATCCGCGGAGAATTCGCCGAGCTCCCGCCGGCGCTTGTGGAAAAGGCATGCTCCCAGTTCCGGATCCGTATCGAGGCGGTGATTGAAGCTGAAGGCGGCTACATTGAATAGATGTCAGTTCTACTACATAATCAAGTTACCTGAATTAATTTTTTCAAATCAAGTTACCTGAATTGATTTTTTAAAATAAAGCTGTAGTGTTATTTTTTGGGGGACGATAATTTTATCGTTTCACCCTGTAGATGTCAGCTCTACTACATAATCAAGTTACCTGAATTAATTTTTTTAATAAAAGTTTTAAAATAAAGCTGTAGTGTTGTTTTCTTTAGGACGACAATTTTATCGTTTCACCCTGTAGATGTCAGCTCTACTACATAATCAAGTTACCTGAATTGACTTTTTCAATAAAAGTTTTAAAATAAAGCTGTAGTGTTGTTTTCTTTAGGACGACAATTTTATCGTTTTACCATGTATTTCTATACAATTATTACTAATACTTATAATTCTATTCGATATTAATCAATTGTTTGCTGACAATGAAGTGGTTACAAGTATTGCTATTTAGCACTAATCATTCTATTCAACATTTACACTCTAATTATTCTGTTCCTTCATTTGCTCATTGTTAAATGTTTCCAAGTATCGTTATGTAATACCAATTATTCAATTTAGGGTCACAGTTAAAGAGTTTCAAGTATCGCTATTTAACAATAATAATTGTATTCAACATTACTCATTCATTTGCACATAGTTAAATGGTTACAAGTGTTGTTATGTATCGCTAACAATTAAACTAAACATCGGTCATTTGCTAACACACAGGTAAATGATCAATCATTTCTATTTGACTGATAGATAGGATCCTATAAGATGCTACCACTCCAAGCTAGAGTAGACTTGGGTGCGATGGCAGTTAAGGAGTACTCCGCATTCCCCAAGGCTGGAGCCTCACCATCAGATTGTTTCGTGTCATATCAGTGACATATCCAGGAGTGAAAAAATATGACGGACACATTACTTTTAAGATATATATTACTAACCATCATCACAATCATCTCACGCCGTCCATCCCAATTGCTCATCACTCTTGGACTGCACTGAGTGTCCGCACCGAGCTGATGTACGTAAGTTTTTGATGGTCTACCAACACTAGTGGGTCCATATGAGGGAATCGATAAGAGAACGTCGCTTATGAGTTCGTCCTAACTTCTCTAGCAGTGCCTGGCATGTCTTGTTAGTCTTACTTGGGTGGTTTGTGAGATGGGAAGTAGGTAGCCATACAACTGCTTCCAGGACTTGTTCAAGACAGCACGTAGCATGTCATCCTGCTTTTTCCCACGCGTTTCGTTAGCATCCATATGGTGCATCCATACAATAGTGCTGACACAACTTGGAAGAAATCCCGTTTTATTTCATCGGAAAGGTCAGCTAATCAGAACTCTTTGATTCTCCATGGAGAACAAAGATGTTTTTTTTTTTTTGGTAAAAAGATACCCTGAGTACCCTGTAGTTTAACAAATATACATGTGAAATTTAGTAGTCCTACATCACACAATTAGGCTGTCTATAGAGAACAGACTAACAAATTCCACTAAATCAATATAGATTGGATAGTTCTGCATCGAAACTTTTGGCTGTCTGTTGAAGATAGATAAACGAACTCTTTCCAATGATATTGATTTCAAGCAGGCAACAGATAAACTCTATTTTCCCTCATAATGTAGCATAGTCACTGACAACTACTATGTTAGTTATGGTGATCATCTCGAGGATGGAAGAAAACACAAAACACAACTCATCCCAAATGTAGGGCCTTCTGTTTTATTCCTATCAGTCAGTTTTTGAGTCTGTTGAAGTCTATGAATTGATAAGTGACCAAATGTATGGCGTAGATTTGTACCTCGAGTGGATACAAGTTCGTTTTTTGCACTTTGTCCATACTAAGGCTTGTCTCACCCTATCCCCAAACACAAAAGAGGCCGAATCAAAGAACCTTGCTTCTTTTAGTGAGGTTCATAGAACAACAAAACCCACACCTGTCTTGTGTGGACGGCATTACTTAACCTGCCCCTCTGACTAAATTGATGGACGATGAAGTCTGGTGATTTTAACAACTTGCTATAATCAGTCTGGGAGCTAGATAAAGCTTATCCTATTTTGCCAATCCTACTAGATGAGATGTTTAACTCTGTCAACTTGTCTCTCTTCCGGCATCTGCTTTTTTTTTTTTTAACTTATCTAATTACACCCCATTATATTTTCTCTTCCGCGGTCTAATTATAATTGACAAAATCCTTGTATCTCTTTTTTCTATCAGCTTGACGTATTTTTATTTTAAAAGCAAAAAGTCTGTCCACTATTATTGTATGAATTTTATCTCGTCCCCTAGATCAGACCATAGGGAATGAGATAAAAAAAATGAAAAAGTGTTTTCTAATCGACTTTTCACTGGTGGTATTTGAGCCAGTTTCCGCGGCGTAGTGGTTAACGTACTAGACACCGACATCTAAGTAAACGAGTTCAAATTCCAGTCGCGGTACTACATTCGCTATAGGACTTATGAACTTGGGAAAGGTATGAACCCTCTTATCCCTCCTCCATTTATTGGTTAAATAGTACAACTACTGTCATTCTCTAAAAAAATGACTTTGGCATTAAATACCCCACGAAGGTGGATATGCCATTAAACAAAGAAACCAAACAAAATACGGTTGGTCTTTAATCTTTTTGTAGGCAGATAATTTTCAATCTCTATTATTGGTGAATTATTTTCAGAAAATTTCCAAAATAGAGGGTATATTCAAACAAACCATTAATCATATATATATGTGTGTTTGTGTGTGTGTATATATATATATATATATATATATAAGCATAAAACATAATAATTTGATCAGCAACTGTGTGTAGTAGGGTTACATTTTGTCTGTGAGTGGAGGTGCTACCAGGTTACCATAGTCACCATCATTGCTAGTGCATTTTCGAAAATGATGAACAAGAGCTTATGTCATCTGCAAAAATGATGACTTTTCCAGTTTCTTTCGACTTGGCTATCCGGAATTCGTCCCGGATGGTTTTAAGTTTATTGAAAACTTGGTCTCAGAGGGCCATCCCCCAGGCTTTACGTCCTTCGCAGGGTTGAGTTGATTGCTCGGTGTCTGAGACACCCTATTAGGGGAATGCCGACGGGGCCAAGTATTTTTTTTAGACCTGCCGCGCATGAATCTAGATTCATAGGTGGTCGCTACCATAAAATTGGTCTTATACCGCATTCTGGCTTAGTGGTAAGTCAGATACATACCGACATCTGCAACAATGGAGGTGACCAACAGTTTCACGGCAGTAATGACAGTGTCTTTGTCAGGAAAATATGTTGTCCATATTTCACCGGTCTGATTCTTGCTGCTTAATTAATGCACGTCCTATCACCTAACTGAACTCACATCCAGTGTTTAGGCTTCATAAACGTTCAGCAAGCATGGATGAAAGTCATTTAGTTTAATTGTTTTTTTCCACATGGAGGGATTCAATGACACATCTCTGCATTCATGTCCCACACCATTTTGCCAGACTGCCACTATGGGCGCTTCGTGAGGAGATTCAACCCCTCCTCCATGTTGTGGTTAAATATGGTAAAATACAAGAGAAATCCTCTTTAGCAGGGAGAAATGAATAACCATTTAGTAGCTGAAAACTTGCTCTATCCAATGGTGTTTCATGCTTCATGTATCTATTGTCGTTTTCAAGTGAATAAATTGTAGGCTTAATGTTTTGAGCGTTCCTAGTAAAAAGTGTGTGTGTGGGGGGATGTCAGGTAATAATATTAAGGACGGATTCGTGGTGGAAAGAAATTTGATGTTTAGCGAGAAAAAAAAAAGGAGGATAAAAATATATGCAAATACAATGAAACACGAATAAGGAAGACTCAAATACGTTTCGAAAAAGAAAAAAAAAGAAAAGAAAAGAAAAGAAGGTAATTTGTAACAAATAAACAGAAGCATAAGGTCCTCAAAATGAATTATACATTAAAAGAAAAAAAGAAAGAAAGAAAGAAAGAAATAACCACACACACACACACACACACACACACACACACACACACACACACACACACACACACACAAACAAATAAAAAACACTCCAGAAAGAAACAAAAAATAAAAGTAAAAATAAAATCAAAAACTGATGATGTCAGTCAAGCACAAAGCAGCTTATGTTTAGCCATTGTTGGGCAACGGCAGAAGATTATCCAGTTTTCCCAGTAAAGAAGACTTTAAAAGAATAATTCAATGCAACTCTTTGCCGGTTCCGAAATGAATAAATAAATAAATTCAAAGAGAGATACGCTTGTCAGATTAAAAGTGAAGAGATTATAGTAGAGAGCATGAAAGAAATTGTTCTCAAGAATCCTTGCTGTCTTCCTTCCTTCTTTTTTGTTTATTCTCTGTTAATTTATAAGATCTGCTACCTTGTGGTGTAATGGTTAACAAGCCGGTCTTGCATGTCATTACCAGTGAATTGCCAGATTGATCTTCATCGGGTGGCTTTCCATGTGGTCTACTGCCATGGCTCATATATACTTACCAAATAAGTACATAACATGGTCTGACACCTTGTGGTGTAATGGTTAATAAGCTGTTCTTGTGTGTCATTGCAAATGAGTTGTGAGGTTGATCCACACCGAGTTGCTATACATGTGGTCTAGTTCCAAAGCTAAGCTAAGCTTAGAAAGTAAGTGCATAAAATAATCCGGTACCTTATTGCAGTGTAATGGTTAATGAGCTGGTCTTGCATGTCATTGCCACTGAGTGGTAAGCTTGATCCTTACTGGGTGTCCATACTGGTGTTCATTGTGATATGGTTAAATTATACATACAGAATACGTAAATAAAATGATCTAGTGCCTTGTAGTAGTATTTACCCAACCCCTCCGTGTGTGCAAGATGCAACACAAGGTCAATTTTTAAGACAGATTCATGCCTTTCCCCTGCAGTATATAAAATGCAAACTGCCTTGTCCAGGGTTTGAACTCATTTCTCTGGGTTCATTTCCTAACATGATAACCATTACACCACGAGTACCTTGTTGTAGTGTAATGGTGAATAAGCTTGTCTTGCATGTCATTGCTAGTAAGTAGTGAGCTTGATCCACACCGGGTGCCCGTACACGTACTTTAGTACCAAGGCTCAGCAAGGCTTATTCAATAATTAAATAAAATGATCTGGTGCCTAGGTATGGTGTAATGGTTAATAAGCTTATCTTGCATGTAATTATCAATGAGTTATGAGCTTGATCCTCACTGAGTGGCTATACATGTGATCTACTGCCAAGGGTCAGCTATGGTTATTAATAAGTAAATATTATGGAGCCTTGTGTAATGGTTAATAAGCAGGTCTTCTATGTCATTACCAGAGTCTTGAGTTTGATTCTCACTGGGTGCCAAATACGTGGACCAAAGCAAAGCTATGCATGTGGATTAAGTAAATAAAATGATGTAGATTTTTTTTGGTGTAATGGTTAATGAGCTGGTCTTGCAAGTCATTGCGACTGAGTTGTGAGATTGATCCTCATTTGGTGCTTATATGTGTGGTCTTTATACAAAAGCTAAGCTATGTTTAGTAAATAAGCAGATAAAATGATCTGGTGTCTTGTTATAGTGTAATGGTTAACAAACTAGTCTTGCAAGTCATTGCCATTGGATTGTGTGCTTGATCCTCACTGGGTGCCCATTCATGTGGTTTAATGCTAAAGCTAAACTGTTCAGTAAATAAGTAAATAAAATGATCTAGCTTCTTGTAGTGGCTTAATGGTTTACAAGCTAAACTTGCATATTATTACCCCTGAGTTGTGAGCTTGATTCTTACTGGGTGCCCATACATGTGATCTAATGCCAAAGCGAAGCAAATAAATAAGTACATAAAATGATTTGGTACCTTATTGCGGTGTCGTGGTTAAGAAGCTTGGCCTTGCGCTAAATGCCTTGTACTGTATTGGTTATCAAACTGGATATGCAAAATAAATAGTGATTTTATTTCTGACTTTAGCATGATATTACTGTTGAGCTGTGAATTTGATTCTCACCGGTTGCACATACTTGTTGTCTGATGTCAAAGATAAGTTTTGCTTTGTAAATAAGTACATAAAACGATCTGGCACAAGAATTTTCAACCTGTAGTTGTAATGATTTTCTATCCAGAACAGCATCATTTCACCCTAACGTGAAATAAGTAATTGCTGCGCAGGAATTGTAGATTCATCAATTAAAAAAAACTGTTTCAACAGCATCTGAAAAAAATGCTTGGTCATTAGCTGGATGGAGCCACCATTACCACTTGCCTAAGTTCATTTGTATCTCACAGGAGACAGTTTAAAATGTATGGCACATCTTGTCATTTAGTGTCATACCAGGGACATTTTCAGAAGATCTATGATCATCAGAAAAAATACTGTTCCTCTTACACAACATCAAGTATTTGTCTTTTTTATTATTGAATCAAAATAGACTTTGGAAATGATTTTCGAGAGGTGGATTAAAATTTGAGTGAATTAGGTTCGTCGGTTGGTTGGTTGGTTGGTTGGTTGCATATCAACCATTGTAGGTAATTTATTGTTGATTACATTTTTAATGCGCCTGAGATCATTTTCTTTTTTTTTATAAACAGTTAAATGGTTTCAAGTATTTCCATTTGACACATATAATTCTTTTTACAATTAATTATTTGTTTGCACACAGTTAAATGGTTTTAAGTATTGCTATGTGTCTGTGATGATATAAATCAGTCACTTGGTTACACACAGGGGTGTCCTCGTGGTGTAATGGTTAAAGCGATGGACTGTGGAATCGTAGTACGCAAGTTCGTACTCCAGTTGGGCAATTACATTCACTTTCGGGCAAATAGCCTTGGGAAAGGTATGAACCCCCTTATCCTCCCAGCTATGGGTTAAATAGTAGCACTACTATTCTTCTAGGAGAATGGCTTTGGCATTAAATAACCTACAGAGGTTGATATGCCATTAAACAAAGAAACCAAATCAAACCAAACCTTGGTTACACACAGTTAAATGGATATCCATTATAATATGGAAGAGAATAGTTTGTTGATAGTTTTATTTATAAATGAGTAAGAACTAATTAGTTTGCACACTTTTATTGCTGTTGTCATTGGCCTAATGAGTTGAGTGTCCACCAATGGTCTGGAAGACCAGGGTTCAATCCCAGGTCGAGTCATACAAACAACTTGAAAAATGGTACTTGATGCCGCCTTGCTTAACTCTCAGCTTTATAAGGTATGGATCAAGGGTAAAGTGGAACAATCCAAGAAATGGAGTAGCGTCCTCCCTTACACCTCGGTGTTGTAGCTATTGAAAAGGCAACTTTTGGTTCCCCCTCAACAATGGTTGACTATTGCTATTGTTTCAACATATTTGAATGGTTTTAATTATTGCTATCTAATTCTTTTCAATACAAATCATTTGTTTGCAGAGAGTGAAGTGATTACAAGTATTGTTATATAATACTAATAATTCAGTTTAAGCACAGTTCAAGTTTTAAGTATTGCTATTTAACACTAATAATTCTATTCAACATTATTTATTCATTAAATGAATAATTATTTCATTAACAGTTAAATGATTCCAAGTATTTCTATGTATCACAACAATTCAATTAGACAGTAATTTGTTTGCGCAGTTATATGGTGAAACAGTTCTATTTATCATCATCATCATCATATCGTGCTGGCAGCACGGATATCCCTGACCCTCTCTCACCACTCCTCCCTATCGTTCATCGCCCTAGGCAGGTCTTCAGGACAACAACCTGTATCCTCACATAGCTGCTGAATGTACGTTCGTGCTGGTCGTCCTGCTTTTGCGCGGCCGTGTGTGGGGATCCATAAGAGTACATCTCTTATGAGTTCATCTCTGCTTCTCCAGCAATGTCCTGCATGTCTGGTTTGCCTAACTTGAATAATTTTCGTGATAGGGGGCAGGTGGCCGTACAGTTGGTGTCTTGTGGGGTGTTGCTGCCAGGACTTGTTCAGGATTGCACGCAGCATTCTTGTGTAATTGCCATCTAGTTTCTTCTCCAGCCGTTTTGTTAGCGTCCATGTAGTGCATCCATATAGCAGTATCGATGTGACCGCTGCCTGGAAGAAACTGCGTTTCATTTTATCGGTTAGGTCTGATTTCCATATAGTCGATAGCTTATTGATAGCTGTCCATGCTTTTGTTAACCTCGTTTCGATGTCCTTTTCGGTTGATTCGACGCTGCTTCCTAGGTACGTGAATTTGTCTACTAGTTTAAGAGGGGTTCCTTTTAGAGTGGAGATGTCCCCCGTTTGGTTATAGCACATATATTCCGTTTTGTGTGCATTAACATGGAGGCCTATGCTTGCTGCTGCTCGTTCCAAACTATGCAGAAGTGTTTCGGCTTGGTCAGGTGTATTTGCCAGTATCGCTATGTCATCGGCGTAGTCGGCGTCGGTAATTGTTCTATTTATAACAATTCAATTTAACTCATTGAAGTCATTTGTTTGCACACAGTTATATGGTCAACCAGTTCTGTTTGACCAATAGATAGGATTCTATCAAGTGCCACTATTCCAGATCAGAGTGGACATGGGAGAAATGGCAATGAAGGAGTAAAATTGGAGCCTCACCATCAGATTGTATTGTACCATATCCTTGAAAACTGTTATGAGTTGCCCAGTTGGCTGGGGCTGTAGAATACATTGATTGCTTTTCTGCAGAGAGGTATGACCTCCAAACGAGTATCCTGGATATGACACAAAACAATCTGATGGTGAGGTTCCAGTAATGCTGGAGCTTTGGGGAATGTGGAGTACCCCTTCATTGCAATTGCTCCCAAGTCCACTTTGGCCAAGAGTGGTAGCACCTGAAAGAGTCCTATCTATGAGTCAAATAGAACTAATCTGTGTGCTTGAGCTAAACTGAATTACTTGAAATAGAATTGTTTTAACATTTAAAATGCAAACTGATGCTAAACTGAATTATTTGAAATAGAACTGTTTTTGACATTTGAACGGTGTACTTGTGCTGAATGGAATTTTTTGAAAGAACTATTTATATGTACAAAGATGGATTTAGTATTGAAAAACCTACAATGGGTCAACTAGAACTGCATACTTATGCTAAACTGAATTGCTTGAAATAGAACTGTTTTGATATTTAAATTGCATGCTTATGCAAAACTGAATTGCTTGAAAAGGAACTGCTTTTGTATGCTAAAACGAACTGTTTGAAATAGAAATGCTTTTTTTAAATTGAAACTGTACTTACACTGAACTGGATTGTTTGAAATAAAACTGTTTTGACAATTAACTGTGTGTCAACAAAAATTATACTTATACAAAGTAGAATTAGAATTGAATTAGAACTGTTTGACTAAACTGAATAGCTTGAGGTAGGATATTTTTGACAATTAAAATGTGTACTTATGCTAAACTGAAATGTTTAAAATAAAACTATTAATTTGTATAAAAATAGATTTGGTATTAAATAGCCTACAAAGATTGATATGCCATAAAACCCAAACAAACAAAGAAAGCTAAACTGAATAACTTGAATCAGAACTGTTTTGAAAGTTAAACTGCATACTTATGCAAAAATGATTAGTTTGAAATAGAACTGTTTTTGACATTTAAACTGTGTACTTGTGCTAAATGGGATTTTTTGAAAGAAATGTACAAAGCTGGATTTGGTAGTGAATAACCTACAATGGTTGATATGCCATAAAACTAAACCAAACAAAACAAGCTTTACCTTACAAGGGTCATCTGTAATGTTCATAGGCTGACCAAGATACTTTCATGGAATACGACCAAATGAGGTTTATTTTTTAACATAGCCCACCCCCTTGCAATTCACACACTTTTTCCATCAGTGTTGCTCATATTGGTCAAAAAAGTCCTCGACAGCAGATGTGACATCAGTTTATGAACTTTTCAGCCTACCTTCATATATTGAAAAAAATTGTGTTTATTAATAAAGATGGATCATTTTAATTAATCTAAGGTAATTTTGACAAAGCAAAATAAGTTTGATCATGAAATAAAATAGTTTTTGCCTGATATTTGTTGTACAGTTTATTTTTCATAGATTAGACATAATGGAAGAAATATTTTCTAAGAGTAAAGAGCCAATATTTTTTGTCAGGGGTTGAATACAGATTTAATTTTGTATGATTTTATAAAATTTAAAAAAATAAAAAAAGCAAAAAATTAATATAATAATTTACTAAGCTAGTATGAAGATAAAACAATTTGAAAAAGAAAAAAAATTCATGTTAAAAAGAATAACACTATTAAAATCTTAATATAAATTGTAGAAAATAAAAAAGAAATTATGAAATGATTGTCTTTGTCCCATTGACAGTTTAAGTATAAAACAATTTGAAAAAGAAAAGAAAATTTTAGTTTAAAAAAACAAACAAAACAGTTAAAATCTTAAGCATACTTCAGTTATTTTTTTCATGTTTCAGTAAAGAAAACTGAAGCTTCTATAAGTGAAAAGGGTAAAATATCCCTTTTATTGTCAAATAAATATGCAATCTGAGCTCTTATGTTCTTAAGAGATTCAGAAAATTCAAATGAAAGAATAAAAGACTCATGAAAGAGGCGATTCTTGCTGATTTGTTTGTGAATTCAAAGAAATCATTTGATGGAATCAACTGACGTAAACTGCCACACAAATGTTAAGGGCAATTACAGAATTCTGCCCAGACAATTGTCTTATGCCATAAAATGATACAAAAGGTTTTGGTGTTTACTGAAATATCACTTAGTGCTTTTATAAGAAGAATGGAGCTTTTATGGTGAAAGTGTTTAGAATTTCTCTTTTATTATCAAATAAATACACAATCTTCTTGAGAGATTAACCCTTTCCAGGTGGTATTTACTTCTAAATTCTCTCAGCTTTAAAGTAGTTCAAAACTTAATTTGAAACAGCATTGACACAAATCAGTTAGTTATTTTGGTATTTTTAGATTTAGTTAGAGTCTATTGATGGCAAGATCTTACTTGTCAGTTTGGTAAGGGTTAAGAAAACAAATTCTTCCGTTCAGGAGAGAGAGAGAGAGAGAGAGAGAGGGAGAGAGAGAGAGAGACTCAATAAAGAAAGAGATAGTGTGAATATGGTTAGTACCAAAATTGGCTTCCAAATTATTTTGGGAATTCAAAGAAACCAATTTGTTATTTTAATCTATAAAGTTTAAATATTTTCACATTCTGGACCTTTGGGGAGAGTCGAGTACCCCTTTGTTCTCTATAATCACCATAAAGGCTATTATTCTAGGCCTATTATATCAGTCCTATATGATCATAATAAAGGCTATTGTTCTAGTATTATTACATCAGTTCTCTATAATAAGAATAAAAGTTATAATTCTAGACCTATTACATCAGTTCTTTAAAATCATATTAAAGGCTATTATTCTAGGCCTATTACATCAGTTTTATATAATCACAATAAAGGCTATTATTCTAGGCCTATTGCATCATTTCTATATAATCACAGTATATGTTATTATTCTTGGCCTATTACATCAGTTTTATATAATCACAATAAAGGCTATAGTTCTAGGCCTATTATATCAGTTTTATATAATCACAGTATATGTAATTATTCTTGGCCTATTACATCAGTTTTATATAATCACAATAAAGGCTACTATTCTAGGCCTATTACATCAGTTCTATATAATCACAGTATATGTTATTATTCTTGGCCTATTACATCAGTTTTATATAATCACAATACAGGCTATTATTCTAGGCCTATTATATCAGTTTTATATAATCACCCTAAAGGCTATTATTTTAAGTCTCTTACATCAGTTCTATATAATGATGATAAAGGCTGTCATCTACTGTTGTACAATTACATCAGTTCCCTGTGATGAAAATAAAGGCTATTATTCAAATTTTGGCCAATCATATCAGGTCTACATAATCAAAAATGTTTGAAATAAACCCATATAGCATATACACCAATAGGATAGATATGTATTATTATTGTCAATTATAAACAAACACAAGCAGTTGGATGGCCAGTCTCTCAAGAAAAAATTTAGATGATTTTATTCTTTGAAAAATTCAAATAAAAGAGATACTGAAAAAATTCAATAAAGATGAAATGAAAAAGAATAACAATATATTTTGCGACAACTTTCTGGTTGATTTTTTTTTTAAGTCAAGAAAATCCTGTTTAAGAATTTGCAAGTAGATTCTAAGAGTTCTTACTTCGATTTAAAATAATCATTATAAAAGCTTTTATTCTAATGCTATTTTATTATAACCAGTTCTATAAAATTAGGTTAAGCTGGATGAACAAGAAATACTGAGCACAGCTGGAAAAATAAGGACAAAATCATAAGTGACATTCTCCTATGAACTCCAACACATGGACATACCAGTATTGGTCAACCAGCAAAAACTTATTATAAACCAGCTCTGTGTAGACACTGGATACCATTTAGAGGATCTGCCAAGAGTGATGGCCAATAAGGATGGATTACCTGAAAGAGTCAAGAGAATCCATGCTGTCAGCATGCTTTGATAATGATGATGATACTCCTCAACAACTAGTGTGAGTCAAAAGTTTTGCAATATTTTAGTAATGCAAGGCACAATTTTATAGCCTTGGATGATTTTGCTGAGGTCATAAAAATGACAAATCACACAGAACTCTGGGATGCTGAGCTCACTAGATTATCTCCAAGTATTACTCACTGGATTTGCTTCTGTGAATTTAATCACATCCTCAGATTCGACAGTTTTAAGCCTACCAAACCCTACCCAATTGTCAAGGTTCTTGCAACCTTGGCAAAATTTCTTGGATTATTTGGTTACTTTATTATGATCAACTGCGCCTTCACCTTTCATACAATGAATGCTTTTGTTGCTTCTGTAACGTTTTGGCCCAGTTCAAACTTATAAAGCTTAAGTTTCTGAATTAGACTACATCATACTTTTGGTGTCATTTTCAAATCGCACATGAAGTGAAGAATTGTACAGTGTGTTAGCGCACCAACTAGCAGTATACTACCAACCACTTCCACAGGTCAAACTGATTTGGTCACAATATATGAGTGTCAAAAATTAGCATGCACCAAAATATTGTAAGACTTTTGGCTTACCCTACGCATATGATTAGATTCAGTTGTAAATAAATTCTTTTGTTCATCAGTTCTGCTCAGTTTGTCTGGAGAGAGTCAAGAAAACTTCATTCTTTGGAAAATTCAAAGAGAAGAGAAAAAAACACAAAACTCAGAAAAGAAACAAAGAATGAGAATATGGTTGGTGCCACAACTTTCTTTCTGATTTCTTTGTGAACTCAAAGAAATCATTTGATAGAATAAGCTGACGTAAACTGCAGCACAAATGCCAAAGGCAATTACAGAGTTCTGTGAAGACAATTGTCTGATGCCATAAAAATGGTACAAGAGGCTCTGATGTTGACTAAAATATCAGTTGATGCTTGTATAAGGAAATCAAGTGATGCGTAAAAGAACTGAAGACACTAAAGAGCTTTTAGTGGTAAGAAAGGGAATTAGAGTCTGAAATTGAAGGACTTGCATGTTTAGCACAAGTGACAGAGGATAGAACTTATGTCCCAGAAGTTTGTGGTTCAAGTCTGAATTTATAGCAAAGGAAGTCTTTTAGATTAGCATGATACTATTATTTGTTATTAACTAGTATTTCTTTCATTTGCTTCATTTACACTGGTATTATTATTATTTTTATTATTTGATAATGTATTGTCAGCTATTATTAAGTTTTGACTAGGATTTCTTTCATGTAAATTTTTGTAGCTTCATTTATATTAGTAGTTTAAATATTCCTCTACAAAAATGAAGCATTGTCATCTTTTATTAATTTTTGACTTTTATTACATTCATCTGAATTTTAGTTGCTTCCTATACACTAGTAGTAAAGTAAGTAAAGTTGGCCACCTTAGTCGAGGGTGACCTGAAGGCTCCCTTTTTGATAGCTACTACACTGAGGTGTAGGAGAGGGCGCTACTCCTTTCCCTGGATTGCTCCACTTTACCATTGATCCTTACCTTATAATGCTGAGTGTTAAGCAAAGCGGCATCAAGTACCATTTTTTGAGTCTTTGGTATGACTCAGCCTGGGATTGAACTGAAGTCTCCTGAACCATTGGTGAACACTCAACTCATTTGGCCAATGGCCAGGTGTAAACCACACTAGTAGTATTAAAATTAATATTATACTGAATTTGTATTATTATTAGATAACACAATGATTAACATTAATAATTATTAACTAATATTTCTTTCACTTTGATTTTAGTTGTTTCATTTACGCAAGTAGTAATATTTTGATGAATTATTAGATAAAGTATTGTCAGCCATAATTAATTTTTGACGAGTTTTTCTTTCATCTTTATTTTAGTTGCTTCATTTAAACTAGAAGATTTGAATTCTTATTCTCAAACAGGAATATTTATTGATAATTATCTTTTAATTGTTCCCAATTAGTTTTGATCTTTGATCATTTAAAGAAATGTTTGAAAGAATTTTTAAAAGTATTAATATGCCACAAAAGAAGCGATGAAAAATGAACCAGTAACATAGCAAATCAACTCTGCAGAATATTCGGGGACTTTCTTTTTTTTTTATTTTGCTTTGCTAATTATTTCAATGAAATTATAGGAAGTTTTTCATCTGATGAAAAAGAAAAGTATTGGTTTTTAGCCATTTAGATACTTCTTTTTTTTTCATTTTTACTGCAGTGCTTCGCACATTTCTCTGGGTTTGTTTTCACTCTTGTCATGAGATACAATAGCTTCATTTGTAAAATGGAGGGATAAAAAAAATGTGAGAACATTTGTAAACAACAACAACAACAACAAAAAACAAATAGTTTTACTTTTCTGCTTTAGCAGAATGATACATTTCCTGCCCAAAACCCAAAAACAAAAAGTACAAAATTTGGGGACATTTTATTCAATCAGTCATTTATTTGTTTTGCATGTTTCGCCGAGTGCAAGTAACAATATTAAATTGAGTTTTTACTTCTTCTTTTGATAATTTTCATTCTATTTTTTGCTTCTGATAAAAAAAATAGCAGTTAACCATGAATGAGTTTCATGGTTTGCAAACAAGATACACCGTTAAATTTGATTTTAACTAAATACTTCACTTTCCTAATCAACCAAGGTTAAGAGCTCATAAGCGATGTACTCCTGTGGACCCCCACTCATGGATGTGCAAGAGTGGGACGACCAGCACGAACTTACATACAGCAGCTATGTGAGGACACGGGTTGTAATCCTGAAGACCTGCCGGAGGCGATGAATGATAGGGAGAAATGGCGAGAGACGGTCAGGGATATCCGCGCAGGCGGCGCGACATGATGATGAATAGCATTCATATGAGAGCTCTGGTTTGGTAGTCTTGTACCAGACTAAGATAAATTTGACGAATACCTACTGTTGAATGATGCTTAGCTTACAAGATATAGCTTTTGAGTTCATTTTATAAAGAGCACTGTCTTAATGGCCTTCTACCAGACTAAGTTAAATTTAACAAATATCTATCGTTGGGTGGTGCTTGGCATAGAAAATATGTCTTTTGAGTTCAATTTAAATAAGGCACTCTGTTCTGATGGTCTTCTACCAGACTTTGAAGTTTGAAAGATATCTATTGCTGACTGATGTTTAACATTAAAGATATGGTTTATAAGTTCAATTCTCATTGGGTACTCTATTTTCGTGGCCTTATACCACAAACCTTGTTTGAGGGTTATCCACAACTGAGTGAGTGATTGCATTTTAGTCGTGATTTTTTTCACTTCACTGAAGATGCTCTATTTTGTCAGCCTTCTACCAGTCAAAATAAAGTTTGACAAATATTTAACACTAAGTGATTCTAAGAATGCAAGATACGGGTTTAGAGTTCAAGTCATGTAAAGCACCTTGCAAAATTTGAAATATATGTCTTCTGTTAAATGATGCTAAGCATACAGTATTGTATTAGGGTGCTTTATTTTAATGACCTTGCACCAGACTAAGAAAAGTTTGATATATATCTATTGTTGAATGATGCTTAGCATACAATATGGTTTATGAATCCAATACACAGAAGGGGCTCAATTTTGATGACCTTGCACCAGACTAAGCAAACTTTTTCAAATATGCACCACTAAGTGATGCTTAAGTATGCCAGCTTTGGCTTTTATTTGCAATTCATAGTAGATGCTTCTCTTTTTTTTGTGTTTTATTTGTCTGCATTTATCTCGTATTTTTTAAAACTTTTTTTTCATACACTTTTCCCATATTTGCAGCAATCAATCTTTTTTTTATTTTTCCTCTTTGCATCATTTCCATCTCTGCATGTCCTTCTTCTATTCTCTTTAACTCACCTCCTTATCTAATTCAAAGTCCACTTGTCTTTCGATTCCTTTCTTTCTCTTCATGTCTTCATTTTGTCGTAAACATGTTGATGCCGTTTTATACCCAGACGTCACTGGTTTGGAAACATTATAATGAATAAACATGTCAGAATTATAAAGCACTGTAGCTGAATTTGTGAATCTCATCCCTTGTTCTCAATGTAAGTTCTGCACAAACAGCTTCTTTCCTAGAATGGCTAAAATGTGGAATCAACTCAGGGAGTGTTTTTCTGCCAGAGTTCTTTAAGTCCAAGGTCAGTAAGTATCTCATTGGTCCTCATCACCCTTTTTCATCGATACATTTGTATTTCTATCTTTGCTCATCCCTGATTCTTCACTCATTCGTTCTATTCCTCTACTTTATCCCAGAGCCACATTGTTGCTTATCCATCTCACCATCTTGTTTTCCTGTTTCTTCTTGGTTGGTGCTTGTTCTTCTCACTGCCATCTTTCCTTGCAATCCCACACTGTTTTTTACTGTCTCATGTTCTTCTTTGCCAAGATGAATGTTAATGCAGACATTTCTTTTGTGTGCACATATAACTTTATACCATTACTGGGCTTAAGTTGCTAGGAGTGCCCTTTGGACCATAGATGGAAATAGAAATCTGCGCTCTTCTGTGGTTCTAAACTAACTGATTAAAATCAATTCGTCACTTGACTGAGATTATCCAATCAATGGTGTGTTCTTAAAATGCTACTAAAGGTCAATTACACTTATTTGACATCAATGGTTTCTGCTTTTTGAACAGGTGTTTAAATCTAAAAATTATCAATATTACCGGTGAAATAAAAGATTCAGTCAATCTATTTGGAACTAAATAATAATATCATCCCTCTCCCCACCTTACAAATTCTTGTCTCTGTATGAACCTTGGAATTTTATGAACTTTGTTGTTCTATTATTTAGTAAAAAATCTTCATAACTTTTTGGCGATTAGTAGCCAATTTGGCTTTCCTTAGAGTCCATGTAAGTAAAAAAAAACAAAACAAAACCCCAAAAAACTTCCTGTCATGATGCGTCAGTCAAAGAACAAGTTATTTTTATAGTAGTGAGTCTAATTCTTTGTTGTTATTGGCATGTAGAGTAACATTCAAATTAAGCTAAAACCATTAAACAGTGGAAAAAACCATGAGTCAACTCAGTTTAATTGACATTTGATGAACCCAAGGACAATCTTATACTACTACAATGATTAGATGGTTTCAGTCAGGTGATCGAGAAGTTAGAAGTTAGATTTCAATTTTAAGTTAGTCTGCTAAAACCAGTTGAAGTGATAAAACATAATTTTCCATCTGTAGTCTTGTGCTCCTGATTTATGTAAGAGGTCAGTCATAATTAAAGTTATGTCAGCACACAAGAAGATTTCATCTTTGTTATTTATTGCAGCAAAGTGAAGAGAGCAACAATAAAGAAGATGGAATAAGTTGAGGTTGCAAGAATGAATATGGAGGTAAAAAGTGACAACAAACTGAAGAACAAGATGACTATCCAGCTAGAAGTCCAATTCTCTCTTGTTATAAAATAGTTTGGTGAAATCTATTATCTACATGTAGTGTAATATTTGAATAAAGCTAAAACCATTAAACAGTGGAAAAAAACCATGTGTCAACTCAGTTTAATTGACTGTTGATGAACCCAAAGTCAACTTGAGATTAAGGTTTATTTTAAACAGGTGACAGAGAAGGTTAAATGTTAGATTTCAATTTCAAGTTAGTTAGCAGGAACCAGTTGAAGTGATAAGATGTGATTTTCCATTTGTGGTTCAATGCTCCTGCCCCATGTATGAAGTCATAAAATAAATGAAATGAATGAGGTTATATGAGAAAAATGAGTTTGTATTTGTTCTTCTTGCCAGCAAATAGGATAGAGCAGCCAAGAAAGAAAATTGAACAACGTTGAGGTTGCAATAACAAATACAGCAAAGAGGAGAAGAGACAATAGGCTAAAGAAATACAAGATGGCTAATCCATGATAAAATGCTCCAATATCACTTACTAACAGTAGTCTTCTGCCTGATAAAAATAAGCTTAGTAAATACCTAAAGTGGCACTAAGGCCATTTTCTGTGAATGCTTTTTTTTGTCATCATAAATTTGGGATATAATTGTTCTAATCCTACAGAGAACTATTAGGTGTTCCCATTAAATAAGAAATAAGCTTTATCTATTGTTTAAGAGGTAGTTTAGTGAATTTTAAAAGGTTAGTCCCAAGTGAAAAAGCCCAGTTGGCTGGGGCTGTAGAATACCAACTGTATGTCTGCAGAGGGGTAAGACCCCTAGCCAATGAGTGTCCTGGATATGACTCTAGAAAATATGATAGTGAGGCTCCATTCCTGGAGCTTTGAGGAATGTTGAATACCTTTTCATTGCCATCACTGCCAGGTCCACTCTGGCCTGAAGTAGGAGCACCTGATAGGGTCCTATCTATGGGTAAAATAGAACTGTTTTACATGCAAAATGTGTGTGAACAAATAACTTATGTTAAATTGGATTGTTAGAAATAGAACTGTTTGACCATTTAACTGTGTGTAAATAATGACTGGTGTTTAATTGATTTATTAGTGATACATAGTAATACTTGGAACGATTTAACTTTGTTGACTTATGCTAAATTGAATTGTTAGAAATAGAACTGTTTGACCATTTAACTGTGTGTAAATAAGTGTCTAAGTGAATTATTAGTGTCTAAGTGAATTATTAGTGATACATTGTAATACTTGGAACGATTTAACTTTGGTGACTTATGCTAAATTGAATTGTTAGAAATATAACCATTTAACTGTGTGTACACAAATGACTGTCTAATTGAATAATTAGTATTACATTGCAATACTTGGAACCATCTGACTGAGTAAATAAGTAAATAGCTTTGAATAGAATCATCATCATCATCATATCGTGCTGGCAGCACGGATATCCCTGACCCTCTCTCGCCACTCCTCCCTATCGTTCATCGCCCTAGGCAGGTCTTCAGGACAACATCCTGTATCCTCACACAGCTGCTGAATGTACGTTCGTGCTGGTCGTCCTGCTTTTGCGCGGCCGTGTGTAGGGATCCATAAGAGTACATCTCTTATGAGTTCATCTCTGCTTCTCCAGCAATGTCCTGCATGTCTGGTTCGCCTAACTTGAATAGTTTTCGTGATAGGGGGCAAGTGGCCGTACAGTTGGTGTCTTGTTGGGTGTTGCTGCCAGGACTTGTTGAGGATTGCACGCAGCATTCTTGTGTAATTGCCATCTAGTTTCTTCTCCAGCCGTTTTGTTAGCGTCCATGTAGTGCATCCATATAGCAGTATCGATGTGACCGCTGCCTGGAAGAAACTGCGTTTCATTTTATCGGTTAGGTCTGATTTCCATATAGTCGATAGCCTATTGATAGCTGTCCATGCTTTCGTTAACCTCGTTTCGATGTCCTTTTCGGTTGATTCGACGCTGCTTCCTAGGTACGTGAATTTGTCTACTAGTTTAAGAGGGGTTCCTTCTAGAGTGGAGATGTCCCCCGTTTGGTTATAGCACATATATTCCGTTTTGTGTGCATTAACATGGAGGCCTATGCTTGCTGCTGCTCGTTCCAGGCTATGCAGAAGTGTTTCGGCTTGGTCAGGTGTATTTGCCAGTATCGCTATGTCATCGGCGTAGTCGGCGTCGGTAATTGTTGTTGCGGGATATCTGCTTTTTTTCTTCGTCAGTTCGAAGCCATTCTCTTTGATTTTGTCAATCGATGTTCTAAGTACGTAGTCTAGACAAATGATAAAGAGATACGGAGCCAGCGTGTCCCCTTGTAGTACTCCTGCTACAATGTCGAAGTATTCTGTGTCTCCATCTGGTGATCGTACTTTTACTTTAGTGTTTCTATAGAGAATCGTTATTGCCGCTACGGTTTCTTTAGGTATGCCGTACGCTAGTAGGATTTGTTCCATCTTTCCTCTGTGAATGGAGTCGAAAGCCTTGGTAAAGTCGACAAATATTAATGTCGCTTGTAGGTTCTTTGCCCGTACACCTTCAAGGATTCTGCGGATGGTTAGTATTTGTGAGGTCGTAGATCTATTTCTTCGGAAGCCATTTTGGTTTTTTTTTTTTGGTTTTTTTTTTTTAATTAATGTTAAATAGCAATACTTGAAACCACTTCATTGTCTCAAACAAATGATTAATATTAAATTGAATTATTAGTGTAAGATAGCAGTATTTGAAACCATTTAACTGGGTGCAAATAAATTAGTGATGGTGAATAGAATTATTTGTGTTACATAACAATACTTGAAAACATTTAACGTTGTATAAATTAAAACTATTTGTCTTAGATAGCAATACTGGAAACCACTTAACTGTGTGCAAACAAATGATTTGTATTAAACGGAATTATTCGTATGAGATAGAAATACTTAAAACACGTTTAACTGTGTGCAAACAAATGAGCTATGATTTGTTTAAAATGAAACCATTTAACTGAGTAGAAACAATAGTAATACTAGTTTGCAAAACAAATTAGTACGAACTCATTTAAAAACGAAATTACCCATGAACAAATCATATTTATATATCCATATAAAGGTGTGCAAACAAATGCCTGGTGTTATATTGTTACTGTTACATCGCAATACTTGAAACCATTTAAATTAGAGCAAATGAATGATTTATAGCAAATAGAATTATTTGTGTTCGAAATACTTGAAACTATTAAAATGTGTGCAAAAACATGAGTTTAGGTTGTTTAAAGATGTCATCAACAAAATGTGTTTACAAATCCTATATATTTAATAGATATGTATAAACAGGAATTTGGCAATTGATAACCAACAATTGTTGTATACTAATAAAGATGAACAAGTCCTGGCAGCAACACCCCACAAGACACCAACTGTACGGCCACCTGCCCCCTATCACGAAAACTATTCAAGTTAAGCGAACCAGACATGCAGGACATTGCTGGAGAAGCAGAGATGAACTCATAAGAGATGTACTCTTATGGATCCCCACACACGGCCGCGCAAAAGCAGGACGACCAGCACGAACGTACATTCAGCAGCTATGTGAGGATACAGGTTGTTGTCCTGAAGACCTGCCTAGGGCGATGAACGATAGGGAGGAGTGGCGGGAGAGGGTCAGGGATATCCGTGCTGCCAGCACGATATGATGATGATGAATAAAGATGTCAATAACAGAAATACAAATACAGGTGGACTCTGTCATTTCAGATACGAACGGATTTATTCATTTCTAGCTTCAGTCCTTGGCGACACGAGGAGAGAGAAACAATTCTTAAAAGCCTATGCTAACCATACTATGCTGACCCCACCCCCAACGTGAGGTGCATCTTGTGGTGTATAAAATCTCAATTCATCTCTGCCAGTCGAGATTCAAAAGACTCAACCACTACCATCAATAGTTGGTATCAACTATAGTTTTTTTAAAATCCTCAAATTCTCAGGACCATCTCTTCTGGGCTTGAGGTCATCCACACAGGAGCCCCATTTCTTGTCTGGAGGTTTATTATGACATACGATGACTGAGAGAGAGAGAGAGAGAGAGAGAGAGAGAGAGAGAAAGAGAGAGAGAGAGAGAGAGAGAGAGGCAGATAAAGAGAGTGAGATGGACTGAGAGAGAAATAAAGATATAGAGATAGTGATAGAGAGAAAAGTATGTTCTATTTCTAACAATTCAATTTAGTATAAGTCCTTTGTTTACACACAATTTAAATGTCAAACAGTTCTATTTGAGCCATAGATAGGACCCTATCAGATGCTACCACTGTAGGTTAAAATGGACCTGGAAGTAATAGCAATGAAGGAGAATTCCATATTCTCCAAAGGTTCAGGACTGGAGCTTCGCCATCAGATTGTTTTATGTCATATCCAGGACAATCATTGGGGGAGACTTACCCCTCTGCAGAGATGCAGTCGGTGTATTCTACAGCTCCTACTGACTGGGCCAGATAGAGATAGAAATAAGAAGATAGAAGGTTGAAGTGGATGTTGGATTTTCTTCAAAATGATGCAAAATGTAAAATATTGATTCAAAATTCTGATTGGCTGGAAAAATGCGAAGTAATCTGGCAAACTCTACTTGTCCAAAAATTGTTCTGCTTAACCTAAACAGTGGCAAAAGTGTTTTTAATTCACTTTCATTACACACGCGCGTGCGCACGTACACATATCTATATATATATATTTGAAAGTGAATAATTAAAAAAATGTATAAAAAAAGAAAAGTAAAGTGCTGAAGATCAGTTGGTAGAGTGGGATTGATTAGTTCTGTGTAGACATTTGATGCTGCCTAAAGGACTTGCAAAGAGTGATGGTCGATAGGGATGAATGGTGAGAGAGTGTCAAGGGGATCTGTGCAACTAGCATGAATTGAGAATGAGCGACATAAATCTAAGAAATGTTTTAAGGATGTCAAAAACAACTTTAAGGCACTTAGTTTAGATGTTGATGATTGGAAAGAGAAGACAGAAAATCAATCAACTTAGAAAAAAGAAATCTATAAAGCATTTGAAATAAAGAGAATCAAACACTTCATCTTAAAACAATCACTTTGAAAATAGGATTTGATCTTAGTCCTAGACACTTCAGCCTGAACATGTCTCTAATATCTGGAGTAGGGTCTGTTTGTTCAAAACTGGATTTGCTCATCATATGCGATCTCAGGACAGCAAACATTTTACACAGGTCCTTCTTCAGCAACCTACAGGTAATTCATGTCATATTTGTGAAAAAGAATGCGGGCCTGTAGCAGGTTTAAGAAGTCATATGAGAATGCATATGGTTGATGTCACCTTTTAAAGAGAGGTCTTTTGTTTGGATGGTAAGAGTGAAATTAGCAAGAGGAACTATACGGTTTTGCACAGATACCTTTTGTGGAATTGAGGAGATAACCTTCTTCTGCAAAGCGTTGGTAGTCACTATTACATATATCAATTTTTCATCTTGACAGCTTTTATTTAAGATCATAAACTAGGTTTGTTTTGACAATATTCTTTTGTCTTTTTTTCTTGTAAACTTGTATAAAAACAAGAAAATGACTTAAGCATTGTTAAAACAAACCTTGTCTATGGCCTTAAATAAAACCAGCAGATAAACACACACACACACACACACACACACACACACACACACACACATATATATATATATATATATTAGAATATTGGAGGTGTAAATCTGAAGACGTGATTTTTTGAAGATCATAGCAAGGTTTGTTTTAACAATGCTTGAGTAATTTTCTGTTGCTGTCATAGAAAATTACAGGAAAATAAGTCATATATATATATATATATATATATATATATATATATATATATATATATGTATCTATATCTGTTAAATACAATTTTGCTCTTGACTTGTTCTTGTTTATTCAATATTTCAAGTTTATATCAAACCTGTATCCAGAAACGAGATAGATTCCAAGCTTTCAGAATAAATTATTACCTGTATATAGATGAATAGATAGACAGATAAAAAAAATGATGTCCTGCAAAAATGCTTATTCCCTTAAATTTCTCGTAGACCATTAGCGAACACTAATCATTATGCCAATAGGCTAGTAGTATGCTGGATTTATGAATTGTCAGTAGTAATCGGTGTTGGGAATAATGTACTGGACTGTATCATCATAGTAAGCAAGGTTGGATTTCAGTTGTGCTATTATTTTCACTGCCAGACTAAAGTATGACCCCACCTATCCCCCCAGCAATGGATTACACAAAACCACTGCTATTCTTCAAAAATGATAATTTTCGCATTAGATAACCCAGGAAGGTTGATATGCTATTAAACAATGAAATTAAGCCAAAGCAAACTGTCATAGGGTTTCAAGTATTCCTATCAAATAATAATAATATATCATAACCTATTCCGATTTAACAATCATTTGCTTGCACACAGTTATCTGGTTCAAATCTAAGAATAATGATAATCTTTAGTTAATAATTATAATTCCAAGATATTATTCTTGATATAATTATTTTGCACATAGCTACATGGTATCAAGGATTCCTATCAAAGACAACTGATTTTCAGACAGAACTATTTCACTCATAGACAGGAACCTAACGGGCACTGCCACTTTTTGACATTGTGAACTTAGGAATAATTGTTATATTCCCAAGGACTCCAAAACTGGAATCTCACAACTACATACAGTTTCTTATCATACTGAAGGTATAACTTTTTGCGTGCACGTGTGTGTGTGTGTGTGTGTGCGCGTACATGGGGAGGTTAAATAAAAAAACTGAAGTAAATTAACAGTATCACTTTTTGAAGAAAATAAAAATTTGACCAGAAAATGATTTTTAAGAGGGTATTTCAGAAAATTCCATATTTCCTTATCTAAGAACTTGTTCAAATAGTCTCAGACTTTAACAGTAAGTGTAGATATAATCTATTAATTAAATTACCATGACTAGAAAATTGGCTAACACCTAAATGCGACATACAGAACACTGAACAGCTGTTTCGACCTTATTGGGTCTCATCAGCAGTACATACCGTAATTTCCACCACTAGAGATCGAACCGGTAACCCCAGCATGCAGAAACCGAATTTCTACAAATGGGCCACCAGTTCATGTCACACATAAGCGGTGCCAAATGAACCAGTCATGGTAAGATATAATTTAAAATTCAATGTTTAATTTTTTTTCCTTTCAGGTATAGAAATGCTATTCCCTGGCAAAGAAAAGACGTCAAGATATTAAACATAAAATTGTGAGTTGTTTCTACGCATGCGCTTAAAATTTGAGATCATTTGAATGAGAATCAGTCAACTTATTAGACGATGAAATGTGATATCAGTTTTTCTGAAACATCCTATACATCTCAAATGATATTAAATTTTTTGAAACACCTTGTAAAACAAGAGTACAAAGAAAAGAAGTTGAAAAAAATAAAAACCAACAAAAACCAAAATAACAGATGATTTAATAAAATATGAAAAATAAAGATTTTTTATTATAGTACCATAAGTTGGTTGTTCAGGAAACACCCAAGTAAAGAATAAAATAACTTTTATAAAGAGTTAAGAAACATCTCTTTAAAAAAAATAAAACAAAATCTTTTAGAAATATTAAAAAGAAACCAATAAAAACAAAACAAAACCCCATATAAGCTGATTTTTAATCTTCAGTTATCAAATAAATATTTATTATCTGCTACTGTCTGTTGCAGGCTCTGTTTGAAAATTTAAAAACATTTTTTTTACGTCTGCTGAGTCTTTCTTTTCTATATTTTTTTTTCTTCATGAATATTTTTTAGTAATTATTCCTTTAACCACTTGAGACGGGGAAAATTTTTGAATCATATTCTATAGGCAAAATATCACTTCAGCTACTCTTGAATACATATTGCTTTCATTGTTTTCGTCACCATCTTCAAATTGTCGTGAATCACCGATTCATTGTCTTGTCAGCACCTCCAGAGCATAGACATTTCTTGCAATATATATTAAAGGTTAATCTAAAATAAAAAAAAATATATATATAAAAAATTCTTGCAAGATATTCTGCCAGCCACTTTAAAACAGAAGTTTCTAGCAATAAACATGATCTATCATTCTCAAAAAATATATCTTGCAAAAGTTACTCCAGAAATTTGAAACTTACAATATATTTCGTCAGTTGTCCTAAAAAAAAAAAAGAGTTCTTACTGAATTTCTTAGCAGTCAGTCCATAAAAAAGAAATTTCTTGTTATATACATTAATATTCTAAAACAATTCTCGCAAAATGTTCTGCGGGCCATTCTAGAACAGAGGATTTTCTTGCTATGTATATGGCTTGTTCCCCTAAAGAATCTCACAGAATGTACTGGAAGCAATTCAAGAACGTTAAAATTTTTGTCTAGGTTTCTCTAAAACAAATATTTTTTCAGTATCACCATGGTGCTGTGAACATTTAGTCTGTAGAGAAGAGAAAAATTTCGTATTTTGGTTTGGCGCATAATTTAATTCGACACTTAATTTCAACCAATCAGGATGACTTATCCTATTCAGCCCTGACCTTCATTTCCGGCCACCAAATCTTGTAAGCTGCTAAACACAGTCTCTTTGGCTGGAGAACGCCGACCAGTGCAGACGTCACACTGACCGTTCTTCAATAGCGATGCTTTTTAGCTGGTCAACGCCGGCCAGTGCAGACATCTCACTGCGGCTCTAGAATAGCAGCAGCAGCAACATGGATACACGAGGGAACCCATCTAATTTATGGATTCCTTACAAGGAATCCCAGTTGAATATAAATTAGATGCATTCAACATGCCTCGCACAGGCACAACTTTATGTCACCCCAAAATTGGCTATGTCGATCTGAGCGTAATCCCGCTCTCGACACGCATGGAGATAACGCCTACTCTCCCCAAATACCAGACACGAAACTCACGGTGACATCCAAAGTTCAATTCCTACAACTGCAACAATGTCTTTCGTCAAAAATCAAAAAAACACAATTCCTCACACGTCCGACGACACGCGCTGCCATCACAACCTTCTCATAACTCAATTTCGTCTCAATAAGCCTAACTTCTCCACGAGTCTTGCAGCACCAAAAGCAAACCCAAAATTCCATGCTGCAAATAAAAACCTATTCATAAAAATATATTTCGACAATCGCCATCTTACTTCTTCATCCTCCTCCTTTTATTTCTTAACAACTATTAGCGAGGGGACTAACGACACTAAGCGAGGAAACAACACAACGTAAACACACATACGTTACACCATCTTCCTCGCTAAACACAAACCAACTTCTCCAGCTAAAATCATCCTACACAAACTCAGGCTACAAAATGATTCCCCTCGCTAAACAATAATAACCATTTCACCCACGGCACAAAATTGGTGACCTTCCGACGGGTGAAATCACGCAACCACACATAAAAACACAAGCTTAAACAAAGACGAAGACAAGCCACTAAGCCAGTAAAGCAGTAGCCGATACCATGTCCGGCAAATTCCTTTCCTTCCTCAACTAAAGTTCATGACCTCCCTTCAGATGGCCGAGAATCACATTCAAAAGAAAAACCCGACAAACTTTCTTTCATCAACGCGACACGCTGTCGCCACAATCATAAAACCCGCTATGAACTTAATGTAAGTAAGAACGACTTATTTACGGACTCCGTTAACATGAACATACACACATCTTTAAACAAATTCATTTTCTTCTTGTCAAACTTTATTTTCCAAAAGGCCATTTACACATCATGTATTTTGTTTGTTTTCATATTCTGTTATATGCATATTAAATTGTTTGTTGTTTAATGTTCGTTGTGTTTTATTCCCTTTCTTTCACGCGATTGTAAAGTTTTGTGTTGTATTTATGGTGGGAATAATTTAGAGAGCAATACCCGTAAATTACGGACGCACATCTACTGAAATAACCAAAATACATACCTCCCCCCACAAGTCTTATCTCTGTACAGTGAGTAACAACCTACTACCGACGACATGGTTTTATTGGGTGCCTCATTCATTTGGCTTTGTACCACATCTCAGCAAAAGGTTTAGTAAATTACTACTACCACGTCATGGCCAATGAGTATGGCACAAGGCCTTTTTTAATGAGGGTCCAGGCGCAAGGTCGAAACCTATACGCGCCCGGCGTTATTTGTCACTGCCTCCCACCAGACAGGACCTGACCCAAAGTCAATGACCTGAAGGTCGATTTATAGTGGGGGTTAAAGGAGAGGGTGGTTGTGCTTGAGCCGAGACTCGAACCCTGCAAGTCTATGCTGGTCATCGGCTCACTTAGTGCAATGTGAGCCTGATGAGTCTTGCTTGACATGAACCCAAACGTTGATTCAGGCACGGATTATAGTTTAAACTAGACCAAGAGGTCCAGTGCTGTACAATACTGTCAATGAAATCATCGCCCACCCGAAAGTGGAGTAATTTACTAAGCCTTTTGCTAAGATGTGGCACAAGGCCGTGTGAATGGGGCACCTTCTATGACTCGAACTCATTCATGAAGGTTTGCTAGTATAGCTTGCTAAGATCTACATGCACCCGGTGGTTCCAAAAAAAGCTTTGAGTCTCGTCTGTTTAACTTTTGGGGTATTTGTGGTACGTCCCACCAAACGGACGAGTATGGCACGAGGCCTTTTTTTTAAAGTGGATCCGGGTGCAGGGTCAAAACCCACACCTGTCCCACGATTCTAAAAATGCCTTGAGCCCCGACTGTTGAACTGTTTGGAACATGAATGTTATATAGTCAATGTATTAAATGTTTACATAATTAGTATTCATGTGAGTAACCAGTTTGTCTTTCTTTACTGAACATTCAATATTTGTGAATTTATGGATGCACTAAAGCATAATAATGACAGTGTGTTGGCTGTATACTAATAGCCGCAGCCATTAAAGCATAAAGGGAAATAGAAACAGCTTCATCGCGGACTTGAACTTTGGTTGCTAATTTCATTTTCCTCGATGGTAACCGTTCCTCTATACAACATTCCTATTGCTCAGAAAGGGTAGGATATGTGTGGTATAGTGGCTAATGTGCTGGACAGCAACATCAAAGTAAGTGGGGCGAAATCGCCATAGCAAAATGGCTAAAATGCTGGGCTGAAATATTGCAGTTAGTTAAGGGGAATCCTCATGACCAAGTGACTAACGTACTGGATTGACACATCGTAGTCCAAATGGCGAAGATGCCCACTTACTAGACTGTGACATTATAGTATGGTTTGATTTGGCTTGGTTTTATAGCATAACAACCATTATAGGTTATTTAATACCACATCTGGTTTATTCATATATATTGGATATATGATTTGTAAACATAAGTCAACAAAGTTAAATGGTTCCAAATATTGTTACATATCACTAATGATTCAAGGGGGTGTCCTCGTGGTGTAATGGTTAAAGCAATGGACTGCGGAATCGCCGTAAGCGAGTTTGTATTCCTGTCGCGCTATTACGTTCACTTTCGGGCAAATACCCTCGGGAAAGGTATGAACCCCCTTATCCTCCCGGCTATGGGTTACATAGTACCACTACTGATCTTCTTGAAGAATGGCTTTGGCATTAAATAACCCACAAAGGTTGATATGCCATTAAACAAAGAAACCAAAGTAAACCTAATGATTCAATTAGGCACTAGTCATTTGTTTACACACAGTTAAATGATCGAACAGTTGTATTTCAAACAATTCAGTTTAGCATCAGTCATCTGTTTGTACTAAGTTTAAATGTCAAACAGTTCTATTTGACGCATAGATATGACCCGATCAGGTGCTACCAGGTTGGGCCAGAGTGGACTTTAGAGCGATAGCAATGAAGGAGTACTCCGCATTCCCCAAAGCTCCAGTATTACTGTTTAGAGTCATATCCAAGACCCTCGTTTGGAGGGTCTTATCCCTTTGCCTCTGAAGAGATACAGTCGGTATATTCTACTACCCCAGGATATTGGGCAAGTAAGTGTTGTTAGAGTCTCAGTGACATAGTGGCTAATGTCCTGGACTGTTACATCGTTGAAAGTGGGGGAGTTCTTTGTGGCATAGTGCGATATCGTAAAAAGTGTGGTGGGGTTGTCCTAGTAGCATTGTTGCTAATGTGCTGGACGGTAATATCCTTTTAAGTGAGGTCGAACTCCAACTAACCCCCTTATCCCTTCCGTTATATATTACTTTCCTTCTATGAAGATCGCTTTGACCGTAGATAACCCATGAAAATTGATATGCCATTAGATAAAGAACCTGAATCCTTTTTCAGAGAGATGCCAAGAAGGGGAATGGCTTGGCATTGTACACTGGTGATCTTATAGGTTATGGGATATGAAGATGAAGAGAAAAAGAATCCTGGTTTATAAGGTATGACAAAGAGATGGCTTATTTGCATCTACTCTTTTTTCTCTCTCACCTCTTAGTCTGTGCTAATTGTTAGGCTGGTCTATATTTTTAGAATTACAAAAGAAATCCGTATTGTATCGTGTTTATATCAATTTAAAAAATATTTGTCATTTTAGTTAATCTTTATCGTTTAAGTTACTTCATGAGGTTAGTCATCATATCTCTTCAGAGATTCATTTATCAGTAAATGAATAACCGAGTGAAGTATCGCGGAATAGATAGTAAGGATGGGAAATTCTTTTATATCACTATACTCAACAGATTTAACTCCAACAGATTTGTAAAGATTTCATATTTGTTTCGATTACCTGAAGATTTTATGCGTTGCAAAACATTTAGAATCAAAGAAGCTGAAAAGAGTCTTTCAAACTTTTCTTCTGGGAAAATCTCAGGCTTCTTTAAACAAAGAATCGAAAAGCTATCTTCTGTAGGGCTGCAATTGTATAAAATGAAGGAGATTAAATTTTTGATGATACTATTTAAATTAATTTAATTTACATTGATTTTCATATATTCTCTGGTAAAGTACAATTACTTTAAAAACATCCGGATATATGTGATAGATAGAAAAAGAAAATTAAAATTGAATCAAAAACATATATAAAAAAATGCAAAACCTCCCAAAAGCCCCTGACCGGAAAAAGGGGTGACGCATGCAAAAAGAAGGAACCCACTCGGCAAAAGAAAGAAGCCTGTTCTTTTTCAGCAGTGACCAGCGGAGTGACAACACCTAAATCTTTCTTGTTGCTGGTGGGAGGCGCCATGCAGCCGTTTTTAGACGAAGTGTTGGCTAACGTTTCCACTAGTAACAGGAGTCTCTTTTACCTACGATCCACGGCTAAAAACACCAAATAATGGACTCGTCAGAATCACAATTAAGACACCATACAACGGACTTAACGACTATAACTGAAAACATCGGATTTAGACATATCTCCCCAAAGCGTCTAACACGTTGTTAACGCTTTAAATGCCAAATTTGGACATATATATCCAAGAACAACTGACACATTTTAACACCTTGACTGGGAGACGCAACCGTTTCATTCGTATTCAGGAAGAATTTCCTCACCCACTGAATGGTTGTTGAACCCAGAAA
This sequence comes from Sepioteuthis lessoniana, assembly GCA_963585895.1. Classification (NCBI taxonomy): domain Eukaryota; kingdom Metazoa; phylum Mollusca; class Cephalopoda; order Myopsida; family Loliginidae; genus Sepioteuthis; species Sepioteuthis lessoniana. The sequence continues at coordinate 24,068,110 of OY757939.1, forward strand.
TAAAGGCAAAATATAAAAGATATATTGGCCTCCTATCTTCTCTTCCGGTCTCCGTTTATATAATTCCTTGCAGCTTTCATATCTAAGAAGTTAAACCAGCAAGATAACGTGGGCTAAGAATAGAATAACCAAGAATGGAGTCAGATACCAAACAACGACTTAAATTACCTTGAAACCCAATATATATATATATATATATATATATATATATATATAGTTGGGTTTCAAGGTAGTGGTAGGACCTAATAGGGGCCTATCAATGGGTTAAATAGAACTAACGGCAGACTTATGCAAAACTGAACTGATTGACTAAACTGAACAGCTTAAAATAATGTTTTTGACAATTAAACCGTATTTACATTTAAAATGTGTGCTTATGCTAAACTTAATTATTTAAAATAGAACTGTTTTTTTTGACATTGAAACTGTACTTACACTAAACTGAATTAGCTGAATTAGAACTGTTTAAATAAACAGAATAGTTTGAAATAGAAATGTTTTAACAATTAAACTGTGTACTCATGCTAAACTGAATTGATTGAAATAGAACTGATTATTTACATAAAAATCGTTTTCGCGTTAAATAACCCATAAAGGTTGATATGCCATAAAACTCGACCAACCAACCAACCAACCAACTAAATTAATTGTGTATATATATACAATTACTTTAGAAACATTAATTGTGTATATATATACAATTACTTTAGAAACATATGTATACACAATTACTTTAGAAACATCCTGATGTATATATATATATATATATGTGGTGCATTCAATAGGTTTCCAGCCTTTTTTTGTACAGGCATTTACAAGTGTCGTAAACTATTGAAAATTTAGTATGTTATTGCTATACATCTTATGAGATGACTGACCTATGTTTATGATTTCAGGTTCAAACGAATAGCTACAGCAGCAATTGGAATACACCCTACTAAAGGCTGATTGTCACAGCTGGTAAATTTCAAAAATGCAATCTGGACGTGAGGACACTTTAAAAGAACGAAATGCAATAAAATTCTGTTTTAAACTTGGAAAAAATGCCACAGAAACGTATGGAATGCTTCAGACTGCTTTTGGAGCATCTTGCATGAATCGAGCATCAGCTTTTGAGTGGCATGAGAGATTCAAGGAAGCCAGGGAATCTGTGAGGGATGATGAGAGGTGTGAGAGGAGTAAGGAAGTCAATACACCACAGTTGATTGGTCAAAGGGTTAGGGTTAGGGTTACTATGTTGAGATTTTAAGGGAGTTCAGGAAGATATTCCGTCAAAAGAGTCCAGCACTCTTCAAATCAGGTCAGTGGCATTTCCACCTGGACAATACACCAGTCGACAACTCCATCCTTGTCACAGACTATTTGACCAAGATGGGCATCAACACAGTTCCCCACCCTCTTTATAGTCCAGACCTTGCTCCCAGTGACTTTTGTTCATTCCCTAAGCTCAGAGGCTGTCGTTATGAGACAATTGACGAGATGAAAGAGACTGTGAGGAAGGTCATTGACATGCTCCCACAAGAGGACCTTCCATGGGACCTTCCAGAAGTTGTTGGAACGGTTCAACAAGTGCATGGCAGACTAGAGTTTCATGTGTGTACTATCAATAAAAGTGCCCATACGAAAAAAGTCTGGAAACTTATTTAATGATCCTCGTATATATATTAGGATGTTTGTAAAATAATTGTGATTTACCAGAGAATATATGAAAACAAATGTAAGTTAAATTCTTTTAAATAGTATATATATATATAGCTAAAAACATACGTACTATTTGAAAATAATAAAAATTAGCGCATGTCTTGTCAAAAGAAAAACACCGACGGAATTCCTTAAGCTAAATGTATGAGTGCTCAATACATTAAGTAGAGTGAAATATAAATGCCTTAAGAATCAGAAAAGATCTACCTCGGTTTCACCTACCCGGATCATCAGGACCAGTTAGGTGAAACCAAGGTATATTTTTCTGTATCTGTAGGCCTTATATATATATATATATATATATATATATATATATATATATATATATATATACTATCTGGACCCGTATGAATTCAACGAAACGAAAGAAATCAAGATCAGCTCTTTAAGCTACTCCTTACCTTTTTTTTTCATCCACACCAAACAATTATGAATCCAATATGCTCTTTCTTTCCCAACAGCCAACAAAACTTCACATCTTCTTTGAAACAGCTTAGCCCCTGCTTATTTCACATTCAATTTTCTTTGTCGAAGAATTACTGCCAATAAAAGTCAATTTTCTAAAGTTCCCTTAGTGTAATTGCAATCATATGTTCTTGGCATAAAGCAAAGATTGTAACACTAGAAAAAGAAATCCTACTTCTCTTTGTACGGGTTATGTCAAAAGCCATTCAAAGTTTTTTTTTTAGATTTTCTCTATCAGTAATCTGTTTTATACAATTTTTAGTAAATTTCATTTTGAAAAAATTGCTTGAACTAATAGAAGAAAACTACTTACTGCTTCTCATAAGTATTTGAACAAACAGATAATTTGTTTCTAATTACTTGCTTGATTGATTTTAACAGAATATCAACCTATCTATGATTATTTTATGCCTAGCGGTTAAGGAATTGTATTCATATTTATGTTTTTCGTGGAATTATTTCTAAAGGTTTTTTTTAACACAGTTATAGGATATCAAGTATTCCTATAGAATACAAAAAACACGCTAAACTGAATTGTTTGAGATAGAACTGTTTTGACATTTAAACTGTGTATTTATGCTAAACTAAATTGTTTGAAATAGAAATGTTTTGACATTTAAACAGCATACTTATGATAAACTGAACTGTTTGAAATAGAACTATTTTTAGATTTAACTGTGTGTAAATAAACTAATGATGTTTATTTGAATTGTTAGTGATACATAGAACTACATGGAACCATTTATCTTTGGCTAAACTGAATAGTTTGAAATAGAGATGTTTTTAACATTGAAACTGTGTACTTATGCATTGTTTGAAAAAGAACTGTTTTACATCTAACTTTGAGTAAACAAAAAACTGTACTTATACTAAACTGAATTGCTTAAAATAGATCTGTTTATATGTTTAAAAGTAGATTTGGCATTAAATAACCTACAATGATTGATATGCCATAAAACCAAACCAAACTAAAACAAAGTTTCTATTAAAATGACTTGATTCGGCATTAAATGACCCGAAAATAGTTGATATGCCATAAAACAACCAACTAACCAACAAACCAACCTTTATTGTCATCGCTCCCTGATCTACTCTGGCCCAGAGTGGTAGCACCTGATAGGGTCCTATCAATGGATCAAAAGAAACTGTTTGACATTTAAACAGAGTATAAACAAATGACTTATGCTAAATTCAGTTGATAGAAGTAGAACTGTTTAATCATTTAACTGTGCGTAAACAAATGACTGCTATTTAATTGAATTGTAAGTAATACATAGTAATACTTAGAACCATTTAAGTTTGTTGATTCATGGAAAATTGAATTGTTAGAAATCAAACTGTTGGTTCATTTAACTGTGTGTATCTACGAAATATGATCATATGTTTAATATATATGTAAAAACAGGATTTGGCATTAAATAACCAACGATGTCATAAAACAAAAACAAACCAAACCTAAGTTTGAAATTAATATTGATATTATGACTAAGCATGGAAGTTGCCTGTTTAAATTGATTGACATTTATTAATACATTAGCTCTTAAAGCATTGACATTGCGACTAATAATGAAGTGTTTAAATACTTGTCGAAAAGGATTGTGAATATGCAATTTTGTACCGAATGTTATTGAAAACCATGATTGTTAAACAGATATCAGCCTATACTAACCTAAGAAGGTTTGTGTTGTATCGTGGTAAGGAAAAGATACACTGTGAAATAGAGTTAATTATTTATTAACTCAAGTGGTACAGTCCGACAAGTATTATAAGTCTCGCGCTGTTGGTGTTACGCACGAAGTTGGTCTTCTACTGACCAACGTCTTCTTAGAGCTGTCTCTCTGCTTCTCTTTCTGCTTCTCTTTCTGCTTCTCTTTCTGCTGGGCTTAAGAGACACGGCATCTTTTATACTTCCGCGATGCCGGAAATCACGTGGTACGAGCCACTACACAACAGTTTGACATACTGTAAAAAACAACCTACAAAATTTTAAACTGATTTTAACCTATAGAATACACATTTTTTTAGCCTTAAAATAATGAAGCCCCAAAACATACATAAGAACATTCTAGAAATTTCGGATCAAAATCGCATTAGTATTGAAGTTACATTTTTATATTTCTCAACTAATCAGCTAAAACATAGAATAAGAACATTCTAGAAAATCCGAATCAGAAACTAATTAACAGAAGATTTTTAGGCTCTAAAACAAATAAGTCAAAATTTGAATCTGATTGGTCAAGAAATGTCTACGCGCTTGAATTTAGGACCCGCAATAAAACTATTTTTTGGTCCAATTCAGTGATCCCTAAAAGTATAAATAACGAATTTAATCAACCAGGTCATTCAGTCATTCATTCCTTCTACTACAAGAGGTTATGAACGCACAGCAGAGAATCACGCCATAAGACTCAAAGGGAAAACGCATGCGACCTTCTTTTATCAATGCGACACGTTGTCGCCCAAATCATAAGAAAACATAAGTGCGGATTTAATGAAAGCACACACATACCCACGTATGTAAGTAAAGACAACATTTTTATCCTCCTTACTTTGGCCAATTATGGACCCATTTACTTGATAGACTTTACTAATGTGTAAACACACACACACACACACACACACACACACACACGGGCGAACAACCCTATTTCATTCAACTGGCCATAACTGTATTTCTCATTATTTTTATTCCGATTTTGTTATGAATATTAAATTGTTTGTTTGTTAATATTCGTTGTTGTCATATTCCATTTGTTTACGTGCTTGTAAAATTTGTGTTGTATTCGTGGTAGAACTGAACGTGAAAGTAATACCCGTAAAATACGGACTGGAATTCACTCACTACAAACCTAAAATAACTCATCAATGGTCGACAGGCCATAAAACAAACCAATTAACCTGTCATGATGACGATAAGAGGTACTTTATCTAGGTGTAATAATTAGTAAATTAGAAACAAATCAGGGGGTTGAGAGGTGGCCCCATATTAATCTCCCGTGAAAGAGGCACAAAGAATAAATGAAGATGATTAAATGCGTTAAAGTTGGCTCTGTGCCAACCTCGTTGTAGTAAAGCGAAGAATCACGGCTCACCAATGGTTGACATGCCATAAAACCAACCAATTAACCTGTTATGATGATGATAAGAGATAATTGATCTTGATGTAACAATTAGTAAATTAGTAAGAAATCAGATATTTCTGTTAAATATTAGCCTTTAGCGGGCCGTAAGAATTCATGAATTTCAAAACAAGATGTGCATGTGTGTCTTAAGGTAAACAACAGACAGCGGAAATACCGCTTCTCCGTAGGAAGAGTGTGTAGGCATCCGAAAAATTTATAACAACGTAAATTTTAAACTCCGAGCAGTCAGCTGAGTGAGAGTAAGCAGTAAGCACTGACTCTAATTGTCCCGCCGTTTTGGGCGTTGGCTCGGGGACGCCAGAGGACTCAGGATTGAGAGACGGCCCTGCATCAGTCTCTTGTGAAGGAGGCATGAATAAGAAACGAAGATGATTAAATGTTTTAAAGTCGGCTTTGTGCCAGTCTCGAGGAGGCAGAGCGAAGAATCAAGGCTCACTGAAGCTATTCTATCAAATTGATAATGAGTAGTTAGGTGTAGGTGTGGCCTTGTGCCACACTTAAAACTTGTACCAAACCATAGGGTGCCTTGTGCGGTGCCAAGGTCAATGAGCTAGGTTAGCTGACTATTTCTCGAGAGTTTGGTTAGTTAGTTGGTTAGTTGGGTTTATGGCATATCAACCTTTGTAGGTTATTTAATGCCAAATCTTGTTCATGCGAACATTAAGAATGTATAATTTGTAAGCAAGTTCAGTTAAATGATCAAACAGTTCTATTTTTAACAATTTAATCATTTGTTGGCTCACAGTTTAAATGTCAAGTTGTTCCATTCAATCCCATAGATAAGACCCTATTAGGTGCCACCACTCCAGGCCAGAGTGAACTTGGAAGCAATGGCAATGAAGGGGTACTCAATATTCCCCAAATCTCCAAGGCTGAAGCCTCGCCATCAAATAGTTTAGTGTCATATCCAGTACAGTCGTTGAGGGCGTTCTCTTACTCTTCTGCAGAGATGCAGTCGGTGAATTCAACAGTCCCAGCCGACTGGGCTGTAGAGAGATTGGTTCACATGGCGTACTTGATATATTTAGCCTTGTGCCAAAGTAAGCTGAGCTTACTAGACGACTACGACAATGGCAAGGAAGTATCTTGCTCTTTTTAAAGTTGTGATTTCAATCAAACCTGAGACAAATCATCTAAAGAATTGTAAGGGCTGAGGGAGGGATGAAAAAGGAAGAAAGAAAGAGAAACGACAGTGTCGTGCAACCTTTTTGAGTCAGACAAAAATGAACAAAAAAATGGAAGTCACATCGTGAAAGACCAGACAAAAGAGGTTATGACTTCGTGTCAGATGAAACATGGCTGACTTTTGTTTTCTTTTTACATTTGTAGTTACAAAGAACTGCTTTTTTTAAATGATATTATATGAAAGACATGATAAATATTTTCTGCGTACTTCTACAAGTTTCTCGTGTTATCCATTATTTAATATTAGAAACCCTTGTAGAAGCTATCAATGAAAGAATAAATGGTTAGAAGTGTGAATTCTGTATGTATTTACCAAATCATTTCGACATTTCAAAATTGACTCTTTCCATATATATATATATATATATATGTGTGTGTGTGTGTGTGTGTGTGTGATTCATTAGATAAGGTGAATTTTGTCTTGGAAGTTGGCAGTAGGAAGCACTGTTTACAGTTGGACCGTTTTCAAGGAAATCCTTTGTGATAGGTCTGTTGATGTCCCAGAACACTGTCAGTATAATCTTTACTAACTGCTGCACCAAGAACTTTTTTTTTACCAGAGAGTTTGAGTGTTTTCTCTCGATGGACTGTCTGTTTGACTCTGGCCTGTATTAGCAAAACCATGTTTAGCCCATTAGAAAACATTATGTTTCTTTGTATATTTCATACATTCAGAAAATTTCACAGGATTTGCATTTCTCAGCCAGCAAAAAATTGATGACAGACCTCTGTTCAAGCCTCAAGCAGTCTGAAAATTCGTCACCATTTTGAATAGCCTCAAAACAAATATTTTTTTACGATTAAAATATTTTTTCGCTGCTTGCCAATTTCAAAGACTGTAGAATTTACATTTATGGGAAAAATATTAAAAAAAATAATATTTTTCTTTTTAATAAAATATCCCCCTGACTTACTGAATCAACCTCATTTTCCTTTGTGGGGACAGTACTAAATGTCTAGAACAGAAACAGAGTTTCTTGTTTAATAAAGATATATTGTGACATTATGTACAGGCTTAGCAATATGTACGTGCATCACTACAAGTTCCACACTGACTCGGAGTGGTAGCACCTGATAGGGTCCAATTAGTGGGTCAAATAGAACTGACTGAAATTTAAACTGAGTGCAATCAAACAACTTATGCTAAACTGAGTTGTTTGAAATAGAACTGTTTTTCACTTAACTGTGTGTAAGCAAATGACTGATGTTGAATTGAATTGTTAGTGATACATATCAATACTTGGAACCATTCAACTTTGTTGACATGCAAAACTGGGTTGTTTGAAATAGAACTGTTTATCACTTAACTGTGTGTAAGCAAATGACTGATGTTTAATTGAATTGTTAGTGATACATATCAATACTTGGAACCATTCAACTTTGTTGACACCAAAACTGAGTTGTTTGAAATAGAACTGTTTGTTCATTTACTTGTGTATATATAAAAGATTGATGTTTAATTGAATTGTTAAATAGTAATGCCTGAAAACATTAAACTGTGGGCAAACAAATAATTAGTAAAAAATAGAATTTTTCGTATTATATAGAAATAAGTAAAACCATGTAACCATGAGCAATAAGTGAGCTCATGTTCATTTAAAAATGTTATCTATTAAATGTGTTTAGAAAACATATTTTATATATATATATATATATATATATATATATATATATATGTGTGTGTGTGTGTAAAAAGGATTTGGATTTAAATAACCTACAATGGTTGATATGGCATGAAATTAAACCTTATCGTCGTAGGGAAATGGACACGGCGCGACGAGTTCAAATCCTGGACGAGACTGATTGCGTTTCATATAGCACTAATTTTGGGAAAGGTATGAATCCAATTATTCTCCCTCCAGCTATGGGTAAATAGTTGGGCAGAATGGGTTCGTCAGCCTTGGTGTGACAACTAGTCTAGGAGAGGGAATACTCTGAATTAAAACCTGTTAAACAGTGACAATTCCGCTTAAAAATTGACCTTATATCATATCCTGCCCAAGCGGAAGGGTTGGTAAATATGATAAAATTAAATCATAACAATTTATGTATATGTGTGTGTGTGTGTGGTGGTATGCGTGTGTATGGTTGTGGGTTGGTATTAAGTATACATATGCGCGTGTATGTGTATGTGTGTGTCTATATATACAGGCCAACCAGGGGACAATGCAGAGTTCAAAGAGAAGACGGTGAAAAAAGAGGGGAGGGGATACTAACGCTGGAGGAAAAACATAGAAGGGGCAAAAGTCAGAAAAGGGACTCGAAGGCGGCCAAGTTAGAAGAGGCCCGCCAGTCAGAAAGATACACGACGAAGTCAGTCGGCTACCAAAAAGATAGACAGATGTGCTGAGAAAAATACAGTGACAAAAAAGGTGGGAGTGAACAAGAGTAAGAGACAGACATGTTCTGAGAAAAATACAGTGAACAAAAAAAGATGTTGGTGAACTACAGAGAAACAGACATGTGCTGAAAAAAAATACAGTGAACAAAAAAAGATGTTGGTGAACTACAGAGAGACAGACATGTGCTGAAAAAAAATACAGTGAACAAAAAAAGATGTTGGTGAACTACAGAGAAACAGACATGTGCTGAAAAAAAATACTGTGAACAAAAAAAAGATGTTGGTGAACTACAGAGAGACAGACATGTGCTGAAAAAAATACAGTGAACAAAAAAAGATGGTGAACTACAGAGAGACAGACATGTGCTGAAAAAAATACAGTGAACAAAAAAAGATGTTGGTGAACTACAGAGAAACAGACATGTGCTGAAAAAAAATACAGTGAACAAAAAAAGATGTTGGTGAACTACAGAGAGACAGACATGTGCTGAAAAAAAATACAGTGAACAAAAAAAGATGTTGGTGAACTACAGAGAAACAGACATGTGCTGAAAAAAAATACTGTGAACAAAAAAAAGATGTTGGTGAACTACAGAGAGACAGACATGTGCTGAAAAAAATACAGTGAACAAAAAAAGATGGTGAACTACAGAGAGACAGACATGTGCTGAAAAAAATACAGTGAACAAAAAAAGATGTTGGTGAACTACAGAGAGACAGACATGTGCTGAAAAAAATACAGTGAACAAAAAAAGATGTTGGTGAACTACAGAGAAACAGACATGTGCTGAAAAAAAATACTGTGAACAAAAAAAGATGTTGGTGAACTACAGAGAGACAGACATGTGCTGAAAAAAATACAGTGAACAAAAAAAGATGTTGGTGAACTACAGAGAGACAGACATGTGCTGAAAAAAAATACAGTGAACAAAAAAAGATGTTGGTGAACTACAGAGAAACAGACATGTGCTGAAAAAAAATACAGTGAACAAAAAAAGATGTTGGTGAACTACAGAGAGACAGACATGTGCTGAAAAAAAATACAGTGAACAAAAAAAGATGTTGGTGAACTACAGAGAAACAGACATGTGCTGAAAAAAAGTACAGTGACCAAAAAAAAAAAAAAAAAAAAAAAGAAGAGGGTGAACTAGAGAGAGACAGACATGTTCTGAAAAAAATACTGTGACAAAAAAAGACGAGGGTTAACTAGAGAGAGACAGACATTTGCTGAGAAAATATAGTGCCAAAAAAGATGGGGGTGAACTAGAGAGAGACAGACATGTGCAAATCTAAGTTGTGTGATGATCGATCACATAATAAGCGAATGCAGGAAATTTGCACAGAATGAGTATAAGACTAGACACGACTGGGTGAGCATAGTGATCCAGTGAGAATTGTGTAAGAAATTTCAAATTTGACTATACAAACAAACGGTATATGCACAAGCCAGCATCTGTACTGGAGAATAAGACTCACAGCCACCAATGGGATTGTGAAATAGAAACGGATCAGCAAATCTCAGCCAGACGACCAGACCTTATAATAATCAACAAAAAAAAAAAAAAAAAGATTTTGCAAACTTGTGGACTTTGCAGTCCGGGTTGACCATAGAGTAAAATTGAAAGAAAGCGAAAAGACGTATAAATACTTTGACCTTGTTAGGAAATTTAAAAAAAATGTGGAACATGAAAGTGACGTTTATACTAATTGTAATTGATACTCTTGGTACAGTCATCAAAGGACTGGAGGACTTGGAAAGAAGAGGACAAGTGGATACCATCCAAACTACTACACTTTTAAGATCGGCCAGAATACTGAGAAGAGTCCAGGAGACTTGAGGAGACTTGCTGTTACTCAAACTTCAGTGAAAGACCATCAGCTAACGTTGATGTGAAAAACTCTCAAGGAGTAAATAATAATAATAATAATAATAATAATAATAATTATAATAATCAACTATAAAGAACAGTTTTGCTTTGGCTGTGTTCTTTCTTCTACTCACTTCGTAAAACTGTGGAAACAGCACTTCGAAAACCTATTAGGAAACCCACCGAAAATAACACATGAATCAATCACCAGAATAATTAGCAAACAATTAGACATTAAACTAGGACCGTTCACACAAGAAGAACTCGGCTCGGTTCTCAGAAAAATTAAAAATAGAAAAGCTGCAGGGCTGGACGAGATTCCCCCAGAAGTATGGAAGACCAGACAATTCGACAACATACTGCTCCGACACTGCAACGCAGTATATAATCAAAATCCGATAGATAGATGGATGAAAGGATACATCCTCCCCTTCCCTAAAAAGAGGGACCTCGGATTAGCCAAAAACTACCGAGGCATAACACTTACATCCATAGCAGGTAAAATCTACAATGCCCTACTACGAAACCGCATGGAACCCAAAATCGACAACATACTTAGGAAAAACCAAAATGGCTTCCGAAGAAATAGATCCACGACCTCACAAATATTAACCATCCGTAGAATCCTTGAAGGTGTACGGGCAAAAAACCTACAAGCGACATTAATATTTGTCGACTTTACCAAGGCCTTCGAACTTTCACAGAGGAAAGATGGAACAAATCCTACTAGCGTACGGCATACCTAAAGAAACCGTAGCAGCAATAACGATTCTCTATAGAAACACCAAAGTAAAAGTACGATCACCAGATGGAGACACAGAATACTTCGACATTGTAGCAGGAGTACTGCTCCGTACCTATTTATCATTTGTCTAGACTACGTACTTAGAACATCGATTGACAAAATCAGAGAGAAAAGCTTCGAGCTGACAAAGAAAAGAAGCAGAAGGTACCCCGCAAAAACAATTACCGACGCCGACGACGCCGATGACATAGCTATACTGGCAAATACACCCGACCAAGCCGAAACACTACTGCATTGTCTGGAATGAGCAGCCGCAGGCATAGGGCTCTATGTCAATGCACACAAAACGGAATATATGTGCTATAATCAAATGGGGGACATCTCCACTCTAGACGGAACCTCTCTTAAACTAGTAGACAAATTCACTTACCCAGGAAGCAGCGTCGCATCAACCGAAAAGGACATCGACACGAGGTTAACGAAAGCATGGACAGCTATCAATAGGCTATCGATTGTATAGAAATCAGACCTAACCGATAAAATGACACGCAGTTTCTTCCAGGCAGCGGTTGTATCGATACTGCTATATGGATGCACTACATGGACTCTAACAAAACGGCTGGAGAAGAAGCTAGACGGCAATTACACAAGAATACTGCGAGCAATCTTGAACAAGTCCTGGCGGCAACACCCCACAAGACACCAATTGTACGGCCACCTGCCTCCTATCACGAAAACTATTCAAGTTAGACGAACCAGACATGCAGGACACTGCTGGAGATGGAGGGACGAACTCATAAGTGATGTACTCTTATGGACCCCCACACATGGCCGTGCAAAAGCAGGACGACCAGCACGAACATACATTCAGCAGCTATGTGAGGATACGGGATGTTGTCCTGAGGACCTGCCTAGGGTGATGAGCGATAGGGAGAAGTGGCAGGAGAGGGTCAGGGATATCCGTGCTACCAGCACGACATGATGATGATGATAAAGAAAAACGATAGAAATAAGCAGTAAAAATGAACGTTAAAATTTGAGACGCTTCTCCAACAGTTTTGGTAAAATAACTTGAAAACAACAGGTAAATTTATATATATATATATAGTCGATAATCTAAATATCTGAAAATAAATTAGTATTACAAAAATCTATTTCAAACAAAAGAATAAGATTGACCACGATGTGGCAAATTAACGACTACTTTGACGCTTTCAGAATGGAGAAGTGGGCCTAGACAATAAGGTACCAAAAGCTGTCCCCACCATTTAATTCGGCAGCAACTCCAAAACGTCTGTGCGCGCTCGAGTGCCCACCTGCGAAGCAGTAAAAAAGGTAGCTAGCTAGTGGTTTATTACTCGCACCTTTAACCGTTAAAAATTAATTTAATTGGCAATGAGCTATCCGAGAAATTCAACTTAAAGTCTACGAAATAGAAAATTCACTTAAATTCAACTGAACAACAAAACCCAAGAATTCGACTAAAAGTCAACAGAAAACTCAACTAAAATTAAACAAAATCTGTAAATTCAGCAAAAAATTTAACGAAACTACAAAGAATACAAAAATCTAAACAACTTTGACACACTCTCTCTTTCTCTCTCTTTCTCTCTCAGATAATTTCCCGCAAATTACAACAAATTTGTAACACTTTATCCTTTCTATCTTTTCTTTTCTTTTGTGTCTCTTATATAAAATTTGTTTTCTAAAACATCGTCGTCTGTATTAAATTTTTGAATCAGTATCTGAACTAGAAAACTGTGGTACAAACTGTTTGAAATTACCTCCAAAAGCCCCCCCCCCAACCTCTGAAGATATTTTCCCAATATATTGAAAATTTGGTAGCTGCCCATATATTGCGGATTTTTTTATTATTATTTTCCTTTAGATCATATAGTTTTATATTTTATGAACTCTAAAGACGTGTACAGTAACTGTTGCTAAGTAAAATTCTGTGCAAATTAAAAATATCAAAAGGAAAAAAAAGGAAATAGCAACGTACGATTCAAAGTATCTCTCTATCGATAATGTTAATAAGCGAATAAAAACAAATCAATAAAAAATAAAGCCCGGTTATTTGCACCAAATGTATAAACAAGTTAAATATAACATAATTCATTTTCAGGAGATAAGGGTAAGTCAAATTATTTAAATAAAGTAATATTGTAAATAAATAAATATTAAACAAATTTGTACATAATCAAAATATGTATAGTTGGCGATCGTAGTCGACGGTGACCCGAAGGCTCCCCTTTCAATAGCTGTGATTGAACCCTGGTCTCCTGGACCATTGGTGAACAAACTCGAAATGAACGAAAGTCTTTTTCGTCGTCCTAGAAAACGATATGTTTTAATGTAAATGCTGGAATTGACTGTTTTTATTTATTTACTTATTTATCTGTTTGTGTTATATTATCTCTTCATCTATCAAATTATGAATGAATTATGCATATTTTGTGACCGGGCCATTGGCATAACGGTTAGAGTGTCCGGGAGACCAGGGTTCAATCCCAGGTCGCGTCATACCAAAGACTTTAAAAATGGTACTTGATGCCTCCTTGCTTAACACTCAGCAATATAAGCTACGCATCATGGATAAAGTGGAACAATCCAGGGAAAGGCGTAGCACCATTTCCTACACCTCGGTGTAGTACCTAGTGAAAAGGGAGCCTTCCGGTCGTCCTCGACTACAGTCGCCACTTTTACTTACTTATGCAATACATGATATGAATCTGTTATAAGGCTTGAGCGTAGCAAGCCTGTCACGAAGCAACTTAGTTCAAAGTCGCACCATTCACAGCTAATTCACTAGTTTAAATAACAATAATAATGCTTACTTTTAAAAAACCCTATCTTAAATATATTGTCATAATGGTTAGAGTGTTTCTCAATGGTCCGGGAGACCGGGGTTCAATCCCAGATCGAGTCATACCAAAGACTCAAAAAATGGTACGTGGTGCCTCCTTGCTAAACACTAAGCATTGTAAGGTACAAATCAAGGGTAAGTGGAGCCATCCTTGGAAAGAAATAGCACCGTCTCCTACGCCTCGGTGTAGAGGCTATTGAAAAGCGAGCTTCGAAACAAACGGACTCTGCTGTTGCTACATAAAAACCTTATAATTCCCTTAGCCAACGTGGTACGCTTGTTGGCCGAGCGGTCTGATACTAAGTCTAACGTAAAGTTGGATGGATTTTGATCCCGCTTTCAAGCGTCCTACGTGTCTAGCCACACTGAAGAGTTCTGATAGAACGAAACAGTCTGTCTGTGGATGTCTATATATATACATATATATATATACATGCGCACGCGTCTGTATGAGAAGTCCTCATGTTTTATCTATAGGCACATTGCTTAGGTAAAGGAAAGTATCCCTCTATCATTTATAAAATCATGTATATAGTTACCCTACCCTCCTGCTATGCAGCCCCGCTAGCTGGGGCTGTAGAATACACCAATTGCATCAATGGGATAAGATCCTCCCACAACGAGTGCCCTATTTATGACATTAAATCATTTGATGATACTATTTACCAACCCCTCCGCTCGGGCAGGATATGACACAAGGCCAATTTTAAAGCGGAGTTTAACAGGTTTGAATTCAGAGTTTTCCTTCTCCTAGACTAGTTGCCTAACCAAGGCCGAAGAACCTAGTCTGTCCTACTATTTACCCATAACTGGAGGGAGAATAATTGGATTCATACCTTTCCCAAGGGTATTAGTGCTATGTGAAATGCAATCAGTCTCGTCCAGGATTTGAACACGTGTCGCCGTGTCCATTTCCTACGACGATAACGACTACACCACGGGCACCTCCATTAAATCATTTGATGATGAGGCTCCAGTCCAGGAACTTTGGGGATAATACCCTTTCATTACCATTATTTCCATTTGGTAAAATTACCATTATTTCCATTTGGGTAAATATGATAATTGGGCAAGACGGGCGTTTGGACTGGCCTGATTCGAACAGTTGGCAAGTCATCCTATTTACCAACCCGTTCGCTCGGGCAGGATATGACACAAGGTCATTTTTTAAGCGGAGTTTAACAGGTTTGAATTCAGAGTTTTCCTTCTCCTAGACTAGTTGCCTCACCAAGGCTGAAGAACCTAGTCTGCCCTACTATTTACCCATAGCAGGAGGGAGAATATTTGGATTCATACCTTCCCCAAGGGTATTAGTGCTATGTGAAATGTAATCAGTCTCGTCCAGGATTTGAACTCGTGTCCACATCCTGCGACGATAACCATTACACCACGGGCACCTCCAGTTGGCAAGTCATGTCAAGCCAGAGAATCTATATGATTGTCCGACTGTATTCTTCAAATTGCCCTTGTGAAAATTTATTAACAACTCTAGGTTATCCAAAGTAAATGCCTGGGAAATATGCCGCTAGAGTCTTTGACTGGAGGCATGCATGTAAGTCACAACTAACCTAAAAATATTGAGGAAAAGAAATTAAGGGAAGTTCTGGTGGTCTAATGTCTAAAGTGCAGGACTGGAACCTCAAAGTAAGCGAGTTCGAACTCGAATTGCGCCATTGTATTCACTTTTGGACTAATACCCGTGAGGAGGGTATAAACCCCTAATCCGCTTAAATAGTATCACTGATGTTCTACTACAAGTATGGCTTTGGTATTAAATAATCCATTAAGGTTGATATGCCATTAAACAAAGAAGCCTTACCAGACCGGAAAAAGAATTGGTCGTCCAATGATTAGCTGATTACTAACTATTCATCATCATCAAGACCTGCTGATAGCATGGATTCCTTTGACGATCTCTCACCATCCACCCCTAACGGCCATCACGATTTGCAGAGCTGATGTAAGTAAGTCTTTGTTGATCAGCCAGCGCTTGTATGTCCATGCGTCGTAGTCCACAGGAGAACGTCGCTTACGAGTTCATCCCTTCTTTTCCGTCTAACTTGGATAGTTTATGAGATAGGAGGTAAGTGGTCGTACAGCTGTTGCTTTGTTGGGTGCTGCTTTCAGGATTTGTTCAAAACAGCATGCAACATTTTTGCTTTGTTCTCATCAGACTATTTCATGTGCTTTACGATGTAGTTGTATTGGTACGACTGTATGATTGCACCTTTTGGACTCTTGACAAAACAATTGGAGAAAAAAAAATCACCTCAGGCAACGCTGAGTTTTTCTGCTTGCTCGTGATTTATTCAACATCTACCTTAAATGGCAAGACTGAAATTAGAAAACCATTTAACATACCTTGATAACAATATCCCATCTACCGAAAGGAATGTCAGCATACGCATCTGAAAGGCACAAACTGTTATGGGCAGGTTATCGACCATATTTTCATCAAACAACGAGTGAAAGCACGTGCGACCCCGGCCTTCATCAGCTGCCAACCAGGGTGATAACAGAAAATCCGATCTCCGTGATTAGATAAAATGGGGATTCATCCAAGCTATAGCCGTGTCATTACTATTGCATGGCTGCACCAACTGGACTTTAATGGAGTGGTTGTAGAAAAATATTACTTAGAATCAATTATATTGCACATTGATGACAAAGCAGAGAAAATATACTTGTGCAAACTAATCAGAAAGTGATTTTAACTTTTATAAAAATACTCCAAAAGTTCTGTAGATTTCGGTACAAAATAACACCTTACAATAGCCATTTTCATCATATAATGTTCCACACACAGGGATACACCTCTGTTGTCCGACCAGCAAAGACTTGCATTCATAACCTATGTGCGGACACTGTATGCTGTCTAGAGGCCCTGCTAAGTGTGATAAATCGATAAAGACTGATAGCAAGAGAGTTTCAAGGAAATTCATACAAAAATTATGACTTAATGAGGATAATAAATAAAAAAGTCTTTTATTTCAAAAATTTACTTAATAAAAATTTTGAGAGTTTATTTGTTTATCATATTTACCAACCCCTCCGCTCGGTCAGGATATGACACAAGGTCAATTTTTTAAGCGGAGTTTAACAGGTTTGAATTCAGAATTTTCCTTCTTCTAGACTACTTGTCTCACCAAGTCTGAAGAACCTTGTCTGCCCTACTATTTACCCATAGTTGGAGGGAGAATAATTGGATTCATACCTTTCCCAAGGGTATTAGTGCTATGTGAAATGCAATCAGTCTCGTCCAGGTTTGAACTCGTGTCGTCGTGTCCATTTCCTACGACGATAACCATTACACCACGGGCACTTCCAAAGAGAGTTTATTTGTTTATAGGCGATGCTCCATCCATCTATTTTTCTACTTATCTATGTTTCAATCTCTGAAACTATGTGACGAAAAATATGAATGTGTAGCAGGGTTGGTTGGGTTTTATGGCATATCAACCTTTGATGGTTATTTAATATCAAATCCATTTCTTATACAAATAATCAGTTCTATTTCAAACAATTCAGTGTAGCATGAGTACACAGTTTAATTATCAAAAACATTTCTATTTCAAGCTATTCAGTTTATTCAAACAATTCTAATTCAGTCTAGTATAAGTTCAGATTTTGTTTGCACACAGTTAAATCTCAAAACAGTTCTATATTAAACAAATCAGTTTAGTGTATGTACAGTTTCAATGTCAAAAACAGTTCCGTCGAATAATTCAGTTTAGCACGCAGTTTAAATGTAAGTATAGTTTAATTATCAAAAATATTTCTATTTCAGGCTATTTTGTTTAGTCAAACAGTTCTAATTCAAACAATTCAGTTTAGCATAAGTATGCAGTTAGTTCTATTTAACCCATAGATAGGGCCCAATCATGGGCTACAATTCCGGGCCAGAGTGAACCTGGGAGCGATGGCAATGAAGGGGTGCTCCGCATTTCCCAAAGCTCCGGCATCACTGGAACCTCTCCATCAGATTTTTTAGTGTCATATCCAGGACACTTATTGGAGGGGTGCCTTTCCCCTCTGCAGAGGTGCAGTCGGTGTATTCTCCAGCCCCAGCCGACGGGGCATGTGTAGCAGGGATTTCGATTTTTACAAAAATACTCAAAAGTAAAGAGCATAAAAATACTAAAAAATTATTTTGCTGAGTTTAATTATAAGTAATACATAATATTCATTTTCATTATATAATGTACCACTAGAAATAAAAAAAACTCTGTTACCTTTTTTGTTAAACTTTTTATTAAAAAATTTGAGGGTTGTATTTATTGGAAATACTGTTATATCTATATATTTATCTATGTTTGAATCATTGAAGCTATACAAGCAAAACTGTGAATAGGTAGATAGATTAGTTTGAAGGTTAGTCTTATGACACCTCAATCCTTTTTGGGTTATTTGATGCCGAAGTCAATTATGGTTTTCGATCATATGCGACACTATAATTTACCTTCACACTTATTTCTAATATATACACGTAGTTGTCAAACTGATGTTTTCTTATTAAATGCAAACGAAAAATAAAATGATTAAGTTTAAATAATAGAAAATAAAGTAGATAAATTAAAAGATAATTTGAAGCCATTTCTTTGTTATTAACCTTAAAACCAATCAATTAATAATTCATATTTGACAGGTTGACATCTGTCCGTTTCTTTCTGAGAGCCACAAGAGGTCTTTCCATAGGTAATTGTTATATGATCATCTAAATGGACAGAACAAGTAATAGTTGCTGAATTCATGCTATGGAAGGGAATAAAAGCGTGAGAAAGTACAAAATAAAAACTTAATCTCATATAAGAACGCTTACAATGATGTCGCTGTCCAGCATATAGCCATCGAGACTCTCTCCCTCATTTAAAAAAAATTAAGCAATTCTAAAATACTTCTTGGTTGGTTTTGTGGCACGTCATGGATTATTTCATGCCCAAATCATTTTAATATTTATGGTCTCCTATAAAATATGGTACAAAAAGGTATTTTCACTACCATTTTAAAAAGCCCACTTGTCTGGGGCTGGAGAACACACAACTGAATCGTTGCTGAGGAGTAAGACCCCCACCAACGAGTGTCCTGATATGACGCTAAATAATCTGATGGTGAGGCTCCAGTCAATGGGCTTTAAGAAATGAGGAGTACCCCTTCATTACCATTGCTCCCAGGTCTACACTGGCCCGGAGTGGTAGCACATAATAGGGTCCAATCTATGGGTAAAATAGAATTGTTTGACATTTAAACTGAATGCAAACAATCGACTTATGGTGAATTAAATTGTTAGAAATAGAACTGTTAGGTCATTTGACTGTGTAAACAAATGACCGACCTCTACTTGAATTGTTAGTGATACATAAAAATACTTGGAACCATTCAACTGAGTAAAAGTGTTAAATAGAATAATTAGTGTTAAATAGCAATACTTGCTTGAAACTATTTAACTGTGCGCAAGAATTAAAAAAAAAGGAAAGAAATGAAAAAAATGAGCACTGGCCCGTTTAAAAATGCTATCTACCAAATGTTTGATTTGGTTTGATTTGGTTTTATGGCATATCGAGCATTGCTGGTCATTTAAGGCCAAATCCTTTTTATATTTTATGTTAAATATATAATTTCTAAACATATTTTGAAGAAAATATTTTAAAAGAAGCCTGAGCTAGAATTTTTTGCACACAGTTAAATGTAATATAATGGCCGAGGGATTTCGGTTTATGCCTTTGGGTCTAGTTAGGCTGTGAACCTTTCGACTCAGCACATGGATTAGTTAGGTGCAAAATTAACACATGTGTTCACGTGCGTGCCCGCAGAGCGGACGTGTCACTCAGAGATGTCACAATAGCCCAGATGGGAAACGGAGGCTAGCGAGTGCGAATGACGTCACGCACCGGAAGCGCGCTGAGGATTTGGGGAGAATTTGAAGAAAGTTTGGAGAGTTGAGACCTGCCACGGAAAAAAACGGTTGGCTTTCGCTTGCTCGCAGAGACCTTTGTGGCGGGTGTCACGTCGCACATGTTGGTGGGTACAGATGAAAAAGCCAGAATAGAAAGATTGTGCTTCTCTCCTTATGTCGAAGAACCGTTAAACTCAACGTACCTGAACAAAGTAGTCGTTACCTGTTTTTCGAATTTCGAGATCCTGTGTTCTATGTATATATGTAATGAACGTCCCATGTACATTTCGCATATTCATGTATATGGCCATGGTACATAAATAGTTTCAGTTAATTTCAAACAATTCAGTTTAGCTTATGTACTATCTTGTTTATACATAGTTAGTCATCGGTTTAAATACAGTTTTGTTTACCCACAGTTAAATGATCAAATAGTTCTATTTCAAAGAATTCAGTTTAGTATATCAACAAAGTTGAATGGTTCTAAGTATTGCTATGTATAACTAACAATTCAATTAAACATCAGTCATTTGTTTACCTACAGTTAAATGCTCAAACAGTTCTGTTTCAAACAATTCAGTTTATCATAAATACATTTTTTTTTGTTTACACACAGTTAAATGTAAAAACAGTTAATTTCAAACAATCCAGTTTAGTGTAATTACACAGTTTAGTACTATATGACCCATAGATAGGATCCTATCAGGTGCTACCACTCCGGGCCAGAGTGGACCTAGGAGCGATGTCAATGGAGGTGTACTTTGCATTCCCCAAAGATTCAGCATTACTGAAACCTCATCATCAGACTGTTTTGTGTCATTTCCAGGACACTCATTGGGGGAGTTTTACCCCTCAGCAGAGATGCAATCGATGTATTCTATAGCCCATGTCGACTGGGCTCTCTACAAAAGGAGTTAACAAATCATATATTTAATATATATGCATAAAAATATTTGGCATTAAATAGCCAACAATGGTTGATATACTATAAAACCAAATCAAACCAAACCAAACCATTTCAAATTGGTAAATATTGCATACTTAGTTGCAATATCAGCAGATAAAACATTAGCCAAGTGGGTGGAATGTTCGCTGGGAGATCTGGGTTCAATCCAAGGTCGCATCATATCAAAGACTTTAAAAATGGTACTTGATACTTTCTTGCTTAATACTCAGCAATATAAGGTACGTAATAAGGGTAAAGTGGAGTAATCCTGGGAAAGAAGTAGCGCCTCCCTTACACCTCGGTGTAGTAGCTATTGAAAAGGGAGCCTTCGGGTCGCCCTCAACGACGGTCACCAACTTCTTCTTCTTCTTCTTCTTCTTCTTCTTCTTCTTCTTCTTCTTCTTCTTCTTCTTCTTCTTCTTCTTCAAGATCTGATGTATCAATATAGATTATAACCATTTTAAACAGGCAAGCACTTCATACTTAACTGCTGTAATGGTATTTTAAAAGCGAATCTTGAAATCACACATATATATATATATATCCTCTCAAAGAAATTCTTCCAAAAATATCCAATTGGTATCCTGACAATTTAGCAAATACATTTTGACAAACTTGTCTGAAAGCGTGGATAGAAATATTGCTTATATTAATGATTCATGAAATTTCATCGGATTTTTTTTACTCGTCCAAACAAAATAAGATGTATTATTCTATTTGATTTAAGCAATCATTTTAAAATTTCAAGTAAATCTTCTTTGAATTGGTTCATTTGGCATTAAAAACACTTGTTCCTCCGAGTTTTTACAAGTTGTTAATATGCAGAGAAATTCTTCGATTATATTTCATTTTGTGTCTTCTCCATCTTAAAATCTTAGATTGATTTTGCTATTAACCAAAGACAAAAATGCTGTCAATTGTATACATCCCTCACATTCTTGAAAGAACAATAATACTTTGAGAGTTCGTAAAATTCATAATTAATTGTATTAATTAAATTGAGATAATTAAGTAAATGGTTAATTAATATTGTAAAAACCCAAAACGAGTTGAAGTGGTCTTTTGACTCTTTAGAAGTGGAGGTAATTAATGAGGCCGGCCTATTTGTATCAATTACTGACTGTAAGAGAGTGTAAGGATGCATTGATAACTTTCGCGTTTAAATGATTGCTAAGGGAAAATGCAGTCAAGTTTTTTAGAAATTAGACCCTGGACTCTTTTATGAAATCCTTGATCCCTCATTGACTCCCCGCCCCACATATTTACAAAAAAAAATTGGACAGATATGCAGTTTCCATATGAGAGAAGCTTCTGACCAAACCTGGCAAGGCTGTTGTTTTCGTAACCCTACCCACAGGAATATTACACTTGAAATATCGGGGACTAAAAAAAAAAAAGAAGAAAAAAATGTTCTATTTTGTTGCAAAAATTTAAAAAAATGCGTAAAATATCGATCGGAATTCAGGAATTCAATTTAAAAGAGTTTGATCTTATTGAAATAGAAATACAAGATGATAAATGAAAATGTAGAATGGAATATAAGTAGAAGTAGAAGAAAAGGTGGCTTAATAAGGAAGAGGAGGAGAAAAAGGATCAAGAGAAGAAGGATAAAAAGAAGAGAGAGAGGGAGAGAGAGAGAGAGAGAGAGAGAGAGGAGAAGAAGAAGGAAGGTAGAGAAGAAAAGAGAAGAAAAAAGAGGAGCAGGAGAAAAAGGAGGAAGAGGAGAATAAGAATAAGAATTGAGAGGAAGAGAATAAGAAGAGTAGTGAAGAAGAGGAGAAAAAAGAAAAGAGGGGAAAGAAGAGGAATAAAAAGAAGGAAGAGGAAAAGGATATTAAGAAGACGGGATAGAAGAAGAAGAAAGTTAAAGAGAACGAAAGAAGGAGGAGAAAGAAGAGAAGAAGGAAGAGGTTCAGGAGAGAAAGAAGGAGAAGAATAAGAATAAGGAAGAAGAGAAGAATAGGGAGGAAGAGAAAAAAGGAAAATGAGAAGAAGAAGAAGAAGAAGAAGAAGAAGAAGAAGAAGAAGAAGAAGAAGAAGAAGACATTACGATAAATACGACACAAAGTTTAACCACTTCACAACGAATGTGATTTTACTTTAAAAAAGGTACTTTTCCACTTAACCCATTAGAGAAACAACAATTACAAAAACAAACAAAACGTAACAGAAACAATAATTATAAAACAAACTAACAAACAAAAAACAAATAATTAAAAGGATAGAAAATTAATAAAAATGAAAGAAAGCAATAAAATTCATTGTGCCAAATAGACTTATCAAATTATAGTCCTAACTTTCTCTGGAAGAAAAAATGCACCAAATATTGAACATCATCATCATCATCATCATGTCGTACCGCCAGCACGGATATCCCTGACCATCTCTCGCCACTTCTCCCAATCGTTCATCGCCCCCGGCAGGTCTTCAGGGTTACATCCTGTGTCTTTACATAGCTGCTGTATGTAGGTTCGAGCTGGTCGTCATGCTTTTGCTTGGCCATATGTGGGTGTCCATAGGAGTACATCCCTTACGAGCTCGTCCTTGCTTCTCCAGCAGTGTCCTGCGTGTCTGGTTCGTCTAACTTGTATAGTTTTCGTGATGGGAGGCAAGTGGCCGTATAGTTGGTGTCTCGTGGGGTATTGTCGCCAGGACTTGTTCAATATTGCTCTCAACATTCTTGTGTAGTTGCCGTCTAGCTTCTTCTCCAGCCGTTTAGTTAGCGTCCATGCATCCATATCGCAGTATCGATACAACCGCTGCCTGGAAGAAACTGCGTTTCATTTTAACGGTCAGGTCTGATTTCTATATTATCGAGAGCCTATCGATAGCCGTCCATGCTTTCGTCAGTCGTGTGTCGATGTCGTTTTCGGTTGATGAGACGCTACCTCCTAGGTAGGTGAATTTGTCTACTAGTTTCAGAGAGGCTCCGTCTAGTGTGGTGATGTTGCCCGTTTGGTTGTAACACATATATTCAGTTTTGTGTGCATTGACATGGAGGTCAATGCCTGCTCATCTATATGAGTGGCTTCTATAGATGAGAATAAAAAAACAGCCATCGAAAGATAACCATGATACTCAAAGATACTCAAACCATATTGAACATAATTCTGCCTAAAATTGTTGAATCTTATGGAAATACAACATGATTTATAAATAGAATATTAGCAAACGTTTATTTATTTGTTAAGGTCAGCTTTAAACCCTTAGAGATCTACTTTAACAATATCCTCTTGAGCCCAAGGTATTTAACGAACCTTTGTTTTACGGCGTATCAACCCGTTTCGGGTCATTTAACGCCGAATTAAGTCAATTTGGTAAGAGTTTACTCTCATAGACCCCTTCACATGGACGACCAAAGGCAGGATGATCAGTAAAAACCTATATACAACAGCTCTGTGCCGACAAAGGATGTAGCCTGGACGACCTCCCGGGAGCGATGGACGATAGAGACGGGTGGCGAGAGATGGTCAGGGAGATCCGTGTTGGCAACACGACATCATGATGATAAGTACAGTCTAGTTTACACAAAGTTAAATATCAAAACAGTTCTATTTCAAACAATTCAGTTTAGCGTATTTGCAGCTTAGTTGCTATGTATTACTAACCATTCAATTATACACCAGTCATTTTTTACACGCAGTTAAATTATAATTTAACTGAATCGTTTAAAATAAAACTGTTTGATAATTATCAAACAGTTTTATTTCAAACGATTCAGTTTAGCTTTAGTCATTTGTTTGCACACAGTTTTAATGTTTAATAGTTCTACTTGAACAGTAGATAGGACTCTATCTGGTACTACTACTCGGAGTCAGAGTGGACCTTGGAGCGATGGCAATGAAGGGCTACTCTGCATTCGTCAAAGCGCCAGCATTACTGGAACCTTACCATCAGATTGTTTAGTGTCATAACATGAACACTCGTTGGCAGAGATGCAATCGGTATATTCTACAGCCCTAGCCGTCTGGGCCCACGATCCCTTGGGTTGTCACATTGTAACTTGGCGGTTGTAATCATACATACTGACAATCTTCGAAAATATTATACTATAATAACTATTAATCCTTGATCACAATGCCTTGTACAAAAGAGGAAAAATATTTTGCGTCACTACTTACTTGGAAACAAAATCATTTAAAATTGTCTCAAAATAAATACAACAAATGAATATGATAATGATTTATTACTGAGACAAGGAACTAAAAAAACATTGCATGTCCTAGAAGCTGATATAATGACAATTAAAAAACAACATTGATTTGATGTCTTAAACTCAAAGGATGCATTTTTACAGGATATGTTCCAAACGACTGCAAATGCATCTGTCTTGGTAATGAATCATTATCATATCAATGGGTTGTATCTATTTTAAGATACCCTGTATTAACAATTAGCATTGTATCTCGGTCCACTCTGTAATGGACTGGTTGTACCTGACAGACTCTTATTTACAGATCAATTAGACCTGAAAACTAGGGTTGGATTTGGTTTCTTTGTTTAACGGCATATAAACTTTCGTAGGTTATTTAATACCACAACCATTCTTTTAAAAGAACAACTTCCGTACTCTTTAAGTGAAAGGGGGGATAAGGGGGTTCATACTTTTCTCAAGTGAAAGTGAAAGTAAAAGCATTTAAACTCACCAGCATGTTTGCCACTATGCCACAGAGACTCCTCTATTTGATAATCTTTTGAGTTATATTGGAATACTTGATATCGTATAAATGTGTGCAAAAAATGAAATTTTACATTGTATTCGATTAGAAAACTTGAAATCATATCACCGTGTGTAAATTATTCGTATTATTGATAGTCATTAGAAATTATAATCTTTTATTTTATCGGATAGTTAAAATATATGATTATATCCGATAAAATGAAACACAATTTTTTTTCAAACAGCGGGGTGTCCTTGTGGTTTAATGGTTAAAACGCTGAACTGCGGAATCTTAGTGGGCGAGTTCGAACTCCAGTTGCGCTATTACGTTCACTTTCGGACAAACCCTCCCAGAAATGGGTTAAATAGTACAACTACTATTCTTCTAGAAGGATAGAGTTGGCATTAAACAACCCGAGAAGGTTGACATGCCATAAAACAACAAAATAAACAAATAAAGCATTTCTACTGTATACATGCACCGTATGAAGGCTGACAAAGCGTATAGAGAAAAAAGCTTGACGACAATTGCACAAGAATGCTGCGAGCAATATTTAACAAATCCTGGAAGCAACATTCCACAAAACAGCAGTTGTACGGCCTACTACTTCGCATCTCTAAAACCATCAAAATAAGACGGGCAAGACCTGCGGAATACTGCTAGAGAACGATCTCATAAGCGACGTTCTCCTTCACATGGACGGGCAAGTGTTGGACGACCCACGAGAACCTATCTAGAACAACTCTGTACGGACACAGGATGAAGTCTAAAAGACCAGCCGGAGGCGATGGATGATAAAGACCAATGGCGAGAGATAGAGGGAAAGTTAGAGAAATCTTTGCTAGCGGCATGACATGATGATGATGATAATCATTGACAAATCATTATTATCAGTTTCTTGGAATCCATGTTATTGCGTCTTCAAATTGAAATAAAATGGCAGTAAATAATTTAACAAAAGGTTGGCATGCCAGAAAATGAACAACTATTGGTAAGGTTGATTGTATAAATTTGACTGCTTTTTTATTGATTTACGCACAGTTAAATGATCAGTTCTATTCCTAACGATTCAATCCAGCGTAAGACATTTGTTTGCGCTTAGTTTAAATGTCAAACAATTCTATTTGACTATAGGACTATATTAGGTGCTACCTTTTCGGCCAGAGTAGACCTAGGAGCAATGGTAATGAAAGGGTACACTGCATTCCCCAAAGCTCCAGAATTACCGAAGCCTCACCATCAAATAAGTTAGGAGATTTGGTCTTTGTGTCAAAGTGTTTCCTTATAGACTGGTGAGATCTATTTCTGGTATGTTGAGAAGCATGCAAATTGAGTCATCAGCAATTAAATACATGGTACTAGACGTGTCAATGAGTATGATTACAGGGTATTGAACTGGGGGTAAATTTGAGAGCACAGCTCTTATTGGATGGTTTTAGTCAGGTGACCAAAGAGTTAGAAATATGTTATTGAAAAACGCTTGCCCATAGCGGTCGAAATGCTCTATATCTGCTCTTATCTTTAACTCTCCATTTAGTCGGACGGGTGAGAAAAAGAAAAAATTGCTAAGAAACAATAGAATATTATGAGCCCATGAAATTGCGATCACGTTCTAATTTCTCAGGACAAATGGGGATGCCGACTGAAGTCAACGAATGAGAACAAAGATGGTAACACTTGAGTGGCCAATATGAGGTGACTGTCCAATCGGAGAAGTGAAGAGATGGGACCTGACCAATCAGAGATTAAGGGCCATATGCATATAACATTAAATGAGTGAAAGTAAGAGATGTATAGTATATGCTCCAAAAGGATTATGCAATAAAATAAAAGCATTTTTTAAAGAAAAAAACTGTCAAAAGTTCAAACATGTGAAGACTACAACACCACATCACCATCTCGAACATCAATAGATTTTACTTCTTCAAACACAAAGCGACTCAGCTGTTCTAGATATGAAGGTGCTTATTTTTCAGACTGTAAATAGTTTCCTAGCTGTCATCAAAGCACGAGAGAGAGAGAGAGAGAGAGAGAGAGAGAGAGAGAGAGAGAGAGAGAGAGAGATTATAAGGGCATATGAACAGAGACACACTTCCCGCTATACAGTTACCTATTCCCCCTGTTCCAGTCCCGAAGGCCTCTGTGGATCTCAACTCAATCACAACTCAAACTCTAAACTCCTCAACTGACCAATTTTCAAAATTCGCACATTTTTATATATCCTAAAATTAAGTATATCATTAGTGTGACGTCATCTCACAAAGTTATTGCGTCATATCATCATGATCATCACACGTGTCCCCAATTTTCATTATGTTTTTATTTAGTTCCCATCAAACATATGACACGGCATGAATCGATTTTTTTTACATTCAACCTTCCTGTCCCAAAATGACAGGTGTTAAACCTCAGCCCCACTTCCTGTGTACTCGTTTGACGTTCCCAATTTGACTTACATTTCCTCTCAAAGATTTTAGTTTACTTCAAAGACCGCGGAATAATCCGTGAATGGACCAAACTAAATAATAAAATAATTTATACACAGTAATTATTCTATATATGCAAGAAAATTAGGTTCTTTGGAAAATGGCAGCCAATTTTTTATGTTTAAATATAAAATCGGACATCATTTTTTCATAAACCTAACATTGTATGAAAGAAATGCTTAGATAGCAATTTACTTTCTAGATAAATAAAAAGGTTACTTTAAACGATATGATTGCTTGCAAAACAAAAAAAAAACTGATTTTAGTATTAACTAACCCATGAAAGGCTGACATGCTCCAAAACCAACCAACCATGTACTGAAAATAATGCTCTGTGTAATGGTCATAAAGTGGTACTCTACACTCCTCAGATCTCCGGAACAGGAGTCTCACTATCAAATTTATTCTAACATCACGCACAGGACACCCCTTTCGGGGGGATACTATAATATATCTCCTTGACCTGCGATGAACCCGGCGGATATCGTTGACAAAAATATCCGGCCGTAGATAATATCAGCTAAATGATTACCAGAAAACAAGCAATACGTGGGTTTAAACGATGGCCAATGAAAAACAAACAATCCTTGAGTGAAGAGTCGTGGTTATGTGGGTCACGTGGTAGTTTTAAGACTGTACAAGGTCTAGAATTTTGGCTGAAGTCAGTTCCCGCTGTCTGTTTCGTGTGCGCGAACTCTCTCCGATTGCTCTTCCGCTCCACACAAGCTTCAACTTGGAAGAATACGAATGTAAGATTATATTTTCATGTATACGTGTTGCTCATTGTTTGTCATGGCCCAGCGGTAGTATACTACTAGACTAATAGTATAATCTAAGTATCGCTAACAGGGTTGTGTACTACAATACAATTAGTATAATCTAAGTCTCATTCATAGGGTAGAATACTAAAATACAATAAGTATAATATAAGTCTTGCAAACAGGGAAGTATTTTTGAATAGGCGTCATCACTTGAAAGCTCTTAATTCAATATGAGTTAGTATTAGATTGGAATACTTGAAACAAGATGACTGCAAAATATTTGTTTTAAGAATAGCTACTTAAAACTATATTTGTTTATAAGGTATTTATTACCATTTACTTGAAATCATATAATTGTCTGCTTGAAAAAATAATTGACTTTGGCATTGAATAACCCATGAACGATTGACATGCCCAAAAAATCAATATATACAAGAAACCAACCATGTTCAGAAAATTATGTTTGTTATGCAGAAAATCGTATTTCTCAAAGATATTCCTGATGGAAACAGATATTTGCATGGACAAGCTTAAACCAGATTAATTTGAAGGACTTAATTATTTTGAGTGGATTTCTTGACAGTGTCAACTACTCTGTCAACATGACATTTAAATTAGGTTTTAATTGGGATCTTTTAAAACAAATCATCAGGAGTGAAAAAGAATCATTAATATTTACATTAGAATTAAAAAAAAACAGATTTAATTCATTAAATTTTTTTTTTCATTTTATCATACAACAATTAATCTTCATTACTTTGCCACAAAAACGAAATTTTTTTGTGATTCATTTAATCAAATTCAGCTGATTGATATGTAAAAAATACAACAAATTGTTGCTGAATGTTCATCATGGCATTAGAATTTAAAAAGCCCATAGCACTTAGGAAATTATATATATATATATATATATATATATAGGTGTTTGTAGCATAATGGTTATTATCATAGAATTTGGACTCAGAGAGCTGAATTCAAATCCTGTGGGGTTTCTATATTGCTCATTTACTCCAATCCTGCTGATCGATATTCAAACAATGCAAAATTCATAGCACTTGGAAAATTTTACATATCATATTTACCTACTCCTCCGCTCGAGAAAGGATATGACAAAAGGTCAGTTTTTTAAGCGGAGTTTAACATGTTTGAATTCAGATTCTTCCTTCTCCTAGACTAGTTGCCTCACCAAGGCTGAAGAACCTAGTCTGCCCTACTATTTACCCATAGCTGGATGGAGAATAATTGGATTCATACATTTCCCAAGGGTATTAGTGCTATGTGAAATGCAATCAGTCTCGTCCAGGATTTGAACTCGTGTTACCGTGTCCATTTCCTGCGACGATAACCATTACACCACGACGATAACCATTACATATACATTTATATAAGTTGGCTGCCGTAGATAAGGGTGACCCTAAGGCTCTATTTTCAATAGCAACAACACTGAGGTATAGGAGAGGGCACAACTCTCTTCCCTGGATTAGTCCACTTTACCTTTGATCTTTACCTTATAATGCTGATTGTTAAGCAAGGAGACATCAAGTACCATTTTTTGAGTCTATGGTATGACTTGACCTGAAATTGAACCCTGGACCATTGGCGAACTCCCATTATGCCAATATATATATAAAGACACTCGTGGCATATTGGTTATCATCGTAGGAAGAGGCCTTGACAACTTGATTTCAAATCCTGTACGAGACAGTGTGCATTTTACTGAGCATTCATACCTTTGAGAAAAATAATGAAATCTTCCCTTCTCTCTCGAGCTATGTGTAAATAGTTGGGCAGATAAGGTTCTTTAATTTTGGTTGAGCAACTGGCTTGGGAGAAGGAAAATTCTAAATTCAAATCAATTGTAGACCGAGACAGGGGACTGACTTCATTAGGTTGTTTGTTTGGTTGGTAGTTTTGTTTTACGGCGTATCGACCCTTTTTGGGTTATTTATTTAATCTTTTTTATACCATACATCTTAGTTGATGCTTCAGGATGGGTCATCAGTGATGTTTCCTTTGGGTTCATGGGGGGTTTCGGGTCTTTCAACATCAGACCCCCTCACCCAAATGACCCAGTTGGCATCGATCTAACTCCATCCCGGCAGCTAACCTGCGTATCCACACAAGGAGAAAAAAATGACCACAGAAAAGGCTCTATATATAATTTTGCAACAGCCAATCAGAGTTAAGCTCAACTAAATTTTTCCTTTAAAAATCGGGAGGCCATTTTACTCTGCTTCTTAGCCACAATGAGGTCGTTATTCGGTTATCTGTTTATTCCGGTATGTATTTCTTCCTTTTTTTCCCCTTTTTTAAAAAAAAATTTTATTTATTTTTTATTTTTTTTATTTTATACTTAAAGAAAAAAAAAATTAAAAAATAAAAAAATTAAAAAAAATTAAAAAAATCTGTACATAACTAAAGAATTGCGATTAAAACAACAAACTCCTATATAAAATGACATACGTTTAGTTTTGTTTTAAAACTTATTTCCATTAAACACTGTACATTTTGATAAAAGTTTTAACAATTCAGTTTAGTATAAGTACAGGGTGGAACGATAAAATTGTCACCCTAGAAAAGACAACATGATTCCATTTCCGTTTAATGAAAACCGGTTTTCTTTTTTTGTTGCAGACTATCTACTAGTTGGCCAGTTGTGTACAAATCCCAAGAGCGATGGGAGCCTTCTATGATGTCTGAAAGTGACACAATGTTCAACGAGCGAGATCGGAGATGCGCCGCTGTACAAATCATGCTCTCTACCGATACAAGTTATGACAACAGAACCATTGCCACCACCCTCAAAATACAAATCCGGACGGTTCAACGCTTGAGGGCACAGCTCAACGCATCGGACGACCCTTTGGAGGGGGTGGAGCGAAAGCCCAAGGCTGAGGACACCGCCAGGAAGACCCAGATCAAGGAGTTCATCGGAAATTCCGGGCAATCATTGATGAAACTCCCCAGCGGCCTATTCGGCAGATAGCCAGAGATTTAGGCGTCTCACACACAACTGTGAATGCATGTGTGAAGGAGGACATGAAGTGTAGGTCCTACAGGCGCCAGACAAGCTAGATCTTGACTGAGAAGACAAAGAACCTCAGGCTAATCCAGTCCGTCAGGTTGCTCAACAAACTGAAGCATCCCAAGAAACCAAACATGCTCTGGTTCTTTTCAGACGAAAAGAACTGCCAGGACCAGGTGCACAACAGCCAGAACCATCGCTGGATTGCCACCAATAACAGGGACGTGCCCAGGGTAATGAAAATAAAGTTTCCGGCTACGGTTATCGTTTTTGGTGTGGTTTCAAGTGAGGGCCACATTATGCCACCTCACATCTTCGAAGTCAACTTGAAAGTCAACACCAAAGTGTACCTGGATATGCAATCAGGTGGCCGGTGGCAGACCCTGGGTGTGGCAGCAGGACTCGGCGCCGGCCCACAAGTCCAAAGAGATCCAGGCTTGGCTTCAGAAGAAGTGCTACGAGTTTTTACCCTTCTCTCACTGGAACCCCTCCTCTCCCGACCTGAACCCGCTGGACTACATCTTTTGGTCATACGTCGAGAACATCACCAACATGACCTCCCTCAACACCAAAGCCGGCCTGATCACCGCTATCCGCCGAGCTCCCTCCGGCGCTTGTGGAAAAGGCATGCTCCCAGTTCCGGATCCGTATCGAGGCGGTGATAGAGGCTGAAGGTGGCTACATTGAATAGATGTTAGCTCTACTACATAATCAAGTTACCTGAATTGATTTTTTCAATAAAAGTTTTAAAATAAATCTGTAGTGTTGTTATCTTTAGGACGACAATTTTATCGTTGCACCCTGTATAGTTTTTCGTTTAAACACAGTTAAATGCCTAAAGATTTCTATTTCAAACAATTCAGTTTAGCATAAGTACGCAGTTTAAACAGTTAAATGTAAAAACAGTTAATTTCAAACAATTCAGTTTAGCGTAATTACTAAATTTATTTCTATGTCACCCATAGATAGGACCTTATCAAGTGATACCACTCCGGGTCAGAGTTGACCTGGGAGCGATGGAAATAGAGGGACAGTTTGCATTCTCCAAAGCTCTAGCAATACTGAAACCTCACTATCATATTGTTTAGTGTCATAACCAGGATACTCGTTGGGGAAGTCTTACCCCTTTGCAGAAATGCAGTCAGTGAAGAGAAAAAATATAATTTGTAGTTGGTCCTAAAACACATTTTGAGATTAATTTATTACTAATTTTTGATATATTCAGAAATAGTGGAAGGTGTCATTTTTCCAGCTTTTCCACCCTACTCCTGCTTTTATGCCATGCAGTCATTTTTTGTGTCTTGTTGGGAATTTTCGAAATTTATTAGTTCTTCTGTGTCATCTGAAGATTGATTTTTCCTCAGTATAATTATTATCAATATTAGAGAAGGGTATCCCCTCTTTATTCAATTGTAAATGCAAAAAATAAATGCCCAGATGTTGACAGATGTTCAACAGATGTCAAACATCCAGATATTGACCGATTGTGAAAATTGTAGTTCAATGATATCCCTTGATATCAGTTATAGATGCAACAATTAAATAGAGGATGTTAAACGCAGAATGTTGTTCATCAAGAAACTATTAAAACTCGGAGTGAGTTTAATATGGTCAATATTGAAGCTATGAAAGGACTTTGGAAATATCATTCAAGCTTTTTCTTTCTAGTGGCATATAGACTTCTTATGGGTTAATGACTGCCATTTATACATGTTTGATTGTAACCATAACATTTTCCTCGGTTTAATTTATTTTTTAATGGCATAACAACTCCTCATGGGGTATTTCATGACTCAATATTGACCACTAAATATTGATAAATAATGTTGAAAAACATCAGCCAACAGTGTTAGACATCTGTTTGAACAGAATTTTCAAAATCAGCCAATATCTGGGTGTTTGATATCTCTCAACATCTGGGCATCAGCCACCATCTGGGTATTTGACATCTCGTGGAACATCTGTCACAATCAGTGTATTTATATTATTACATCTACAATTGAATGAACCACAGTTTTAAACGTAAGCCAATATTTGACATCTGGTGACATCTTTCAACATCTGGTTATCTATTTTCGCATCTACAATTGACCATTTTCCTTCATATCCCCCTGCATTCAATTGTAAAATGCACAAAATAAATCCCTTGATGTATCAATTTCTAACATCAAACACCGATAAGGGATATCTTGATCTACAATTTTACACTTTTGGCATCAGCCAACATCTGGTGTTGAACATCTGGGCACTTTTTGTATGTTCAATTGAATATTTTCAGCATTCATGAACATTTTCAGCATTCATAACTGAATCTTTGACATCTGTTTAACATCTGTCAATACCTGGGCATTTATTTTTCATTTTATATCTTTCACTAATATTCTCAATATCAGCCAATACGAGGGTATTTTATATTTGTTAAACTTCTACAATGAAAGGGATATCTAGAACTAAAATTTTCAGTATCTGTCAACAACAGTCTAAATTGACAGTTCTTTCATCAGTGCATTTATTATTTGATCTTTCACTAATATTTTCAATAATAAATGGACAGATTTTTGCTAAATCTGGATGTTTGACTATCAACATCGTAAATCTATGACAGATGTTTGATATCTGTCGATAGATGTTCATGTTAAACAGGTCAACAGGTGTTATGACGAGGCATGAATCTATTTTTGACATCCGAAACAGTTGGCATCAGTTGAACATCTATGACAGATGTTGCCAACTGTTGACATCTGTTGCCAGATGCTCATATTGAACTATGTTTGTATACACTGATACAGTTGAACATATCAACATCTGCCACCATCTTGGTTATTCGTTCTTCTGTTCAATATCTGCCAACATCTGGGTATCGATTCATCTGTTCAAGATCTGATCAATATCTGATTATTCAATTTACTCATATCTTCAATATCTGGAAATTCTGTCACATATTCAAAACCTTGTTCAACATGTGTTAAACATTCTGGGTAATCATCTTTTGAACATCTGCCAACATCAGGCTATTTTCTGTTCAATATCAATTCAACATCTGCCAGTGGGGGAAACTAATGTTATATAGTCATTTACACATATACATGTTCATGCAGCATCACAACGACACAATAATTAAGACGCATGATAAAGACGCAGGAAGGAACGAAGCGGGTAGACTTCTTTAACAATATTTTTACCGCTCACTTTATTGCAAGGGTTCGAAAGGGTTGTTCAAGGTTTGCATGTGAGAGGGTGCTGGAGACCGAACATAAACTTCATATTTTGACCTCCACTACTTATGACCGTCACGTTGTGTCTTTCTTGTTCTCTTAGATGCTCAACCAAAGGTCTTGGGGTCCACTGCTGGATGCTGGCTTTCATTACTGCATCTTATCAGCATCTTCTCTGGACCCCAGTTCATCAGGGCTTCAAGCCCCATCGGCCTGGTGTGGCTTTCCTTACCACATCTCGTCTCTAACTCTCTGGAAGTCTGCTGGCAACTGCTTTGGCACCCAAATCAACTCAATTATATAATAATTCAACGCCCACACGATCGCCCACTGGATCTTTGAAATCGAATGTTTAATCGTCATCAAGCGGAAATAACTGTCATGCAGTTCACAGGTCACTCTCTTCCGGTGCATCACTGTAGTGGCACCGTGGGACCTTCACCTTGTCCCATATTATAAGACTTAATCCGCCCACGCGATCTCTTTCGATTAATGGCCATTGGAATGTGTCACTTCCTTCCTGTGCATCACCTTGGAATAGCATTTCTTTGGGCCGGGTCGAAGGTCAAAATATAACACTAACTTAACAGCAACATCGAACTCCAGTTCACATTAGACCTTTGGGAAATAAATGAACATTCGTTCAAATTAAGAAGAAATTATCATCATCATCATAATATCACACTATCAGCACGGATATCCTTGACCCTCTCTCGCCACCCCTCCCAATCATATTTACCAACCCCTCCGCTCGGGCAGGATATGACACAAGGTCAATTTTTAAGCGGAGTTTAACAGGTTTGAATTCAGAGTTTTCCTTCTCCAAGACTAGTTGCCTCGCCAAGGCTGAAGAACCTAGTCTGCCCTACTATTTACCCATAGGTGGAGGGAGAATAACTGGATTCATACCTTTCCCAAGGGTATAAGCGCTATGTGAAATGCAATCAGTCTCGTCCAGGATTTGAACTCGTGTCGCCGTGTTCATTTCCTACGCCATTTCCGCCAC
The DNA here is from genome assembly GCA_963585895.1 of Sepioteuthis lessoniana. Taxonomy (NCBI): domain Eukaryota; kingdom Metazoa; phylum Mollusca; class Cephalopoda; order Myopsida; family Loliginidae; genus Sepioteuthis; species Sepioteuthis lessoniana. The sequence continues at coordinate 24,104,417 of OY757939.1, forward strand.
CCCGCCCTACCGTCCATTGCAGGTCTTCTGGGCTACATCCCGTATCGGCATAGTGCTGCTGTATGTAGGTTTGAGCTGGTCGTCCTGCCTTTGCTCGTTCATGTGAAGGGATCCACTGGAGTACATCACTTACATCCCTACTTCTCCAGCAGTGTCCCGCATGTCTGGTTCGCCTAATTTTGATAGTTTTCGTGGTGGGTGTTCAATATTGCTCGCAGCATTCTTGCGTAGTTGCCCTCAAGCTTTTTCTCCATACGTTTAGTTAGCGTCCATGTATGCATCCATATAGCAGTATCGATACGACTGCTGCTTGGAAGAAACTGCGGTTCATTTTATCGGTCTGGTCTGACCTCCATATCTCCGACAGCTATCGATAGCTGTCCATGCCTTTGCTGGTCGCGTGTTGATGTCTGTCTCGGTTGATGAGACACTGCTTACTAGGTAGGTGAACTTGTCAACTAGTTTCAGCGAGCTACTGTTTGATTAAAGCACATATATTTCGTCAAGTGTGGATTGATATGGAGGCTGCAGCGACTCGTTCCAGACTAAGAAATAAACGAGTTAAAATAAAATGCGTTCATGAAAGAATGTAGAATTTTACTCAAAAGTCAGTAATAATTGATTACTTACTTTGAGTTGAGTAAGTACAAACGATTCCATGCTTACTGAAAAACGATTTATTGCTTCATTTATTTGTATTATTTAGGTAGTATAACATTATGTTCTAGGTACCAATACAGGTACCAAATATACTGCACGGCACCATTTATAGCATTATCGTTTTGGGCACGGTTACTAAATGTAATACCATCGACCCCACTGTATTAATGTTGCAGTCACGTACACCAATTCCGATACCAATACAAAATATAATGCCGTTGTGCACGACATTTGTGGTACCAAATGTAATAATAATGATTGGTCTTATCCTGGTAACAGTGCCAAATGCAGTACTATAGTTATCACGGTAATTTTTCTTTGGTCTTATCCTGCTAACGTCACCGAATGCTTTTCTAGATTGTTTGTTTATCAATCCTCTCTGTGCCCGCACTTTGTTTGAAAGATCCATAGATTGGGAATGACACAATTCATCCGAAACTTCTAACGGTCGAGGTGATTCGTTGGAACAAAGTTGCCTGTGTGTTGGCTATTCAAAGACAAGAAGAACTCCCAGTCAACAATTAACAATTATTTCTTGGAATGTATTGGTGTAACAGTAATATGCCCAATATTTTCATTGAAAATTGTCGCTTTATTATTCAGATATACTGTTCGATGTTCAGACTGCATACCGTAGCACGAGAGAGAGAGAGAGAGAGAGAGAGAGAGAGAGAGAGAGAGAGAGAGAGAGAGAGAAAATCTGTAAGAGTCTATGAACAGAACCACAGATAAACACCCCTATGACCCGAACTGAAGTCTCTGAACGCCAACTTCTGAGAACTACTAACTGACCACTGACAACTGACTTCTTTTATAAAATTCTCTAATTTTTATATATCTAAATTCAGGATATCAGTAGTGTGATGTCATCTCAGTAAGTTATTGCATCATCTCACATATGTCCTCAATTTCCCTGTGTTTCTATTTACTCAATCAAACTTATGACTCGACATGAATCTATTTTGTTTAAATTTGGTCTTTCTGTGTAGAATTGGCAGGTCCCTGGTCGCGGGCACACTTGCTTGAACTTTCCAATTTGACTTAGATTTCCGCTCAAAGACTTTAGCTAACTTAACAGCTAAATGAAAAAGTCACGGCCCAGCCAAACCAGATATTAAAATAAGGTGCCCGTGGTGTAATGGTTATCGCCGTAGGGAAATGGTAGGGAGGGGTGGCGGAAATGGAGTAGGAAATGAACACGACGACACGAGTGCAAATCCTGGACGAGACCGACTGCATTTCACATAGCACTAATACACTTGGGAAAGGTATGAATCCAATTATTCTCCCTCCAGCTATGGGTAAATAGTAGGACAGACTAGGTTCTGCAGCCTTGGTGAGGCAACTAGTCTAGGAGAAGGAAAACTCTGAATTCAAACCTGTTAAACCCCAATTAAAAATTGACCTTGTATCATATCCTGCCCGAGCGGAGGGGTTGGTAAATATGGATATTAAAATAATACTATCAGCCGACACTGCAAATGGGTTATAGTAGGTTCAAAATTTGCTTAAAAATGTTGATGATTTTTCCATCAATCTAATTGGATAAGAAATCGTGCTTTTAAGATTTTCCGAAGGAAAAGATTTCTAAAATTATTTACGATTATGACCCTTTAAATTTTTCGTGCCAAGTCAAATATAGTAATCTACAAAGTCAAATATAGTAGTCTACAAAGTATATCGACATTTAAAAAAAACTTCAAATATGCGGATTATTTGATAAATACAAAAACACTGATACAAAAATTTCATTTTCTAGAACCTATGTTTTACACAAAAACAACCCATTTTTAGTATGGAAATCGGGAGAGAGAGAGAGAGAGAGAGAGAGAGAGAGAGAGAGAGAGAGAGAGAGAGAATGAGAGAGAGAGAGAGAGAGAGAGAGAGACGCATATATTTATATATTTCTCATGGTGTAAAATTATGTAAACATGGGATTTGGTATTGAATAACCAATAACGGTTGATATGCCATAAAAACGAACCAAACCAAAATAATCAGTGCTTGATAGAAATAACTGTGTAAATATAACTATTAGTGTTAACATTTCTCTGAAAACAAATGTGCCTTGTCTCGCGGGAAATTTGTTACCAACAAGCTATTCGATACAAATATATTAACTATATCTGTAGAGACATGGTTTGGTATTGAATAACCTATATGAGTTGATATGCCGTAAAACCCAACATCGTTATGTAAAGAGAAATAATGTTAACTAAATATGGTAATGATTTAGATTTATCTAATAAACCGCAGTTGGTAAAGTTTGACAAATTACAATGAGAACAAAACTAGTTGCTGTTGTCTCATTCTTTTGTCTTCTTTTTAATTAAATTGCTGGAAAAAAGATTACGTTACTATTTTCCAATGTGCTCGAAGGAGATAAAACGAAGAGTTTACAGTGGCTTTTCTGCCAATTCAATGTTTGATACAGTTGCCTGCAGTTGAAAGATGTGTTGCAACCACTTTGGCTGTAATTCTGTGTGGTGTTCAATGATGCAGAAGCTTGAGATCTATAAATTTAGATAAAGATAAGAAAACTATGGAAATGAGGATTAAAAAAATTTTAAAATAAAAAATAAATTTAAGAACTAGCGATGGTGACATGTTTCAAATGGATGTTGTCTTTGTTTCAGTGGTAAAAATTCCTGAAAAGGAAGCATTTGTGTTTTTGGAATGACAGCATTAAAAGAAAGAAAAAAGAAAAAAGCGATATTCTTGGTAAGGGTGGGTTTGTGCATCTGTACACACACACACACACACACACACACACACACACACACACACACACACACACACACATGTACACACATGTATGTACATCGGTGTCATTTAGAATTATTTACTAAGTACTGTGTTATAAAAGTGGCTTCTTAATGTTAAAATATAGTAGGAATGAAGAGAAAGGAAAAGAAAGAAAAAAGAAAATGAGAAAGGTGAGAGAAGGAGAAAAAATGAAAAAAGCAAGAAGAGGCGAAGAGAAAATGAAAAAAGGAGAGAGAAGGAGAAGAGAAAATGAAAACGGAGAGAGAAGGAGAGAAGAAAATGAAAAGAGAAAGAGAGGAGAAGAGAAAAAGAAATAGAGAGGGAAGGAAATGTGCAAATGAAAAAAGCGAGAAAGAGAAGAAGCGAAAATGAAAAACCGCAGAGAAGGAGAAGAAAATGTCTTAAAAGAAGAAGAAGAAGAAGAAGAAGAAGAAGAAGAAGAAGAAGAAGAAGAAGAATTAATATGGAAAGAGAAGATGAATATAAAACGAAAAAGGTGAGGGAAGGAGTGAGTTAAAAAGAATTAAAAGTCCAGTGAGGAGAAAGAAGAAAAAAAGAAAAATAAACATGAAAGAGAGAGAAAAATATACCAAGATGAAAGAATGGAATAAAATCTGTTTCAGATGAAAATAAAAAAGAAGAAAGGGAGGAAAATTAAAAAGGAAAAAGAAAGAAAAGACAAAATAAAAAAGGAGATAGAAGAAAAAACATAATGAAAGGGAAGGGAAAGAAAAAAGAAAAAAACGAAAAAAAAGAGGGTAAAATAAAGAAAAGTTAATAAAAAAGTAAAGAAAGAAGGGAGGAAGAAAATTGAAGTAATTGAAAATAAAGAATAACGGAATAATTTAAAAAACTAAAAAAAAAAAAAAGGAAAAGGAAAGAAAATAAAAAATGAGGGGAAAGAAAGGAAAGAATAACTGAAAATGAAAAGAGAAGGAAAAAATCGAGATGAAATTATATAAGTATTTACCCCCTCCTCTCCCCCCAAAAAAACACGGGCAGAATGTGACACAAGGTCATTTTTAAGCAGAGTGTAACAGGTTTGAATTGTGTGTTTTCCTTCTCCTAGACTGGTTGCCTAACCAAGGCAAAAGAAACCAGTCTGCCCTATCATTAACCCATACTCAGAAAAAGAATAACTGGATCCATACCTTTAACAAGAATATTAGTGGTATTTGAAAAAGCGATAAGCTTCGGCCAGGATTTGAATTCGTGTCGTGGTGTCCATTACTTACAACGATAACCATTACACCATATATATATATATAAAGGTGGGGGAGAGGAAGATACTTTTTTAAAGTTTGCGATGGTTTTCCTGGAGAAAACTGACTAATTTTAGTACTCCATGTTGCGTGTGTAGATATTAATAAAAGGTAACGGCAACGCAGATCCAGGGAAAACAACGACTGTATTTGTCGCTCGTGATACAGTAAGTACGTTTCCTTCTATTCTAAGAGTTATCCAAACAAGGGGTCATAATATGGAAGGGGACAAGAAAGATGTGCTTTACTTTTAAGCGTAATACTATAATAAAGTTTAATCAGACAATCACCAAGTTCTTTGGCAAGAAACGATAGTAAGGGGTACTAAAATCTGAAGAATACCAACCTTAACATCATATATAGTCTAGGTTGTACGTTATAGTTTTTTTCCTGCATTGGATAAAAAAAGGAGAATCATTATGAAATTTTGAATGAAAACCTAAAACTGCCTGTGAATCATTTGCAGTGAAAATTTCAGCTGATTATTCAAGAGGAAAAAGATCTGAGGAGTACCTCTCTTTTAAACAAAAATTGATTGATATATTACAAGAGAAGTACAGATAATTCAGCCCTGATTAAACTATTGTAAAAATCAGTAATTATATGCCACAGATGATATGCAATACTTTTTTTTTAACAGTCAGAGCAGCCTTGGTATGCAGCAGATGCACATTCAATATTACAACAAAGATACTCTTTGGCAGGGCTAAGAATAGGCTGATTGTAACCCTCCTGAGGGGTAGGACTGACCCCCCCCCGAATGGAGTGCTCTGAATATGACACTAAATCGCATCTGCTAGTGAGGATCCAGTTCAGGACCTGGCAAACGTCGAGTACCCTTTTATTGCCATTACTCCCAGGTCCACTCTGACCCGGATTGGTAGTGCCTGCGAGTGTTCCATCAATGGACAAATAGATTTATTTGCCAATTATATGTATTAGATAAGAATATTTGATTAATAATCGTGTGTGAATATCTTTTAAGAAACTGCACATAAATGTTAGTATAAACGTACAATGTACGCAATCTTTTCCATCTAGGCATAATATAACCCTACACGGGTTGCCACGCCATTAAGATCAAATAATCAAATATGGCTGCAACTATAAAACAGGAGAAAAACGTAGATGTGTCTAGAGTAATGATATTCTTGTATGCAGCACAAATCCAACAAAATTTCAGCGTGAACTCGTTGCTGTGCATGGCAAACGTGACGAGAAGGAAGCAGGTAGCAGTCTGGTATTGTATATTCAAAAAGGGACATATGAATCAACAATATGAGGGTGGATGTGCTTTATTCGTTTAGAGGCATATCAACTGCTCATGGGTTATTCAATGCTGAAATTAGATTCATTTGTAAATGTTTGATTGGTGTCGACCAGTCAGGTGAAGCGGTAGATTAACCGACAGCATTTCTGCCGAGGAGTAAGAACTCCCCCACTACCCCAAAAAGTAAAACAAAACGAAAAACAAAAAAAAAAAAGGTGTCCCAGACATGACACTAAATTATCTGATGTTGAGGCTCCAGTCCTGGAGCTTTGTGGAATGCTGAGTACCCTTCATTGCTATTACTCCCAAGTCCACTCTGATACAGAGTAGTAGTACCCAAAGGGTCCGTTCTATTGGTCAAATAGTACTGTTTACTCATTTACTATAATTGAAATATTTAAATGTGTGCTAACAAATATCAAATAGAATTATCAGTGTTGGACAAAAGTACTTGAAGCCATCTCACTGGATTCAGTGAGAATAGTTTAATTGTCAAAAACACTTCTATTTCAAGCTATTCAGTAATTCAAACAGTTCTAATTCAACTAATTCAGTTTAGTATAACTATAGATTTTGTTTACACACAGTTAAATGTTAAAACATTTCTATATTAAACAATTCAGTTTAGTGTAAGTAGAGTTTCAATTTGAAAAACGGTTCCATTTCAAACAATTCAGTTTAGCATTAGCACGCAGTTTATGTCTTAACCCTCTGTAGAGAAGCAGTTGATGTATTCTACATGTCCAGCCGACTGGGCAATTGTAGGTTACTTAGTGTCAAATCATGTTTATACATATATATTAAGTACATATGATTTGTAAACACATTTTTTAGATAGCATTTTTAAACGAACCACAGCTCATTTTGTTCACACACTATTTAAGAGTTTTAAGCATTTCTATCTAACTCTAATCATTCTGTTTAATATTAATCATTTCTTTGCAAACAGTGAAGTGGTTTCAAGCATTGTTATTTAACACTAATTATTGAATTCAACACTATTATTTCATATACACTCAGTCAAAGGGTTTCGGGTGGGGTGTCCTCGTGGTGTAATGGTTAAAGCGATGGACTGCGGAATCGTAGTATGCGAGTTCGTACTCCAGTCGCGCTATTACGTTCATTTTCGGGCAAATACCCTCGGGAAAGGTATGAACCCCCTTATCCTCCCAGCTAGGGATTAAATAGCACCACTACTGTTCTAGGAGAATAGCTTTGGCATTAACCTACAAATGTTGTATATGCCATTAAACAAAGAAACCAATCAAATGGTTTCAAGTATTGCTGTGTGATACCAAAAATTCTATTTTGCATACACGGAAATGGTTTCAAATATTCCATACTAAGAGTTATATTTGACCACAGTTAAATGGTTCCAAGTATTTCTCTGTATCAGTAACAATTCAATTAAACATCAGTTATTTGTTTATACACAGTTCAATGTTCAAATAGTTCTATTTCTGACAATTCAACATTAGTTATTTTCTGACAAACAGTTTAGATGTTCAAATATTTCTCTTTGACCCATAGATGGGACCCTATTAGGTCACTTCGGGGTAAACTAGACCTGTGAGCAATGGCAACGAAAGGGGACTTTGCATTCCCGAAAGCTTAAGGGTTGAAGCCTCAACATCAGATAATTTAGGGTCATATATCCAGGACACTCGTTGCGAGGGGGTGATAACTCTCTGCAGAGAAGCAGTCGGTGTGTTCTATAGTCCCAGCCGACAAGAATTTTTAGTTTTATTAGAAAGATCGTAATTGACTGTATTAAAAGCTTAATTAATTTACATACGTAATTAATTTTTCATACGTTTTAAATATTTATATTCACCAACAGTTGATGACATTACCCTTCTCGAGCCTCATCATCTTGCCGTGCCACTAGCACGGATATCCCTGACCCTTTCTAACCACTCCCCCCGATCGTTCATCGCTTCTGGCAGGTCCTCAGGGCTACATCCCATATCCTCACAGAGCTATTGTATGTAGGCTCGAGTTGGTCACCCTGCTTTTGCTCGGCCATATGATGGGGTCCATAGGCGAACATCACTTATGAGCTTACGTGACTTAAAAAAGTATTATGAAAATGTTAAAATATTTAAAGAAAAGTTGTTTTTTTTTAATGAAATTAGTCTCTAGAAATATTAATAGATCGATTTACGTAGAAATATTACTTACACGTTGATAACTATACCATTTACTCTGGTATTTAAATCCAAGTAGTAGATAAAGATTAATGACGGAAGACTTTAATGTCATTTTAAAATAAAAATATTAAGGTGTGCTTTAGTTTTCCGTAAAAAATTATCAGTACGGAAAGCTAACCCCTAAAAAAAGAATAAAATAAATAAACAAATAAGATAAAATAGATTAAAAAACATCAAAAAACAACAACAAATCCCGTCACAATCAACTTTTTTAAGTAAAGAAATTCGTATCAGCAACAGTTTATTTTTGTATTTAATCTTGAAAAAGGAAAATAAGCTCGTTAATAGTTAAAATGGTTTTTAAATTTACAATCAAGAAAATTCAATGAAATAATCATTATTGATTTATCATTGAAATAGTGAAATAATACTTTTTAATTGGCTTTTCAGAATTTAATGTTTTACCTGGTAATAATCTACAAATCTTTCATTGGCCCTTTTTCAAATTTCCTATTTTATCTTAAAATTTTGCTCTTTTCTTTACATTTTTACTCAAATATTTAACCAGAAATCAACGGACAAAACTTAAAATTGCTTAAATGTGTGTTACTGTTGGTTTCCATACTTTTTTGTCTAACATTTTTATATCTGAAAAACAAACAAACAAACAAACAAACAACAAGTTTCCCAGTTTCTTATTTTCAGATGTATATTTTTTTTTATTAGTAAAAATATTCTTTATGTTTATCTTGTCATAAGTCAAAATTTTATGCAAACTTAACGTCTTCTCTTTTTCTGCAGAAACAAATATCAATACAGAATTATTTTTCTAATAATAGAAAAGAAAATCATATTTTCTTTTAAATCACAATATTAAAAGCTCGCAAAACATTTGAAAATTCACTATTCATATTTGGGGCTCTATTTTCCTCCAATAGGTATCAATTTATTTATTTTTTTGCTTTGATTTTATGCACACCTTTAGACTTCTGTCTTTTTATTAAAAGCAGAAAAAAGTATATGCCATTTCATATTTCTTTACGGATCAAAGAGTGCCACATACATGGTGGAGAGATAAATTTAGTGACCTGAAAAAAAATCTGCTAGTTTTCTCTTTATAGAATACCTGATAAATCATAAAATTCATTCATTAAGAAATGAATACTGAAAATTTCATAAAAATCTGATAATTCCCTGATTTTTTTGTGATTTTTTTTTAATCAGGGGTAGTGATTTGTAACAATAGGAAAGATCGATGGCGGCCATGTTGTTAGTACTTACAATATTAATAACTTATTCCCAATAGACTTTTTTCTGTCCGCCATTTTTATCGCTATCTGATGGCTATGCGTTTACAGTCAACGATTTTTTTCTGCTTTTTGTATAAGTTATAAGATCAAGTCAACTCGAAAAGAACGAAATCAAAATAAATTGTATACCTTTTTGAATTTCTTCGGGATCCTTAAGACTCTTGGAGTATTTCTTCTTATAAATAGCCACTTTTATAGCTGTCTGTTGGCTTTGCCTTTGAATTCAATGATTTATTTATTTATTGGTTACAATAATAAGTAATGTTTTGGGGTGGGGAGGAAATCTCACTCCTTTTTGTGGGAATATATTAGATGCAAACGAAACTTTAGTATTCCAGAAATATTCGCAGTTTTTAATCAAATTCAAAGTTATAAAGTCAACTCGAAAATAAAACACACACATGAATATTCCCATCTTCCCTTATAGTATTTTTCTCAGTGGTCAGATTTTTGCGTTGGTTTATTCATTTAAAGTTTTTGTAGGTGAGGGGATTTTTAATATTTACTTTTTTTTGAGACTTTCTTTTAATTCTCTTTCTACAAAAATGTCCATCTGAAGAGAAATAAAAGTGCAGCCAACATATTAACACGTGAAGAACATTTGAACTTTTTAAACTATTGCTCGCAGAATAGAGAATTCTACAACCCACCTCGTCTCGGTTTGAGTGGAAGCACGGATTTAACTTCTACATTTGGTGGAGAGGGTGATTTCTTGCATAAACGGGAATTACTTGAAGTAGCATATAGTGAAATAACTATATGGATATTCCTAATTTCTATTACTGAATCCTTGTCAGCAGTCAAGTCCCATAAATTAGACCCTAACAGATATTACCACTCCGGAGTAGAGTAGGAGTACTTCACTCTCCCCATAGCTCCAGAAATGGAGCCTCACCATCAGATGTTATTTAGTGGAGTGAAGTGAATATGCTTTTTTATTACTGTTCATTGAACAGAATAGAGATTTTTGTAGCCATTTTCGGCAAGCTATTTTATTTTCATCATGGAGATGAAAATTCATTCGTAAGATTAAGACATTTACTATTTTGTATCGAATTTTTACGCTTTCCTTGTTCATCGCACAATGTGAACCTTTAATTTTTGAGGATATGTTCGCTTAATGTGGTAATACGTCAAACATGTTTGTTATATGAGTCTATTAAATGTATTATAAGTATATATGATTATCATCTGAATTTTGTAAATCTTTTACCGCGGTTGCAATATCTGTTGTAGTACCTTTTTAGCCATGGCACTAATTATTACACAATGGTTTGGTCTGGTTTCCGGAACCCAACAATATGCTTGATATGTTTGCACGGCACAACTGTAACACTTTCACGGTCTCCGATACACACACCGATACAAGCGCCAAAGTAGAGCCAAATATAATACCGTTGTGCACGACTATATCTGTAGTATCAAATGTAATAATAATGATTGGTCTTATGGTAACGGCTTCAAATGCGTTTCCAAATTGTTTGTTTATCAATCATCTCTGTGCCCACGCTGTGTCTGAAAGATACACAAATGAGGAATGACACAATTCAGTAATTTGGTAAGGGTGATTCGTTGGAACAAAGTTGCCTTGGTGTTAGCAACTCGAAGACAAGAAGAACTGTCTGTCAACAATTAACATTTCTTGGAATGTATTGGTGTATCAGTTAAATGTCCATCATCTTTATAGAAATTGTCGCTTCATTATCCAGATATACTGTTCGATGTTCAGATTGCATACAGTAGCACGAGAGAGATAAAATCTATAAGGGTTTATGAACAGAGACGCAAAGAAAGACTCCGACCCCAACTGAGGTCAAACCTTAACTTCTAATTGCTTCTGACAGACAACTTTTTCAAAATTCGCTAATTCTTTATATATCTAAATTCAGGATATCGGCAGTGTGATGTTGTCTCGCTAAGTTATTGCGTCATCTCACATGTGTTCCGAAATTCACTGTTTTCATTTCCCCAATCAAACCTGGGACAAGACATGAATCTATTTTGTTTAAATTTGGTCTTCCTGAGATGGTCGCTAGTGTTCTCGCTTGAACTTTCGAATTTGACTTAGATTTCCGCTCAACGATTTTAGCTTACTTAACAGCCAACAGAAAAAACTCGCGGCCCAACCAAACAAAATAATCACATAATCAATACAATCAATCATCACGGCAACTGGGTTATATATCTTATCAAATGAAAGTCATGTCAATATTTGCTTAGCGAAGGTATTGGACTGCTATTGACAAGTTATCGATCAAATGGAAATCTTATCTCCCCGATAAATTAAAACTGGATTTCTTCCAAGCTGCAGCTGTGTCAATACTACTGAATGGATGCACCACATAAACACTAACGAAACACATGGAGAAAATACTAGATGGGAACTATGCAATAATGCTACTTGTGTTATATTTTGGCCTTTGGACCCGGCCAAAAATGCCATTCCAAGGTGATGCACCGGAAGGAGGTGACACGTTCTAATGGCAGTTATGAAAGGAAATCGCGTGGGCGCAAATTGGCTGATGAAATGGGACAAGGTAAAGCCCATGGTACACTCATAGACTGATGCACCGGAAGAGAGTGACCTCTGAACTGCATGACAGTTATTTCCGCTTGATGACGATTAAACATTCGATTTCAAATTGCGCAGTCAAGACGGAAGTCAAGTGGCCAGTTGGAGTTCCAGTAGAGTTGGAGTGGGAGAGGGACGAGATGTGGTAGGGAAAGCCACACCCGGCTGAAGGGGCCCTCGGGAGCCCTGATTGAATTGGGGTCCAGAGAAGATGCTGATAAGATGCAGTAAAGAAAGCTAGCACCCAGCAGAGTGGGCCCTGGTCCTCCGTTTGAGCAGCCCTGGGGAACGAGAAAGACACAACGTTGACGGTCATAACAATGGGGGCAAAATATTGAAGTTTCTGTTCGGTCTCAAACACCCTCTCACACGCAACCCTTGAGTAACCCTTTTGTACCCTTACAAATAAAGTGAGAGGTATATATTTTTCAAAAGAAGTCTTCCTGCGTCTTTATCATTGCGTCTGTTTATATTATTGTGTCGTTATGATACGGCACATGACAATATAACACTTGCTGTTTCGAACAAATCCCAAAAACAATCCCCAAACCTTACAAAACAGCTGCTGTATGGCCACTAACTTCTCAGCCATTCGAGTGAAACGAGCAAGACATTTGGGGCCCCGTTGGATAAGCAAGGACAACGTTTTTCTATCAACCCCAACACATAGACGGGCCAGTGACGGCCGATCAGCAAGAACTTGCTTCCATCAGCTCAGTGCGGACTCTGAATGTGGTTTGGAGTACTTGTCGGATGACAGAGACAGAGAGAGAATCAGCACGATTTGATGATGATAATGATGAGATTATCTAGTTTTGCCTTCCGTTTATTCAGTGCTAGTGTATTTATGGATTCACTAATGCTAGTATGGAAAACTGGTGAGTAAGGACACGAGTAAGGATCTAACTTGATTTCCTTAATTCCAATATGACATAATAAATCTTTCCAGAGTAATAAATTACTAAACAAACGATCGGAATTACTACAAAATGCTGCCATAAAAGTAAGTATTTACTTTGCGGTTTAGCAATGGATCGAGACACGTGACTTATTATGATAATCACGTTATAGTCAGGTGATACAAAAAAGATTATAAAGTACAGTAGTTCAATTGAATTATTTAGATATGAGATTTACCTGCTCACCGTGAAACTCTGAACCAGGAGTTTCTGCACTGCCTAACTTTTACATTTTCAACTATATATATATATATATATATATAGTCGCGTAATTATGTTCACTTTATGACTAGAGAAAGGTATGAAACCCCCTTATTCTCTTGCTATGGGTTAAATAGTACCACTACTGTTCTACTGTAAGGGTGGCTTTGGCATTAAAGTGCCCACGAAGGTTGATATGCCTTTAAACAAAGAAACCAAACTCAACAGATTATATATATATATAATGCGTTTGATTTGGTTTCTTTATATATATATATATATATATATATATATATATATATAAATATATATATATATATATATATATATATATATATATATATATATATATATATATATATTATATCAATTTGAATGCCACTGATAATATGCTGAGGCCAGACACAATCAGCTAAAACCATAGCAACAGACATTCTAGCACCTTTGACAATAATTTTCTACATCCTGCCATCATCCAACGTTCATTTTCCCCCCTCTTATATCGTCAAACCTTTTCTCATAACACAGTATTCACATTTTTACTTCTAGGCAATAAAGCAACTTGAAAATTTTATACTTTCTTTTTCTATATTTTTTATTCTGACAATTTTTCCACAAATCATCTTAGGCAGTCTCTTAGTCAATTATCCGTGAACTATTACTATTAGTACAACAAATTCATCTTTTACATTCTCTTGAATTTTAGATAAGGTATTGTCAACTATCAATTTTTCACTGGTATTTTCTTTGATCGTTAATTTTTAGTTGTTTTTTTTATTTTTGTTTTTTCGTCGCAATTCGCTTGGGATAACAAGACTTCAATAATGAAAAGATTTTAAAAAAATGTAAATAACAATGAAGAAATGATGATCTAAGCAAATGATACTATAATTTCTTTTGTCAGAACTTGTAGTAATATAAATATTTGTAAATTCAAAAGTGTCAAAAGAATAGAAAAAATTAACTTAAATTCATTCATTCTTTCTTAAATAGAAGCATCGACATCATCATGGACAGCTATTAATTATGAAATACTAATTAGAATTCTTCATTTCTTCCAAAATAGAAGCATCGACATCATCATGGACAGCTATTAATTATGAAATACTAATTAGAATTCTTCATTTCTTCCAAAATAGAAGCATCGAAATCAACATGGACAGCTATTAATTATGAAATACTAATTAGAATTCTTCGCTTCTTTCAAAATAAAATTATTTATATCATCACTGACCGGTCCACTGGCCTAGTGGTAGTGCGTTCGCCAATGTCCCGGGAGACCGGTGTTCAATCGAGTCATACCAAAGACTCAAAAAGTGGTTCTTGATACCTCCTTGCTTAAAACTCAGCATAACAAAGTACGTTTCAAGGATAACGTGGAGCAAATCACGGAAAGGAGTAGCACCCTCTCCCACACCTCGATGTTGTAGCTATTGAAAAGGAAGCTTTCGGGTAGCCCTCGACTACGGTCGCCAACTTTATTTACTTTACTATATCATCATAAAGTCAGAAATCATGATGAGAACCTTTCATTCTTTCCTAAATAGAAGTATCTCAATCATCATGAAATACTAAATTGAACCTTTATTTATTTTCTAAATAGAACAATCAATATCATGATGGACAGCTGTTGATTATGAAATGAAAATGGAATCCCTCACTCCTTCCTAAATCGGATTATCAATATCATCATGGACTGATATTAACAATGAAATGAAAATTAGAATCATCTACTCCTTCCTAAATAGAAGTATCAATATCATCATGGACAGATGTTAGCTAGAAAATGAAAATGAAATACTTCACTCCTTCCTAAATAGAAGAATCAATATTATCATGGACAGACATTAACTATGAAATGAAAATTAAGATGCTTTACTTCTGCCTGAATAGAAGTATCAATATCATTATGGATAGATGCTAATTATGAAGAAGTACATCCTTTCACTCCCTCTTAAATAGAAGTATCAATATCATCATGGACAGATATTAACTATGAAATGGTAATAGAACTCTTCACTCCTTTCTAAATAGAAATGTTATTATCCTCTCGGGTAAACTTTACGATAGGAACTTAACGGGTTTCACCGGTTGTCCAGTAATCTTTATTTATCTGAAAGTGCCTCTTCTTTTTTATAATTATCATTTTTTTGAACAGGTGTCGAGTTAACGAATACATGATTTAGTTCAATTCTGACTTGGAGGGTATACGTGATGTTATTGATAATCAAATCAGTTCCTGATTGAAAAATTGTGCTTATTTTATGTTGTCACAGATTCACTCAATGAAAAAACTTTAAGAATATAAATCAGAATTTCATTTTAGTTTTATTTTGTCTTCCCTATATAAATCTATTCATTTGTTTTATAGTCTTTATCTTCGAAAAAAGAAGAAAAGAGTTGCGTGTTCAACAACAACATGAGATTTAATAAAACTGTAAATAGTTATAATTAAGTTATGGGCAAATACTAATTCACAGACAAATTGAATCCTCAAGTAGAACACACACACACACACACACACACACACACACACATGTATTTACCGAACCCTCCGTACGGGCAGGATGTGACATAAGGTTAATTCTTAAGGGGACTTTAAGAGGTTTTGAATTCAGAGTTTTCTTTCTCCTAGACTGGTTACCTAACTAAAGTAAAAGAGCCTAGTTTGCCCTACTATTTACCAATAGCCGAAAGGAGAATAACTGGATTCACACCTTTCCCAAGGTTATTAGTGAAATGTGAGAAGCAATCAGGATTTGAACTCAAGTCGCTTTTTTCATTTCTTACGATGATAGCCATTACACTACGGGCATTTATACACACACACACACACACACACATATATATATATATACATGCACGTATTTATATATAGATATATGTGTGTGTGTGTGTGCGTGTGCGTGTGTGTGAGTGTGTGTGACACTAAAAGAACTTCTCTCTCTAGGAGCTACCATTCATATTCCTGTGAGTGCTAGCATGTTTAAATACTCATTGGTGCAGCATATATTTACCAACGTTAAGGGCCGGATGTGGCGTAGGGTACATTTTAAGCGGAGCTTAACAAGTCTGAAATTTGAATTTTCCTTCTGTTAGACCAGTTGCACAGTCTGGCCAACAATCTCTTCGTAGCTAAAAGGAGAATAGTTGGATGCATACCTTATCGCAACGTAAAATGCTAACAGCTTCGTCCCGGATTTGAAATTTGGTAGCCTTATCCATTTACGCTGCTGACGATTGTCATTACACCACCAGGATATCTTTTCCTTTTCTCTCTCTCTCTCTCTCTATATATATATATATATATATGTGTGTGTGTGTGTGTGTGTGTGTGTGCATGTCTCTGTGTGTGTGACACTATAGGTTTTTCTGTCCCTGGTTTCACGTGTATAAGGCATATGCGAGTAGGTCGTGGGCATTCTATATGAGTATCTATGAATATCCGTGGGTCATTTATGCATATTAACATGTCTATGCATTGGCGGCGTATATGTGTGGATTTATATGGATGTCTGTATAGTATATATTTAGCCAACCCTTTCGGCATGGGAAGGATGTGACAAACGGTCTATTTTTTTAGCGGTTTTTTGTTCAAAGATTTCCTTCTCCTAGACCGGTTGCTATACCAAAGTTAAAGAGCTCAATTTGCCCAACTATCTACTCATAGTTGATTTAGTTTCGTTTGCTTTTATGGCATATCAACAATTTTAGATTATTTAAAGCAAAATCCTCTTTATACATATATATTTAATATTTGTAAACACATTTTGTTAAGGGGGAGTGTCATCGTGGTGTATTGCTTTAAACGCTGGACTGTAGGATCGTAGTAAGCGAGTTCGAACTCCGGTCGAGCTATTATGTTCACTTTCGGACAACTACACTTGGGAAAGCGTTGCGTTCTCGTTAGTGAACGCTTATAATATTAAATAAAGGACAAACCACGATATGAGAGGAAATAGAGATATTCTCAGGAAAAAGTATATAAAATAGAGAGACTATTAGTAGACAAGAATATAGGATTAGTGAATACAGGATAAAGATGTAGTCCAACGATAGTATTGGCTTCCGTTATTACGGTAGCAAGTAAGGTGATCTAGCGCGATCTCCAGTCTCCAACGCTCTAATACTATTCCTATAAGAAGCTGATACTGCTATATATGGCAGATGGACTATTTCATTGTGTGGAGAAAGGTGGGTGTTACCCAACAGAAAGGTATGAACCCTCCTTATCCTCCCAGCTATGTATTAAATAGTATCAGTGCTGTTCTTCTCGAAGGATGGATTTGGAATTAAATAACCCAAGAAGGTTGATATACTATTAAACAAACATTTTGTTCACATTTTTAAACGAGCTTGTGCTCATTCTTTTTCACACAGTAAAATGGTTCCAAGTATTGCTATGTATCCCTAACAATTCAATTAAACAGTCATTTGTTTACACGCAGTTAAATGATCAGTTTTATTTCTAACAATTCAATTTAGTATAAGTCATTTGTTTTCACACTGTTTAAATGTTGAACAGATCTATCTTACCCATAGATAGGACCATATCAGGTGCTACAGTTCCGGGACAGAGAGGACCAGAGAGCAATGGCAATGAAGGAGTACACCGCTTTTCCCCAAAGCTCCAGCATTACCGGAGCCTCACCTTCAGGACACACTTTGGCGAGGGGTCTTACCCCTCTGCAGAGGTGCAGTCGGTGTATTCTACAGCTCCAGCCATCTGGGCTAATCATAGTTGAGGAAAGAATAAATGCAATCATTACTTTTTCAAGAGTTATTTTCATTTTACTTTATTCTGGGTTGGGGACCCACGTGAGGAAAGCAGATTTCTTTGCTCGAAGTCTGGGCGCCATGTATTCAAAGTCAATCAGAGTGACTTGAATTTGCGAAATTCCAATCCATGAATGGATCGAAACTGTCATCAATGAAAATAACAATATGTGAGCATTATTGTATTCGCCTTTGCTTATATTTTTAATTGGTGAAGCTAACCTAAATCTTAACAACAAACACATGGGTTGAGTAGTTTAAAAGCGACGACGATACTGCCACACACACACACACACACACACACACACACACACACACACACATATATATATATATATATATATCTAATTATCATTAAGTCCTACTGACTGTAAGTGATCCTTTGACCCTCTCTAGCCATCCGTCCCTATCATTCATCACTCCTTACAGAACCTTTTAACGGTATCCAGTGTTCGCACAAGGCCAATAGTAGATTTCACCAATATATAATGTAGAAAAATCCCCGTTTATAATAGACGCTTGTACCACCACAACACCCAGTTGCCATTTGTTACGCCACGGCATGACATAGGCACGTCTAACATCACCGTTCTAAATCGTCTATTAGTGTTGCATTACGGCTTAAGTTCCTACCGGACTACGTAGTAATTTTCACCGTGATCAAAAAAAGAAGTGACGGACACACAAAACACCGTCATTCGGTTCGTGGATTCGCTAATAACTTTCATTCATAGTCGTCGTGAAGAGAGAAACATAGTATGAAAAATGAAGCAACCGCTTCAGATAGACAGAGACAAATAAACTGCCGCAGGGTGAGAAAGATAGACACGGACATTGATATAATATCTCTTGTTTTCTGTTTTAGCTCTCGTAAGTGACTGCCCGGGGTCTCGTCTTCACTTCTTTGCGGTAGGTGTGGGACCCCTTCGCGGAGCTCACCCAAAGTACGTGTCATAATCTTCTGCCCGTCTTCACATCTACGTGATTGATCTCCAACTACTTTTCCTTCCTGCTTTCCATCCGACGCTCACTTTAACGGCTCCTTCGCCCGTGATCGATTTGCTGCTGATTCATTTCATTTTAAAACCCGGGCGTCCGTTGCTGTACCGACTTAGACTTGGGGAACACTCGGTTCACCTTCTTATTCCCTTCTACCCCACCATCGTGCCTCATTCTCTCTCCATCTCTCCTTTTACCTCGAACCTCCCACTCATTTATATATTCCTCCTGGTTGACCTCTAAATCTTGCTAGGAAACAACTTACTACTAAAACAATCAACCAGAGTCCCAAATTATATTACTGTCTCGTCACACAAACCATGCTGATAGAACGAAAAAGTATAGTTTGGGTTCTTTGTTTAATGGCAAGTCAACTTTCGTGAGTTATTTGATGCCAAAACTATCGTTGTAGAACAGCAGAAATACTATTTAACCCATAGCTGGAAGGATAAGGAGGCGCATATTCCCCCCTCCCGGGTATTAGTCCAAAAGAGAGTATAATAACGGTACAGGAGCTGAAGAAGGAAGAACGAACTCATAAGCGTCGTTCTCCTATGGACACTAGAATACACCAACTGCATCTCTGCAGAGAGATAAGACCCCTCAACGAGTGTCCTGTATATGACACTAAACAATCTGATGTTGAGGTTCCAGTAATGCAGTCGCTTTGGGGAATGCAGAGTACCCCTCATTGCCATCGCTCCCAGGTCCACTCTGACCCGGACTGGTAGTACCTTATAGGACCCTATTTATGGGTCAAATAGAACTAAACTGCGTACTTATGCTAAACTGAATAATCTGAAATAAAACTGTTTTTGACATTGAAACCGTATTTACTTTAAACTAAATTGTTTGGAATAGAACTGTTTTGACATTTAACTCTGCGTAGACAAAAGCTATGCTGATACTAAACTGAATTGTTTGAATTAGAACTGTTTGAAAAAACTAAATAACTTGAAATAGAAATGTTTTTGACAATTAAACTGTATACTCATGCTAAACAGAATTGTTTGAAATAGAACTGATTGTTTGTATAAACTTGATTTGGCGTAAAATAACCTACAATGGTTGATATTCCATTGAATCCAACCAACCAACCAACCTATGGACACTTAGACGTGAACACACCAGTGTAGGTCAGCTAGCAAAAAAATATATTCATTAGCTCTGTACGGATACTGGGTACTGTCTAGAGGACTTACAGAGAGCGATGGACGATAGGGACGAATGCGAGTGAAAACCGAAGTAATGTGTACTCTCAGCAGGCCTTGCCTTGGATAAAGAGGATATATATATATATATATATATATATATGTGTGTGTGTGTATGTGTGTGTGTGTTCAGCTGCTATAAATTGATGTTATTTCAGCAAATTTAATCGAATTTGTAAATCAATTGTGCGCAACAATTTCGATGTCGTAAAATCGTGATAAAATAGACATATAAGCAGTTATTTTGATAGAACTGATATTCGAATTGTGTATGGTATAATAATGTTTGATTATTTTGGTCCTTCAAGTGAGGAAGAATTTCAGACAAAATTATGGCAATTTTCAAAAGAAAACTTCTAAATGCTGCTATCTCTTCTGTGATAGACATCTAAAGAATTTACGATTTATGACTAATTTTTTTTGTAGGTGATATTTAGAAAAAAATTTTTTTGCCTAGAGAAGATATAAGCTTTTCTAAGCAACGATATTTTGGGGTTGGTTTTTAAGTGTCTGGGAGTTGAAAAATGCCACTGAGATCGATAACAAAGGCTTAGCCTTTCAACACATTGTTGAAAGCATTATACTAGTACTTTTTATGCCACTGGTAGGGCGAACATATCCACTTACTATAATGATTACATAGTAAGTGATTTAGCAAATGCTGTAATTGTTGAATAGCCATCTTGTCACTTTTTGTTCCTCGGCGGTGGCTGCTCCATCTTATCGTTGCACGCACTTTGCATAATGAAAACGCTACTGGTGCAACGGTTATTATCGTAGGAAATTGACACGATAATTCAAGTTCAAATTCTGTACGAGGTTTTCTGCATTTCCCAACACACTAATACTCTTTCGAAAGGTAAGAATCCAACTATTAATATAATCATATTCCTTTGAGAGTTTTTTTACACAAACGTTAGCTGATGGTTTTTCACTGGAGTTGGAGTGACATCAAGTCTCAAGTCTGGCCGATGTTAATAATGCCGTAGTATGGATGCTCTTCTTTTTAAGTCATCTAGTCCCTTTACCAATCCTTTGGAGATTGTTCCAAGTGCACCAATTATAATTGGTATCACCGTCACTTTCATATTCCATAGCTTTTTTTAATTAACTCGCAAGGTCAAGACATTTATCTCTCTTTTCGATTTCTTTCAATTTTAATCGGTGGTCTGTTGGCACGACCAAGTCCAATATTCGGCAGGTTCTCTTTTTTTTTTGTTGTTGACTATCACTTGGTTTGGTCGTCAGGCCGAGATTAGGCGATCCGTTTGTACCTCAAAATTCGAGAGAACTTTGTGCGTCACATTCTCCAGGACAGATTTATATACCATTTGTTCGTATGGTCAAAATTCAATTTCTTGCACAGTTCCCAGTGAATCATCTTTCACAACCAGTCGTGTGTATTCTTATACTCTCTTTGCTCTAATTTGCTGCATTCGCTTATTATGTGATTAATCGCTTCATCTTAATCATCACAATATTTCCACTTGCTATTTTGTTGCACGTTATCATTTTTTGCTTAAACATA
The DNA here is from genome assembly GCA_963585895.1 of Sepioteuthis lessoniana. NCBI lineage: Eukaryota > Metazoa > Mollusca > Cephalopoda > Myopsida > Loliginidae > Sepioteuthis > Sepioteuthis lessoniana. The sequence continues at coordinate 24,126,081 of OY757939.1, forward strand.
GTTGGTCCTTATGGCATTGTTCTGTTCTGGAATCAGAAGAGATTCTGTTTCTATCCTAAGGTTTCCCTTTCTTAGCCATGTCCAAGTCTTCGCGTGTGAGATTTCGGTTATTTGTCGCTTGAAATATCCATACAGCTGTTTTTCATCCCATTTATTATTATTATTATTATTATTATTATTATTATTATTATTATTATGTCATAAATTTGTTCAGCCCTCTCAGTGGGGAAGATACTTCATCTCCTGCTGAGGGGTAAGACTCGCAAAAAAAAATGAAAAAAAAAAAGAAACGAGTGTCCTTGGTATGATGCTAAATTGCATTTGATGGTTAGGCACTTGGAAACCTGAAGAATGTGGCATACTTCTTTATTGCCATTAATCCCAGGTCCACTCTGACTCGAAGTGGTAGTACCTATGGGCCAAATAGACATTTAAAAAAATATTTGAACTAGTTGGAATTCTTGACATATTACTGGGTGAAAAAAAAACTCTAAAAGAGTAAATACAAATGTAGAATGAACGCAAATCATTAACCTCTTTGTACAAAATAACCCCAAACACGTTGACATGCCGTTAAAATCAATCAATCAACCAATCTATAAACTTATTGCATCCGTGCATTTATTAGTAATAATAAAATTATAAGAGAAACCATTTTGTCTTTTTCAGAATTTTATGAAAATATATTTTATTTACTCTTTAATTGTAGAAAACTGTCAGTGGGAATGATTGTAATTTTCATGAGAAGGAAATGTCTAATTGGTGGAATCATTTCAGTTGCACACATCCGAAGAAACAGGGATTTAATTTTTTTGTTTTTTGTTGTTATTGTTGTTATTATTATCATTTACTCCTTATCAAGTTTTTCACACCAGCATTAGCTGATGGTCTTTCACTGGAGTCTAAGTGACAGCAAGTCTCCTCAAGTCTCCAGGACTCTTCTCAGTATTCTGGCCGATCTTAATAGTGCTGTCGGTTGGATGGTCTCCACTCGTGTTCGTATTTCTAATTCATCTAATCCCTTTATCAATCCTTTGGTGACTGTACCGAGCGCACCGATTACAATTAGTATAACCTTCATTTTCATATTCCATAGCCTTTTCAGTTCCCTTGAAAGGTCCAGGTATATATCTCTCTTTTCGCCTTCCTTCAGTTTTACTCTGCGATCTGCCAGCATAGCAAAGTCCTCTATTCGGCAAGTTTTCTGGGGGTTTTTTTTTTTTTTACTAACACTTGGTCTGGGCGTCTGGTTGAAATTAGGTGATCTGTTTGTATATCAAAATTCCAAAGAAATTCGTGCGTCTTATTTCCAGGAAGGATTCTAGGTTGTGCATATATAACTTGCTTGTATGGTCAAATTTCAGTTTCTTGCACAGTTCCCAGTGAATCACCTCCATCACCCAGTCGTATTTACTCTTATTTTCTTTGCACTAGTTTATGGCATTTGCTTATGTGATAGACCGTTTCATCTTTATCATCACATAACCCACATTTGCTATTTTGTTGCGTATTATCTATTCTTGCCTTGATATTGTTGGTCCTTATGGTGTTGTTCTGTGCCGCAATCAGGAGAGATTCAGTTTCTTAAGGTTTCCCTATCTTAGCCATATCCATGTTTTCTCGAGTGAGATTTCGTTTGTTTGTTGCATAAAATGTCCACAGAATTATTTTATTTCCCATTTTTGTTTTCCTGTTATTTCTGTTCAGTTGATGCTTGTGTTGTCTGTACTGTTTCTGATGGCTATCATCAGTCTTTCTCCGCGCTTGTTAATAACGATATATCTCTCTTTTCGCCTTCTTTCAGTTTTACTCTGCGATCTGCCAGCATGGCAAAGTCCTCTATTCGGCAAGTTTTCTGGGTTTTTTTGTTTTTTTTTTACTAACACTTGGTCTGGGCGTCTGGCTGAAATTAGGTGATCCGTTTGTATATATCCGTTGATGCAACGATACATCAACTCAAAGATTATATTTGTGTTGATGTATCATTGCATCAATGCTATCTTGAATGCTGGAAAGTCCTCTTCATTTCTTTTCTTGACACATACAGTCTGTCTGTGTCGTCTCTGGGATGTAAAGTCTTCTGTATCGTCATGAGTTCTCTTGTTCTTTGGTCCATTTGTTGAAGTTCTTCTCTCAACCACTTTATCAATGGTCCTGAGTATTTATCCCTTTGATAAGATTTTTGCTGTATAGTTGGGTTTCGAGTAATTTTCTCGTTCTCCCGAGGTATTATTTAAAATTTTTTTCTTCCATCTCCGTATGTTTGATGGTGTCCGCTTCCACTATTACCAAGTATTTGTAAGTTTCCTTTTCTATTAGCGTTCTGATTCTTTCTTGATTTGGTAGTTCTATTCCTCCAGTCATTTGCTGTTTTCTGCTTTTCATTATTAGCATGGCACATTTTTTTATGCTAAATTCCATCCCTACATCTTGACAGTATATCCTCGCTGACTGTATTAGGGTTTCGAATTCTTTTTCATTTTTTGCAAATAAATTGATGTCATCCATGTACATGAGGTGGTTGATTTTTTCCTGCGATTTATGAAGCTTGTATCCGCCTTGGTAATTCCCAAGTATGTGATTGAGTGGCATCATCGTTATTACAAATTGTAAAGGTGATAGCGCATGTCTCTGGAATACCTGTCTCTGGTATTTTATCTCTGTTAAACTTTTTCCCCCTGCTGTCAATTCGACTCATCAGTTTTGCATTTTATTTTTGATAAACTTTATGACTTCACCGGTTATCTTGTACATTTTTTGTCTGTTATCTAGCTTTGCAGGACCATGTCGTATGCTTTTTTGTAGGCATAGCTCTTTTTTCCGTCTCGTTTTGCTGTCCTTGAGGATGTGTTGATCAGTCTATAGTAGTTCTCCTGTACTTCTGGTCCACTTGCATCATCCTTTCAGTTTCGCGGTTAATTAGTGATTCGTAAATCTCTTCTCTAATCTGTGCCGTTACTATTTTCCACATCATCGGTTGACACGTTATTGGTCCGTAGTTGTTAGGAATGGTTCCTTTTTGGGGTCTTTTTGGGTCAGGGTGTCTTTCCTTTTTTCATGCATTCGTATATATCTGTTTCTTGTAGGCATCTGATAATTTTTATAGCCAGTCTGTTATGAATGGAAATTAATTTTTTAAACCAGTATCCATGCATGCCATAGTGGCCTGGCGTTTTCCAGTTTGGTACTTTTGACTGTTGCTCTGAGAGAGTCGAGGGGTATTTTCATCTTCGGTGCTGCTTCGAGTCCTTCCAACTCTTTTTCCAATGTTGCTTATCCATTCCAGGACTCTTCTCAGTATTCTGGTAGATCTTAACAATGTAGTTTCGATGGTGTCGGCTCGGCCTCCGACTTCCAACTTTTCTTGCCCCTTCACCAGGCCTTTGGTAATCGTTCCAAGCTCGCATAATACGATTGGTTTCATCGTTACTCTCATGTTCTACAGCTTTCTTAGTTCTCTAGCACGGTCTTGGTATTTATCTATCTTTTCGCTTGCGAATTTGTTCTTTATTCACCATCAGTATGTCCTCCTCAACTTATCTGAATGGTTTGCGAGAGGAGAGGTAAATGGCCTTACATTTGCTGTTTTTTTTTTCAAAACAGAACTTAGCATCTTTGCATAGTTCCCATGTATCCTTTTCTTGTTTTGTTAGAGTTTAAGTGGTGTAACCATACAATAGTACTGACATGGTAACAGATTGGAAGGGTTAACTGGTCTAATTACCCTTATTCAAAAAATGTATATTTACAAGTTTGTGGAATTCCCACTGGTGTTGTATACCAGTAACGAGAGGAAATAACAATTATTTATAAAGATATAATCATCTTGTCTTTTATTGCGGAACAGTCGACATAGTTGTGCAGGGAGAGAATCGGTAACCACCAAGATATACACACGAACAGAGAAACTCTATCTCAAAAAACCCTTCTTCTTCGTTCTGCTTTCCCGACACTGGTAGAGAGCCAACTAAAACTATTTAAACATCTCCGGTTCTTCTTTGTTCTTCTTTCACGAGGCTGGTCTAAGTCAACTCAAAACATCTACTCATCTCAGCTTCTACGAGGATCATTAAGTTTCCAGACTTTTTTCGTATGGGCACTTTTATTGATAGTACACACATGAAACTCTAGTCCCCTTCGAAGTTATCTCCTCCAGTTGCAATGCACTTATTGTACCGTTCCAACAACTTCTGGAATTCCCCATGGAAAGTCCTCTTGTGTGAGCGTGTCAATGACCTTCGTCACAGCCTCTTTCATCTCCTCAATTGTCTCATAACAACAGCCTCTGAGCTTAGGAAATAGCCAAAAGTCTCAGGGTGCAAGGTCTGGACTATAGGGAGGCTGAGGAACTGTCTTGATGACCATCTTGGTCAAATAGTCTGTGACAAGGATGGAGTTGTGGACTGGTGTATTGTCTCGGTGGAAATGCCACTGACCCGATTTGAAGAGTGCTGGCTCTTCCCTAGGAATCTCTTCCTGAACTCCCTTAAAACCCCAACATAGTAACCCTAACCCTAACCCTTTGGCCAATCAACTCTGGTGTATTGACTTCCTTACTCCTCCCACACCTCTCATCATCCCTCACAGACTGCCTGCCTTCCTTGAATCTCTTATGCCACTCAAAAACTGATGCTCGATTCATGCAAGATGGTCGAAAAGCAGTCTGAATCATTCCATACGTTTCTGTGACATTTTTTCCAAGTTTAAAACAGAATTTTATTGCATATCGTTCTTCTAAAATATCCTTACGTCCAGATTGCATTTTTGAAATTTACCAGCTGTGACAATCAGCCTTTAGTAGGGTGTATTCCAATTGCATCTGTAGCAGTTCATTTGAACCTGAAATCATAAAAATTGGTCAGTCATCTCATAAAATGTATAGCAATAAGATACTGAATTTTCAAGAGTCTAGAACAATTTTAAATGCCTGTACAAAAAAAGTCTGGAAACTTATTGAAGGCACCACGTATATGTTTTTCAACTACGAGGGTTTCGCAAAGCTCTCTTTTCTACTTCTGGGATCGTACCCACTTTCGACTTGAGTAAGCCTATTTCTTCCCATTTCTCTGCATTATCTCGAGGCATTTACTCATCTAAACTTCCATTGGTTTTTTGATTTCGGGGCCTTCGAAAGGCTCCTCTATTTCTTTTGGAATCCTACCAGCTTTCGATTTTAGCGAGTCTCTTGTACAGTTTATACCTTTCTCTACCCCTTAACTCTGGACTGTCTGGCCCACGGCCATCATCCAGAGTGGCGTGATTTCTAGTCTTTCTGTCGCTCCCTTCTTCTCTTTCCCGAGATCGAAAATATTCAGTTATATAATTCTTCCGTTCGCTCACGCACCTCGTGGTCACTATTCCTTCCGACATGCCACCTACGCAATTTACGCTGCGTTTCCGGTGTCTTTTTTTTTTACATAAAGACACAGGCACGCATCCTGCTTCGACATACATGCAACTTCCGTGGCCTGTCAAAAATCAAATATGTAACACAGACACTACTCGCTGAAAGTATTTTACAAGTTGCTCTTGTTATTTTGTCATACACAGTTTCTTCAACAACTACATCAAATCATTCATTAATTTCAATAATTACATGTAAATCGGGGCTTTTCAAACTTTTTACCTCTAACCAAACTTAATTTTCATTCACTTCCAACTAAATAAATTGAATTCTGTCAACATTTTTTCTTAGTCTCAGTAGTAGTCTTGATGAGAGGGGATGATTCTTTAAAAAAATGTTTAGTTTGGTTTCTTTGTTTAATGGCATATCAATCTTCATGCGTTATTTATTGCCAAAACCATCCTTGTGAAAGAAAAGTTGTGATACTATTTAACCCATAGCTAGGAATAGAGAGGATAGAAAAAGCATAAATAACAATCTATGAAGATAGATGGTCTAGATTGGTTTGGATTTATTTGTTTAATGGCATATCAACCTTCCGTGGGTAATTTAATGTCAAAGCTATCAGCATAGAAATACAGTAGTGGCACTATGTAACCCATAGCGGGGGCTTTTAAAAATGCTTCGGTTTCAAGATTGAGTTTTTATAAAATACGGAAAAGTTATAAACTGAATATTGAATCATAAAATAACATATACATCAACAAATATAAGGCAATAGTGAAACTGACTAAACAAATGAAGATCCATATCTGTTCAGTTAGAGCAGCGTTTTTCTTTAATAATAAGATAATTTCGATTTTATTCATTAAAAGTCTGTTATCATAGATAAGAATTAAAGTTTCAGGCATTGTATTTTAATTTTATTTTTTCATTATTTTTCTTTCTTTTTTAAATGTATATTTTTTAAAATTCTTATTAAATTATCTTTTTTTTGCCTAAAGACATCTCACAATAAAAGATATTTTAGAATTCTGTACTTTTATGAAATAATTCATTGAAAATATAATAAAAAATGTTTTCTTTCATGAAAATATGATTATATGGATTGTTAATAACACAAAAAGATCTGGATCTTTTTTTGGCAAGAGGAAGATGATTCCCTTATTTAAATGACCCGTACGTTTTGAACGGGTCGTATGTGAATAACACATCACTAGTAAGCATCACACCCAATTATTTACAATTAATATTCATTTATATATATATATATATATATATATATATATATATACACATACCTATCAGAATTTGACAATCACTGACCCTTAAGAGGTTAATTTGCTATAAAACCCAACCATCATCAACCTAAAAATATGCGTTTACAAATCCTATATATACATATACGTGTAAAAAGGCTCTGGCATTAAATAACCTATAGAGGTTGATATGCCATTAAATCCAACCAACCAAATTAAGCCTTCTGTTAGTGGTACTATATCTGGCGAGTAGTCAATATGTGATCAGAGGCGCTCGTGGTGTAATGGTTATCGTTGAAGGAAATGGACACGGCGACACGATCTCAAATCCTGTACGACACTGTTTGCATTTCACATAGCACTAATATCTCATATCGAACCGCTGGACGAACAACGAAAAACTCGTAAATATATAAAAATATAATTTATATTTTTATTCTTCGACGGTGACGTTTGTGTGAAATAGGAATACAGTCAGAGAGAGTTCGCACATATCTTTCTTCTGTTGCGAGGACCCTTTTTGTAAAATAGAGCGACGGCCGGAGAACTCACATGGGGGAGCTAATAGATCTACTTGAGCGACCAGCGGGTCTCTGCTTTCAGTCGAAAATTACAGACCTTTATTGTCTCTCAAATACTATGCGGAAATATGAACATCCTCTTCGCCTCACGTATTTTCTATTTATAGCTGGTTATCAGAACTTACATACTTCCGTTTTTTCTGGTAATTTCTGCGAACGGAAATATTTGTCATTCTATCCACCGGCAATAAATTACCTTTTCCTCTTTCCTGGGAAACCACATTGTTGATGTTACCTTGCGACCGCATTGAATCTGCTCTGACAACATCACCAGCTAAGCTAGTATATTACACTAATACATTTGGGAAAGGTATGAATCCAACTATTCACTCACCAGCAATGTATAATATAGGAGGGCAGACAGAACTCTTTATCCTTGGTACAGTAACTAGTCTCGGAGAAGAAAAACTCTGAATTCAAAATCTTTTACACTCTTTAAAAAAATTGACCTTGTGTCGCATCCAGCTCGTGCGGAGGGATTGGGTAAATATATACGTGATCTAGTAATTTATAATCTCTAATTATAAAGGGTTCGTAGAATGAAAACAAGTGAATTCATCACCAGTGGATAACTATAATTTTATTCACCCAGTCAAAATTTTATTCACGCCCAGAGGTCTAAATGGACCATTTTGATAATCCCTAGAAGTACCCCTTCATTGCCATTGCTCCAAGGTCTACTCTAGCGCGGGGTGGTAATACCTGATAGCGTCCTATTTATGGGTCAAATAGAACTGTTTGACATTTAAACTGAGTGCAAACAAATGACTTATGATAAAGTGAATTGCTTGAAATAGAACAGTTAAATCATTTAACTGTGTGTAAACAAATGACTGAGGTTTAATTGAATTGTTAGTGATGCATAGCCGTATTTGGAACCAATAAACATTTTTGACATGCTAAACAGAATTGTTTGAAATAGAACTATTTGATTATTTAACTGTATAAACAAATGACTGATGTTTAATTGAATTGTTAGTCTTAAATGGCAATACTTGAAAACATACAACTGGGTGCATAAATGATTTATTATAAATAGAATTATTCGTACTTGATTGAAATAAGTGAAACCATTTAACTGTGTGCAACCCCCCCCCAAACCCCCCCCTGAGCTCTGCAAAATGTGTTTAGAAGTCATATATTCAATATATATATATATATATATATATATATATATATATATATATATATATATATAAAGGATTTGGCATTAAATAACCAAACCATAAAACCAAACCAAACCAAAACCATCAAACCATGTATTAAAATTCATTGCAACTTATTTTACTTACGAGAATGTCTGTAAAAAGTACTGATCAAAAGTATTTGAACAATCTCATATTCTGTAATTTTTTGTCAACTTGGCAACATCAGCTAATCATTACAACTTATTTTACGATAGAGTAATGCTAATCAAAGCTATAGGAAATGCCAATCATAAGTATTTGAACAAACAAAAAACCTGTTGATTTTCTCAACCTTGGCAACATCAGTTATTCATTACAACTTATTTTACTGTTAAGCAAAGTTACTGAAGTCTATCGGAAGCGCTAATGATAAGTATTTGAATAAACAAAAAATCTGTTGTTTTTGTCAAACTTGACTACATCAGCTTTTCATTATAACTTATTTTACTATAGGAAGTGCCAATCATAAGTATTTGAACAAACACAGAATCTGTTGCTTTAATCAACCTTGGCAACATCAGTTATTCATTACAAATTATGTTACTATTAGTTAATGCTACTGAAGGTTATAATAAGTGCTGCTCATAAGTATTTGAACGTGTATAAAATCTGTTGCTTTTATTATTTGTCAACTCTACCAAATGGCCAGTTCGCTTATTTAGTCTCTTTAACTAATTTTGGACCAGATTGTAGAAGGACAGAATAAAAGAACTGGATCTTTTTTAATACTTATTTATGTCCATTCAATAAAACACATTTTCTAGAAATTTAGTATTCAAAACTATAAAACGTGTCTAAGTGCATATTTTGCTGCATAAATTGTAATAAAACTTGATTTTTCTTGCAAAATGTTCCTGGTATTAACTCACAAAACCAAGTCATCAAAAGCAAACTTATCCCAGTCAGCTTGGGGGAGGCTGTAGAATATACCGACTGTATCTCAGCATAAAGGTAAGTCTACCCCCCACTAATGCCAGATTATGACACTAAACATTCTGATGATGTGGCTCGAGTAATGCTAGAGCTTTGGGGAATGAGGAGTATCCTTCATTGCCATCGCACCCATGTCAACTCTACCTTGGAGTGGTAGCATTTGATAAGGTCCTATCTATGGGTCAAATAGAGCTGTTTGACATTAAAACTGAACAAAAAAAAGAAGGAGGGAGTCCTCGTGATGTGATGGTAAAAGTGATGGGCTGCGGAATCGTAGTAAGTGAGTTCGAACTCTTGTCGCGCTATTACGTTCACTTCCGGACAAATATCCTTGCGAAAGGTATGAATCTCCTCATCCTCCAAGCTATAGGTTAAATAGTACCACTAATATTCTTCTTGAAGGATAGCATTGGCATTAAATAACCTACAAAGGTTGATAGTCCATTAAAACAAAAAAACCAAACCAAAATAAGACGAAAGGAAAATTTGTAAAAATTACTACTAATGATAATCTGAGAACTTTGGTTTGGTTTTATAGCATATCAACTATTATTGGTTATTTAACGCCAAATCCTGTTTTTACATATATATTAAATATAATTTGTAAGCACAGTTTGTAGATACAGTTAAATGATCAAACAGTTCTATTTCTAACAATTTAATTTAGCATGAGTCAAAGTTAAATCTTTCCAAGAATTGCTATGTATTACTAACAATTCGATTAAACATCAGTTATTTGTTTTCACTGAGTTAAAGGATCAAACAGTTCTATTTCAGACAATTCACTTTAGCATAAGCGATTTGTTTGCACTCAGTTTAAATGTTCTATTTGAGCCATTGATAGGACTGTCGGGTGCTATCTCTCTGGGACAGAGTGGACCTGGGAGCAATTGTAATGAAAGGGTACTCAGCATCCCTTAAAGTTCCAGCATTACTGGAGCCTCACCATCAGATTGTTTAATGTCAGATCCAGGACATACATTGGGTGGGGGGCGTTACCTCTCGGCAGGAATGCAGTCGATGTATTCTTTAGCTCCAGCTGACTGGGTTGTAAAAAATTGGATAGTTTCTACTCCTCCTGCGACTACATCAATAACAAAAGGCGCCTCACGGGGTGTAACGGTTAGCAAAGTGGACTAACCAACTATTGTTAATGAGTTCGATTCCCGCTGTGTGCCACAACTAAGTTAAAGATAGTAAGAGAACAAAAATAAGATGAAAGAAAAATTAGCCAGAAATTAACACTATTATTGATCTTTCATCTAAGAAATTTGGATAACAAGTTCCCTTGGTGTAGAGGCTAACGTGCTGGTCTACGGTCTCGAAGTAAGCCAGTTCGAACTTCCGTCGCGTTATTACGTTCATTTTTCGGACTAATACTCCTGGGAAAGTTATTAACCATTTTACTCCCCACCAGAAATGGGTTAAATAGTACCCCTGTTGTTTTTCTACAAGGATGATTTGGCATCAAATAACCCACAAAAGGTTGATAAACCATTAAACAAAGAAATCAAACAAAAATATTCAAAAATTGATAATAACAATACAACGAAATTTGGACTACTACGACTATTACTGTAAATAATAATAATAATAATAATAATAATAATAGTAATAATAAATTTAAATTTGACCATACGAACAAATGGTATCAGCACAACCCAGCATCTGTCCTAGAAAATGACACACATAAACTCCAATGGGACACTCCAATACACACGGATCACCCAATCTCGGCCAGAAGACCAGACCTTATAATAATCAATAAAAAAAGAGAATTTGCAAAATTGTCGACTTTGCTGTCCCAGCTGACCACAGAATAAAACTCAACGAAAGTGAAAAGAAGGATAAGTACCTCGACCTTGCTAGGGAATTGAAAAAAACTATGGAGCATGAAGGTGACAATTATACCAATTGTGATTGGTGCTTTTGGTACAGTAACTAAAGGATTAATAAAGGGACTGGAGGATTTGGAAGTTGGCAGACGAGTGGAGACCATCCAAACTACAGCATTATTAAAAAAAGAGGTCATACCCACCCTCGAACTCGCTTAGGTATTGAGTGTTTTTTCTGGTTCTAAGGAACCTTCCCTCGAGCAATATCTGCTTTGCATGGCTGAGTTGATAGCTGAAGGGTTCGAAATATGGGTAATGCCGAAGAGACCCAGCATATAGTGGTTCCCCTCAATAAAATGACCGCGTGTCTCACTTTGGATCAATGGGAAGTCAGTTAAATACCCCAAAGATTAAGAATACTGAGAATAGTATGAAATTTAGGCAACTACTACTACGACTACTATTAAAGCAACAAAACTTAGACGAAAACATTTTGTCAAAAATGAATTATAATGACATGTATTTGATTATACTCTCCTGTTATCATCCACAAATATTTGGCATGATTTTCCTTTTATTGTTAGACAAATCTCTGATAAAATTTTCATGTCCACTAATGGAAACGTCATTATCTCATGAACGTGAAAAGAAAAATAAAAAAAAAGGAAAGAAAACAAAAGAAAAAAAAACGAATGCGTGAGTATTTGCCAAAAGTTACACTTCCCATTTTCTTTCATTTTTTTTTTTATTTAAAAAAAAATCCTTTTTGGCTAAAGAAGAATGTGACAAATAAAAATTAGCCACATTATGTCGAGGAGAGATTCTAGAAATCAATTTGTATTGAGTAATGAAGCTGTCTAAAAACAATGAATTAGACCGCAAATAAACTGATCATTAAAAAACAAAATCTAAAACTTGCATGATACCCTATTTAATTACAGTAAAAAGGAATACAATTATAACTAACTGAAGATATTCACTAATGATTTTTGACAAATTAGATCAATGTATTTGTTATTCAATAATAGGAATTTGCAGATTTTTGTCAGAATACTAGAATTCCTTTTTCTTTTAATTGCATTTCTGGCTTTTACAGCTTTTAGAATAAAATCAAATGAATTAAAAATATATTTAAGATATTAATTAACGGTAAAGTAAGCAGATTCATCTAATAGATGAAATTTAATAATATACGTTTGACTTTCTTTAGGGTATATTTGTTATTTCTTCTTGCCACATGTATTTGTTATAATATCGATGACTTTAGTATATAATTCGTATGTTAGTCGTCTTTGGATGCCATAACTTACCACTGAAATTATTGGGGCGAGAGAAAACAATTCGGTCGTTTGTAGCGGAGGAAATTTATTATGGTTTAATCCTTTTTCGCGAAGATTGCTCAGTCGGCTGGGGCTGTAGAATACATTGACTGCACCTCTCCAGAGGGGTAAGACCCCCCCCCCCATGAGTGCCCTGGATATGACACTAAACTATCCGATGGTGAGGTTCCAGTAATGCTGGGGCTTTGGGGGATACGGAGCACCTCTTCATTGCCAGGTACACTTTGGCCCGGCATGGTAGCACCTGAAAGGGCCCTATCTATGGGTTAAATGGAACTAACAGTATACTTATGCTTAACTGAACTGTTTGATTAAACTGAATAGCTTGAAATAGAACTGTACTTACATTTAAACTGCGTGCTTATGCTAAACTGAATTGTTTGAAATTGAACCGTTTTTGACATTGAAACTGTACTTACACTGAACTGAATTGTTATATATAGAACTGTTATGAGATTTTACTGTGTAAACAAAATCTGTTCTTAGGCTAAATTGAATTAGCTGAATTAGAACTGTTTGAATAAACTGAATAGTTTGAAATAGAAATGTTTTTGACAGTTAAACTGTGTACTCAAGCTAAACTGAATTGTTTGAAATAGAACTGATTATTTACATAAAAATGGATTTGGCGTAAAATAACCTAGAATCCAATCAACCAACCAACCAACCAACCCCTTCGGGAAGAACGATGCAAAAAATATTCACGACGAATAAACAACAGCATTTTATTGCCTGAGCAAAATTGATAGAATGGATACAACAATGTAATGAAATGGTAAAGAAACACCAACAGGATGAGTAAGGAAATGACCTAATGCAGTTGAAAGAGTCTTTCGTAAAAGTTGAACTATCATTTATATAGGAACATACGCAAAAGAGTTAAAGTGTTGAATGAGGACTTACATATTTGAGAAATGAGCGAAGCTACAACAAATTTGTCGATGCAAACAGGAAAGAAGTCTGTTTCAAGTCATTGTCAAGGTGGAAAAAGAATTTGGCTTTAGTGTGCCTTTCTTTTATATCCTTCGTTTACCATACCTTCTATAGGCCATTATTAGAACTATTAGGGAACATGCGAGGTAATGAACTTGTATACCCAGCACCTAATACCAAATAGAAGAACTCATCAATAAGCAATGGATATAATCCGAACACACTGTTGATTTGTTTATTTGATTGTGTCATATAGGAATAAATGAGACACCGGCTTTTTGAAGCCCGGTCGCCAGTAGACGGAAGTAGCGTGCTTCCTGATGGTATAGATGGAGGTACCGTGCTGTTAAAGAGGACATTAATCGAAAAGACAAATATTCGAGTGGACTTTGTTGAGAGACGGATTTCAGCTTGAAGACTTCAGTAATAGCTAGGCCGGCAGTGTTACGGATTGTAACAATCTTTTATTCATCTTATGTTTTTGTTAATGTGTTATGTCTGTTAATGAAATACTTATACGTCGTTAATTGTTTGTCAGTTAATTTCTCTTCTTTTATGCACATGTGAGCGTCACAAAAGATTGATTGAATTTAACAGCATGTCAATATGTCTAGGAGTGTTTTATGTTTAGAGGTTGGAGAATCGAATTCATTCAGCTTATATTTACATTTTTCGTATAGATGTTTCTTGGGAGGATTTTTTTTAACATGGTCTTATTAAATATTAATTTTTAAACAGATCTATTTCACCCGTAGATGGGACTATGACAGCAACAACCACTTTGTATGTGGGATTTATGATAATAAAATTTGTTTGTTTGTTGGTTTAGTTGGTAGGTTTCTTATGGTATATCAACTTTTTAGGTTATTTAATGTCAAATCCACCCTTACACAAACACTTCTATTTCAAACAATTCAGCACACTGCTTAATTGTCCAAAACACTTCAATTCCAAGCTATTCAATTTAGTCAAATAGTTCTACTTCAAGCAATACAGTTTAGTATGAGTATAGTTTTTTGTTTACACACAGTTACATGTCAAAACAGTTCCACCTCAAAAAATCCAGCTCAGAATAAGTACAGTTTCAATGCCAAAAGCACTTCTATTTCAAACAATTCTGTTTAGCATACAAAAACTGTTCAATTTAGAAAAAATAGTTTAGGATAAGTGCGTAGTTGAAATGTCAAAACAGTTTTATTTCAAGCAATTCAGTTTAGTAAAAGTACGCATAGTTCTATTTGACCCATAAATAGGACCTATCAGGTGCAACCTCTCGGAGCATGGGAGCGGTGGCAATAAAGCGGTACTCTGCATTTCCCAAGCCTCCAGTAATCAGTGACCTCAGCATCAGATTGTTTAATTTCATATCCTGGACACTTATTGGGTGGGGGTGTTACCCCTCTGCAGAGATGCAGTCGGTGTGTTTTACAGTCCCAGCCAACAGGGCAATTTCAATAAAGGTGTAATCTACACTACTCAGATCTCATAAGTGACGTTCACCTATGGACTACTATACATGGACACAGGTGTGTCGATCAATCATCAAGGACATACATACTATATCTCTGTGCAGACGTCAGATGCCGTCAAGAGAACTAACCAAAAGCGATTGCCGATAAGGAGAGAGAGAGAGAGAGAGAGAGAGAGAGAGAGAGAGTGTTAAGGGAATCTGTTAGCACGCCATAATGATGAATATGATTGTATAGGATTGCATTTATAGTTTGTACAACAATGCACAAAAAATTGCAAATGAAATGCACACAGACAATTTTTCATCTGTAATATCTTCTGTATTAGATGCATTTAAGAGCATCTGCTCCAAAACTAGAAGAGGTTTTGTTAAGTATGATGTATATATATATATATATATATATAAGCACACACATACACACACATATATATATATATACAGGGTGTTTTACAACTATTGAAACAAAGCAGTGGCATCTCTTCTTGACTTTATTTTCTTTTTGCTTTCAAGATTGTTATTTAGAAATAGTTAATATTTTAAAAGATTTAACCAAATATAGCGAAATCATGCCTTGGACAATAGAGCAGAAGATCTTTTATGTGAAGACATATTACGAAATTCCATCTTTCGAGATTGATTTAGCAAGATACCGAAAGAAGTTCAATTTCAACACATTTCCGAATGGAGTCAGGTTTTGAACTTTGAAGTTCATGGCACTTGTGAAGATAGGTTCTTCACCATCTGGACTTCCGACCAGCGACTAAGAGTCTGCAAGTGTTATCAACAAATTTGCACTGTGTATTCAACGGTGGCTTCGACTGAACGGCAGACATCTGGAGCATATACTCTAGCGGTCCTCTTGATCTTTTTGGTTTATATTTGAGACTAAATATTTGCAGATCCTAAAATTTTATCCTTTTACCGTTCAATAAATGTAAACTCCATTACTCTATCATTTGTGGTTCTTGATTCATACCTGGTTATTTTCTTTAAAATATTGCGAAACACACACACTCTCTCTCTCTCTATATATATATATATATATATTGTAATTTGGCCGTCCATCGTCGAGAGTGACCCAAAGGCTCCCTTTTCAATGGCTACTACACTAAGATGTAAAGGAATGCGATACCCCTTTGCCTGGATTGCTACATTTACCCTTGATCCATACCTTATAAGGCTGATTGTTAAGCAAGGAAGCATCACGTACCTTTTTTTGAGTTTCTGGTATGACTCGATCTGAGATTGAACCCTGGTCTCCATTGGCACACACTATAACCATAATACCAATATATATATCAAAATCACATCTGACGATGCCATCGAACGGGGGAAATAAATCTCTAATGGAATATACTTATTGATTTTCTTGTTTCCCAGCGATATATATATATATATATATATATATATATATATATATATATATATATATATACCAATCCCTCCGCTCGGGCAGGATATGACACAAGGTTGATTTTTAAGCAGAGTTTAACAAGTTTGAATTCAGAGTTTTCCTTCTCCTAGACTAGTTGCCTCTCCAAGGCCGAAGAACCTAGTCTGTCCTACTATTTACCCATAGCTGGAGGGAGAATAATTGGATTCATACCTTTCCCAAGGGTATTAGTGCTATGGGAAATGCAATCAGTCTCGTCCAGGATTTGAACTCGTGTCGCCGTGTCCATTTCCTACGACGATAACCATTACACCATATATATATATGAGGTTTATGGTTCTTACCGGTAATTTTAAGAATTAAAAGCATTGCATCTTAAAAACCCATAAGCATTGTCAAAGACCATTTTTACCATAATTGTTAATTATATTATTATATTATTTTACTATTTAAAAAAAGATTATTGTTATTATTATATATAATTTTTATTTATGCAAAAGATACCCAAAACCTATCATTTTTATTACCTGCCCATAAATCCCATACCACATTAAAAAAAAAGGTAACGTGATGATGATTTTAATTCTAATCATCATCATTATCATTACTCAACAAAATCCTCCTCAAAACACTTGCCCAGTCGGCTGGGGCTGTAGAATACATCAACTGCTTCTCTGTAGAGGGGTAAGAACCCCCCCCCCAACGAGTGTCCTAGATATGACACTAAACAATCTGATGGTGAGGTTCCAGCAATGCTGGAGCTTTGGGGAATGTGGAGTACCCCTTTATTGCCATCGCTCCCAGGTCCACTCTGTCCCGGAGTGGTAGCACCTGATAAGGGCCCTATCTATGGGTTAAATAGAACTAACAGCATACTTATGCTAAAATGAATTGTTTGAGTAATCTGAATAGCCAGAAATAGAAATGTTTTTGACAATTAAACCGTACTTACATTTAAACTGCGTGCTTATGCTTAACTGAATTATTTGAAATAGAACTGTTTTTCGACATTAAAACTGTATTTACACTTAACTGAATTGTTACATATAACTGCTTGACTAGTTTGAAATGGAAATGTTTTTGACAAACTGTGTACTTATGCTAAACTGAATTGTTTTAAATAGAACAGATTATTTACTTAAAAATGGATTTGGTGTTGAATAACCTACAAAGGTTGATATGCCATAAAACCCAACAAACCAAATCAACCAAACCTCAAAACACATTTCATATTCAAATCAAAATAAACCTTAGCTATCATAAAGTTAGAAAGAAAAAGAAATTCGGATTGCAACAATCTATTTCCTCTTCCCTCACCTTTTCTTCTCTTCTCACACTCTCTTCCTTCGTCTCACTCCTTCCTACTAACAGACAGCGGAAATATGTGTAAATAAGTAAAGATGTGTGCAGGTACATACACAAACATACGTACATATGTACGCGCGTGCAATAGCACATACACAAATATACTAACATTCAATAACACACCAACTTTGGCACACGCATAAATAACCCCCGCTTTTCCAACAAAAAATGAATCATATTAATCGTTTTTTTTTTTTTAAAGATCTTCCCTCTGTCCGACGATTGCTAATTGCATGAAACCCAGGGTCACAGACTGTACCATGTTATATAATATATATTTGAGTGAATAATTAAACAGTATTAAAGTTTTTTCATGCTATGCGAGGAAATATAACCCTACCAGTTAATTTAGTTTAAAATATTAAACCTGGAGTGTATCTTTCTAGAAAAAAAGCGGGTCTTATATGTCAAGGGTAACCAAACCAGTGCTTACGAGCTACATTGCGAGCTTTGACATTTAACATCGATCTTGAAAATATATATATTGGCTGAGCTCCTTTTCTCATTACAGTTAATATAACGGGTAAATACACAAGGAAAAAATGACAAGGTTTACAGTCGCTTAACGAGGCTGAGACTTAAATAGGGGGTCGGTTATTTAAAAAAAAATGTTTTCGATTAAAGATTTACACCAAATATAAATAGTTGATATTACTCGAATGAGTCAGAAGTTTTGCAATATTTTCGTATCTACTAATTTACCAGATCCCCTCAAAGCCCACCAAGTCCTCGTGGTGTAATGGTTAAAGCGATGAGCTGCGGAATCGTAGTACGCGAGTTCGTACTCCAGTCGCGCTATTACGTTCACTTTCGGGCAAATACCCTTGGGAAAGGTATGAACCCCCTTATTCTCCCTCCAGCTATGGGTAAATAGTAGGACGGACTAGGTTCTTCAGCCTTGGGGAGGCAACTAGTCTAGGAGAAGGAAAACTCTGAATTCAAAACCTGTTAAACTCCGCTTAAAAATTGACCTTGTGTCATATCCTGCCCGAGCGGAGGGGTTGGTAAATAGCACCTCAAAGCCCACCAAATCCAATTTTACTCTAAATTAATTAAAAAATTAAAGGTTATGTTAGGTTATTTGGTTCAATGGCATACTAACCCTTAATGGTCATTTAATGCCAAATCCTATATATATATATATATATATATTGGGGCCCGACAATAATTTTAGTATTCGTCTTTCCGAGTACCATAGAGTGGCGAAATTCCTTCAATAGAATAGCATAAACATATAAAGACAATACCTGTAATAAAAATGGAAGACAATCGATTAGGTAAGGAAAAATATTTAATTTTCATCATTTTTTACAAAACACACGCGACATTATTTTTCGGACATCTTTGAAAAACTGTTAATAGTCTGTAATATCACCTTTCTTCTCAATAACTTTTATCAATCTCTCTTCATAATGATCAAAAATATGCACAATAACATCTCTACGTGTTTCTATTAGTTGTTTTTTGGCTCCTAGTATTCGTTCCCATAATTGAGCCTCTTTCGTTATTTCAGGTCCATCATAGACAAGTTACGCAAGTATTTCCCAAACATTTTCTATTAAATTTAGATCTGGGCTTCTTGCAGGTGTAACGGGTTTCCACCCGTATTTTTAATTTTTCGAGATATGGACGGAGTTCTATGTGTGGGTTATTAAGACCACGGACGAATGAGGGTTTGAAGATTAAAGAGGTCGACGTGTTATGAATGAACACGTGGGGAATTCTGAACCGGACAAACAATATAATGCGGAGTTGGTTTTCTCCTTTTATATGTATCATTCATACATTTTTTTCATTTAAAAGAAAGCACAACTGTGACAACAGACAAACAAAGAGCAAAACGAATACAACAAAAAAATATACAGCAATGTGGAGGACAAGTCGCTCCCAATAGTATCTGACTAGGTCCTTCCAATAAGACAAAGTATTTTTTTTCTTTGTATTTTTTTTTCTTCTTTCACCGAAGAACAAGAGTCTCTCCTCTTCGTCTTTATGGATATACAAATTTTAACCAAATAGGTTTTCCGCCGAAACTAGCTGCTGATGAACAGCCTCAAAAATGTTTCTTTGGAATAGTCTTGATACGGACCTTTATTTAGGTTACGTATATTATTCTTGTTAAAAATTTTGACTAACCTTTTTTTTTTAATCTTTCCTTTCTTTTGTTAATTTTTTCTTTTTTTTCTTATATTCGTTAATCTCCTATTAACGAGTTGCAAGGCACCAGTTTTTGTTTTCCTTTTCTTTTACGTTGAGCCTCAGGTTCTTACCCAACGGAGCTGACTTCTATATGCCATTTTGGGACTAGGATTTCCCCTTTCACCGGACTCCGTGAAAAGGCAACCTTTCTCTTCCTTGGCGAAGCTCGAAACTGACTTTTTGGGTTTCGTTTCTTTTTGGCGGTAAAACGCCCTCCCTGCCTCGACCAATGGCATGTCTTCTCCTTATCCGGGTCAAGACCTTTGCCCCTTCTCGGCTACTTCTTCCACTGTTGCTAGGGCTCGAAGACTCGCCAATCGCCTGCCCCACTTCCAATTCTCATAGTAGTCCTTGCATTATAATTCTACCGTGGCCGGTGGCCGTAACACAGGCCATTCCAAGGTAGTCATATTCACTTTAGCCATCCATTCTTTCATGAGTTTTGACACATGGATGCTGCAATTGTCTTGCTGTAGAACGAAATCATTCCCCATCTCTCTTCTTATCCTTGGTAGGGCTTTCTCGTCCAGCAACTGTTTGTAGCTTGCGCTGTTCTGTTGTCCTTTCAGCCACTCCAACCATATATTTCCATTAACAAAGATCATACCCCAAACCATAACTCCTCCTCCTCCCATCTGTCGTTTGTTCAGTACAACAAGCTCACCCCTTCTCGACCAAGTACACCATCCATCGGGCCCATCAAACTTGAAACGCTTCCCATCAGTAAATATAACCTTCTTAAAGTCAACATGCTTTGTTAACCACCTTTTAGCACACTCCAGTCCCCGCTCCTTTGTGTTTCTTTGTTAGTATAATTTTTTTCTTAGTCTTTGCATACTTCAAACCAATCCTATGCAGCGTTCTTTGTACTGTTCGGACGTTTACATCTAATTCACATTTCTCCTTCACTTTTCTTGCTGTAACTTTTTCTCCGGATGTCAAAAGCCGTGTCACAGTCCTCTTCATTCTCCTTTCAGTCCTCTTGCCAATTGATCTTTTCCGACCTCTCTTCTTTTTCCGCTCGGAGTTTGTCTTCAGCATGTATTTGACCGTTGATTTCGACAGCTTTAAATCCATGGCGATCCTTCTGATGCTGAGGCCATCTTCCCGCTTCTTCCGTGCCAAACAAACGACTTCTTTTGAATGCATTTACCTCATTAAACTTAATTGTTTTGCCAAGAAATGACCGGACTATTTATGCTGTTAGATTGTCCTATGTTAACATAGTATTAGGAGCGCCAGTGCCCCAGAACAGTGTACAAGCAGAAAATTTGCATACAGCAACATATACATGAACATAGCTCTTAATAAAATAGGATTTTTTGTCATGTCCGAAAAAAAGTGTCACGCAAGTTTTCGCAAAAATCACAAAAAACTAAAATTATCAAAGCCAAACTAAAAAAAATGATTACACTAGTAGTGGATTTTCACTCCTCAACTACGTACTTACAATCTCAAAAGGTTTTGGCACTAGTGACCACCTTGAAGTACTTTTTTCAAAGTGTCCGAAAAATATTGTCGGGCCCCTGTATATATATATATGGTTAAACAGTTCTATTTGATCGATGTATGGGACCCTAATAGGTACTGACACTCCAGGTCAAAGTGGACCTGCGAATAATGGCAATGAACGGGTACTCTACATTCACAAAAGCTCCAGGACTGGGGGCTCGCCATCAGATTGTTTAGTGTCTTATTCAGAACTCTGTTGAAAGGCCAATCTTACATCTCAGTAGAGATGCAGTTGGCGTATTATTCAGCCCCCCCTCAGCCATTTGGTGGCTATTCGTTTACAAATCATATATATCTCTGCAGGGTGGGGTAAGACCCCACAAACGAGTGTCCTAGATATGACCCTAAACAATCTGATGCTGAAGTTTCAGTTAAGCTGGAGTTATGGGGAATCCGGAGTACTCCTTTATTGCTACCGCTCCCAGGTCCACTCTGACCCGGAGTGGTAGCACCTGATAGGGTCCTATCTATGGGCCAAATAGAATTTTGGGACATTTAAACTGAATATAAACCAATGACTTATGCTAAACTGAACTGTTGGAAATAGAACTGTTTGATCATAAACTGTGGGTAAACAAATAACTGATGGTTGATTGAATTGTTAGTGATATATAGTAATACTTGCAACCATTTAACTGTGAGCAAACGGATGAGTAATGTTGAATAGAATAATCAGTGTTAGATAGCAATATTTGAAACTCTTTAACTGTGTGCCCTAATTGAATTATTGGTATTACATAACAATACTTGGAACCATTTGACTGTGTGGAAATGAATGGGGTTAAAATAGAATGCTTAGAGTTAAATAACAAAATTTGAAACCACTTCCGTAAACAAGATTAATATTGTATGAAATTATTAGTGTTGGATAGAAATAATTGAAACTATTTAACCGTGTAGACACAATTGCAACACAAGTGTCCAATCAATTTAGTCCATTGTTAAAAATGAAATCACGTACAAATAATTCACTTATAAATCATATATGTATATATCCATTTAACTGAGTGAAAAAAATGACTGATGTAAAATTCTTACTGTTACATAGCATTAATTGAAACCATTTAACTGTGTGCAAACAAATGATTAATAGTCAATAGAATAACTCGTGTTAGATTGAAACACTTGAACCAATCCAACTCTGTGCCCAAAATTGAGCTCAGGCTCGTTTAAAAATGTTATCAACAAAATGGACCCAAGATCAAATCAACCTACTTGCTTACAAATCATGTTTACTTATATTCGTATGAATAGGATTTGGCGTTAAATAACCTTCCAAGGTTGATATGCCATAAAAGTAAACCAAAAAACCAA
Source organism: Sepioteuthis lessoniana (assembly GCA_963585895.1). Lineage (NCBI taxonomy): Eukaryota > Metazoa > Mollusca > Cephalopoda > Myopsida > Loliginidae > Sepioteuthis > Sepioteuthis lessoniana. Next base: position 24,148,747 of record OY757939.1, read on the forward strand.
CCAACCAACCAACCATCTGTATATACAGAAATTGACGTTGAATAATCAACAAGGGTTAATGTGCAATAAAACAAAACCTACCAATCATATATATCATATATAAGTAAAATTCTCATTCCCCATCTTTTTTGTGACTTCGTAGGTCGGTGTAATTCTTAACCAGCTAAAACATCCTGATTTATTTGTTTACTTAGCTTCTTTATTAATTTTCTAGCTTATTTTTCAATAAACGAAATGACTTAAATCAATACATTGATCAAATCAGATATTGAGAAACTGTTTTATTTAATTTCCTTTTCGGGTTTTCTATTCATTTCTTTGTATTGTTGATAATTTCTCCTCTCAGGGAAGAATTTTTTCTTTTCACTTCCTTTTGTCTCTGATGATTAAAAAATATATAAAATAAGCAATTTTCTTTAATTCAACAATTTGTCCATTGGTCGTTCCGGAAATAATATTTTTTTCTTTTTTCACTTCTTTCCTTTCATTCCATATGTCTTTGATGTGTTTCAATTATTTATTAAGCTGTCGTTCGTTTTGCTAATTATTGTTTAGCCCATTAGTTCTCAATCGGGTTGACGGACACTTTTTGAAAGGGAAGGGGTGGTTTATAAAGCAAATGAATTTTGGGGAGGTGTGGAATTACTTTATTTGTAGTTGATGCACTGAATTTTTTAAAATTTTACAATAGATTCCTGATCAGTTTAATATTTATATAGTTCTGTATAAATTATCTCTCTCTCCTTCACAACACACACACACACACACACACACACACACACACACACACACACACACACAATATATATATATATATATATATATATATATATGGGTGCGCTGTTGTGTGTGTGTATGCGTACGTGTTTATCAACCCTTTTGCACGGACAGGATGGACACAAGGTCAATTATTCAAGCAGACAAAGGTTATACTGAATTAAAAATTTTCCTTCTCGAAATCTGGTCGCCGAACAAAGGATAGAGAACTCAGTCTGCCTTAATATTTACCCATAGAAAATTGACAGATTCCTTCTTTTTCCTAAGCCCATTAGTGTGAAATGAAACGCAAAGAGCCTCATCCAGAATTGGAACTCGGGTCACCGAAACCATTTTCTGTGACTATAACTGTTATGTTACATGCGCATATATATATATATATATATATATATATATATATATATATATATATATATATATATCGGTCCATTTGTGTAATGGTTAGAGTGTTCACCAATGGCTCGCGAGACCGGGGTTCAATCCCCAGTCGAGTCATATCAAACACTCAAAAAATATTAATTGATGCTACCTGCATTATAAAGTATAGATTAAGGGTAAGTGTAGCAATCCAGGAAAAGGAATAGTGCCTTACCCTACACCTCGGTGTTGTAGCTATTGAAAAGGGTGCCGTCGGGTCACCTTCGACTACACTCAACCAACTTACTTAACTTATATGTATACATATCACTATATATATATATATATATATATATATATATATATATATAAGTATAATTATATATGTATATATATAGTATGGAGCAAAAATAATTTGTGATAAATACTGTGGCATTACTGTTCCGGATGCAGTTGGCAAGGTTCTTTCCAGAGTTTTTCTGAATCCATAGATTTAGAACATCTTCCCGGTAGTCATTCCAGAATGACAATGTGGTTTTAGATCTGACAGTGGAGCAACAGATATATTTTCAGCAAGTCTGGTACTGGAGAAGTGCATTGACCAGCGTTTCCTTCTGGATGAGGTTTTGGTCAATTTGATAAAAGTTTTTCATACGGTTAACAGGGATGCACTTTGGACGAAACTTGGAAAAAAAATTGTGAATATACTGAAGCAGTTGCACAGAGTAATGAAGGATAGAGTTGTGTAATTAGAGAATTCCTTTACGCTAACGACATTGACTTTCTGGCTCACACAGTTTAAGACATTTACTTTCTGGTTCATATAGTTTAAATCATTGACTTTCTAGCACATACAGTTTAAGACATTGATTTTCTGACTCATATAGTTTAAGACATTGACATTCTGGCTCATAGAGTGGGAGACATGGAACATATTATGGATATATTACAGCCTCGTGTACTGCACTTGGTCTTAAATTAAACTTAACAAAAGCAAAATTAATTTTTATCATTGTAACAGCTGAGCTGTATATTAAGACAAATCTGTTCTCGGTACTAGTTTTGCTTTTTTGGGATGTACATTAATTAGTCGTAGCTCTTCGGATGTTGAAATCAACCAAAGCATTCAAACGGTATTTGTGTTCTATAGGATGCTCTAAAATTGGGCATGAACTTATAGTGTAAAATAATTAAAGATTTTAGTTAATTATTTTAGTGATAAATTGTTTTATGGCAAAACATTTAGTTCGAAGTTGCGGGGTTTCAATTTGATAAGCTCAAGGCTCATGTAAAACTTCTTTTGCGTAAACATGTCAATCATATCACGATAAGCAAATTTTAAAGATTGACACTTTCTTTTAGAATCGGCTGTGAGCTAGTAAATTAAGATAAACAATTTGGTAGATATCAGCTGATATTTTGCAATGATTGGTCACTAAAGGTAGTGATTACTTATGATTCAACAATTGCATGAGGAATAATTTGAAGAACATATATAAAAAGAAATTCAAAGCAGTTAGAGAAGAAGGAGTAGAGGGAGCAGACGAGGGTTGGAGACGACTGGTGAGGTGGGGCGGCCGGTCAACGGAGAAAAATGCGGCTGTCTCTTTCGATTCGCACAGCTTATACACCCTGTCTATCTAAACCGGCCTACACATTTCTTATACTCAATCCCTCTCTTTTCATTGACTATTGTAAACGATGCAACCCCAAATAAACTTTTGAACCTGTAACCAACAGAGCTGTTTCGTTTTGTGTTTAAGGGGTAACTTTATAATGGTAATATTACCCTAAAGATTAATGTTTATAGGTCCTGCTAGTTGAATATTCTTTTGTACTTATCTGAAACATGAACATTGTCTCGTAGACATCTGAAAATACTTGAGCCCTTTTATCAGAGAGAAGTGTTTGAGACGCATTGTAAACACCAAGTAGAAATATCAAAATATCTGATACAGAAGTTTTTATAAGGGCAGGATGAACAAGCATTAACTCCCGCATCATAACGCCTCAAATCCAGTGAGTAGGTTATGTTTTGCTTAAGAGGGATGATAGACTACTAAAGCAACTCTTACGGTCAGTTTCATCCCGGCAAACTTCTGTAGCATAAGCCTTTGAAGAGAATATAAGGATTTTCTAAAAAAACTTGTGAATATAAAGATAGATCTTGACAACGGAAAATTTAGCATTGAAGAGGACTGAATGAAGAATCTACATTGATGTTTGATATACTAATTTTGAGAGCTAATGCATTGATGGTTGATTGGTTGATTAGTTGGGTTTTTATGGCATATCAACCTTTGTAGGTTATTTAACGTCAAATCCATTTTTATGTAAATAATCAATTCTATTTCAAACAATTCGGTTTAGCATGAGTACACAGTTTAATTGTCAAAAAAATATTTTAAGCTATTCAGTTTATTCAAACAGTACTAATTCAGCTAATTTAGTTTAGTATAAGTACAGATTTTGTTTACACACAGTTAAATGTCAAAACAGTTCTATATTAAACAATTCAATTTAGTGTAAATACGCAGTTCAAATGCAAAAAATCAGTATTGTGAAGGAAGCACGGTTTAGTTCATTTTAACCCATAGATAGGACTCTTATCAGGTGCAATCACTCCGGGTCCGAGTGGATCTGGGAGCGATGGAAATGACGGGGTACTCCGCATTCCCCAAAGCTCCAGCCTTACAGGAACATCAGATTGTTTAGTGTAATATCAGGACACTTGTCCGGGGGGGGGTCTTACCCCTCTGTAGAGTAGCAGTCGGTGTATTCTACTGGGCAAGCAAATGCATTGAGTATGCAAACCTCAAGCGTAAATTTCGAAAAGAAACACCTGTAATTTTGTTGAGAACGTAAATGGCTGGATATATCAAGCACGTAGTCGGATTTTGCTCTCTAAGGCTGAATATATCAATCATTGAAAGACTCATGAGAGATAATCCGTGAACACAGGTTTCTCTCCTGGAACAGACAGTGTGACTTGCATAATGTGTAATTAAGTTTGTAAGTCTGTTTCTGGTCACAAGAGATACACAGTGGTGTTCAAGTATCAACTTCTACAAATTGATCTGATCGATCAGGCTTTGTGGATCTGTAGAAGGATCGATGATCCACTTAAGAAGACATGATATGCTGATGATGGCAGGGGTGAAATTATGACGAACGGTATCGGTCTGTTAAAGATGATGCAGCTGCCAAATGTATATGTAAGAGGTTAGGCTAAAAGTTCACTTTTTAACATCTTTCTCTAAAAATATTAGATATTTTCTGTTAGTGTACGAAGTTGGATAAAAAGTTCATATGCCCCAGTGTGCTGGGACTGCAGAATACACCGACTGCATCTCTACAGAGGGGTAAAACACCCCCACCAAGTGTCCTGGATATGTCATTAAAAATCTGATGGCGAGGCCTCAGTAATGCTGAAGCTTTGGGGAATGCGGGTGCCCCGTCATAGCCATCGATCCCAGGTCTACTTTCGCCCGGAGTGGTAGCACCTGATACGGTCCTATCTGTAGATCAAATAGAACTAAACTGTACATGTATGCTCAACTGAATTGTTTGAAATAGAATCGTTTTGACATTGAAACTGCGTAATTATGCTAAACTGAATTATTTGAAAGAGAACTGTTTTGGCATTTAACTGTGTGTAAACTAAAGAAACTGTACTTATGCTGAACTTAATTGTTCGAAATAGAACTGTTTATATGTATAAAAATGTATTTAGCATTAAATAACCTGCAATGGCTGATATGACATAAAACTATGCACAACCAAATAATATAAAATTGATATACTTGAATAAAGATGATTTAGCATTAGATAACCTACAATGGTTGATATGCCATAAAACCAAAGTAGACTGAAAAGTTCATACGATGACGTCATATCTGCTGTTGATGATTTCTTTCTATCAATGAGAGAAGTGTATGGACAGCAAGAGAGACCATGTTGGAAAATAAATTTCATTTGGTTACATTCTATGAAAGTATGTTGGTAAGCCTATGAACTTTTCAGTTGACGCTCATATATATATATATATATATATATATGAGGTGCGGTGGGTAAATTGTGTTCTAGATTACGTAAAAATCAAAATAGTACTGACTTCTCACTTTATGCGATAAAGTTACCAAAATTGCATAAAATATCTTGAAACGATATAGGTTAGATTCATTCCAAGAAATCGCTTTTGGCTTCAACCACGGCCCCCAGACGAAGTCGGAATCTCGTTTCTCTCCTGCAACCAGCATAATGTAGCTCTTGAGATCTTTAAAGTTCCATGCTTCATCTACGTTAAATAAAAAAACAATAATAAAAACAAGCCTACTCTTCTAAAAGTTATCTTGTCCTATTCTGCAGACTACTTTGCTATGGATAATATATAAATGATAACCAAGTGGTTATCACCAAGGATCTTTACAAATCAGAAATTAGATTAATTTTTCGTATAAAATCTTATATCTTTGCCAAAAATATTACTGTTCAAAAGGTATTAAGACTGGTTTTATCCTTTTTTCAAATTGGCATAGAATAATACTATGATATCATCCCAAAGAGTGCTTCTACTTTTGAAAAGCCATTGGTTGACCCGAAAATTGATTGATGATCTTAAGTTTGAATTTGTTGAAATGACAGCTCTGAAAACGCGATTCGTAGAAATGAGTCAGGGATTAGTTTTGCAATATGAGAAAGAACTTGAGGTAAGAGACTTACGTTCTTTCCTGTCTTTACATTTATCTTAAAAGAAATCGGAATTGTACGGGGGATTTTCTTTTTACTGGGTTGAATCCCAAACGTTTCTTAAAAACTGAAACTGGACGAAACAAGACCAAAAGTAGAGCTGGTAAACCAACAAAACAAAACAAAAAACAAAAAACAAAAACAAAAACAAAAAGCAAACAAACAACGAGAACAGAGGACAATTTCATCAGAGTCACCAGCTAGCGTGAGAGAAGGCTGACTGCTCCAAAAATCACTGCACAACTAAACCAATACCGTGAAAAAAATGCGTTAACATCCACTGTGAAGAGAAGACTAAGTGAAGCTGGCCTATATGGTAGAACTGATGTCAAGAAAGCACTGGTAAGGAAGCAAGATAATGGCAAAAGGCTCCAGTGGACCAATGCGCACAAAGAGAACAGAGTAGTGGAATAAAGTTCTTTGGACTAATGAATTAAATTCGAAACCATTGGCTCAAATAGGAGTGTCTATGTTCGGCGAAGAGTTGGTAAAAGAGCTGCAACTCGCTGTATCACATTAACCGGTGAAAGTTCTGTTATGCTATGAGGAGGGGGGCTTTTGCCAATTACAAAGTCGGAGATTTGCACCAGGTGATGGACAAATTCAATCAGACCGGCTATCACTGTCTACTGCAGCATCACATGATTCAATCTGGAACGCAGCTTGTGGGTAAAGGATTTGAACTCGGGGAGATAATGACGCAAAGCATGCAAGTAAACTCTGCCAGAGGCACATTAAAAGCAAAGAAGAACAGAACGTCCTTCAACTGATGTCTTGGCCGGCGCAATCAGCAGACTTAAATCCCATTGAAGTGGTATGGGATGAACTTGATTGAAAAGTCAGAGCTAAACAAGTCACAAGTGTAGCTCACCTCTGGCAATTTTTGGAGGGAAGCTGGACAGAACTATCATTGGTGTACCTTTAGTCTTTGGTGAAAAGAAGCTCGTGAATCTATGAAGAAATATGACCAAAGTGGGTCATTTTGATGAAATAAAAGTTAAAAATCTTATTTTATTTTTTCAAAATCTAATTTTTATTTGATAAGACTCAAGAAGACTTGTATTTTGTATAATGAATAAAACCATTTTTAGGATGAGAAATAAACATTTTTGATTGTTGCCAAATGATTGTTGCTTTGCAAAAAACTCCATGAAACCCAGGGTCGCAATCTATATTCCATGAATTAAATATATATATCTAATATATGTTTATTTATTTATTTATTTATTATTATTATTATTATTATTATTATTATTATTATTATTATTATTATTATTATATAATAGCTCTATCCTACACTCTCCATATTATATTGCACTTCATTCGACACATACCCACAAAGTGATTTAGTGACAACCAACAGTTTTATAATATATATATATATATATATATATATATATATATATATGTAAAATAACGTCTGTTTTTACTCAAGCTACTTATGTTCATCTTTATATGTTTGCCAGTTTTACTGATATTTCCCTGCTCAGTAAACGTCTTTATCTCCCTGTCCGGAAAACTACCCTGCTACATTCCTTTACGAACTTAGTAAACATAATTCACTATAATATTCACCTGACCCTCACAATTGTTACTTTTTGGGTACCTTTTCATGTTTATTGCTGATCTTATCGACTAATAAGGCCGTATGAAATTAATTTTTACCGTTTAAAATAAATTTAAAAGTTTAAAAATTGAGTTAACGATGTTAATAAATTTAAACAATATACACTGTTTTAAAGGAACGAAAAAATGTTTTAAGATGTTTTAAGATGTTTAGGTTTTTTAAGATTATTTTAGTGGGAAAGCATAGGGATATCCGGTTTTAAAGGGGATGTAGCAAGACTGTGGAAGGTCGTAATTAACTGTTTAGAAGGCTGTGTAGGGTCTTAAAGCGGCATGGCCCTAATCATCGGTCTATTCTAAGTTTTCAATGATAAAATTAATAGATAACGTTTTAGATTTGATACTGTTTGATACTACCGTCTTTGCTGTTGGCTTCTTAGACAAAAAAAAAAAAAAATAACAAAAAACAAAACCCCCCAACCTTTTTTACCATTGAATATGGAATCTTAGTTATTGAATTAAACATAATGGAATTTTGTTTCTGCATCAGTAGAAGAAGTTGTAACATAATCACCTGTTTACAAAATCCCTTGTGTTACCCCAACAAAGAAATTTCTCGCTATTCTGTCGTGTAGATGTGTTACATGACTGATGATAAAAGATGTGATCAAAAAGCTCAAAGACTGTGGTTTTGATTTATTTCATTTTAAAATTTAAACGAAGTCATGGTAAACTGAAGAACTTATATACTGAAGGGATGTGAGCTAAATGTGTAACCGCCAACTTGTACACACACACACACACACACACACACACACACACACACACACACACACACACACACTGTATATATATATATATATATATATATATATATGTATATATATATATATATACATATATATATATATATATATATATATATATATATATACATGTGAATACATATAAATAAATGTTTACATATATGTATCTAGATGTATAAATATATACGTATACATATATACATCTGTGTATAGATATATATGCACACATATATATCTATACGTATACATGTATATATGCATAAATATATGCGTATGTTTAGAAGCATTCATATATATATATATATATATATATATATATATATACATATATATATATATGTGTGTGTGTGTGTGTGTGTGTGTGTGTGTGTGTGTATAAATGGACATATGAGCGTGTATATATATATATATATATACACACACACACACACACACACACACACACATATATATATATATATATATATATATATATATATATATATATATATATATATATATATATAAGTAGATATTTGTTGGTTTTCAAAGTAGCCTATAACTGTTTTTCATCTTATGACTTGCAGGCAATTTCATTCATTTAAAAGTCTGCAATATTTTTCCCGTTTCTTAAAAAAAAAATGGAAGGAAAAAATAGGTATTTTTGAATTGAAGCAGACACTTAGTAAAATTGAATTTTCAAATAGTTTTCTGTACTAAATAAATTCTTTTTTCATATAATCTACTTTCTCCAATTATTCATTTATTTGTCCTTTTTTTTTTTTTTTTTTTTTTGGAGGGGAAGAAATTTTATTTCCATTGGTTGCAATTATTTTTTAGGGAATTCTTCTTTTTCTTCTTTCTAATCTTCCTTGTTATGTTGTGGTATGCAAAGTCTGTCTGGAAATTCGTTCACCATATTTAATATCTGAAAAATTGGTTTATTGATCCAACTTGGCAGTCAATCAGAGGGGACCATGCTGCACATGCATGCACAGAAATCGTCCCCTGAGTTTACGTGGTCGGCAATGAAACTATTGTTTCACGTTTGACATTTCAAGTATATATCAATTTTTTTTGTCATTCATCTATGGAAACTATTTGAACGAGAATTTGGTTTGCGATGGCAACACGTTTAAAGAACGATAGCTATTGCCTCATAATAACTGTATATATCAAGGCAAACCGCATGTAAGCAGGTCAGCCGTCCTCAACTACTTCCTTTCTGTTGTTTTCCCGTTTAATGTCCATTTTCCTTGTAAGTCGGGTGTTTGATGTTTTGGTTACTACTTGGTCTACGGTCGGTTTTATGGCACATGAACTTTTATTGGTTATTTAATGCAAAATTATATATATATATATATATATATATGTAATTTGTAAATGAATAGTTTCTTGGTAACATTATTTTTAAACAAGCCAGTGTTCATTTCTTTGCACACAATTAAATGGTTTCAAGTATTGTTATTGCTTTCACACAGTTAAAGGTTTCAAGTATAGTAAATGGGTAAAGTTCTATTCGATCCATTAATTGGACTTTAACAGGTACAACCACTCTAAATGAAAGTGGACCTGGAAGTAATCCCAATGAAGGGATATTCCAGATTTACCAAAGTTCCAGAACTGGAGCTTCATAATCAGATGCAGTTTTGTGTTTTATCCAGTACACTTGTCAGTTGGGGCAGAGATGCCGTCGGTGTATTCTACAATCCGAACCGACTGGACAATTGGTCTTTGGTTGAACTCCTGTAAAATTGTTGGATTGTTGTCTGTCTTTCATTCTTTCCTTTCATTTTTTCTTCCTGATTTTTTTTACCTAGAGTTTAAGCAGAATGAGATGACCTCAATTACAACAAACTGGGATGTACATATAATAGTTTCCTCAAGACGTTGTCCTCTGAAAAATTTCACGCATTGATTGCCAAAGTTTCGACCAAGAAGGTGTGTTTTTATGGCATATCAACCTTTATAGGTTATTTAATGCCAAATCCATTTTATACATATAAACAGTTCTATTTTAAACCATTCAGGTTTGCATAACTACACAGATTAAATGTCAAAACAGTTCTATTTCAAACTATTCAGTTTAGTCAGCAAAATTAAATGATTCCAAATATTGCTATGTATCACTAACAATTCAATTAAACATCATTCATTTATTTTTACACTGTTAAATGTAAACAGTTGTATTCTAAATAATTCAGTTTAGCACAAGCACACAGTTTAGTTCTGTTTGATCCATAGATAGGACCCTATCAAGTGCTACCACTCCGGGCAAAAGTGGACCTGGGAGTGATGACAATAAAGGAGCACTCTGTATTCTCCAAAGCTCCAGCATTACTGGATCCTCATCATCGGATTGCTTAGTGTCATATATAGGACACTCGTTAGGAGAGTCTTACCTATCTGCAGAGATGCTGTGGGTGTATTCTACAGCCACAGCCGACTGAGCCAGGATATTTTTGATTTTGAGGAAAATCATCTTTTTGTTAGGAGTGTAATGATTTATGGGCGATATTGTGCATTCTTCCTCCTCATTTTCCATTTTGATACCTCATGTCTTGTTTGTGCTTAAAGCAACAAAACTTAACGACTGATAAATCTCATGGGATAGGGGCAACATAAAAGTTGACGGCATTTAAGAATTCCCGCTTCTTTGGACACTAATGATAATTCCTTTAAAATGTATTTTTCTTCTTCTTTATATTCTAAATGTTTTAAAGGTATTTGTGCTTAAAAGCTGACAAAGGAGAATAACTTTATTAGTAAAAACAGACTTGAAGCTACAGCCATGTAAATGATTTTATTTATTTGAGAAAACTTGAGCTAATATTAATACAATCAATTTTGTTTGGAAAAACCTTTGGCACAGTTTAAAACGCTGCGTCTCGTGTTTTGATAATTCATTTAGGCGGCCAGCGTCATGTAACATTGGAATCTGATATTCAGTTTCTGCAGCTCCGCTTAAGATAAGGTAATCATTCATTCTATGAGGATTTTATGGTAAGGACATTCAATAAATAAGGTGAAATATTGCCTAAGATTTTATATGTTTACCAACCTCTCTGCACAAGCAGGATGTGACTCAAGGTCAATTTTTAAACAGAATTTAACAGGTTTCCATTCAGAGTTTTCCTACCCCTAGATCGGTTACCATACTAAGGTTAAAGAGCCCAGTCTACCCTACTATTTATCCCAAGAGGGGGAAGAAAAGTTGAATTCATACCTTTCCCAAGGGTATTAGCACTATGTGAAATGAAAATAGTCTCGTATAGGATTTGAACTCGGGTCGCTGTTTCCATTTTTAGCGACGATAACCATTATACAACGAGTGCCTCAGGTCTTTCAATAAATAAGGTGAAATATTCTCTAAGGGGTTGATGACAGGGAGTAGTTTCCAGTTGCATTCATGGAAATCATCAGTCATAGGTACATATATATCCCAGAAGACTGTCAGAGTGATCTCCTTTACTGAACTCTTCAGTCGAAACATTTTCTTTATCTGAGAGTCAGTGTTGTATACTCACATGCATATACATCTACATACATGCAGAATCATAACGACACAATAAATAAACAGACGAGCGAAGACTTCTTTAAAAAAATATGTACCTCTCACTTTATTGTAAGGGTTCGAAAAGGGTTACTCAAGGTTTTACTGTGAAAGGGAGTTGGAGATCGAACATAACTGCAACATATATTGACCCCCCACTCTTATGGCCATCAGCGTTGTGTCTTTCTCGTTCTCCTGAACCGAAGGCCCGGGGGCCCAGCTTTCTGCTGAGTGCTGGCTTTCTCTACCACATCTTGTCTCTAACTCATCTTCTCTCCAACTGTTCTGGTCCCCAACTCCATCAGGGGTCCCGAGGGCCCCTTCGGCCTGGTGTGGCTTTCCCTACCACATCTTATTACCAACTCCCTGAATTCCTATCTTCACCGAGTTATATAATAGTTCAATCGCCCACTCAATCGCCCATTCAATCTTTGGAATGGCATGTTTGATCGTCATCAAGCGGAAATAACTGTTATGCAGTTCAGAGGTCACTCTCTTCCGGTGCATCAATCTTTGAGTGTATCATGGGCTTTTACCATGTCCCATTTCGTCAGCCAAATCCGCCTACGCCATTTCTTTCGATTACTGGCCATTGGAATGTGCCACTTCCTTCCGGTGCATCACTTTGGAATGGCATGTTAAGCCGGGTCGAAGGTCAGAATACAACATCAGTATGTTTCCTGTTCATGGACTATCTTTTACGACTCTGGCTCCAAGTGGCAAACTCATATTTAGACACTTTTTATACATTTTTCCTCACACATTCTTCTGTAGGTTTCACATGGTTTGTATTTCTCAGCACTCACCAAATTTGATGACAGATCTCCGTTCAAGCTTCGAGCACTCTGCTTGGTTTGCCGCCATTTTGAATAGCCTCATAAGTAAAGTTTCTGCGGGATTAAGATATTTTTTGCTATAAACCAATATCCATATTTACCAACCCCTCCGCTCGGGCAGGATATGACACAAGGTCAATTTTTAAGCGGAGTTTTACAGGTTTGAATTCAGAGTTTTCCTTCTTCTAGACTAGTTGCCTCACCAAGGCTGAAGAACCCAGTCTGCCCAACTATTTACACATAGCTGGAGGGAGAATGATTGGATTCATACCTTTCCCAAGGGTATTAGTGTTATGTGAAATGCATTCAGTCTCGTCTAGGATTTGAACTCGCGTCGCCGTGTTCATTTCCTACGACGATAGCTATTACTCTACGGGTACCTCCATTGACGAAGCACTTTTGCTTCGATGTGGCTCAGGGCCGAATTAGTGGGGCACCCAATGAGACTCAAACTCACTTGTGTAGGTTTACTAGTCTAGCTTGCTAACCATTACACCATTAGAGGTGCCCAATATAAGCCAATATAGAACAATACAGAGTTTACGTTCATGGAAAAAACTCTAAAAAAATCTACTTATTTATTGAATAAACATCGTATGTGATGGTTTTTAAAATACCTAGATGAAGCATTGTCGATCATTATTAATGTTTGATTAGTATTTCTTTCATTTTAATCTAACTTACTTTGGCCGAGTCAGCTGGGGTTACAGAGTACACTGACTGCATTTCTGTAGAGGAGTAAGACTCCCCCAACGTGAGTCCTGGCTATGACCCTAAACAATCAGATGGTGAGGCTTCAGTTACCCCGTCATAGCCAATCGTCCCAGATCCACTCTGACCCGGAGTGGTAGCACTTTATAGGGTCCTATTTATGGGTCAAATAGAACCAAACAGAGTAATTACTGTAAACTGAGTTGGTTAAAGTAAACTGTTTTGACATGTAACAATGTGTAAACAAAACTGTATTTATGCTAAACTGAATTGTTTGAAATAGAACTGTTTTGATATGTAAATTTGCGTCAACAAAAAACTGTACTATACTAAACTGAATTGTTTGAAGCTTTTATCAAAATGTCTTAATTCAGCATCAAGTGACCCGAAAATAGTTGATACGCCGTAAAACCAACCAACTAACCAACCTATTTTCCTTAATCCAGACTATTAATGTTACTAGGGATAATATCTTAGATTTATCAAGTATTATCAGCAGCCCTAAGCGTAACGATTATCGTCATCGGAAACGAAATTAGCAATCCTGGACGGAAAGGCATGAACCTATATGCTTTCTACTCAACTCTGAATACATAGTAGAGCAAACTGGGTTCTTTAGCATTGGTTAAGCAACTAGTCTGGGAGAAAGGGACTCTGAATTCAACCCTCTGTACTCTGCTTAAAATTGACCTTGTGTCACACCCTGTCCATGATGGCTAGATACACACAAGATTGGTATCGTAAATTTAATCGCCATAAAACCTTGGAACATTTCTTTTACGTTCTATACCATACTATATTAATTAAAGCACGCCTAATTATTTCCCCCTCTTGCAAGGAAGAACCGTAAGAGGGTACGCCGTATTTGATTGTGGATTCACGTGTACATTTGTTTGGCATTAAAATCTTTTCTAACGATTTATCAGTCCTTTATCTCGATCTCTTTTAGAACAGTTGGTATTCATAGCCTCATTAAACGATAGAATAATAGAATTGAGATGAAAGGAGATTATGTTAAGAATCAAGGGTTTTTTTTTGTTCATTTTGGTAAAAGTGATTTTGCAATTGAATATGTTGAAATTAAAAAAGAACGGGCATTATTTTTTTGACTGAACTTTGTTCGATAAAAATATAAATATTTTAACAGAGTTGGTCTACGTGACTTAATGGATAATGTGGTCGACTGCAAAATAGTAGAATGCGAGTTCAAACTCCAATCGCGCAATTACTTTCTCTTTCAGACAATTACTCTTTGGAAAGGTGTAAACCCCCTTATCCCTTACCAGCTATAAGTTATAACTACTGTTCTTCAACAAGGATAGTTTTAGCATAGGTTCCTTGTATTTATGATATTTTTATTTATGCTTTTTCTCTCCTCTCTATTCCCAATTATTGTTTAAATGGTAGCACTACTGTTCTTCTACAAGGATGACTTTGGCATTAATAAGCGACAAATGTTGATATGCCATTAAACAAAGAAACCAGACTAAACCAAAATTATCAGATTTCTGTCTTGATTCACTGATTTAATTTTTAGAATTGAACTTCTTCATACCTCTTCTCTGAGTATCAATGAAGATTAAATGGTTTGGTTTGATTGGGTTTAATGGCAAATTAACAATTATCCCTGTTGGAATTCGTTCGTAATGCTCGTTAGCAGTGAGTAAATACTCATTTGCGTAAAAACAAAAACAATGTTACGACTTGAGGCAAGATTATTGGAGAATTCCATTGCTCTCGGTTTGCAAAGTCCATTCTCTGGACGGTGATTGGTTGCTAGTCCGGTGAATGGGTATACTAGTGTGTGTATACACTGGCTTGCTTAATATGTTACTGGATTGGTATTAGATTACCGCTCATTTTACTTTTTGTCTGCCGGCTGGGGCTGTTGAACCGGTAAGTGTTATTCTTGTTGTTTATTCTGCATGTTAGACTTCTACAATTCCAAGAAAAGCCAAATTTATCGATGGGTACAGAAATTTCAAGCCACAAGGTCAGTAAACAACCTCAATAAGAGGGCAGAAAATCCCAGATCTAACGGGAAGTTCATTGCAAGATGTCCTGTCGGAAGGAGTCTGCAAAAGTTTCTCCGAAGACGTTTCAAAGAACTTAGTCTTTCATGTGCAACGTTGCAAAGAATCGTAAAGAAGGATCTTCAGTTGTAACCATACAGAATCCAAATCAAGTATAAACTCACATGAGCTGACATGGAGTTTCTTGTTTCAGTACTAAAAACATTATCATATTAATGGGTTGCATCTATTTTGAGACATCCTGCAGATGGCTTTGAAAATTATTCCTACTTGATAGGACCGTGGACAAAATCCACCCCCAAACCCTCAAGAAACAACTTCACCAAAATGTAAATATAAATCGTTTGGTAGTGTTTAATCGCGTATCAAACCTTATGGGTTATTTGATGCCCAAAATTGTTTACACACACACACACACACACACACACACACACACACATACATATATATATATGTGCTTGTGTGTGTGTGTGTGTGTGTGTGTATGTCTGTGTGATTTATATGTGAATTATTTGGTAACTTTATTTGAATTATTATATGATTTATATGTGAATAGTTAGGTAACATAATTTTTAAACAAGCCAGAGCTTATTTGTTTGCACACAGTTAAATGATTTCAAGTATTATTATCTAATTCTAACAATTCTGTTTATTATTAATTATTTGTTTACGCAGTTAAACAGTTTCAAATATTGGTATTTATTGCTTGCACACAGTTAAAGTATTGCTATTTAGCGTTCATAATTCTGTCTAATCTTAATAAAGTAAAAGATTTCAAGTATTACGATCAAACACTGATAATTCTGTTCAACATTATTCATTTGTTTGCACACAGTTTAATGGTTTCAAGCAAAGCTACTTAATGCTAATAATTCAATTTAATATTAATCAGTTGCCGGTATAGGATTAAATGATTTCAAGTAAACTAAATGATTCAATAGTTTTATTTCACTGATAGATGGAACACTAACAGGTACTACCACTTCCAGGCCAGAGTGAACGTGGGAGTAATGGCAATAAAGAGACACTCCACATTCATCAAAGCTTACCATTAGATAGTTTAGTGTTGTATCCAGGACACTTGTTGGAGATGAGGGGGGTCTTACTCTTCCTCCGCAAAGATGCAGTCGGCGTATTCTACACCCTCAAACGGCTGGACTATAAATATAAATGTTTAATAAACGCAGTTCCCTAAACTCTAGGCTTTAAATAACTTTTGACTGGTTCACGTGTTATTAAAATCAATCAATTGATCATTCAATCACACTTTTGTATTGGTTCTCTCATTTCCTTTTTAAATAAACTGAAATTCTTCATACCACTTTTCAATGTAAGTAAGTAAAAAGTAAATTTGGCGACCAGAAGTCTCCCTTTTCAATAGCTACAATACCGAGGTGTAGGGAGGGCGCTACTCCTTTCGCTGGATTGCTCCACTTTACCCTTGATACGTATCTTATATTGCTGATTGTTAAGAAAGGAGGTATCAAGTACCATTTTTAAAGTCTTTGGTATGACGCGACCTGGGATTGAACTCAGGTTTCCCGGACAATTGGCTAACACTCTACCTACATGGCCAAAGAGCCGGTTTTTCTTGTAATTGCTAGAAATCAATTAATTTTTATAATAAGGGCGCCTCTGGTGGTGTAATGGTTAGCAAGCTCGACTAGCAAACCTACACGAGTGAGTTCGAGTCTCATTGGGTGCCCCTTTCATATGGCCTTGTGCTACATCTAAGCAGGAAGCTTAGTAAATTTCCAATTAATTTTTATAATAAGAACAGACACTTGGTGTAAAAACTGGCTCAACTTTGGTGTAGAACACTGACTCCAAATTCAAATATATTCATTATCATTTTTGGACCAATCAGCACGCGTTGAAGGAACACGTTTTTTTTTTAAGAATCCTGTTGAGAAAACGGAGAATTTGTTTGATCAATTGGGTCGATTGCTGTAAATTTCCTTTACACAGTAGTCATCAGTTGGATAGAAAACTAGTATGTCAAAAACTGATATAATATCATTTGACAAACCGACAACACTGACTGACCAGAATCGCCATATTATCACGCTGAACCGATGACCTATACCCTACAACCACCAGAGACTACTACAAAAATCGTCGTCACACACAAGAACGTTTACAACACTTCAACGCTTTTTTTTCAGGTCATTTGAAAGAAGAACAGTCTATATACTTTAGTGAATTTAAAAAAAAAATTAGACTTTCTTATTTGTAGTACTGTGTTGATTTATTCAATTTACAAACGTTTTCATTACAGTATCAATAAAAATAAAAGTAAAAATTACGTTTCTTGCACTACCTTAAAATGTTGATCAAGTTTTGATTTGGTTTTATGGCATATCAACCATTGTTGGTAATTTAATACCTAATCCTGTTTTTACATATATATCAAATATATGATTTGTAAACACATTTTGTAGATACACACAGGTAAATGATAAAACAGTTCTATTTCTAACAATTCAATTTAGCAGAAGTCACCAAAAGTTGTTCTAAGTATTGCTATGTATAACAAATAATTCAAACAAAAATCAGTCATTTGTTTATACACAGTTAAATATTCTATTTCAAACAATTCAATTTTGCATGTCATTTGTTTGCATTCTGTTTCGATGTACAACAGTTCTGTTTAATCCATAAATAGGACCCTTTTATATGCTACCACTCCGAGCAAGTGGACCTGGGAGCGATGGCAATGAAGGGGGGCACTCCGCATTTCACAAAGCTCCGGCATAAGATTATTTAGGTTTGGTTTGGTTTTATCAACAATTGTAGGTTATTCAATGCCGAATTTGGTTTGGTTTTATCAACAATTTAGGTTTGGTTTTATCAACAATTTGGTTTGGTTTTATCAACAATTTAGGTTTGGTTTGGTTTTATCAAAAATTGTAGGTTATTCAATGCCGAATCCATTTCTCTATACAAAAACAGTTTTATTTCAAACAATTCAGTTTAATATAAGTACACAGTTTAAATATCAAAAACAGTTCTATTTCAAGCAATTCAGTTTAGACTAAGTGTACCATAGTCAGATACGGATATGTGTGAAACGTACATAGAATGTTCATAACATATATACATAGAACATAGGAATCCCGAAATACGAAAAACACGACTTCTTAGTTCAGGTACGAAACTTTTTATTACCTTTGAGTTAAAAGGTTTTTCGACATAAGGAGAGAGGCATAATCTTTCTATGATGGCTTTTCCATCTGCGCCCCCCCACCTCGTGCGGCGCCCGTAGCGCGCAAATTCGTCTGGCCTCTGCGAGCCCGAAAGTCGACCCTTCTCGTTCGGTGTCTAGTTCTCAACTCAACTGCTTTTTCAAAATCCCCCAAATCCTCCGCGCACGCTTCCGGTGCATGACGTCATTCACATCCACTGGTCAACCTTTCTCTGGGATTTTTATTTTGACATCTGCGAACGACACATCATCCCCGCACGCGCGTCAACACCTGTGCTCAAGTTTGCACCTAACCCATGTACTGAGCCGAAAGGTTCTCAGCCTAACTAAACCCAAAGGCAAGATATATAAAACGAAATCCCTCGGTCATTATATTATATAAGTACACTGTTTAGTTCTGTTTGACCCATAGATAGGACCCTGTCAGGTGCTACCACTCTGGACCAGAGTGAACCTGGGAGCTAAGGCAATAAAAGAGTACTCTGCAACCCCCACAGCTCCAGCATTACTGGAGTCTTACCATGAAATTGTGTCCAGGGCGCATGTTGGTAGGTCTCTTACCCGTCTGCAGAGATGCAGTCGGTATATTCTACAGCCTCAGCCAACTGGACTAGATGATCATGAATAGTTATGGAAGAAAATGTACGCTAACATGAATCAACATTTTGTAATTCTTTATTATGAATTCTGTTTGAAATGTTACGACAGAAACTTTAAAGGAATTTCTTTCTTCGGGAAATTAAATTTTACCCTCAGTATATAAGATTTCTATTGTTCACGCTATATATTAAATTGAATTCAAATTGTGATAATAGGTTGTCATGACTTCTTTATCACGTTTTACAAAACATTCAATTTATTATCCTCTTTTAAATACAGTAGATAGAAAATAGAGCTGAATTTTATTTTTTTAAATTCATAATGGCTTCAAGGAGGAAATCCATGGCTTTTTTCGATTTAATTGTTAGATTTATGACTATAATTTATTTATTTAATTTATTAAGATCATTATTATTATTGTTAACATCGTTTGCGAAACTGGGAAGGAAGAATCTATTTTTTCTTCTCTTTCAGATGTAAGATTTATTACGACTATTATTTTTTTTATCAGCACGAATTAATGATTATCATTTTTTATGCAAACAGGCAAATAAATGCCGATATAGTCCGGTGGTTATAATGCATAACAAATAGAAGAATGTTGGTTTATTTTATGTTAAAACTTGTTAAGTTATTTCTTTTTTTTTTTTTTTTGTTTCGTTTGGTTTGGTTTTATGGCACATCAAGCATCATAGGTTATTTAATAACGAATCCATTTTTATACATATGAACAGTTCTATTCCAAACAACTCAGTTTAGCATAAGTACAGTTTTTGTTTACACGCAGTTAAATGTAAAAACAGTTCTATTTCAAACAATTTGGTTTAGCATAAGTACACAGTTTATATCTATTTGACCCATAGTTAGGACTCTATCAGGTGCTACCACTCTGGGCCAAAGTGGACCTGCGAGTGATGTCAATAAAGGGGTACTCCGCATTCTCTAAAGCTCCTGCATTACTGGAACCTCACCATGATATTGTTTTGTGTCATGTACAGAACACTCTCATCCCTCTGTAGTCGGTATATTCTACAGCACCAACCGACGAGGTCATTTATTTTTGGGTTTCAAGTAAGAAAATATAAAAATTATATTTAATTATATGGTTTCAAGTAAATATTCCAGTCTGGAAAATATGCAGGAAATTTCAGTTCGACCGTACAAACAAATGGTATATGCGCAACCCAGCACCTGTCCTAGAAAATGACTCACATAAACTCCTCTGGGACTTTAATATACAAACGGATCACCGAATCCCGGCCAGAACACCAGACCTCATAATAATCAACAACAAAAAAAAAAAAAAAAAAGAAGAGAATCTGCAAAATTATCGACTTTGCTGTCCCGGCGGACCACAGAATAAATCTGAAGGAAAGTGAAAAGAAAGATAAGTACCTCGACCTTGCTAGAGAATTGAAAAAGCTGTAGAACATGAAAGTAATGATTGTGCCAATTGTGATTGTTGCGTTAGGCACAATAACTAAAGGATTATTAAAAGGCCTGGAAGACTTGGGAGTTGGCGGACGGGTAGAGACTATCCAAATGACAGCATTGCTAAGAACGGCCAGAATCCTGAGACGAGTCCTGGAGACTTGAGGAGACTTGCTGTCACTCAAACTCCAATGAAAAACCATCAGATGTCGCTGATGTGAAAAACTCTAAAGGAATAAATAATAATAATAATAATAATAATAATAATAATAATAATAATAATAAGAAGAAGAAGAAGAAGAAGAAGAAGAAGAAGAATGAGCACTTTTACTGAATTGGCGGACCATTGGGTAAAAATAAAAGAAAAGGAAAAGATAGGTAAGTACATAGACCTTACAAGAGAACGAAAAAACTATGGAACATGAAGGTGACAGTGATACCAGTTGTAAAAGGAGCACGCACAACAATCTCCAAAGTTTGGTAAAGGGACTAGAAGATTTAGAAATCAGAGGACAAGTAGAGACAATCCCCACAACAGTATTAAGATCAATCAGAATACTGAGAAGAGTCCTGGAGACCTGAGGAAACTTGCATTCACTCAAACTCCAGTGAAAGAACATCAACAAATGCTGTTGTGAAAAACTCACAAAAAATAAAGTTCATTCGAGAAGTTCTAAGCTTAACCCAGACGGAGTCGGAGAAACACTTTTTTAAAAATATAGTCCCCCTTGACATCAATGCAGTTGGTCAAACGATGCCCAAGCGTTGAAATTCCATCACGAAAGAAGATGGCATCAAGATCCTCCCAAAATATGACCTCATCAGTGTTGTATCGTGGTAAGGAAACGATACACACTGTGAAATGGAGTTAATTATTTATTAATTCTAGTGGTACAGTCCGACTAGTATTATAAGTCTCTCGCTGTAGGTGTTAGGTCCGAAGTTGGTCTTCTACTGACCGACGTCTTTCAGAGCTCTTCTGTCTCTGCTTCTGTTTCTGTCTCTTTTGTGCGTCAGAAACACGGCGTCTTTATACTTCCGCGATACCGGAAGTCATGTGGTACGAGCCGCTATACAACGATCAGTTTCCAAAATAGCGACTCCACAGATGGGATATGAGTCTAGGAAACAGAAAGAAGTCAGATGGTGCTGAGTCTTGTGATTCTTGTGGTGATGCGGTAGCAATTCAAGTAACAGTTGGCTGCTTTAGTTACTACAACCTAAACAGTGTGAATGGTAGTGTCATCCTTGAATACGAAAGAACACAACTGCCCATGACTTTCCTTTACGTTTCTACTTGATTGTTTCCTTCACTTGTATTAAATTTAATGCATAGTGCTGTCCATTTTTCTCTTTTCAGAGTAGTCTATTGTGGGGTTTAATAAGGACTTTGAAGTTCAGGGGCTAAGGGCAAGGCTGTGTTGCCGTAAGATATCTGACTCCATATTTTGGTTATATTATTTTACCCCACGTTGACTGGCCGGCGCAATTCCTTGTCCAAATAAAGTCCAAAAGAAATATACAAAAGAAAAGATAGAAACAAATAAGAGACGAAAACATTTCTTCCATACTTTCTTTTATTTACTTGGTGAATGGACTAACCAACGCTACGTCCCAAAACGTAGCGTGGTGCCCAAAGCACCAGACAGCAAAATGATGTTGTTGGTTCGACGGACACTTCCTGACAAGACCCGGTTCACAGAAAACCTGAGTATTTATCTCTCTCCACCGGCTCCAAATTCGCCACTCCAAAATCCTTCTAATTTTGGCGCGACCGCTTCCCATTGGCTACTTTACTTATTATTATTTTTCTTTTTTTTTCTGATTTTTAACCGGATGGATGCGTGGAGCCTTATGCGTGGCGACGCGTTTATACATTTTGTATGTGGCAACCGACGAGTCAACATCCGGTTGGGAGTTTTATTGTTAATTCTTAAATCCCCACACTATCAAGATAAGACTTTCAGAAGACAACCCCCTACCAAAGAAAACTAACAAAAAATAAAAACAAGTACAAAACAGAAGCCATCACCTTGTCAACAACGCTGCTTACTTGAAGTTGTACGGGGTGGAGAACCAGAATGTTTCCACTGCTTGCTTTAAATCTTTGTTTTCTTTTGAGTGAGCAATCTGCGGTGGAAATTCTTAAGGTTTGACAGAAAACGAGTCAGAAATTTTCAATAAATGTCAACCCTTTTCCTCTTGTGCCCTGGCGTCAAATTTCTTAGAACCTATTTTGCAGAAAGCTTGCTTATCACCAAATCTCAACTAAAACAGCTTGGACTTATCCAGAACTAATTATTTGCTATGTAGGTAGCAAATCATTAGTTTAGGACCAGTCTACACTGTTTTAACTGAGATCTTGGAGATCTCCAAGTTCTCGGAATTCTAACAGTAAGGCATATGTAATCCAAAATCATTCGGTGAATAGCTTCAACTTGATTATCAATAGTTGAGAATTTTGAAGATCTGACTGAGGGTCACCTTTTGTATTGTCGCTGCCCCCGCTTGAATTTTGTAACCCACTTCTTCACAGCTACATACTTTGGTTTGGTTTTATGGCACATCAACCATTATAAATCATTAATGCCAAGTCCATTTGTATACATATTGTAAAATAAGTAAGGTTGGCGACCGTAGTCGAGAGTGACCCCAAGTCTCCCTTTTCGATAGCTACTACACCGAGGTGTAGGGGGCACTACTCCTTTCCCTGGATTGATCCACTTTACCCTTGATCCATACCTTATAATGTTGAGTATTAAGAAAGGCATCAAGTACTATTTTTGAGTCTTTGGTATGACTCGACCTGGGATTGAACCCAGGTCTCCCGGGCCATTGACGAACACTCTAAGCATTATGCCAATATAAACAGTTCTATTTCAAACAATTTAGTTTAGCATAAGTACACAGTTTAGTTCTATTTGACCCATAGATGCTACCATTCCGAGCCAGAATGGACCCGGGAGCGATGCCCATAAAAGGGGTGCTCTACATTCCCCAAAGCTCCAGCATTATTGGAACCTCAACATCAGATAGTTTAGTGTCATATCAAGGACACTCTATGGGGGTGGTGGTTTACCCTTCTATAGAGAAGCAGTCGGTGTATTCTACAGCCCCGGCCGACTGGGCAACACAGCTACATATCATTTGTACCATGTCCCTATATATTTCTTAGGGTGTCGTAGAAATTATCTGCAAAAATATTTTTGCAGATAATTTCACTCACCTCTCTCACTTGTATAAGCCTCCCCTGCGTAGAAATTAAGACATAAATCTGAACTTGTTTTTCTAGTTTTATAAGAAGTGGTAGTTTTGCCATTAAAAAAAAAGAAGTTCAATAATGTCTCTTCTTTCTGGGTGAGGCTTGGAACTTTTTGAATGACATTCGTATTTCACTAGAAATACATCAAAACTAGCTAAAGTCAAAAGACTAATTTCAGCAGCCATAAACCGCAATATCAACATAAATAACGCAAAGAAAAATAGTAAAACAAAATTTATAAAGATGGGAAGAAAAACAACTGCATAGATACTTCTATAGACAAACTAGGGAGACTGCACACGAAATTTCATGGCTGAGAAGGAGAAACCTCAAGAGAGAAACTGAATCGCTTTTGATTACAGCACAAAATGATGCCATAAGGACCAATTATATTAAAGTAAAAATTGATAATATGCAACAAAATTGCAAGTGTAGGTCATGTTGTGATAAAGATGGAATGGTTAATCATTTAAAAAGCGAATACAACAAATTAACATTAAAGGAATACTAGTCTAAGCACAAATGGGTAGGAAATGTAATCCAATAGAAATTGTGCAAGAAAATAAAATTTGACCATACTAATAATTGCTATATGTACAAAGCCTTATCCGTTTTAGAGAATGAAATCCAAAAAATTCTCTGAGATTTTAAGATACAGATCTCCCAATTCCAGCTGGAAGACCAGATCTTGAATTTAATTCAATTTTCATCTTGTGGATTTGGATGTTTGTGTAAAAATGAAATTAAGTGAAAAAATAGACAAATACTTGGGTTTTGCCAGAGAGTTAAAAATCTGTGGAACACAAATTCGATTGGTTGGTTTCTGGTTTAATGGCATATCAACCTTCGTTATTTAATGCCAAAGCCATTCTCGAAGAATAGCAGTAATGCTATCTTACCAATTGCTGGAGAAATAATAAAGTAATAGTGAAATCAATTGTATTTGGAGGAATGGGTAGCACTCAGTAAGGCCAGGAAAATAGCCTGGAGATCAGAGGAAGAATCAAGACCATCCAGACCATAGTATGTGTTCTGAAAACGTGTAGAAGCCTTCAAGGCAGTGAATATTCCCAGTGTGAAATATGGCGGTAGCAGCATTGTGGTGTTGGGTTACGTTGTAGCCCATGGCATTGGTTATCTTCACTTTTTTAAAGAAATTATTGTGAAAAAAATCGAGGCGAAAATCTTGATGAAAGGAGTACCAAAAAAAGGAAAAGAGTTTCAAAAGAAATAACAGAAAGAAAAGAAAGACAGAAAGAAATAAAAGAAAGAAATAGAAGCAATGAAAAAAGAAAATAAAAGAAAAAAGAAGGGTGAGGGAGATACAGAAATAATGAAAAAGGAGTAACTAAAGGAAATGAAAATAAAAAGAAATATAATAAAAAAGAAAGAAAGAAAAGGAGGAGAAGTAGAAGTAAGGAAAAAGAAAGAAAGAAAAAAAAGAGCAGTAGAAGTAATTACAAAGAAAGAAAGAGAAAAATGAAAAAGAAAAAAACAAAACAAAAAGAGAGAAATGTCATTAAAAAGTTTTGAATGTGGAAGGAAGAAAAAATCGAAGAAGCAAATGCGATGAATTGAGAAAATTAAGAAGGTAACAAAAAAAAAAAAAAATGATACGCTGCCAATATTGGGTCTCTCAAGCAGATAAAAAATTGAAGCTGACTTTGAAAATAATATTATCATTATTACTTATATGAAATCATATAATATTTTGGAAAATTTGGTGTTAGATAGGAATACTTGAATCTATATAACTGTTTGGTTTGGTTTCTTTGTTTAATGGCATATCAACCTTTGTAGGTTATTTAATGCCAAAGCTATTCTCCTAGAAGAACAGTAATGGTACTATTTAACCCATAGCTGGGAGGATAAGGGGGTTCATACCTTTCCCGAGTGCCAAAGTGAATGTAATAGTGCGACTGGAGTACGAACTCACCGACTACGATTTCGCAGTCCATCGCTTTAACCATTTCACCACGAATACCCCCCCATATAATTGTACACAAAGTATTTTTATTAGCTACACCAACTGCATCTTTGCAGAGGGGTAAGACCCTCCCCTACCAATCAGTGTCTTGGATATGACTCCAAACAATTTGATGGTGAGGCTCCGTGAATGCGGAATACTCCTTCATTGCTATTGCTTCCAGGTCCACTCTAACCCGGAGTGGTAGTACCTGATAGGATTCTATCTATGGGTCAACTAGAACTGTTTGACATTTAAATTGAATGCAAACAAATCACTAATGCCAAAGTAAATTGTTTGAAATAGAACTATTGTATTATTTAACTGTGTTTATATAGAAAACTTGTTTACAAATCATATATTTGATATAGATGTAAAAACAGAATTTGGCATTAAATAACCAACAATGGTTGATATGCCATAAAACCAAACCAAACGAGCCTGTTGATATCATAACTGTATGCTATGTATTTGTATGACAGGAATACTTGATATCATATAACTGAACGCAAAGTCATTCTTTTATTTCCAGCTCTGGGTATAAGTTGGGTTCTCTTGTACTGGTTGGGCAACCTGTCTAAGAGAAAGGCAGCCTCGAATTCAAATATCCTATGGAGTTACACAGAAATTGATTGCTAGCCAATAAAAAGCGTTCTCGCCATTTCTTAAAAGATAGCTTTCTGATCCTCTTTTAGTGGCGAGGGTATGAAAAAATGAAAGGAATGGAGCCTGACCGGCAGACGAAAAGAGACGAAACAACATTGAAAGAACGAGAGCGACTTTCCACAAGACACACCCACCGTTTCCATTCCACGTCGGTACCTGAAATATGGCATTGCATACTGACACACACATTCACAGACACCTATGTGGGGATTGGCCCTTCTACCATGACCACTAATATTCACAAGGCAACTGACTTTCATAAAAAGAACACTTTTTTCTTATTTAACAACCAGATGTATGAACTTAAATATATTTCTCATGTTATAATCTTAACATTTGTCTTTTTTTTTTTATCTCTGTTCGTTATTGCTTTCCTTTTTTGTGCGTGTTGTCTTATTGACGCTGGACTGGAAAAATCTACTCGAAAACAGGAAGAAAAAAATTGCAATATCCATAACAGTCCCATTGAGGAGCTAGGGATGGAGGTGGTTTTTAATCGATCCTCCATTTTCCAAGGACCCATAATAACATTAGTATATCCGTATTATACTAAAATTTAGCAAAACTGGAGGAAAGACAAAATAAAACTCAATTACAGATACAGGAACACTTAATATTCTGTGCACATGATATACAGGCTGGTGGCATTACGAGAAAAGAATACAAAAATGTTTCCAATGGTAAAATTATTCCCATATAGTTCCATTAACAAGCAGTATATGAAAGGTTTACAAAATGATAAAAGGCTTTCTTGACGAGTGTAGTTAATAAAACTATGTTGCTTTACCGT
Organism: Sepioteuthis lessoniana; assembly: GCA_963585895.1. Classification (NCBI taxonomy): domain Eukaryota; kingdom Metazoa; phylum Mollusca; class Cephalopoda; order Myopsida; family Loliginidae; genus Sepioteuthis; species Sepioteuthis lessoniana. Next base: position 24,176,034 of record OY757939.1, read on the forward strand.
TCCTTGTCAGGGTCAGAGACAGCATATACTATTCATAGATAGAGAAATCCCGACATTCCTATCAAGATTTCAAGGTTGGTTGGTTGGTTGATTAATGGCATATCAACATATGCAGGTTATTTAATGCCAAAGCCATCCTTCTAGATGAATATTAGTGGTACTATCTTATCCATAGCTGGGAGGATAAGGGAGTCCATACCTTTCCCAAGGGTATTTGTCCGAAAGTGAACGTAGTAGCTCGACGGGAGTCCGAACTCATTTACTACGATTCTGCAGTACATCGCTTTAATTATTACACCATGAGGATACCCACAAAGATGTCAAGGGCAAGCATGGTAGACTGCTTGCTTGATTTTAACGACATGTCAAACTGTCTTGGGTTATTTTATGCCAAGAAGTGAGGGAATTGAGTTAATTGCACGTTCATATTTACATTTTTTGTGTTGTTTCCCAAGAGAGTTTTTTTTGGCATATAGACCAGTCGAATATGAATCATTTTCAAACAGATATATTTGAACAATACAGGAGACCTTAAAAGGTACTATACCATTCTGGCTCAGAGTGGACCTGGAAGTAATGGCTAAGAAAGGGCCACTCCAAACCTGGAGCCTCACCATCAGGTAGTCTGGTCTAAAATTCTGCGTTTGATTAATTGATTTTAACGGCTTATCATCCTATATACCAAGAGGTTAAGGAATTGCATACACCGTATGTTTATATTTTCATTGGTAAATTTTTACCTGTTAAACCATCCTATTTTAGCGAAAACTAAAAATCAGATTCTACTTTTTTTGTGACGAATGCATGTAAATAACTAGAAAAATATCCGCAAGGAAGAAATTTTGAAAAAAATCCCAATATTTTAGAATTTAAGGTGGGGGTTCACTTTGTTATATAAATTTAACGTAAAATGATCACCCCCACTTCCGGACCAGCAAGCATTACTGACGATCAGGGATAGTGGTAAAGGGACGTGTAACCAAATTAGTATAAACTATTTTTGTAGGGAAATCAGATGGAGTGGGTGGAGGTGTTAACCGAGCTTATTTGGGGTAGGGATTTTTTTTCGCAGTAAAAGAAAAAATAGTTAAATAAAAAGAATTGGCGGGGGGGGGTTAAGTGATGAAAAACTTAAAATAAAACAAACGCCTGCGTTTCAGCAGAAAAAAAAAAAAAAAAGAAATTAAGACATACTGTGTGCGGAGTACTAACTTTGGCCAATTTTTTTTTCTACTTGTTTGGTTACACGTCCCTTAATCGCTTTCTGTGGTCGTCAGTAAAGCTTGCTGGTCCGGAAGTGGGTGATTATTTTACGTTAGATTTATATAACAAAGAGACCCCCCTCTAAATTCTAAAATATTTGTTTTGTTTTTTTTCAAAATTTCTTCTTCGCGGATACTTTTTCAGGTTGTTTACATGTAAGTTGTAAAGTTGGTGACCGCGGTCGAGGGTGACCCGAAGGCTGCCTTTTAGATAGGTGTAGGGGAGGGCGCTACTTTTTTCCTGGATTGCTCCACTTTACCCTTGATCCGTACTTTATAATGCTGAGTGTTAAGCAAGGTGGCATTAAGTGCCATTTTTTGAGTCTTTGGTACGACTCGACCTGGGATTTGAAGCCAGGTCTCCCGGGTCATTAGTGAACACTCTAACCATTATACCAATGTCCGGTTTACATATATTCGCCCAAAAAGATGTAGAATCTGATTTTTACTTTTCACTAAAATCCGATGGGTTAAAATTTATCTTTTAATTCTTTGAGTAGTCCCATACGTTTTACGTAGATGGTTAAATGACATTAAATATGCAAGCAGATCTTTTTGGACTATAAATAGGACCCGAACAGATATTATCACTCCGGTTTATAGTGGACCTGGAAATAATAGAAATGAAGGGTCGACAATTGAATTACCATGACCAGAAAATCCGACAAACACTTGCGAGCTACACACAGAACCCCTAGACAGCTGTTTCAACCTTATTAAGTCTCATCAGCTGTGTATAGTGTGATTTCCCCGACTGGAAATCGAACCAGCGACCACAGAATGCATAGCCGAAACTCTACCATGAGCCCTCAGTCCCCATCGCACACAAGCGGTGCCATATTAACTAGTCATAGCAATTGCGTGGCTAATTAACCAGAATGTATATTGTAATTTACATCCGCACTCTATACAGAGAACACGATCACGCCCAGGGCCACGTCTTCCCAGAAGGATTGAAATACGAATCAGCGTAATTATTATGACTCCAAGGACAAGGAAATAGATGTATATTTTATTTTTAAGTTGAGGAATTATATTGTAAATTGAATTACCATGACCAGAAAATCCGGCAAACACTTGCACGCGACATGCTGAACCACTAGACAGCTGTTTCGACCTTATTAGGTCTCATCAGTAGTGTATACAGTGATTCCCCCACCCCTGGAAATATAAATAAAAAGAAAATGTACTTCTAAAAATGAAGGGGTACCCCACATTTCTCCAGATCTCTAGAACTGGAACCTTTTTACCATATCCAAGCCACCAATTCTTTTTGTTAGTGGGGGGGGGGGACTCTCTGCAGGAGATACAGTCAAGGCTCAGTAAAAGATAAGAAATTGGTCTTGCGTCTGGCAACTTCAAACCGAAAAAATGACTCGCGACTGAAATTTATGTGCCCTTATTTTTTTTGGAGAGTTACAGCAAAAGACAATTAAAAAAATGTTTTTTTTTTTTTTACTTTCGCAATTTTCTTTAGTTTACTCATTTCCATTTTTTAAAAACTCATTTTTGTCACCATATTTTTTAAAATATTTTCATATTTCCTGTACGCATTTGCATTTGAATTTATTCTAGTTTCTTATGTTATCCATTTGTTGTTTAGCATATATGTTATCATTTACCAGCTTACTTAATCAGCCACGACGTCGACGACCAACTGGATACCCACGTGGGAAAGCCAAACACCCACGTGGGGAAACCCAACACCCACGTGGGAAAGCCAAACACCCACGTGGGAAAGCCAAACACCCACGTGGGAACAATAGAATGTTTCAAAGGAAACAACCAGAGCTACATGACTGACTCACAGACCGGAAAACAAAGCTTAATAACTTACCCTTGTTGCCACAGTTCTATTGGCAGCTGGGACAATATATATATATATATATATATATATATATATATATATATATATATATATATATATATATATATATATATATATAAAGTCGGCGACTGTTGTCGAAAGTGACCCGAAGGCACCCATCTCAATAGCTAATGCACGGAGATGTAGGGGAGGGCGTTTTCCTTTTCCTGGATTGCACCTCTTTACCCCTGATCAATACATTATACTGCTGAGAGTTAAGCAAGGGGATATCAAGTACTATTTTTGAGTCATTGGTTTCACTCGACCGGAAATTGAACTCCGGTTTCCCGGGCCATTGACGAACACCCTATCGACTAGATTTTGATTGATTAATTCTATACCAAAGATTAGGAAATTGTGTTCATTGTAAATTTATTTTTACATTTTTTGTGGCGTTGTTTTTCAAGTTTTTTTTCTTTTTTCACTCAGTTATATAAAATCAAGTATTCCAATCAAATACAAATAATTTGCATAGTTTCAAGTAAATATTTCTATTTAATAATAGTCACTTGCTTACACACAATTATATGATTTAAAGTAACAAATCATTATAATAATCACGGGTTAACAATCATAGTTTCGAGTAACAATTCTTGATACAAATAATTTGTACAGTTATATATAAAATATTCCTATCAAATATAAATTGTATAGTTTGAAGTATTTCTATCAAATTCAAATAATTATATGGCTTCAAATTATTATTTCAATTTGATAATAAGTAAGTTAGTTGACCGAAGTAAGGGGCAACCCAAAGGCTCCTTTTTCAATAGCTACAATAGCAAGGTGTTGGGGAGGCTGCTACTCCTTTCGCTGGATTGCTTCACTTACCCTTGATCCGTTCCTTATAATGATGAGTGTTAAACGATGAGTACCATTTTTGAGTCTTTGGTTTGACTTGACCTGGGACTGAACCCAGTTCTTCCGAGTCATTGGCGAACACGCTAACCATTAAGCCAATGGGCCTGTTACTTACTTACTTGATAATAAACTTTTGTTTTCACACAGTCATATGGTTTTAAGTAATTACTAATAATAATTCTTTGTAAAAAATCATCGCCCCAAGAAACAATTAACACGAATTTCTTTTACAGTTATATGGCATCAAGTATTCCTATGTTAAAAGAGTGATGTTTGGTTTGGTTAATGCGAAAGCCAACCGTGAAAAAGAAAAGTAGTCGTGCCGTCTAACTCATATTTTGCTACAGTTTTGTAGAGCAATAGTTGCAGTTTATTGTTTCAACTTACAATCGACTCCATAACCTCATTTGCAGAATGCTACAGAATTTCAGCACAAAAAACACGACACAAGATTTTGTCCTTGTCAATTAAACTGTTCCACTAACTGCAATTATAACTTCTGACCGACCCTTCTTGTGGGTTTCAGTGGGCTGCATAGGTAACTAGCATAACAATGCTCTGTTTTTCGAATTGTTTGTGTCTCCAAGGTTTTTGTCTTTCCACTTCGCAACAAGAACTTCACATTAAAAAAGCGAGAAAAATATAGGCAAGCAAGGATATAAAGAAAATAGATCACTGGTAACTAAAACTTTTCGATAAAAACAGCTAGTAGGAAAACATCAAATGAAATATTAATTGTAGCTCATTAAAAAAGGGAAAATTTCAGGTGGCTAACGTGCTAGATTACGGTGTAGTAGTAAGTGAGTTCGGGTTCAAATTCATGTTGTGCACTACGTTCATTTTCGGCCTATTACTCTTGGAAAAGGTGTGAACACTCTTATATCTCCAGATATGGGTTTAATAGTACAACTTTTGTCCTTCTACAAGGATGGATTTGGCATTAAATAACTCACGGTTGGGGCTGTAGAATACACCGACTGCACCTCTGCAGATGGGTAAGACCTCCAAGGAGTGTCCTGTTATGAAACTAAATAATCTGATGGTGAGGTTCCTGTGATGCCGGAGTTTCGGGAATGCAGAGCACCCCTTCATTGCCATTGCTCCCAGGTCCACTCTGGCCCAGAATGGTAGCACTTGATAGGGCCCTATCTATGGGTTAAATAGAACTAACGGCATACACATGCTAAACTGAATTGTTTGAATTAGAACTGTTTGACTAAACTGAATAGCTTGAAATAGAAATGTTTGTTACTATTAAACTGTACTTACATTTAAACTGCGTGCTTATGCTGGGCTAAATTGTTTGAAATAGAAATGTTTTTGAGATTGAAACTGTACTAAACTGAATTGTTTAATATAGGACATGTTTTGACATTTAACTGTGTGTAAAAAGAATCTGTACATATACTGAACTGAATTAGCTCTGTTTGAATAAACTGAATAGCTTGAAATAGAAATGTCTTTGATAATTAGACTGTGTGCTCATGCTAAACTGAAAAGTCTGAACTAGAACTATTTGCATAAAAATGGATTTGGCGTTGAATAGCCTACAAAGATTGATATGCCAACCAACCAACCAACCAACCAACCATGCCATAAAACAAGCCAAACAACAAAACCTTATTTTAAAAAGTGACGTAACTTATGCTAGAATCCTTCTATCTGTAGAATCAGAACTGGTGTTTGAGAAAAGAAAAGTCATATATTAAAGCTGACCAATCTAAGAGACGACGTAGTGTACATTCAGACATGAACTATCGTATTCAAAACAGTGACTTGAAAGTGAAGCTAGAAAATAATTTCATTGCATCGACAGAAGCAAAAAAGCAAATGTTTTTTGACAGCAACGTATTTTTATCATTATTTATCATATTTTTTCTTTTTTTTCCCCTTTTCTTTGACTCATTGATTTATTTCTCAGTTTTGTCTTTTCTTTCTTCTTTCCTTCCTTTCTTTTGTCCTTCCTTCACTTCCTTCTTCAAATCTTTTTTCTTCTTTCCTTCCTTTCTTTTGTCCTTTCTTCACTTTCTTCTTCAATTCTTTTTTCTTCTTTCCTTCCTTTCTTTTGTCCTTCCTTCACTTTCTTCTTCAATTCTTTTTTCTTCTTTCCTTCCTTTCTTTTGTCCTTCCTTCACTTTCTTCTTCGATTCTTTTTTTTTCTTCTTTCCTTCCTTTCTTTTGTCCTTCCTACTCTTTCTTTCTCCATTCTTTTCTTTCTTCCCGTCTTCCTTTCTTATTTCTATCCTTTCTTTCAGCCTTCTGCTTTTTTCTTTCCGAGTTTAACTCTTTTCTTCCTTGCTGATTTCCTTACTTTGTGTTATTTTGACCCTTTCGTTATTTGCTATTCTTCTTTCTTTCCTTACTTTCTCTATTCCTTTCTTACTATATTTCTTACGTCCATCCTTCTTCCTTTCTTATTTGATTCTTTCCATCTTTTCTTTCCTTTTCATCCTTTTCTTTTTCCTTTTTTTTTCACTAAGTCTTTCTGTGTTAACTTCCTTCCATTTTTTCTTTCCTTTCTTCTTATTTGGTTCTTTCCTTTTCATCCTTTTTTTTCACCATTTCCTTTATTTGTTATTCACTTCTTTCTATGTCGACTTCTTTCTTTCTTTCTTTCTTTCTTTCTTTCACACATCCTTCCATCTTTCTTCTCTTCCTATTCGATTCTTTCCATCTTTTCTTTCCTTTTCATCCTTTTCTTTTTCCTTTTTTTTTTTCACTAAGTCTTTCCGTGTTAACTTCCTTCCATTTTTTCTTTCCTTTCTTTTCATTTGATTCTTTCCTTTTCATTCTTTTTTTTCATTTCCTTTATTTTTCATTCACTTCTTTCCATGTTCATTTTTTTCCCTCTTTTCTTTCTGTCCTTCTTCCTCACTTCCTTCCATTCTTCCTCTCTTCCTATTTGGTTCTTTCTTTCTTTTCTTTCTTTCATTCTTCTGTATTTCCTTTCTTTTTTTACTTACGGCTTTCCATGTTCACTTTCTTCTGTCGTTTCCTTCCTACCCGCCTTCCTTCTGCATCTACTGCTTTCTTTATTTCTTTCTCAGTTTACTTCCTTCATTTCCTTCTTCCTTCCTTTACTCAATCCTTTCTTCTTATTTGATTCGTTCCTTTTCTTTATCCTTCTGTATTTCCTTTCTTTATTTACATCATTCCCGGCTACTTCCTTCCTTCCTTTTTGTCATTCTTCCCTTACTTCCTTCTATCTTTAATCCTTTCTTATTTGATTCTTTCCTTCTACTTTTCATTCTTTCACTCTTCTGAATTTCCTTTTTTTACTTTTTTTCTGGTTTCCTTCTTTATTTCCTTTTTTTCTTTCTATGTTCCTATCTTTCCTTTCTTTCTTTCTTTCTTTCTTTCTTCTGTATTTACTCTCTTCTTTACTTACTTCTTTCCCCGTTCACTTCCTTCCTTCCTTCCTTCCTTCCTCATAATCCCCTGTCATACCATAATACACTGACAATGAAGTCTGTTGGTTATGCATAATACCTAGACATTATTGAATACTATTGATCAAATATCTATCGTTTGACACACATACACAATGGCTCCTTGTTTTGGTTCTGCTATGAGAGAAAGATTTTCCCATGAATTCAATAAAATTCTTTACTCCTACTAATTCGTTATGAAAGGAAAACATTTTTTTTTTGCAAATAGTTAACCTTTTTAGGGAGTAGATAATCTTATAATTTTTTTTCTTATGATTCTTTTCCCTTCTAAAGATTATCCTTCAAAGCTATCTGCCAAGATAATTTTCTTTGTAAAGAAATGTTTTTACGTAAGAGAAAATGAAGATACTCCATGTTATTTATCATCGCAGCAAGTGTTTCTAACAACAGCAGCAAATATGGGCAATTTCTACATTAAAAAGCAAAACCTTCCGAAGCCTTTCTGATATTGAAACAGGAGCGGACGAGTCCCAGTGGCATAATAACCCAGGAAGGTTGCTATGCCATTAAGAAAAAGAAAATCAAATAAAAATTTGTCAAGCTTCAACATGACTCACTCCTCAACCCTGAATTCTTTTTTGCGCTTCTTATTGAAATTCCAAATTGCTCCAGAAGAGAGTCCTCGTGGCGTACTTACTATCGTGCTTGACAACGATATAGTAGTAAGCGAGATCGAACTCCAGTCATTCTATTCGATCAACGTTCGGACTAATGCTTATTCTCTATCTCATTTGCCTCTGTCCTTTAATCAGTGTGGACATGCCCGAGACCTTGCCAAAGAACAGTAAAATCTCATTACTTTTATCATCAAGTAAGCTTTTTTCCATTTTTGTACCCCTTTCTGCTTGATCATGGAACAATATATGTGTATTTCGAGCTTTTGGGGCTAATTTATGCATTCTTTCTTTTTGATATAATTGGTACGAATATTATCAATATAAAATGTTAAATATTCTTGTATGTACGAATGAGTTTATCTTTTCTATCTTTCCGTTGTGTTCAGTGTTAGTATATTACGGATATACTAATGCTAATATTAGTTCTTGGTTAGAGGGGATATGACTAGATAGCATTAAGCATACCATTTTGATAAAAAATATATTGGCACAGAATGTATGTATTTTCCTAACCCCTCCGCTCGGGAAGTGGGCAGGATGCGACTCAAGGTCAATTTTTAAGCCGAGTTTAACAGGTTTTATTTTAAAGTTTTCCCTCTCCTAGACTGGTTGCCCTACCAAGACTAGAGAACTCAGTCTGTCCTACTATTCATCCATTGCTAGAGGGAGAATAATCGGGTTTACACCTCTCTCAAGGAGATCAGTGCTTTGGGAAATGCAGTCAGCCTCGTCCATGATTTGAACTAGTATCGCCGTGTCCATTTCCAATGATGATAACCATCACACCAAGCGCACCTATATATAGGCACACACACACACACACACACACACTATATATATATATCATCATCATCATCATCATATCGTGCTGGCAGCACGGATATCCCTGACCCTCTCTCGCCACTCCTCCCTATCGTTCATCGCTCTAGGTAGGTCTTCAGGACAACAACCTGTATCCTCACATAGCTGCTGAATGTACGTTCGTGCTGGTCGTCATGCTTTTGCGCGGCCGTGTGTGGGGATCCATAAAAGTACATCTCTTATGAGTTCATCTCTGCTTCTCCAGCAATGTCCTGCATGTCTGGTTCGCCTAACTTGAATAGTTTTCGTGATAGGGGGCAGGTGGCCGTACAGTTGGTGTCTTGTGGGGTGTTGCTGCCAGGACTTGTTCAGGATTGCACGCAGCATTCTTGTGTAATTGCCATCTAGTTTCTTCTCCAGCCGTTTTGTTAGCGTCCATGTAGTGCATCCATATAGCAGTATCGATGTGACCGCTGCCTGGAAGAAACTGCGTTTCATTTTATCGGTTAGGTCTGATTTCCATATAGTCGATAGCCTATTGATAGCTGTCCATGCTTTCGTTAACCTCGTTTCGATGTCCTTTTCGGTTGATTCGACGCTGCTTCCTAGGTACATGAATTTGTCTACTAGTTTAAGAGGGGTTCCTTCTAGAGTGGAGATGTCCCCCGTTTGGTTATAGCACATATATTCCGTTTTGTGTGCATTAACATGGAGGCCTATGCTTGCTGCTGCTCGTTCCAGGCTATGCAGAAGTGTTTCGGCTTGGTCAGGTGTATTTGCCAGTATCGCTATGTCATCGGCGTAGTCGGCGTCGGTAATTGTTGTTGCGGGGTATCTTCTGCTTCTTTTCTTCGTCAGTTCGAAGCCATTCTCTTTGATTTTGTCAATCGATGTTCTAAGTACGTAGTCTAGACAAATGATAAAGAGATACGGAGCCAGCGTGTCCCCTTGTAGTACTCCTGCTACAATGTCGAAGTATTCTGTGTCTCCATCTGGTGATCGTACTTTTACTTTAGTGTTTCTATAGAGAATCGTTATTGCCGCTACGGTTTCTTTAGGTATGCCGTACGCTAGTAGGATTTGTTCCATCTTTCCTCTGTGAATGGAGTCGAAAGCCTTGGTAAAGTCGACAAATATTAATGTCGCTTGTAGGTTCTTTGCCCGTACACCTTCAAGGATTCTGCGGATGGTTAGTATTTGTGAGGTCGTAGATCTATTTCTTCGGAAGCCATTTTGGTTTTTTCTAAGTATGTTGTCGATTTTGGGTTCTATTCGGTTTCGTAGTAGGGCATTGTAGATTTTGGCAGCTATGGATGTAAGTGTTATGCCTCGGTAGTTTTTGGCTAATCCGAGGTCCCCCTTTTTAGGGAAGGGGAGTATGCATCCCTTCGTCCATCTATCTATCGGATTTTGATTGTATACTGCGTTGCAGTGTCGGAGCAGTATGTCGTCGAATTGTCTGGTCTTCCATACTTCCGGGGGAATTTCGTCCAGTCCTGCAGCTTTCCTATTTTTAATTTTTCTGAGAACCGAGTCGAGTTCTCCTTGTGTGAACGGTCCAAGTTTAATGTCTAATTGTTTGCTAATTATTCTGGTGATTGGTTCATGCGTTATTTTTGGTGGGTTTCCAAGTAAGTTTTCGAAGTGCTGTTTCCACAGTTTTATTCTTTCTTGTTGGTTTGCTGCTTTAAGTTTTGCTTTGGCTGTGTTCTTTCTTCTGCTCACTTCGTTTATTGTTTGCCAGGCAATTCTAGATTGTCTATCTTCTACCGAGTCTCTAATCTTATCTATCTGATTTTGAATGTATTCTGTCTGTTCCTTTATATATATGCCTGCTAATTGATATTGTGCTGTTTTTAGTTTTAAGGCATTTGTGTTTGTTGGGTTTTTTCGATAGTTTTTGGAGGCTGTTTTCACTAGTGCACGTTTTTCTCTCACCGCTAAGGTTTCCGATGGGACTCTATATTTAGTTTTAATTTTTGTTGGAATGTATTTTGCTGCTGCCTCAAGGTGTGCATTGACGAAATTTTCGTATTCGTCGTTTGGTGTACTTTTTTCCGTCTTTATATATAAATAAATATATAGGAAGTAATATTTTTTGTAATGCTTACATTACTTTTAAATACTGTTCTTCTACAAGGATAGCTATGGCATTAAATAACCCAGGAAAGTTGGTATGCTACTAAACAAAGAAACCAAACCTTGAAACAAAAGCACAGAAAAATTGCTCCTCCTGAAAATATCCATAACTTTATAACGAGAGTAGTGTGTATAGCAAATTACCGTAACAAGTTTGTGACAATTTGTAATTTTATATTGTTACTGAAGAATCTTTCACGTTACTAAAACAAAAAGTTAAAGCTGAAATGACTTATAATAAATAAAACTTGAAAACAAATAACAGGAGGTTGAGTTAAATAGATATTGTTTATGTATGGATATAGTCTGGGTAATAATCAATAATTTACCAATATGTTTTACAGTGTGTATTAATTTTGTAGGTACACCATAAGTGGAACGTGAATCGACTGAGTTTATGTATCGACGATTTGGAAGTCTGTCTTCATATTTTTGCCGTATCTGAGTTCGATAGCTCAGTGCCACATTTATTTGAGAGGGAGGAAAAAATTCGAATACTTGTACTTGAGGAACTGTATTACGGTTTAATGTTTCGTCGTATTAAACTATGTAAGACAAATTCACAATGAATTCATTACAACATATTGATGGTCTGAGAAAACTTAAAGGGAATGAATACAGAAATGCCAAGGAATACTTCAAGAGCTCTTTATGGAGAGAAAATCTTATACTAAAAAACTCTTTGACTTATAGATAAGCTATGAATCTTACTTGTGTGGAAGCTGTGGGAAGACTTACGTCATGGAATCGTGCATCATACGACACGAGGTCTGTTGAAGCGAGAGTTCCCTAACAGAAAACTCATACTTTTACCGGACCATTGGCCTAATGATTAGAATGTTTGCCAATGGTCTAGGAGAGCAGAGTTCAATCCCAGGTTGAGTCATATCAAAGACTCAAAAATGGTACTTGATGCCGCCTTGCTTAACACTCAGCATTATAAGGGAGGGGTAAAGTGGAGCAATCCAGGGAAAGGAGTAGCGCCCTCCCCTACACCTCGATGTAGTAGCTGTTGAAAAGGGAGCCTTCGGGTTACTCTCGACTAAGGTCACCAACTTTACTTACTTATTTGGTTGATGAGGCAGTACCGCAGAGAGAGAGAGAGAGAGAGAGAGAGAGAGAGAGAGAGAGAGAGATTGACTTTACAGCGTCCTTTTATATTCTACTTTTGTCACGCCACCTAGCAGTCATTCGAAGTACTGTTTGGAAAGCAAGGGATAAAATTATGTCAAAAACAACTGCTTTTTTGTTTCGTACAGGAATAATTACCGACACAGGCACATGTGTCATACATCAAAATGAATTTAGTCGTTAATGGATCACATCTCAACTTCTCAACATAGTCACCTTTTCTCTCAATAGCAATATTTCACCTTCCAATGAGAGGATGTATTCCCTGCTTCGTAAAATTCTGTTGACTGTTCTTTGAGCCTATTCATCACTGCAGTTTTCACTTCCTCGCCACAGGTATAAACTCTCTTTCATGGAGCCAAAGCGATGAGAGTCTGAAAGGACCAAATCTTGCAAATCGATAATGTCTTCCTATTGTATGACAATACGTGACCACACCCAAACATCAGGACAAGGGAAACAATCGCCTCATTCGGGTGGTCAACTTTATCGCATCCTCCATACCAGATTTAGCGCTTTCAGCGTATCATCTCATCGGCTCCATGAAAAAGGGTTTAAGAGGTAAACAATAGGCCAATGACGAGGGAGTGAAAACTGCAGTGGTGAAGTGGCTTAAAGAATAGTCAACATAATTTTACGGGGCAGGGATACATGCCCTCATTCGAGGGGGTACATTGCTATTGAGAGTAACGGTGACTATAGTGAGAAGTAGGTGATGTAATCCACAGATGATCAGCTTTATTTTGATGTATGGTACTTGGTCCTGTGTCGATTATTATTACAGCACTAAAGAAAAAAGCATTACTTTTTGATTCACCTTCGTAATTACTTACTTTTGTGTCAGCCCTGAATTACTTTGAGGATTAAACTTTGTTATCATTCGGAAACTAAATTTCGTTCGACAACATTTGAAAAATAAATAGCTACAAAGAAATATTTCTATTCTTTATCGCTTTTGTTCATCTCTCTCTCTCTATATATATATATATGTGTGTGTGTATGTGTGTGTGTGTGTGATTGTGGCCGAAGGTTTTCTTTTAATTTTAACTGTAAGTTTACTTTCAATTTAGATCTCATGTCTGGTAAATACATTTGACAGTTAAGTCCTAAATTTAACACTAAGTCCTAAAATCTCATACATTTGTCGTGTGAAATAAATGTGTTTTCATTATTGGGCTAAACACTTATTGACGCAAGTATATAATCCACCTAGATATAGATTTTACCTCTTTTTAGTCTTTTTATACATTATATTTTACTTTTAATGACACTACTTGTTCTGTCAGGTAGGCAGAGGTCAATAGTTGGGATTATTTATCACTGAGAAACTAAAACACAAAACTGACATCTGCAATTCATCAGATATCTCTCTCTCTCTCTCTCTCTCTCTTTCTCTCTCTGTATGCACAAACACAATGAGAATTTTGGAACATGCTAAACAAATGCCTCCCACATGTAGATCTCAGCGTCAGGTGGTCACAATACGCCGATATCATAAAACGGTTTGTTCGGAACACTTGGATACAAAAAAAATCTTATTCAGTGAATAGATATGCAACATTATTGGTTCATTTTTGTTGCTTCTTTTTTGACGTATTTTGTGACATTAGAAACGAAACGAAAAAAAAAAAAACTCTTTAAAAAAAAAGCCCAGTTGATGTTGCTGACCGTATCCTCTGCGGAGGGATAAAGAGAGTTCAGAGTATAACACTAACCTACATTTGATGGAGAAGATTCAGTTCTGGAAAGTATGAAGTACCTCTTTATAGTCATGTCCACTTTGACCCGGAGTGGTAGAACTTACACGGCTCCATCTACAGGTTAAATAGATCTGTTTTCAAATTATTAGTTTTCAGTAGGATCATGTGTAAAAAATCCGTTTAAGAAACAAGCCCAGTCGGCTGGGGCTGTCGAAACACCGACTGCATCTTTGCAAAGGAGTAAGACCTCTCCCTCCCAATGGGTGTCCAGAGAATGACACAAAACAATCTCAGCCCAGTCGACTGGGGATATAGAATACACCAACTGCATCTCTGCAGAGGGGTAAAACAGCCCCTAACGAGTGTACTTGATATGACACTAAACAACATCTAATGGTGAGACTCTAGTTCTGGAGCTTTAAGCAATGTAGAGTACTCCTTTATAGCCATTACTCCCAAGTCCACTCTGATCTGGTGGGTAGTACCTGTTACGGTCCCAATCGTGGGTCAAATTAAAACTGTTTGATTATTTTCAATACTCAAAACGATTTAAGTATGAACAAACAAATGACCGTTATATTGAATTGTTACTATTACATTGCAATACTAGGAACCATTTAACTGTGTGCAAACGAATGGTAAATGTTGTAGAGAAATACTATTGATAAATCATAATTATTGAAACCATTGAAACGTGTGCAAAAGACAAAAAAACAAACAAACTATTAGTGTTAGCAATATTTGAAACATCTCTGTGTTATAAAAATGTAAGGTATTCGTTGGCGCTAAAAACTTATGGAGAGTATAATAGATTTTTTTTTATTTAGGAAAATGCAATTTTCATTTTATGAAAATATAAAACAGAATCTTTTACAGAGAAAGAAATTCCATAGTCAATGTAAAAGGTCAGTGAGTGACTAGTACTAAACGTACTTTCAAATTGTTAAAACAAAAAGTAAGCAAACTTGGGATTTTGTCGGTGAATTGGTCCATTTTAAATCATGATATCCCGAACTAATTTTTGCTACTTAATTAATCAAGCCCCTATGTTTTGGTTTGATTGGATGATCAACTAAAATCTAATTTACGGAAGGCATACTCTTTCCACAGAAGTAGATCAGCCCAGTTGATTGGCGGACCGGTTAGAAAGTCGTTGAGGAATACGAAATAATCTGTGATTGGTTACCCAATCGGGAATGTTTCCCGGGAATCCTCTATAAAAATAGGTGTTTTTAGGGTTAGAAGAAAGAAGATATCCGACGTCCATACCGAAGACAGGTGAATCTCTCCAAGAACTAAAGCCTCTCCAGCAAAAAATTG
Organism: Sepioteuthis lessoniana; assembly: GCA_963585895.1. Lineage (NCBI taxonomy): Eukaryota > Metazoa > Mollusca > Cephalopoda > Myopsida > Loliginidae > Sepioteuthis > Sepioteuthis lessoniana. Next base: position 24,191,181 of record OY757939.1, read on the forward strand.
AGTAACCTAGAAAAAAAAAATAGAGTAACCTAGAAAGACTGCACCTGCAGATACCTCAATTCTCTCCCTCTCAAATAAAACAAAAAGCGACACTACTTCCACGCACACACGCACACTTATTAATGTTATACCATTGTGTTTCAATAAATAGTTGTTAATTGTTAACTGAGAGTTTTTCTTGTCTTTGAATTGCTAACATACGTATGTTCCGGATAAATTATCATCCCCCATCAATGGATCTTTCAAACACAACGTGAGCAGAGAAGGAGTTGATAAATCAACTAGCCGGAAACGCATGTGGTAGTCACGGAACAAAGTATCGTGACTAACATAAGATTACAGTGTAAATGAAATTATTAGTGTCCGATAGCAATACATGAAACCATTTAACTGTGTGCACACAAATCAGCTCTGATTCGTTAAAAATTTCTTCCAACAAATTATTCATTTACAAATCGTATATATATCTAATATATATGTGTAAACAGGATTTGGCATTAAATAGCCACAAGGTTTGATGAACCATAAAACACATTCCATCAATTAACCAGTCTTAAACAATAGCACAAAAATGAAAATATGAAAAACACAAGGAATGTACATTGAACGCGATTCTCAAGCCTCTAGGAATTAAATAATCCAAGACAGGTTGAGATATCGGTAAAGTGAGTCAGTCAATTATCTTTTAAATGATTACCTACTAAGAATAGTCAGAAACTATGAAATTCTGAAAAATAACTCCTGTTGGTTTTGTGACTTTTATTTATCATTAATGAAATGAACTGAAACCTATAAAAATTCATATCACTGAAATACGTTTAAAATACCTTTAAAGAATATTTATGAGTAATACTCTGTATACAGAGTACGACTTAAATGTATATGCGTGTGTGTATGTGTGTATTTATAACTTAAATGCATATGTGTGTGCGTATGTACTCTGTATGTAGAAGACGACTTAAATGTACGTATGTGTATTTAAGACTTAAATGTATATGTGTATTTACTCTGTATATACAGTACGACTTAAATATATATATGTGTGTGTGTATGTATGTATTTCCGAATTGAATGTATATATGTGTGTATGCTTGTATCTACGACTTAAATGTATATGTGTATGCGTATGTGTATATTTAAAACTTAAATGTATATGTGTATTTATTCTGTATATACAGTACGGCAAATATACATATGTGTGTGTATTTACGACTTAAATGTATATGTATGTGTGTATTTATGACTGAAATGTATATGTGTGTGCGTATGTGTGTATTTACAATTTAACGTATACGTGTGTGCGTATGTATGTATTTATAATTTAATGTATATGTGTATGCGTATTTACTCTGTAAATATGTGTGGTATTTCCGATTCAAATGTGAATGTGTGTATTTAGGACTTGAATGTATATGTGTTGTATTTATACTCAAATGTATATATGTGTGTGAGTGTATTTACGATTCGAATGTATATGCGTGTGTATGTATTTACTCTGTATGTACCGTATGATTTAAATGTATATTTATGTGTGTGTATTTAGGACTTAAATGTATGCGTCTCTGTATGTGTGTATTTACAACTTTAATGTACATGTGTGTATTTACTATGTGTATAGAGTACGACTTAAAATGTATATGTATGTGTGTGTATTTACCACTCAAATGTATGTGTGTGTGTATTTTCTCTGTATATACAGTGCGACTTAAATATATGTGTATTTGTGTATTTACGACTTAAATGTATATGGGTGCGTCTATATGTGTATTCACGACTTAAAGGATACGTGTGTGTGTGTGTGTGTGTGTGTGTGTGTGCGTATGTATGTATTTACTCTGTATATAGAGTAAGAATTATATGTATACGTGTCTGTGTGTATTTACGACTTAAATATATGTGTGTATTTACCAACCTCTCCGCATGACCAGGATGTGACAAGCTCTACTATATATATATATATCTATATATATATATTTTTAGGTTGGTCGTTTTCATGTCATATCAGCTCTTGTTAGATTATTTAGTGCCGAAGTCAGTGAATATACTTCGTAAAGCAATTATATAATCTCAAGTAATTAATGATAATAAGCAATCATAGCTTCAAGTAAATATTCTTAATACAAATGATTTTCACACGGTCAAATGGTTTTAAGTATTCCTATACAATACAAATAATTATCAAACAAATCTATTTGACGCATACATGGGATCCGGACTTTAGTTTAGAGTTGGACCGGGAGTAATGTAAATGAAAAGTAACTCCAGGCTCCCTAAAGCTGCAGAACTGAAAGCAAACAGGCATATTTTTTAGCTCAAGTTTTAGCAATCCCTATTATTGATAATGTTGACTTGTATTACCTTTTCTCTTCATGTGGCCATCACGTCTGCGACAGCAATTAAAAACAACCAGAAGTAGAAAAAGGAAGTATGATACTAGTGTGTAAGAAATTTAAATTTGACAATACGAACAAGTGATATATGCACAACCCGGAATTCGTCCTGGAGAATGAGACGCACAAACTTCGCTGAGATTTTGAGATACAAACGGATCACCTAATTCCGGCCAGATGACCAGACTTAGAGATAATCAACAAAAAAAAAAAAAAAAAGAAATGAAAAAAGAAAAAAGAGAACCCGTCGAATAGTGGGCTTTGCCGTTCCGGTAGACCATAGGGTAAAAATAAAAGAAAGCAAAAAAGATGAATAGATATCTAGACCTCGTTAGAGAACTAAAAAAGTATGGAACATGAAGGCGACAGTCATACCTATTGTAATTCGAGTACGTGGAACAATCCTTAAAGGATTGGTAAAAAGACAAGAAGACTTAGAAATCAGAGGACAAGTAGAGACCATCCAGACTACAGCATTACTAAGATCGACCAGAATACTGGGAAGTGTCCTGGAGACTTGCTGTCACTCAAACTCCAGTGAAAAACCATCGGCTAACGCAGGTTCGAAAAACTTCTCAAAGGAATAACAATGATGATGATTGTAAATTATTTAACAAAGAGACGGATTCCTTCCAATCATTTTGTTTTGAGAGTTAACAAGAGGGATTTTACCAAATTCTATTACAATCAACATAGATATTTAGTCATGTTAAGTCTAAATATCTGGAAAATATTCTTTTTCTAAAAATTGGATTAAATTGTTAAATGAAAGAAAGAGTTTCTTTATCTCTGTAAAATTAAAAAAAAGACTATAAAAAATACTGATGCTAATCTCTTATTTTGTCAACATTGACTACATCAATAATTAATTGTAGCATATTTTACTATGGGACAATGTACAAAGACTTTAAAAAGTGATGATCATAAATATTTCAATAAACAGAAAATCTGTTAATATTATTTAGAGTATTCGGATGCACTTATGGGATGAAGTCAAGAAAATAGATAATGAACACTGGAGAATAAGACGACCTAAAGAAGCGGTTTATTTGTTAGGCTATAGTGATCTCTTAAGTAGACCAAGTATAGAGATGAATACAATATGGAATCCAGTAATTAAAAAGGCTTTCTTAGATTAAATATAATTACAATATGAACTAAAGCTGAAAAAATATACACAATAGAAATAAGTAGTAATAAAAACATTAGGTTTTTAAGTTCCAAATATTTTTGGGGGAATTTCCCCGCAGGACCAATGACATGGCAGATATAGGCGGTCAGTTTATACAAACTTAGTGAAATCATCTGCAGGTTCAATCCTAGCTATTGGCAAATATAACAAGGAATATTTACTCCAAGTACCCGATCATGGTAAGCAGAATTAGAACAATCCATCCCCGTTGATTAAATACTGGGTTCAGCGCTAAGTTCTCTGAAGATTCCTCAATTCGGCCAGAAACACCAGCCGAAGGGCACATGGGCCGGAACGTTATGAATATACCAATAAATATGAGGACAATATTCTGATAGACATAGTTTTTTTTTTCGCTACTGAAGAACGAGAAAAATAAAAGTGTTACATTATTTCAAGGAGTGGATAATATCACTTGGTTTATATAAACTTAATCACCGGTCGGCTCACAAACAAAATAAATAAATCCCAGATAGCGCTGCAGCCATTCTTCGATGTTTCTGCTAGATATCTGAAAATTTTGGTATAGGATTTTGAGTAGTGAGAGGACACCTTGAGAGAGGTCAGAGGATAATCAACCGTCGTGGAGGGTAGGAGACTGGCATGAATTGTGTTTGAGAAGGTCAGAGAAGATTCAACCGTCAGAGAGGATAGGTGATCGAGAATAGGTGTGTTTTAGCAAAGGAGTATGTATCCGACCATCAACTCGGAAAGTCAGAAAGTTTTGATCTTCAAAATTAATGAGTCTCGTTGAAATCAGAAGCTACCCACCTCATTACCAGTCCCCCTCTCTCTCTTTCTCATTCTTGCTTAAAAGAATCAATCGTATTTTGACTCGTGATAAAAGTAAAACTGAAATTATTTGCTTTGATGTTGGTTAGTGTTAATGTGACAAAATAAATATCTTGCATTTAGAATGAAGTCGGGAACCTACTTGTTTCTCCGGAATCCAAAGAACGAACAAAAATTCGATCTCCCGTCTCAGAGAAGACGGGTAAAGAACCACTCCTCAAAAAACCCTCACCCATCACAGCAGTCTTTTTTAGGGAAGTCACGGTACAAAAGAGTCTTTGTTATCAGAATTACATATTACACCTGATTAAGTTTTGAGAATGTATTGGTCGAAACGTCGTATGAACAAGAAAAACGAAAAGTTTAATTGTTCGTATATTTCTCGGGATAAGGATCTGTTCTTTGTTTCCAAACCGTTGAATGTCTCCAAAATAGCCAATTTCAAAAATTCTTTAAAAAAATATTGAAGATATTGACACTCATGATACATAAATTTGAAGAGAAACACTTGAAGTTTATTAATAAAGACGTTGTCAGCACCAGGGTGTTACATCGTGTATTTGAATCCTGTTACTCGCATGCAACGGCATTTTAGAACACATTTCTGGTCAGCCTCTCTACGATCTCTCCCGTAGTTTTGCAGCAACAGGTTGTTTGTATAACGGTAGAAAGTTCCCGGGGATCTTGTTGATTATCAACCCAGCTCACAGAATTTTATAAAGAGTTGGAAATTTCACAGTAGACTTTTTGGAAAAGTCTGCAGAAACGGTTGAAAATGAAAACTGCAGTAATTGCAACAACTAAGTGTACGGGACAAAACCTTGTGATTTTTCATTAAAAACGGACGTGAAGATGCATTTATGAAGTGTCTAATTTTTGGCGATGACTTGGAGGTAATAACTGATTGATTCATTTTAACTGCATGTCAATAAGGTAAAGTTGGCGACCTTAGGCGAGGGTAACCCGAAGGATTCCTTTTCAATAGCTACTTCACCGCGTTGTCGAGGAGGGCGCCACTCCATTCCCTGGATTACTCAACTTTTCCCTTGATCCTTACCTTATAATGTTGAGTGTTAAGCAAGGAAGTATCAAGTACCATTTTTTTGAGTCTTTGGTATGGTCCCCCAGACCAATGGCAAACACTCTACTCATTAGGCCAGGCATGTCAATTCGTATTGGATAACTTTATACCTTACAGAGAATCGCATTCATTATATGTTCATACTTTCATTTTTTGCGTAAATTTTGAAATTTTTGGAAGTACTGCTCATAAGTATTTGAGTAAATACAAAATCACTCAAACTTGACGACATTTCCATCTTACTCTTTGTTTCTGTAGTTGATGGAATTTTCAAATTATTTTAATCTACCTTTGTCATAGTCACTGACAGAATTATCTTCATTACGGGAAGATCCCAACCTATCAACATTTTTTCTAAATTTCTCATCAAACTTTCATCAAACAATTCACCTATAGGACCTGAATAACTATTTTTGGGGCTCAATACGAAATTCCTGCGAGAGATTGGCCAATGGGAGTAATTGGATGTTATTGTATAATTATTGCTTTCAAGAGGTTCTACCTTTTTACTTAACACAGGTTTTATTTGATTTCTATGGAGAAAATATTGGCTATTTCCAATGAGAGTAATACTACCTGGAAACATCCAAGCAGACCTTGTCATGCAGTCTATAAATTTTACATTTTTTATAAATTGAATTACGTCTACTTTAATAAGATCAAAAACGTGAATTACTTCGTCGTTACTGTTAGTGAAATCTAAATTGAAGTTTTGGTTTGTTTGTTTGTTTTGTTTTATGGCATATCAACCTCATCGGTCATTTAATGCCGAATCAAGTTAAAGAAAATAAGTCTGAAAAGAAATTCAAAGGAGAGGTCTTAGGAATTAATGAGAAACTTTAGATAATTAGTTGGTTATTTGTTGTTTTTTTATTAGGGATTTATTTGTAGGGAATCATGATCATACCCCCCCCCAAAAAAAAACACTGTGAAATAGGTTAGGGAAGGGATCAGTTTGTTAAAATTTCTAGTAAAGAAAAGGTTTATAGAAGTAATTTGGTCTTATTGTAAATTTCTTATTCACTCGAAGGAAAACAACAACCAATGTGTTATGCATGTCAGACCAAATACACAGTAAAGCATATTCTCATCGAATGTACTGATATAGCCCATATAAGAAAAACCTTCTATAGTGCAAACAGTATGAAGGAACTGTTCCAAAACACTGAAATTAATAATGTGATATCATTTCTAAAAACATTGGAATTATACACAAAAATCTAAATGAAGTTTTGGTCTCTCACTTGTAGTCGTCGAATTTGAATTCAATGTTGAAGGCATCGTCAACAAAGACAGGTAAAGGGAATTTTTTTTCTTTATTTTCTTCGATTTCTAAAGTAACTTATCAGTAAGAAAAATCAAAGAAGGAACAGTATGCAAGTTTTTTTAAATTTTTTTAACGCGATCCAATTGAATACGACCAATTTATAAACAGATCAATTTGAGTCATAGACGAAACCCAAATTTGGTACTACCACTTTGGGTCCGAGTGAAATTTAGAGTAATGGCAATGAAGGGGCACACCACAATCTCCTGAACAGGAGCCTCACCATTAGATGAAGTTTAGTGTTATACCAGAACTCTCCTTTTTTGTGAGGTTGCTTTTACCATACTGCAAGGGATATAGTTGGATATTTTAAGTCTTGACGACAAGGTGAATTGTAAATGTTGTAAATAGCAGTAATAAACACCACATGTTTTTCTTGAAAACCCTATCATGAATGTTAGTATTTCAAGTATTTTTTAATATCTAAAAATCCATTTTAAAGCTATTCCTTTCGCAGATATTCTGTATAAGATAAAGGAATGCAGATGCCACAAAGGTTAATGTGCTGGAGTGTGTCATCGCAATAAGCGAGTTCGAACTCTAGTCGGGCCATTACGTTTACTTTCAGCCAAATACGCTTGAGAAAGGTATGGAACCTATTTATCTCCCTAACTATGCGTTATAAATATCACTATCTTTTTACAAGGATGACTTAGGCATTAAATAACCCATGAAGCTTGATATGCCATTAAACAAAGAAATCACACCATTATTATTTTGGCTTAGTGAGTAGAGTGTTCGCCAATGGTCCGAGGGACCAGGGTTCAATCCCGGGTTGCGTCACACAAAAAACTTTTAAAACGGTACTTGATACCTCCTTGCCTAACACTCAGTGATATAAGTTACGTATAAAGGGTAAAGTGGAGCAATCCAGGGAAAGTAGTAGCGCCCTCCCCTACACCTCAGTGTAATAGCTATTGAAAAGGGAGCCTTCTGGTCGCTCTCGACTAAAGGGAGACAACTTTATTTACTATTGCTAGTTTTACTCTATCTTACCAAAACTTATTTGGGGATGAATGTCTTTGGCAATAAATAACCCAAAAAAGTTGATATGCCATTAAATAAAAGAAATCAAGCCATCTGTATAAGACCTGAGAATATTTTGACGCTTTCCAAAAGTCATTTCTTGATTTCAGTCACACAAAAAACTGAAACATTTTTTTTAAAAGCTGAAACATTATTTTCTTTCTAACATGATACAATAAACCATTGCTGTGGTTGTAGAATACCTCCATTGCACCCCAGTAAAAGGGTTATACATCCCATTCTCTCCTCTATGGGCTGTAAGTGGTGACCCATAATACCAAAGGACAGAATTATGGGAGGCTGAACTGTCCGTTATCTAGGTACTAAGTGGCCGGTGACTTGTAACATTCCATTTCGGTTCTTACGTGGGTGGACTTGGCGGGTGGTCGGGTACCCCCGAATCGATTAACGGATGGTCATGTCAAGACCAACCATCAATATGATTAAAACACCCAACCCCTATTTTATCTTGCAGATGCTGCAAGGCTGTGGCTGAGGGTCAACCGCGTCGAGAAAAACAATGAAAATTATTTATATCAATGCGCATGAGGTTAATAAAAAATATTTCTACCAATACACATTAACTTTATGAAAATTATTTCTACCAATATATTTATAGACGTGAAGTAAATAAAAAATATTTCTACTAATATATTAATACACACGAAGTTAATGAAAATTATTTCTACCGATATATTAATACAGATGAATTTAATAAAAATTATTTCTACTAATATATCAATGCACACGAAGTTCATGAAAATTATTTTAAACAATATACTTATTAAGTATGCATATTATCTTTACTTATATATCGATACACATAAGTCATTTCTATTATTTATTTATATACATGAAAAAAAGTTAGCGACCGTAGTCAAGGGCAACCAGAAGTCTCCCTTTTCAATAGCTACTACACCGATGTGTAAGGGAGGGCGCTACTCCTTTCACTGAATTGCTCCACTTTACCCTTGATTCGTAACTTATATTTCTGAGTGTTAAGCAAGGAGGTATCAAGTACCATTTTTAAAGTCTTTGGTATGGCGCGACCTGGGATTGAACTCAGGTCTCCCGGACCACTGGCAAACTCTCTGCCCACTAGGCCAATGAGCCGGTTTCATTATATTGATAGACATGAAGCTTATAAGAATATTTCTACCAATATATTAATTTATATGAAGTTAATGAAGATTATTTCAACAACTATATTTATGTACATGAAAATCACATATACATCAAACCAAGGTTTAGCTCTGAATATCCCAGAGTAGTTGATATGCAATTAAACAAGATAACCGACCAACCAACCAGCCAACCAAATAACCAAACAACAAGATAAACTATGAATAAGTTATCGAAAAACATGGCTGTCGCGTTATCTCTAGAAGGAAGACATCAATGTTGAACAGAATTATTAAAGAACGATAATCGATTTTGGAAAAATCTTTGGCTTTAGGCAAGAAACCCGAGTAGCTCACAATGAATGCCTAAGGGCCAGTAAATAGCAGACAAACATGACTATTGTGCAAATTCATGTTAATATAGTGGCTGTGGTGATGGTCGGTATTGGTGCTGTACCATTCCATACATTTATAAAAATTGGTTTTGTCACAGACTTTAAAATCTTATTCAAAGTATTTTAAATAGAATTGTTCGATGATGACTTGTTTATAAATTTCTGGGGTCAGTAAAAGCCAAGCACCGTTTCCTTTTAGTAAGAAGATATTTCAGTTTAAATTTCAAGGTTAATATCCATTTAAAAGAAACACTATTCGGCACTATTATAGAATGCAGTTTATCACTTGGTTTCATTGTAGAATGCGGTCTACCAAACCGTTTTATTGTAGAATAGGGTCTATCATTTGGTTCTATTATAGAATGCAGTCTACCAATTGATTTCCTTGTAGAATGCGGTCTACTACTTCCATTTCCTTTGAAAATAAGTTGCAAGGCAATTAGAATATTAAAGATTAAAAACAGTTCGTTCCAGCCCAATCGTCTGGGGGTGTAGAATACACCAACTGCATTTATGCTAAGGGGCAGAATCCTCATCTTACAAATATCCTAGACATGACACTAAACAATCTGATGGTGAAGCTCCAATCCTAGAGCTTTGGGGAATGTAGAAAACCCTTTCATTGCGATTACTTCCAGGTCCACTCAGACCTGGAGTGAAAGTACCTTCTTGGCTCCCATCTGTTGATCAAATAGAACTTTTTAAGCATTTAACTGAATGCAAAAAATGAATAACGTTAAATTCAATTGTTAGTGTTATATAGCAATATTCGGAACCATTTAACTATGTGCAAACAAATGAGCTCTGACTCGTTTGGTTTGGTTTCTTTGTTTTAATGACATATCAACTTTTCTAGGTTATTTAATGCCAAAGCCATTCTCCTAGAGGAACAGTAGTGGTACTATTTAACCCATAGCTGGGAGGATGAGGGAGTTCATACCTTTCCCAAAGGTATTTGCCCGAAAGTGAACATAGTAGCTCGACGGGCGTACGAACTCACTTACTACGATTCCGCAGTCCATCGCTTTAACCATTACACCGCGAGGACACCCCTCTGACTCGTTTGAAGATGTTATCAACACAATATGCGTTTATGAATTATATATATATATATATATATATATGTATATATGTATGTATTTACCAACGCCTTCGCACGAGCAGGATATGACACAAGGTCAATTCTTAAGCAGAATTTAACAGGTTTGAATTCAGAGTTTCCTTTCTCCTAGACTGACTGCCTAACCAAGGCTAAAAGACCAGTCTGTCCTACTATTTACCAAGAGCTAGAGGAAAATTGATTCATACCCGTCAAAGGGTATTAGTGCCATGTGAAAGCCTTGTCTAATATTTGAACTCGTATCACCGTATCAATTTCCTATGATGATAACCACTACACCACGGACACTTTGCATATATTTAACATATGTAGAAAAAAGATTTATATTAGATAACCCCTAAGGGTTGATGTGCCATAAAATACAACAAACAGTTTGCATATCTTGTAAATAGACAATAAAGAAGTTTTTGTGAGAATTTTCCGGCAAAAAAAAAAAAGTCATTGTGAGATTGTAGTACTTCGACCGGCATTCCTTTCTCTCTGCCAGTCTTTTTCAAAATTTTTATTTTGACCTCCAGCCGTGATCGTTCTATTTCTTAAATGTGTGCACCCGTATTTGGATTAACAAAGTAAGCTTGGTGGTTTAATGTTACATCACCATAGCCTATATAATTTAAATAAGGGTAGGCTAGCCATTCATCATACCTAAGAAAATTGCATCCAAAAGTATGGTTTGGTGGTGGTGTTATATTGTCATACGCATCTGCATACATGCAGCATCATAACGACACAATAATTAAACAGACGAGCGAAGACTTCTTTAACAAAATATGTACCTCTCACTTTATTTGTAACGGCTCGAAAAGGTTATTCGAGGTTTTATGGTGAGAGGGAGTTGGAGACCGAACAGAACTGCAATATAGTGACCCCCACTCTTATGGCCGTCAGCGTTGTGTCTTTTTCGTTCTCCAGGGCTGCTCAACCGGAGGCCCAGGGGCCTACTCTGCTGACTTTCTCTACTACATCTTGTTAGCAACTTCTCTGGACCCCAACTCATCAGGGGCCCTAAGGGCCCCTTCGTCCTGATGTGGCTTTCCCTACCAATCTCGTCTATAACTCCGTCTCCAACTGTCTGACTTTTTGTCTGGACCGAGTTATATAATAGTTCAACGCCCACTCAATCTTTGGAATAGCATGTTTGATCGTCATCAAGCGGAAATAACTGTCATGCAGTTTAGAGGTCACTCTCTTCCGGTGCATCAGTCTATGAATGTACCATGGGAATTTTAGCTTGTCCCATTTTGTTAGCCAATTTCCGCCCACGCGATATTCTCTCATAACTGCCATTGGAATGTGTCACTTCCTTACGGTGCATCACCTTGGAATGGCAAGTTTGGCTGGGTCGAAGGTCAAAATACAACAGTGTTTTATGGCATATCAAATCTTGTGCGTTATTTCTTGCCAAATCCAGATTTTTTATAATTCATAAGCGATGAGTTTGTAGGTAACATTATTTTTAAACGAGCCAGTGTTCCTTTATCTACTTAGTTAAATGGTTTCAATTATTGTTATATAACACTAATAATTCTATTTAATATCAACAATATGGTTTGGATGTGCTTTATGGCATATCAACACATGTGGGTTATTTATTGACAAATCCTATTTATATAGCTATATCTATCTAGCTCTCTCTATATGATTCGTAAACGAATAGTTCGTTGGTAACATTATTTCTAATCGAGTCAAAGTTCATTTGTTTGTACACAGATAAATGGTTTCAATAATTGCAACCCACATAAATAAATCTATCTAATATTAATCATTTGTTTGCACAGAGTTGAATGGTTTCAAGTACTGCTATCAAACACTATTGGTTCTATTTTCACACATTTAAATGGTTTTAAGTAGTTCTGTTTGACCCCTAGATGGGACCCTAACAGGTACTACCACTCTGGGTTAGACTGGGCCCAAGATTAATGGCAATGAAAGGTTACTCCACATTCCCTAAAGTTCCATAACTGGAGCATCACCCTCAAATTTTTCGTGTCATATCCCTGACCCTCGGTGCAGAGGAAGAGACTCTTACTTTTCTGCAGACCTTCAATACTGCGGTAGACGATATATTTTAATAACACCTTATTTTCTTCTCCCCAAATTTATATTTTCAGTTAAAAGAATATTTTTCGATATTTAAACCTGATTACAAATGAACATTTTAATTCTATTTTCAAGATTAAAATACAATTAACGAAAATGAATATCGGATAAAATATTTAGCAAATCTTATGTGAGTGGGAGGCGTGTGCTAAAATCTTATGAGAGTGGGAGGCATGCAGTGAAAAATATTTTGCCAAAGGATAAAAAAAGTTTCATTTTACGCAACTACGTAAGAGTTTAGGTTATGTTTTTTGGGTTTAATGGCATATTATCCCTTGATTGTTATTTAATGACAAATACTGTTTATACATGTGTGTGTGTGTGTGTGTGTGTGTGTGTGTGTGTGTGTGTGTATGTATACACATACAAGTGTGTATATATAAGTATGTATGTATATATGTATATACACACACACATTTATATGATTGTTATTTAATGACAAATCTTATTCATTCGACACAAACCCACAAAGTGATTTTGTGACAACCAACACTGTTATAATATATATATATATATATAAAGATGTACATTCACACATATACATATGATAGTTATTTAATGACAAATCTTGTTCATATACATATATAGAGAGAGGTATATATGAAAGTAAAAAATGAAAATGAATTCGACAATATATTAGATTAAATTCTCTTAAGATTACCTTGTTTTTCAATTTTCTCTCTCTCTCTCTCTCTCTCTCTCTCTCTATATATATATATATATATATATATATGTAAATATACATGATTGTTATTTCGTAACAAATCCTGTTTATATAACATATTTCATTTGAAATAACAATTTTAGGATAAGAAATAAACACTTCTGGGGATGGCCAAATACTTTTGACTGGCTGTGTACCTCCATATATATATATATATATATGTATATAATGATTTGTAAATGAATAGTTTGCAGGTAACTTTATTTTTAAACGAGTCGTAAGAATTCATTTGTGTACACACAGTTAAAAGGTTTCAATTACTTCTGCTTAATAATAATAATTTTATTTATCCAGTATTCCTAACTAGTACAAACAACTTACCCCACACATCTCTATGTTTTCAGATAATTAACAATAATCCCCAGTAAAAGATTTAACAGTTCTAATTAACGGACAGATGGAAACCTAACAGATGTACTACCTCTACGGTTTAGAGTGAACCTGGGAGTAATGGCAATCAAGGAGTACTCCTTATTTTCCAACCCTCCAGGATTTGAGCCGAACTATCAGATACAATTTAGCGTCATGAGTTTTCAGGATTTAGAAATAAAAGCGGTTAAGTGTATCTTTTATCAGGGTATTTTTACCCAACCCCTTCGCCATGGGCAGGATGTAACTCAAGGTCAGTTATAAGTAGAGTACAGCTGGTTTCAATTCGGAGTTTTCCTTCAAGACCAGTTACCTTACCAAGGCTGAATATAATAGGTTTGGTTTGGCTTGGCTTTATGGCATGTCAACCTTTGTAGTTTATTTAATTCTAAATCCTCTTTATATATATTTTTTTTTTTCTTTAAGAATAACCAAAGACCGGTTACTTTTGGATTATAAATTTATTTCCATCATATTATGTGTTTCTGATGTAAACCAAAAAACACGGAGAAAAATTTAACAGGACTTGTTCAGATCTTACGGATAAAATAAAACAGAATAGATACGGGAGGGGATGGAAGAGGGATGGAGAGTTATCTCCTCGTTTTTTCTCACTTCCGTTTTTTTATTTGTTTATTTATTTTTATTTATTTAATTTTACTGTCGGTTGGAATTGTAGTAATTTAACATTTTTTATTTTTTTGCTATTTATTTTATTTATTTTCTTTTTTAGCTAAGTTCGATAATTAACTTTTTTTTATGTTTTTCTATAATAACTTTTTCGTAAGGGAAATATTAATACTTATATTAATTTCGAGCCTATTTCCTCAGTTACCTATTTTTGTCGTGTACGTATATCAGATATATATATATATATATATATATATATATATATATATATATGTATAATTTCTAAACAAATTTTGTTGATAAAATTCTTAACGGAGCCTAAGCTCTTTCTTTTACACACAGTTGAATGGTTCCAGGTATTGTTATGTATCACTAACAATTCAATTAAAATATCAGTCATTTGTTTACATGCAGTTAAATGATCAAACAGTTCTATTTCAAACAATTCAGTTTAGTATAAGTCATTTATTTGCTCACAATTTAAATATCAAACAGTTTTATTTGACCCATAGGTATGACCCTATCAGATGCTACCACTCTGGGTCAGAGTGGACCTGAGAGCGATGGCAACTAAAGGGTACTCCACATTCCTCAAAGATCCAACATTACTGGAGCTTCACCATCAGATAGTTTAATGTCATATCAGGACATTCATTGGGGGATGGGTCTTATCCCTCTGTAGAGATTCAGTCGGTGTATTCTACTGCCCCAGTCGACTGGGCCACTAAATAATATAGTCTGCTCCACTATTTACTCCTTGGAATAAGAGAAGATATGGATTCATGTTGTATTGTTGGCATATTTTCTGTTGTTAAATTTGAATTTTTGGTTGTAAGATCTCCTTTTCTCACTCAGTTCAGTGGCATCTATATCTATATCTCTTATTATTGTTATCTTTTTCATTTTTGACAGAGACTTCATATATATATATATATATTAGAAATCCATCTGATGAGCTTGAAAAAGCGAAAAAAATTATTATGGAATACAATTTCTATTTTTTTTTGTAATTCATCCCCAAATAAAACCAGCTCATTGGCCTAGTGGGTAGAGTGTTCCAATATCCCGGGAAACCAGGTTCAGTTCCTGGTCACGTCATTCCGAAGACTTAAAAATGGTACTTGATATCTCCTTGCTTAACATTATAAGGTACGTATCAAGGGTAAAGTGGAGCAATCCGGGGGGAAGGAGTAGCGCCCTTTCCTACACCCCGGTATGTAGCTATTGAAAAAGGGAGACCGCAATTGCAAACTTTATATATACATATATATATATATATATATATATATATATATATATATATATATACACTTGGGAAAGGTATGAATCCAACTATTCTCCCTTCAGCTATGAGTAAGTAGTTGGGCAGACTGTGCTTTTTAACCTCGGTATGGCAGTTGGTCTAGGAGAAGGAAAATTCTGAATTCAAATCTGTTAAACTCTTTTAAAAATTGACCGTGCGTCACTTCCTGCTCGTGCGGAGGTGTTGTACATTATATATTTCAGGCTGAGATTGGTGTATGACACCAAGTCTTTCAGATGTGTTCTGGCTTCCGATTAACACATACACACACACACATAAAAATAAACGAATAAAAAAACATCCCAGGGGTGGCGACCTTTCGGCGGCCCCTTTTCCAAGTTACTACAGAGGAGAAAACTTTGATTGTAGTCGCAGGACCACGTCTCTTTTGTCCATGCTCTTGTTGACCCGTATTTGGCTCCTCCGTTCAACTGACCACGTATTGAATACTGCAACCAATGTGTTGTAGTCAAGTGCTCTTCCCTAGCCCGACCCCCACAAACGCAGAATTAATTGGTATTGGGCGTGTCAGAAAATGCTTCCTAGGGACATCAATTAAATGAATTATATTCCCCAACTGCCACAAAGAAGATGTTTGACTCTGCGACTTGAGTCAGCCCACCAGAATTTCACGCCTCTTCCACTTTGTTGAGTAATGCAGCGTCGCATTGACCAAATACAATGATTTGCCGGCGATTACACTGAGAAATTCTTTTTTTAAAATTTTTTTTTATCTTTCTTGCACTTATACTTTTGTTTGAATTGAATTAAAGGGAAGTGTTTGCAGATTTTTAGTTAAAAAAAAAAAAGAACAAAGAAATAAGTTGGACATTTTTCTTTGTCTTTTAAAAAGACATATGAAAATACTTAACTTTTCTTTGTTGGCGGTAAATGCTTCGGGCCAGGCAGCCACTTTTTAAGGAACTTTGTCGAAGTTAAATTAAAGATTGAATATGGTATTTAAATTCACATGGGATCTTCGAGATGAAGAATTATTAATATTTACTCCTTGAGAGTTTTTCACACCAGCTTTAGCTGAAAGTTTCTTCCTGGAGGTTGTGTGACAGCAAATCTCCTCAAGTCTCCAGGACTCTTCTCAGTATTCAGGCTGATCTTAATGCTATAGTCTGAATGGTGTTTGCTTATCCTCTTATTTCCAAGTTTTCCAGTCCTTTTACCAATCCTTTGGGGATTGTCTCAAATGCAACATCCACAACTGGTATCACAATCAATTTCATGTTTCATAGATTTTTTTAGTTATCTAGCAAGGTCGAGGTAATTATTATTATTATTATTATTATTATTATTATTATTATTATTATTATTATTATTATCATAATACCAGAGTTATCTGGTAGTCTTTTACTGAGTGGCAGCACGTATCCTCAGGACTCTTCTCAGTATTATGACCGTTCTTAAGAATCCTATGGTCACGATTCATCTGATATGCTCTCCAGTGTTTTTTTCTAATTTCTTGTGGATTGTTCCTAGTGCACCAACTATAATTAGTATCACTGTCATCCTCATATTTCACAGATTCTTAAGTTCGCTGGCAAGATCAAAGTATTTGTTTATCTTTTCGCTTTCTTTCATTTTGACTCTGGTACACTGGAACAGCAAAATCCACCAGAGGAAAAATTCTTTGTTCTTATTTTTCTCGGAGAGCTTTCTACACCAGCGTTTGCAGATGGTTTTTTTTACAGAAGTTTAAGTGACAGCAAGTCTCCTATGTCTCCTGTACTCTTCTCTGTAAGCTGGTCGATATTAATTATACAGGATGGGCTCGATTCGTCTTTTGATTTCTAACTCCACTTTCCAACTCTTTGGGGATCGCTCCAAGTGTATTACTTACAATTGGTATCACCGTCACTCTTATGTTCTACCGCTTTCTTAGTTCTCTGGTAAGGTCCAAGTACTTCTCTCTTTTTCACTTACTTTGATTTTCACTCTGTCGTCCGCTGGAATGGAAAATTCCATTAAACGGCACACACTTTTTTGTTGTTGTTAATCTTCTCTTGCTCTGGTGTTCTGGCTGGGATTTGATGATCTGTTTGAATGTCTAAATCTCAGAGAATTTTATGCATTTAATTCTCCAAGACGGATTCTCTTTGAGAGTTTTTCACACCAGCTTTAGCTGATGGTCTTTCACTGGAGTGAGAGTGGCAGCAAATCCCCCGGACTCTTCTTAATAATACTGAAGTCTGGATAGTCTCCAATTGTCCTCTTGTTTGTAAATCTTCCACTCCCTTCACAGAGCCTTTGAGGATTGTTCCGAGTGTTACATATTGCCCCCCGGCCGAGCTGTCAAAATAAGAAATGCACCGGTGTAAATAACAGGTGCATCCGGTCGAAGATATCAGGGGATAAACTTGATTGTCGACAAGTTGAATCGAGTGCAAATGTGACGCTCACAAGAAGTAGGTGGGTTTTGAACAATTATATAACCCTGGTGCGACAGGAAGTCAGTCAGTTGGAGAGAAGATGCTAGAATGAGAAACATGTCCCAGCAGAGGTTGGGCCCCAGGCCCCCGTTTGAGCAGCCCAGGAGAACGGGAAAGAAATGCTGTTATAGCCAGAAGAGTGGGGGTCAATATGTTGCAGTTCTGTTCAGTCTCCAACTCACCTCTCACGGATAATACCTTTAGTAACCCTTTCGAATCCTTTCGAATGAAGTAAGAGGTATATTTTTTCTAAAGAACTGTGTCCGCTCGTCTTTATTGTGTTGAATATGTTTCTGCATGCATCTGCATATGAGTATGCAACACGAGTACTTCAATTACAATTGGTATCTCCGACACCTTCATATTTCATAGATTTTTTTTAGCTCTCTAGCAAGGCCTAGATACTTCTCTCTCTTTTCGCTTTCTTTTATCTTTACTCTGTGACCCGCCAGGACAGCAAAATCCGCTATTCGGCAGGTTCTCTTTTTTCTGGTGACTATCACCAAGTCTAGTCGCCTGGCCGAGATTAGGTGATTTGTTTGTAACTCGAAATTCCCGAGAACTTTGTGCGTCTCATTGTCCGGGACGAATTCCGGGTTGTGCATATACCACATGTTTGTATGATCAAATTTTTATTTGTTGCACAATTCCCCGTGGACAATCTTCCCACCTAGTCTTAGAATCTCCGTTTTCCTCACATCCTAAGCCTCCACCCAAAAAAACAAAAAACAAACAAACAAGTAAACGAAAGAAGGTACTGTTTTTACTGTTTAATTAATGGGCTTTCTGAAATTCTCTTAATTTCAGAAAGCCCATTAAATAAACAGTACAAATAAAAGGGCACCTCCGGTGGTGTTATGCTAGACAAACAAACCTTCACAAGTGAGTTTGAGTCACATTGGGTGTCACATTGGGTGCCATATTTGTGCGATGTCCAAGCAAAAAGCTTAGTGAATTACTACACTACAAATAAAGAGAGCAAGTACGTTGCATAATATGACCTCAACCAGTCGGAGGTTACAAAAAGCAAAAAGAGACACTTTTTAAGTTCAAAGGCAGTTCTTTATGAGAAAAACTTCTCAAAATGACTATTTACTGTCCAAGTTGTAAATTAGTTAGATTTAGCTCACGGGCAATAATTACAATCATTCATGAGAGGAGTGAGTCACTGTGGCGTCGTGGTTAACGTACTGGACTGTGACATTGTAGTTTGATCTCCAGTTGTACTATTACGTTCACTTTTGAACTTATGCCCTTCGGAAAGTACTGAATCCCAGTTATCCTCACCAACCATGGATTAAAACATAATTTTACTGTCCTACAAGAATAGCTTTGGCATTACATAAGCCACGAAGGTCTATATGCAATTAAACAAAGAACACAAACAAACCAAACATTGAAATGGGTTTGGTTTGATTTCCTTGTTTAATGTCATATCAACCTTTGTGGGTTATTTAATACCAAATAGACGTACTCTGGTAAACGGGAAAGGAAGGAGTGGCCTCTATATAAACCCATACAAAACTGAAAACCATTCGACGACCAACACACACGAGTCAGTTCAAGTCTCATTGACTCAATGCACATGGCTTTGTGCCACATACGTTCTATGACGAAAGCAGCATGCTAGAAACATACATGTATGTAAAAATGAAATAAATTAATTATTCTTTTAAAAAATGCTAATGTCTTCGAGGACCTATTCATTTAAAAATATTTTTCTCTCTTTGGATCGACAACGAAAAAAATATATACAGAAGGCGTTTGTGGTATAAAGAATAACGTCATAGAAGATGGACACAATGACCTGAGCCAAAATCCTGGACAAGGCTAATTTCATTTCACAAAGCGCTAATGCCCTTGAGAAAGGCATGAATCTGACTACTCTCCCTCCTGGGTAAATAGTAGGGCAGACTGGGTTTTTCAACCTTGGTATGGCAACCAGTCTAGAAGAAAGAAATCCCTGACTTCAAATCTGTTAAAGTCTGCTTAAAACATTGACCTAGTGTCGCATTTTTCTCATCCAGAAGCGTTGGTAAATCACACACATACACTCACACACTCACACACACACACATATATATATATAAACAGGATTTTGTATTAAATAAGTCAAAAGGGTTGATGTGCCGTTAAACACCAACCAACCCACTAACCTTTCTTGTAACGAAGTGGTTGCTTAAATACATTCATACTAAATTTGGAAGCTCTGTATCAAACCGCTTGTCTTTCTACAAAAGGGAAAAAAGACTATTCCTACTGATGATATAGATTACGATTTTATGTATTTGGTAGTCAGGTAGTAATTAACTAAGCTTTTTGCTTAGATGTGGCACAAGACCCAATGAGACTCGAACTCACTCTTGCAGGCTTGCTAATCAAGCTTGCTAACGATTACACTACACGAGGCGTAATATTTGGTAGTCAGATAGAATACTGAAGGAGGCGGAAGATTTTTGCGGTAAGGCGAAGTTCCTTGTGTTTAAGGCCTGCCTTCTTGAAGACTAGTATTTGAAAAATTGAAATACGGGTTTTTTAGCTTTTCTCGATATCCACACAACCGTTATAGACGCAACTGTCTCGACCACCAAACAGTACCACAAATATTGGTTAGATAGTACCTCTGTTGTTTTTCTACTACGATAGCTTTGGCATGAGATAACCCACGAAAGATGATATGCCATTAAATAAAGAAACCAACCAACCAAGCAGTACGGTTCTATACTAGAACAATCATAAATTCTGAACTGGTGAGAATTCAGTTTTTATCAGTGAACTTGTTCTTAGTTCATAGGCACCAAAACCATTTCTTATTTCTGTAGACCATTTTGAGGCATTTGATCGTTGGCCAAGGAATTTAGGATTTTGATAAGATTCCAGACTCTGCAGCTTCCTGCCGGACAATGTTACCATTTGGGTATTTGTGGTCTCTTTTAGAGTCTTCGAATATTTGCATCGGTTTTGCTTGTTTTTGTTTTCTTTGTCGGTGTCAAGCCTGGGGCTAAAGGAAGAACAATGGCATTTCTTTTCCGGATTTCACCACAGTATAACCAATTCTTTGACATCAGTTTCCTCGCTTCAGCAGCTGCAGTTATCAAAACTGTCCTTCTGGTGCCGATAGCCATTTTTATGGCTATTCGTGTTTTGAATTGTGATAATTATTTTGGCAAAGTTTTAAATTAGCGCGAATTTATTCATCAATTCAAAACAAAAAAAAAAAAAAGAAAGAAGTCAAAAGAAATGTCCAGGCGCAATGGGATGTGACTTGGCATTGTAAAATCAGACAAAATATATATATATATATATATATACAGAGTGCGATGAGTCAATTGTCGCCTAAATTACTCAAAAGTGAAAATAACAGACATTTCACTTTATCTGATATATTTACCAAAATTACATGAAAATGTCTTCAAATTGATTAGATTTATTCAAAGAAATCGCTATTAACTTCGAGTACGGCCTCTTGACAACTTCGGAATATCCTGAAAATCTTTCTGAAGATCCCTTGGTTTAAATAGGTAAATGCTGCTGGTATCCTTGTCCCCAGTTTTTCTTTGGTGTTGAACGGAGTTTTGTTGGTCTGTGTACACCATATATGATAATCAAGGGAAGGTGGGCAGCTAGATGTTAGGAGTGATGGGGTGGCAGAAATTTTCTCTGAGCCAAACCTGGGTTCTGCTGCTTGTGTAGCATGGAACAGAGTTCTATTGCCAAACGTAATATTTTCTAGCAGCCACCGTCTCGATCCAGGGCAGCACTGCTTCCTTCAGGAACAGGAAATTGGTCTCTGTGTAAAGTTTGAGGACAAGGGGAACGTGAATGGAAGCATATATTACCAACACTAGTGACCACTCAAACACCATGATGTCGACTGGTTGTTTGGTTTTCATCACTATGAATATGAATTTGTCCACAGATTAACACCCCAAAAACTCTGAAATCTTGGAATTGGTGCTTCCGGTGTGAATGTCAAACAGTCAATCATGCTGTTTTCAAATTTCTGAAAGAGTGATTTGCGTTATGGCGCTACTTTCCTCACAGACAACGCCCATGTAACTTTAGTTTGCCGCACAGTAGACAAAACAAGAAAAAATAAAACTCATTGCGATAAATTGATAATGTAACATACCCATACATGAAATGGGAAACGTAAATATTCATACCGGTACGCAAAACGTTCATAATGTCCGTAACGCACATATATAACATAGAACATAGGAATCCCGATACACGAAAAACACTTACGACTTTTTAGTTCAGGTACGAAACTTTTTATAACCTTTGAGTCTAAAGGTTCTTCGACATTAGGAGAGAGATACACATTCTTTCTATTCTGGCTTTTCCATCTGCCCCTCATCTCGTGCGGCGCCCGTAGCGCACAAATTCGTCTGGCCTCTGCGAGCCCCGAAAGTAGACCCTTCTCGTTCGGTGTCTAGTTCTCAACTCACTGACTTTTTCCAAATCCCCAAAATCCTCCGCGCGCGCTTCCGGTGCATGACGTCATTCACATCCACTTGTCAACCTTTCTCTGGGATTTTTATTTTGACATCTGTGAATGACACATTCTCCCCGCACGCGCGTCAACACCTTCGCTCAATTTTGCACTTAACTAACCCATGTGCTGAGCCGAAAGGTTCTCAGCCTAACTAAACATAAAGGCACGATATATAAAACGAAATCCCTCGGCCATTAGATTACAATAATTCAAAATGGCGACAATTCACTCATCGCATCCTATGTATATGATAACAGCTGTCCCACATATTCAGCACATTAAAAAAGTATGAACAGATAAAAAAAAAAGCAAAGAAAATAGTATATAGCTCCTTTTGAAGCTAAATACTTAATCACAAAAGGTAGATTACATAGCTACTATAAAAATGAGAACAGACTCAATATCACCAAGTCCCGTTGACAGCATGGGGTTCTTTAACTCTGGCAAGTCCTCTAGATTGCATCCGGTATCCACACAGAGCTAATGTAGATAAGTTTTTGCTAGTCAGCCAGCAATGCTCATCGAAGCAATATCCCTCGAAAACTAAAAGGAATATTCCACGAAAGAAAATGTACAACAAAATAAATGAAAAAAGGGTCACAATAAGAATTAATCAACTATAAGAAATCGTGTGAATGAAATGGGATTTGCATAAAGAAACGCTGTACGAAAACCAGCAATAATAAACAAACATAAAAAAATGACGTTAAAGTTAGCTCGAGAAACGATCATGTGGACTATTGGATGAAAGTGATATTTATTGTTGAATCAAGAATCTGCATTAGCCGAGGTGATGATGCTAGAATCTTTGTCTTCTGCTGTTCAAATGAAACACATAAAAGATGACTGTCAGAAGAGAACAAGAAATTTCCCAACTTATTCATAACGTTGTATGTCATTTCAAGGACATAAGAAATAGCAATGATTACATAAACAATCGGTATAAATCTGTGCATTGAAATCCTGGATAATTTTCTCATTCCATCAATAGAAAAATAGTTCGGTCGAGATGACGATAATATATCTTATCACTGAGAAAAGAGGATTAAAGCTTTTCTTCAGAAAAAGTTATCTAAAATCAATGATATGGCCAGCGGATGTAAATCCAATCAAATATTTAAGTGCAAATATTTATAAAAAATGGTCTATGAGAACGGTCTATCACCCTCCCCCAATAAAAAACAAAAACGAACTATTAAATGCCATTCGGGAAAGTTGGAACCACTTTGATTGAGAATATTGTTTTAAATTAGGGAAATCCATACCTGAAAGAATTAAGATTGTTAGAAAATTCTAAATATTAATTCTAATTTTTTGTTAATGAATTCCATCATTTTTTCAGCAAAGGCCAATAACATGGCCCGCTAACGATGTGGAACTAAATCCAATTGAAAATTTATGGTGGAAATTTTTGAAAGAAAAAAAAAGTCCATGAGAAGGTTCTCTCGATCAAAGAAGATCTAATAGCGACCATTTGGAAAAAGTTGCAATCACTTTGGTAAAGAATATTGTTTTATATTAGTGAAATTCAGGCCTGAAAGAAATAAGATTGTCATAAAATCTCGAAGAGGGGCAACTAAGTATTGATTCTAATTTTTTGTAAATGAATTCAATCATTTTTTTCTATATTGGATTATTTCATGATATTTTTCTTCGACTTGGAAAGAATCAATAATTTCATCTAGTTTCTTAAAGGTATGATTACAAAAGATGTATAGTAAGCGGAGTGGGGACATTAATTTTTTCGTTATTAAGGATGGGTATGAAGCTTCATGTTTTCCCCTTCCAACAGTAGAAAATTGACAGTAGACACTTATTATCAACACAATGAATAGTTACAGACTGAAAGTCAAAAGACAATGTTACTTAATAGATTGCCAAATTTGTTTACTGATAGGTAGTGTACGTAATTTGAAAAACCGTTAAACGTGTGGAAAAAACAACGTATATTAATCTGTATGATTGAGAGCTACTGAACCTGAGGTCAATCTGAAAACGCAGCTGTAACTGGATAGTTTTAATCATATGACCAAAATGGTTCTAAAGTTTAGAAAATAGTTTGAACAGTTAATCAGTTACCAAGAGGGTGTTTGATTTCGATCATAATCGTAAATCCTCGTAAAGGTTGCAATGAGAGAAATGTATGTATTGTAAGAAATAAAACACGTGCGCTTAAGAATGGTGTATGTGTTGTAGTTATTCAAGCAAAGAAGAATTAAGACGTTTGGCATTACATAAGCGAATAAAAACAGACAAAACATTTAAGATATGAAGAAGACGACTCTAACAATAAAAATGTGGCGACAGATGTTAAACAGTGACAAAAAAGACAACAGATATGACACGGTGACAACTTTGGTAACAGATGTAACAGGGTGACAAAGATGGTGACAGATGTGACATGGTGAAAAAGATGGTGACAGATGTGACACGGTGAAAAAGATGGCAACTGATGTAAAACGGTAAGAAAGATGGTAACAAATGTGACACTGCAGAAAACATGGGACGGATGTAAAACGGTGAAAACGATGGTGACATATATGAAATGGTGACAAAGATGGTGACAGATATAACAGAGTAACAAAGATGGCGACAGATGTGACACGGCGAAAAACATGATGACAGATGTAAAACGGTAAAAAAGATGGCGACAGATATGACATGGTGGCAAAGAGGGCGACATATTGACGCGGTGACAAAGATGGCAACAGATGTGATACAGTGACAAAGACGGTGACAGATATGGCATGGTGACAAAGACGGCGACAGATATTGCATGGTGACAAAGACAGTGACAGATATGGCATGGTGACAAAGACAGTGACAGATATGGCATGGTGACAAAGACGGTGACAGATATGGCATGGTGACAAAGACGGTGACAGATATGGCATGGTGACAAAGACGGCGACAGATATGGCATGATGACAAAGACAGTGACAGATATGGTATGGTGACAAAGACAGTGACAGATATGGCATGGTGACAAAGACGGTGACAGATATGGCATGGTGACAAAGACGGCGACAGATATGGCATGGTGACAAAGACAGTGACAGATATGGCATGGTGACAAAGACAGTGACAGATATGGCATGGGGACAAAGACGGTGACAGATATGGCATGGTGACAAAGACGGCGACAGATATGGCATGGTGACAAAGACAGCGACAGATATGGCATGGTGACAAAGACGGTGATAGATATGGCATGGTGACAAAGACGGCGACAGATATGGCATGGTGACAAAGACGGTGACAGATATGGCATGGTGACAAAGACGGTGATAGATATGGCATGGTGACAAAGACAGTGACAGATAAGGCATGGTGACAAAGACGGTGACAGATATGGTATGGTGACAAAGACAGTGACAGATATGGCATGGTGACAAAGACGGTGACAGATATGGCATGGTGACAAAGACGGCGACAGATATGGCATGGTGACAAAGATATGGCATGTTAACAAAGATGGTGACTGATGTGACACAGTGACAAAGGTGGTGACATATTGAAACGGTGACAAAGATGGCGACAGATATGGCATGGTGATAAAGATGGTGACAGATGTAACACAGTGACAAATACGGTGACAGATATGACATGGTGACAAATACGGTGACAGATATGACACGACGACAAAGGAAAGAGCGCAGAATGAACTGACTACTAACAGAGAAGAAATGTAAAGGGATGGGTAAGAAATAAACATAAGTCTTTATAAAGTGGATGCATAAAGGGTCTATAAGAGCAAGTTTAAAAAAGCTATCAGTTTCCGATTGTAAACGATTTATACACTGGAAAAATAACATTGTATGAATTTTATGTACATTTAACAAGCATTTTCACTAAACATTTGTTGAAACTATATCAACATTTGTGGGTTATTTTATGCCAAGACATCCTTGTCGAAGGACAGTTGTCGTGCTATTTAACCCAATTAGAGAATAAAGGGGTTCATGCCTTTCCCAAGGGTATTAACCAGAAAGTAAGAGGTGCCCGTGGTGTAATTGTTATCGTCGTAGGAAACGAACACGGCGACACGAGTTCAAATCCTGGACGAAACTCATTGCATTTCACATAGCACTAATACCCTTGGGAAAGGTATGATTCCAATTATTCTCCCTCCAGCTATGGGTAAATAGTAGGGCAGACTAGGTTCTTCAGGCAACTAGTCTAGGAGAAGGAAAACTCTGAATTCAAACCTGTTAAACTCTGCTTAAAAAATTGACCTTGTGTCATATCCTGCCTGAGCGGAGGGGTTGGTAAATAGAATTAACCAGAAAGTAAATATAATGATGCAACTGGAGTTTGAACTCGCTTACTAAGATATTGTAGTCAAGCTCGTTAATCACTATGCCACAAAGACTTTCTCCGGAGGAATTTGAAATTTCAGTGAAGAGAGCAAAAAAACATTTCAGGGTCGATAAGTGATTTATGTTGAGCCTTGGTTGATTTTGGTTTGATTTCTTTGTTTAATGGCACATCAACCTTCCTGGGTTTATTGTTGCAACAAAACAACAGGTTATTGAATAAAAAACGGAGGTTGGAAATTAAATTGAAATCTTATATCATTAACAAAATACAATACTTGCCTGCGGCGTGAAGAAGGTAAACCACTGCTAGTGGTGAACTACTTAGTCACCATATTACGCTATTTGTTGCGTGCTGCATCAAACGGGAGAGTACGGACTAATGCCTTTTTTAAAGTGGGCCCGGACGCAGGGCCGTAGTCCAGACACGCCCGACGGCTCCAAAAATGCATCGACCCCCGTCAGCATTCTCCTAAAAAGGGGTGGCTCAGGCACCAGGCGATAAACCTAGCCCATCTAACGAAGGTTAGAGCCTGGGGGACGTCTTTCTGTTGATCGTGGAGGGTCCACCGCGTGACGCGAATGCTGGGTTTCCACGGTACCCATGTCAAGCAACCTCGACCGAGTAACCGCTGCAGCCAGAGACTGTCACCATGTTACCCCTTCTTACAATAGTGTCCAACGTATTTATGAGGATTGGTGCATACCCATTAATGTTCATAGGTATGTATCATCATCATGTCGTGCCGCTAGTACGGATATCGCTGACCCACTCTCGCCACTTCTCCTTATCATTCATCGCCTCTGGCTTGTCTTCAGGGCTACATCCTGTATCCTCACATAGCTGCTGTACGTATGTTCGAGCTGGTCGTCCTGCTTTTGCTTGGCCACATGCGGGGGTCCATAGGAGTACATCACCTATGAGCTCGTCCCTGCTTCCCCAGCAGTGTCCTGCGTGTCTGGTTCGTCTAACTTGGATAGTTTTCGTGATGGGAGGCAGGTGGCCGTATAGTTGGTGCCTTGTGGGGTGTTGCCGCCAGGACTTGTTCAATATTGCCCGCAACATTCTTGTGTAATTGCCGTCTAGCTTCTTCTCCACTCGTTTAGTAAGCGTCCAAGTAGTGCATCCATATAGCAATATCGACACGACCGCTGCCTGGAAGAAACTGCATTTCATTTTATCGGTTAGGTCTGATTTCCATATGATCGAAAGCCAAAACCATCCTCACAAAAGAACAGCTGTGATATAACGCCTAACTGGGGGAATAAGAGTGCATGCTTTTCCCAAGGTTCAAAATCGAAATTAATTGTGCAACTGCATATCGAACTCGTTTACAACGATGTCGGAGTCGAGAATGTTAGCCATTATACCACGTGGGCTCACCACTTGATCCAGTGGAATCGACAAGCACACATGTATAAAAATAGTTATCGCATATTTGGCAGTGAAGAGCTTATTTTTTCGATGGAACCATATAATGGACCATTTTTTTAAATATTTCAAATTGTATTTAGTTCCCGACAGTTCGCTGGCCATGACATTAGTTATATATGATATTTCCGGAAAAAAAGTTTTAATCTTCTTTTTTCCTTGATAAGATGTATTATCTTCAGGAAAAATGACTTCGTCTTGACCGAACAATTTTTCTCTCGATGGAATGAGAAAATTCTCCAGGATTTCAAAGCACGATTATATATAGATTGTTCAGGTAAAGACAGCTATCCTCCGTGTCCTTGAAATGACATACATGAATGAGTTGGTAAATTTACTCGTTTTTTTCAGGCAGTCATCTTTATATGCTTCAGAAAGTTATATGCAAAGAAAAGACATCTTAGATAAGAAATAAACAAAACTTATGGGCGTTCAAAAGTGTCTCTATTATTCATTATTCTCAATAAAAGATGCCTTAGAACGAAACAGCGTGAAGCGAAAGAAAGGCAATCGAAAGACCAACGTGGGAGTCGAAGCAATCATCGTCATCGCTCGTAGAATGCAATCCACCACTCGCAATAATTATGGGTGTCCTCGTGGTGTAATGGTTAAAGCGAGGAACTGCGGAATCGTAGTACGCGAGTTCGTACTCCAGTCGCGCTATTACATTCACTTTCGGGCAAATACCCTTGGGAAAGGTATGAACCTCCTTATTCTCCCTCCAGCTATGGGTAAATAGTAGGACGGACTAGGTTCTTCAGCCTTGGTTAGGCAACTAGTCTAGGAGAAGGAAAACTCTGAATTCAAAACCTGTTAAACTCCTTTTAAAAATTGACCTTGTGTCATATCCTGCCCGAGCGGAGGGGTTGGTAAATAGTACCACTCGCAATAATGAAGGCACAAGTTTAATGTTTGTGAAGTTAAGGATGGCAGTGGTTTGGTTTGGTTTTATAACATATCAACTATTGTAGGTCCAGATTTATACATATTACCAGTTCTATTTCAAACAATTCAGTTTAACATAAGTAAACAGTTTAGTTCTATTTTATCCATAGATAGGACCCAGTCAGGTGCTACCATTCCGAACCAGAGTGGACATGGGAGCGATAGCAATGAAGGGGTATTCTTCATTCTCCAAAGCTCCAGCATTACTGTAGCCTCGCCATAAGATTGTTTTGTGACATACCAGAACACTCGTTGCGGGGGGTGGTGTCTTACCCCTCTGCAGAGATGCAGCCAGTGTATTCTATATTCACAGCCGACAGGAGCAAGGATGGCAGAGTAGTTAGTATCACAGAAAACGGACCAGATAAGCAGAGTTCAAATTCTGGACAAGGATATTTGCATTTTACTTCACACAAATGCTCTTCAGAAAGGCATGAAGCCATCATTAAAAAAAAAAATTCCTGTGCTTATTTGCTGCCTTTTCCACTGTATTTGCCGAAATATGCTATCACTCTGGGACAAATAATGTAGTCGAAATTTTATCTCTTTGCCTAGATGCATTGATAAATTCTATCTTGTATCTCGAGTCGTCGGATTATTGCAGCGTTCCACTGAGTCAAGTGCTTTTTTTTTATAAAAATACAAAACTAAAAAAATGCAAAACAAAACAAAAAATAGGAAAAATAACAACAAAACAAAACAAAACATAGTAGAAAAAACGAAAAACAAAAACGTTATTTGTTTTATTCAGTTGTTTTTTGTTAATCAGTTGATTTTTTGTTTGTAGGTGGTCCACGGTTAGGAAAACACTTCTGTAACCTAATTGTTGACGATGATGATTCTCATTTAACGTGTTATTCTTTTTGTAACTACTTCGTAGAAACCATTTTCAAAAGTACCACTTCAATAACTGACACACCAATCAAAGCACACTCACCAATTAAAAGACCCTTCCAATAGAATGACTTTCTCACCTAAATTAAAAAAAAGTAATATCTAAGAAAAAAAAGACGATCGACGGATACAATTTAAAGCCCTTGAAAGCGGAACTTAGGGTAAATTCTTTATCAATTGGACTCTGACACAAAAAAATAAGAAAGCTAGAAAAAATTATGAAAAAGAAAAGCTCTGTGATCTTTAAATAAAATACTAGTTACTTCGTTGGATGATTGCTGATTGCATGGAACCCAGGGTCACTGAAAGTACCATGTAATATATATATATATATATATATATATATATATATATATATATATATATATATATATATATATATATGATAGCTTTTACTGTTCTGATTTATGAAAAGTTTAAGGAAAAATCTGATATATAAAGAATACTTACGATGTCCTATAAACATTGATACATTTAGTATATACCGTTTATGTGGAAAAGTAACTACAATCATCTGACAGAGATACTAGTCATGAGAAATGAAAGGCTTAAGGATATTAATCCTGTCATAGGGACCTCGAAAACCTTGACTAAGACCCACCCCCAAGAAGAGGCGCCTTTTCAGAAGATCAGAAGGAATGTGGAGTACCTCGTTATTGATATTAGTCCAAGGTCCACTATGATTTGGACTGACCCCATCTATACGTCAAATAGATAAGTTTAAAAATTATTCGGGAGGGTGTCCTTGTGGTGCAATGGTTAAAGCGATGCACTGCAGAATCGTAGTAAGCGATTTCGAACCCCAGTTACGCTATTAGGTTCACTTTCAGGCAAATACCCTTGGGAAAGGTATGAACCCTCTTATCCTCCCAGCTATGGGTTAAATAGTACCGCTACTGTTCTTCTAAGAGGATGGCTTTGGCATTAAACATCCTAAAAAGGTTGATATGCCATTAAACAAAGAAACTAAACCTTAAAAATTATTCGTATTCGATAGGGCCGAGTACAAAAAATCTTTTTAGAAAGTTCTTCTTTAAATATGAACCAACAATAAATGTGATTCTTTAATCCCTTAGTATACAATAAACCTTGACAGGTTAGCATGCCTTTAAATTCAATCAGTCTTCTGAAGGATATGATGTATTAAAAGTATAAGGAGTCCTACGATGCTTAATACATTTTACTGTGCATTTATATAATCTTTATACAGACTTTTAATTAGGGGACAGTAGCAAAGTGTCTAAATTGCTCGACTGCGACAACGTAGTAAGTGATTTCGAATTCCACTCGCGCTATTACGTTCACTTTCAGGCATGAACCCTTTTATTCCCCCAGCTACGAGTTCCATTATACAACTGAAATTTGATTTATTTCTAAATGTTTATTTCTAAATGTTTGACCATTTATTTGCAATGAATTCTATGGGTTCAATCATTCTTATCCAGTACTTATGGGGGAGGAGTCCCTGGGCAAGTGGTTAACGTAATGAACTGCAACATTGTTGTAAGTGAGTTCAAACTCCAGCCACACTATTACATTCACTTTCGGATTAATATCCCTGGAGACGTATGAACCCCTTACCCCACCAGCTATGGCTTAAATAATACAATGAATGTTCTTCTACAAGGATAGCTTTGGCATTAAATAACTTACGAAGGTTGATATGCCATTTAACAAAGAAGCCAAACCAATTTAAACCAGCTATCTTCACAGGTTTCTGGTATTCATAATATTGTGATTTATGTTTTTTATCCTCTCTATCCCAACCATAGGTAAAATCATTCCACGGCTGTTCTTTTAACAAGAATGCCTTTGGCATTAAATAACCCGTGAAGGTTGATATGCTATTAAATAAAGAAACAAAAACAATCTAAACAAACTATTCTGGTATTTATAGGATTGTTATTTTTTCTGGTTGGTTGGTTGTTTGGGTTTTATGGCATATCAACCTTTGTAGGTTATTTAACGCCAATACAGTTTAGCATAAGCACGCAGTTCAAATGTAAGTACTGTTTAATTGTGAAAAACATTTATATTTCAAGCTATTCAGGTTAGTCAAGCAGTTCTAATTCATCTAATTCAGTTTAGTATAAGTACAGATTTTGTTTACACAGTTAAATGTCAAAACAATTCCATATTAGACTAATCAGTTTAGTGTAAGTACAGTTTCAAGGTAAAAAATAGTTTTATTCCAAATAATTCAGTTTAGTATAAGCACGCAGTTTTAGTGTAAGTACGGTTTAATTGTCAAAAACATTTCTATTTAAGCTATTCAGTTTAGTCAAACAATTCAGTTTAGCATAAGTATGCCGTTAGTTCTATTTAGCCCACAGATAGGGTCCTATCAGGTGCTACCACTCCGGGCAAGAGTGGACCTAGGAGCAATGGCAATAAAGGAGTACTCTGCATTTCCCAAAGCTCCAGCATTACTGGAACATCACCATCAGATTGTTTAGTGTGATATCCAGATCACTCGTTGGGAGGGGGGTCTTACCCCTCTGCAGAGGTGCAGTCGGCGTATTCTACAGCCCCAGCCGATTGGGCAATGTTTTTTCTGTCCTCTCTATTCCTAGCTATGAGTTAAATAGTACCACCACTGTTCTTCAATAAGAATGGCTGTGGCATTAAATAACCTGCAAATGTTGATATGCCGTTAAAGCAAAGAAACCAAACCAAATATTACTTTAAATTCAAATTTTTAGCTTTAGTTTATGGATGTGGTAAGTCTTTAGCTAATATCTAATCAGTATTTCGCTAGCTAAAAAAGTGGAAAAACAGACTTGTTTACTTAAATTTAAACCACTTGGTTATTTAGTGACGTTCTTTGAAATCAGATGAAGAATGACTAAACGTCTAATGTCGTTTTTACTTTGATCTTTATACATCAGCAACAATGCATTGCCAAACATTGTGAGCTGGTAACGGGCAACGAATATACTCTTTGCTTGTTAATTCAATTGATGAAGATGCCAATAGGTCTCGGGTCTATTAAGATTGAGTTACAACAACAACAATAACAACAAAAAGACCTCTACCCCCACCAACAAAAAGAAAAAAATATATTATATCTATCAGAATATTAAGCTTACGATCAATTGTTGGGACTTGAGTTGATTATCTGTAGCGAAACGCATTCACTTTATTATTTGGTTATTAGAGACGAGTTCTGTGAAAAGAACCATTTTCGGTAATTATCTCTTCAGTTTCAGAAATAGTCTCACTGTTTAGAAATTATTCACTTTTGAACGCTATGGTTCCAACCAAGCACCAAGTAACCGTTTTCTGTTTTATTACTACCATAACTAATCCTTTATTGTAAATTGAATCGAAAAGTAATTTACAAAGTTATAGCTAGTTTACACACACACACACACACACACACATACACACACACACACACACACACACACACACACACACACACATATATATATATATATGTGTGTGTGTGTGTGTGTGTGTGTTAGACCATCATTAAACAAAACCCTAGTTGAAGTCAATATGGCGTAATGGCTAACGGGCTGGGACATTTTAGTTTATTGGTTGGGGTTTTATGGCATATCAACCTTTGGAGGTTATTTAATGCCAAATCAATTTTTATACAAATAAACAGTTCTATTTCAAACAATTCAGTTTAGCATATGTACACTGCTTAGTTTTATTTGACCTATAAATAGGATCCTATCAGGTGCTACCACTACGGGCCATGGGAGCGATGACAATGAAGCAGTACTCCGCATTTCCCAAAGCTCCAGCATTACTGGAGCCTCACCATCTGATTGTTTAGTGTCATATCTAGAACACTCGATGGTGGGGGTTCTTACCCCTCTACAGAGATGCAGTCGGTATATTATACATCCCTAGCCGACTAGGCAAGGTGACATTTTAGTAAGCGTGTTCAAACTACAGTCACGCTATTACTAGGGAAAGGTATGAGCTCCCTTATCACCCCCAACAGAGTTAAATAGCACCACTACTGTTCTTCTTTAAGGATGCCTTCGGCATTAAATAACCCACGAAAGGTTGATATGCCATTAAAACAAAGAGAGCAAACCAAACTGATCCTACCTTCTACACACGCAAAAAACACATTTATGTATGGTTGTAAATATATCCTCACATACATTAAATACACTCAATGCTCTTTAGGTGTATGCGTGTACGGGTGTGTGTATACACAAGTACACACATGTACACACATACACACCAGTTATCAAAACACACATTAATGGAAATTATATAGACATCCATTGAATTCCATAAAACTCACAGACATACACATTATTGGTTTAGTGGGTAGAGTGTTCGCCAATGATCCGGGAGACATGGGTTCAATCCCAGGTTGCATCATACCAAAGATTTTAAAATGGTAAAACCTCCCTGCTTAACACTCACCAATATAAGGTATGTATCAAAGGTAAAGTGGAGCAATCCAGGAAAAGGAGTAGCAACCACCCGTACATCTCGGTGTAGTAGCTATTGAAAAGGAGCCTTCGGGTCACTCGACTACGGTTGGCAACTACAACTACTAATACTACACACGCCAGTGGCTTAATGCGTAGAGTGTTCCCCAATGGTCCGGTAGTCCGGGGTTCAATCCCTGGTCGTCATACCAAAGACTAAAAAAATGGTACTCGATATCACCTTGCTTAACACTCAGCATTATAAGGTAGAGATCAAGGGTAAAGTGGAGCAATCCAAGGAATGGAGTAGCGCCTTCCCCTATACAACGGTGTAGTAGCTATTGAAAAGGGAGCCTTTGGGTCACCCTCGACTAAGGTCACCAACTTTACTTACTTTAACAATTAAGGTACCAACGTACATACACTAGACATAAGAAGAAGTAAATCTGAAAAGAGAGGGGGAAATGACAATGAAGATCATTAAGAAGATAACCAAAAATCATCTCGGACAATCAACTTTAATGGGACAGCCACAGACATTAAACCTGGAATCAACTGGAATGGACGAGAACAATTTTAGGAACCATCGTCCATTAAAAAGATATTCAACACGCAATCAACAATTCAAACTATTGAAGATAAACTCGTCTCGCATAAACAGATATGGAGGAATAATAATAATAATAATAATAATAATAATAATAATAATAATAATAATAATAATAATAATAATAAAAATAATAATAACCCGACGGTATATTAATCAACGAAAAAAAGAGAATATGCAGAATTGTGGACTTTGCTGTCCCAGCGGATCACAGAGTAAAATTGAAAGAAAGAGAAAAGAAGGATAAGTACCTTGACCTTATTAGGGAATTGAAAAAACTATGGAACATCTAAGTAACGGTTATACCAATTGTAATTGGTGCTCTTGGTACAGTCACCAAAGGATTGGTAGAAGGACTGGATGACTTAGAAATAACAGAACGCATGTTGACTATACAAACTAAAACACTGTTAAGAGCGGCCAGAATACTGCGAAGAGTCCTGGAGACTTGTGGAGAATTGCTGTCACTCAAAATCCTGTAAAAAAAAAAACAAACTCGCAAGTAGCAAAATAATAATAATAATAATAATAATAATAATAATAATAATAATAATAATAATAATAAAAACCCTAAATAGCAAATTTGTTATCATTTGCGAACCTTTTCATATATATATATATATATATATATATATATATATATATATATATATATATAAGCTTGACAGTGGGATTTTCGTACTCATTTTATGTTACGCCATAGCGATGCTGTGCCGGATGGAATTTTAAACCCATAGCAGTATCGATTTTCTATGCAGAACAACATCATTCAGACTTAATGCGACAAGAATACGACAAGATATGTTTTAATTAAAGATTCACCAGTCTTAACAAAATTCTGCAACAAACGCACACTGTGCACGGGTGTAACCTATGATCGTAAATGATCTTATTTTAAAAAATGGTTTGTAATTCGCAGGATGTAAATACCATTGGTACTTGCTTGAATTTACTTACTTGTATCATTCAAATTACGGTTTAAAATGTGGGAGGTATTTCCGTCGATATGTGTATATATATATATATATATATATATATATATATATATATATATATATATATATATATATACACGCACTATCATTTAGCACTTTTAGTTTTAGGAACTGCCGGTTCAGGAATTTGATTTTAAAACTGACGGTGTATATAATTCTGGATAAAGATCCTGTAACTTTTCTTTTTTTATGATGTTATGATTTTTTTCTGTTTTTTTTTTTTTTCACCAATAATAAACCTTTCCAACAAAATAGATATGACAGAACACTGTCAACATCACCTTCTTTACTGCACCGAGAAATTTTTCTTTACCTGAAATTCAATGTGTTTCCATTCTATTGACTGTCTTTTCAACTCAGGCTCGTATTGGCCAACAAATGTCGAGCCCATTTGTAAACATTTTTTAAAACTAAAACATGCTTCTCTGTATACATTACACATTATTTTGTAAATTTTCCAAGATTCACATTTCTCAGCCAGTAAAAATTTGATGAGAGACCTCATCGGAAGCCTGGAGTACTGTATTTGATTAGTTGCCATTTTGAATAACCTCAAAACCAATATTTTTGCGAGATTAACATTATTTTTACTATAAATGAATTTCAAACATTGGAGTGTTTCTATTTATGGAAAAAATATTTTGCTTTTAAAAAAAAGGCTCCCCTTATTCATTGAATGAACCTTATATATATATATATATATATATATATATATATATATATATATATGTGTGTGTGTGTGTGTGTGTGTGTGTGTGTGTGTGTGTGTGTGTGTGTGTGTAACAATACAATAATGCAAAATCATTCAGTAGAAACGACATAATAAAAGAAAGCAAGCCCGACGAGAGCTGAAACTAATTTAATCACAACGACACAGAAGTCGTTTGTTGAACGATTTAATGGTTTATAATGATGCATCGGGTTTTTAAGAGACAGAAAGAAAACGTGAAAAAAATAAAAAAATAAAGAGAAATGTAAAATGAAAACAACATTTAATGGCACAGCAAATTTAATTAGAATAGTCTGTTTTTTTATACCTAGGTGATACACGGGGTTTACATTAGTTATGTACCCATAGATATATAGACAGACATGAATAAAGTGTGATAGATAGATAGATAGATAGATAGATAGAAACCGAGATAGATAGATAGATAGATAGATAGATAGAAACCGAGGTAGATAGATAAGATAGATTGATAGACAGAGAGGACAATTTGAAAATTGATATGAACAGAATAGAATAGTTGCTAGATATATATGAACAAACTGAAATGATTGATAGCTATGAACCGCGTGAAATCGATACATAAATCGGTATGAGTAGACTGAAATCGTAGATCGATAGATACGAATAAACTTTGTGTATACATACATACATACATACATATATATATATATATATATATATATATATATATATATATATATATGAGAGAGAGAGAGAGAAAGAGATGAGCTTACTGAGATAGATAATAGCAAATTGAAACAGTAGATAGACAAATAATGAGCAGACTGAGACAGGCAGATTAATAGATATGATCCGTCAGAGATTGATAGATTGATCGATGATAGATAGATGAATGCGAGCTGACTTCAAATAAAAATAACAAATCTACATTGCAAGGGGGGAAATCGTTATGATTAATGAAATCGCATGTACTCTTAATACAATTTCTTAACTGTGTTGTTCAATTTCATTCTTTTTTTTATTATGTATGTCTCTTCGTATCATTCATCTTGAGACTAAATCTGCGGTTTCCAAACTTTTCATTTTGTTAAATACATGTGTCATTCAATGAATAAGGTTTGCTTTGGTTTTATGGCATAACTATTGTAGGTTATTTAATGCCAAATCCTCATATTACATATAAAAATATATGATTCGGTTTGGTTGGGTTTTATGGCATATCAACACTTGCAGGTTACTTAATGCCAAATCCTCTTTATACATATATATATATCAAATATATATGATTTGGTTTTGTTTGATGGCATATCAACCGTTGTAGGTTATTTAATGCCAAATCCTGTTTATACTAAATACATTGGATTCGTAAACATTTTGTTGATAGCATTTAAACGTGTCTGAGCTCATTTTTTTGCTCACAGTTATGTAGTTTCAAGTATTGCTATATCGCAGTCACATCAGTCATTTGTTTGGACACAGTTTGTTCGATTTGATCCATAGATAGGACCCTATCAGATACTACCACTCCAGGTCAGAGTCGACGTGGGAGCAATGGCAATGACGAGATATTCTACATTCCCCAAATCTCCAAGGCTGGAGCTTCACAATCAGATTGTTTAATGTCATATCCAGGACACACGTTGGAGTGGGGGAGTCTTACACGACTGCAGAGATGAAGTCGGTGTATTCTACAATCCCAATCGATTGGGCAGTCAATTTTTGATAAACAAAAAAAAAAAAACAATGCCTATGACTTAGCTTTAGCCAATAAATAAATAAATAAATAAATAATGATTAAAATTTTCTCGGCAATTATTTTACTGCAACCAATACTTTGTATAAATGAGCCGTGACTGAAATATCGTTGATACTAAACTGTATAAAAAAGCTACTAGGCTCAATCAATAGTGCTTTCTTTTCTTTCTTTTTTAAAAATCAACTGAGAATTTAAAAGGGAAACTTATTAGAGCTTTATACGAAGGTCATTCAATAAATAAGGATAATGTTGCCTCAAAAGTTGGCAAAAGGGACCGCTTTTTCAAGGAAATTAATAGAGATGGGTCCCTTTCATATCCCAGAACTCTGTCTGCATGACCTTCTTTAATGTCTCCATATCATATTATTTATTATTCAATCAAATTGTATATAAATCATATATAGCTTGATTAAATATATATTTATATCTATTGTTTGTTTATTTACAATATTAAATTGACACAGAATAACTTTATTTAAAAATATAACTTAGGGAACCTTATCATATGATATAATATATTCATATATTAAATTTTACTTTATCATTTTTAGTGATTTATTTATGTCTTAAATTATATATATATCATATTATATTATATTATATATATATATATATATATATATGTATATATATATATATATATATATATCATATTATATATATTATATCATATTATATATTATATATGTATTATATTATATTTTGTATATATATATATATATATATATATATATATATATATATATATATATATATATATATATATATATATATATATATATATATATATATATATGTGTGTGTGTGTGTGTACCTAGAGTTTGTTCATCGCTCTCTATTTTTCTTTTGAAGCTTTTTTAAATTTGTATATTATTTATTTCACAACAGTTACTCGACACATCTTTACAGTAAATCAAAATATGAACTAAGTCATGCTAAAACGTTTTTAGGTATATAAATTAGCGACTATATATATATATATATATATATATATATATATATATATATATATATATATATAACTATTTTTTTCTTTATCATTATTTTTACCGTTTTTTCTTTAGAGTTGATTATTTTTTTTGTAATTGTTGTTATTTTTTTATTATTAGCTTTGTTACTACTACTACTACTACTACTACTACTACTATTTCTACTATTACTACTACTACTACTACTTCTACTTCTACTACTACTACTACTAATAATAATGATGATGATGATGATGATGATGATGATGATGATGATGATGATGATGATGATGATAAAGACCAGACCTTATAATAATCAATGAAAAAAAAGAGAATTTGCAAAAATGTCGACTTTGCTGTCCCAGCTGACCTAAGAATAAAACTGAAAGAATGTGAAAAGAATGATAAATACCTCGACTTTGCTAGAGGATTGAAAAAAAAACTATAAAACATGTAGGTGACAATTGTACCAATTGTGATTGGTGATTTTTGTACAGTAATTAAAGGATTATTAAAGGGATTCGGGGGACTTGAAAGTTGGCGGCCGAATGGAAACCATCCAAACGACAGCATTATTGAGAACGGCCAGAATACTGAGAAGAGTCCTGGAGACTTAAGGTGACTTGCTGTCACTGAAACTCCTGTGAAAGACCATTGGCTAATGCTGATGTGAAAAACTCCAAAGGAGAAAATAATATTACGAAGAAGAAGCAAATGTTTTACTTGGTAGATTTGTAAAAATATTTGTATACGTGTTTCTGTTGATTTTTGGTTAATGATCAAAGTAAAATCAGTCTTTATCGTTACGAATAGAATCAAGAAAATGTCCCTCCTCGGAAGCCACGAGATCGAACTTTTATGAAAAAATGATAAGACCCTCCTCAAATATAAATGAATAAAATCTTCTAATAAGAAAATAGAAAATGCATAGCTTAATTGTCAGTTGTTGTCTTTTGAATTTGTGGGGTTGGGCCTTAAATCCCAAATCGACGAGTGTAAAAAGTATCTAAAAATATGGAGACAGTTGCAGCAGATATAAGGATGTAAGACTCAAACCCACAAACTCATATTAGAAAAAAAGAAGTGAAGTTGAAATAAGACTAAGTTAAAACTTTAAAAGTTTTAAAGACGAATGTATATATTTTTTCTTTTTTTGTGCCCTTCTGAAGGTTCTTCTTTTCCCTTTGAGAATACCACATGTCATCTGTGACAGGAGTGCAGAATTAATAATTAACCCCTGAGTTTGGTATAGCCAAGATACAGTGTAAGTCAAAATATCAAATACAAATCAAGGTGGGACTCAAATGACAGACCTGAGTGTCATGATCGTCAAGTGTTCACTTATAAGCAACATGAACTCGGGAAAAAGAGCAAAGAAATTTTAATAACAGCAGTCAGTAACAGTATTGGCAACATAAGGCCAAACAGAAAAACAATAAAAAATAGAAAACAGAAACTGGAAAAGACAGATTGGGAAGATTATGCATTAGTAGATCAGGACTTGGATAAGAAAGGGAATTCTTCAGAGAAAACTGAATCTCTGTTTTTAGCAGCACAAAATAATGGCATTAGGACCAATTAGTGTACGCCAATGGTCCGGGAGACCTGGGTTCAATCCCAGGTCGGATCATATCAAAGACTTTTAAAATGGTACTTGATACTTCTTTGCTTAACAGTCAGCGATATAAGGTACGTATCAAGGGTAAAGTGGAGCAATCCAGAGAAAGGAGTGGCACCCTCCCTTAAACCTTGGTAGCTACGGTCACCAATGCAAACGTATCACCTAATTTCAGCAAGAAGACCAGATCTCGTGTTAATTAAGAAGGAAAACGAACTTGTTATCTAGTGGATTTTGCTGTTCCAGCGGGTCACAGAGTGAAACGCTCACTAAGGGCTTAAGAAAAAGACTGAAGGATTTGTAAATCAGAGATAGAATCGATACTATACACATCATAGCATTGGTATCACTAGGGAAATTCCTTCATTAAAAACTGGCGTGATCGGCTAACGCTGATGTGAAAAGCTCTGAGTAAATAATAATAATAATAATAATAATAATAATAGCACAGCGGGAGTATAAGGCGAGACACGACTGGGTCGGTAAGGTGATTCACTGGGAAATATGTAAGAAATTTAAATTCCACCATACTAACAAATGGTATATGCACAACCCAGCACCTGTCCTAGAAAATGCCACGCATAAACTCATATGGGACTTTAATATACAAACGGATCACCTAATTCCGGCCAGGAGACCAGACTTAATAATAATCAACAAAAAAAAAAAAAAAGAGAACATGCAAAATAGTCGACTTTGCTGTCCCGGCAGACCACAGAATAAAACTGAAAGAATGTGAAAAGAAGGATAAGTACCTCGACCTTGCTAGGGAACTGAAAAAACTGTGGAACATGCAGGTGACAATTATACCAATTGTAATTGGTGCGTTTGGAACAGTAGCTAACTGATTACTAAAGGGACTAGAGGACTTGGAGGTTGGCGGACGAGTGGAGACCATCCAAACGACAGCATTGTTGAGAACTGCCAGAATACTAAGAAGAGTCCTGGAGACTTGAGGAGACTTGCTGTCACTCAGACTTCAGTGAAAAACCATCGGCTATCGCTGATGTGAAAAGCTCTAATGAGTGAATAATAATAATAATAATAATAATAATAATAATAATAATAATTATTATTATTATTATTATTATTATTATTTCCGTTGTCTTGTATGGCTTGTCAACACTTGTGGGTTATTTAATGCCAAATTCTGCTAATATATATGGTTTGTAAGCAAATAGATTGTTGATAACGAGCCAGATTTCATTTGTTTGCACACAGTCAAATGGTATCAAGCATTGCCATCAAATACCAATAATTCGATTTAATATCAATCATTTGTTTGCACACTGTTAAATAATTTCAAGTATAACAAATGATTAAATAGTTCTATTTAACTCATAGACGGGACTCTGACAGGTACTAACACACCGGGTCAGAGTGGATTTGAGAGTAATGACAATGAAGGGATATACTCAACATTCTCTCAAGCTCCAGAATGAAACTTCACCATCTGATGGTTTAATGTCACATTCGGGACACACGTTGGCGGGGACGAGGGCCTTATCCCTTGGTAGAGATGCAGTGGGCGTATTCTACAGCTTCAGTCGAATAGGCTATTTTAATTGTTTGTTTGTTTGTTTGGTTGGTTGGTTTTATGGCATATCAACCTTTGTAGGTTATTTAACGCCAAATCCATTTTTATGTAAATTATCTGTTCTATTGAAAACAGTTCAGTTTAGCATAAGTACACAGTTTAATTGTCAAAAACATTTCCATTTCAAACTATTCAAGCAG
The DNA here is from genome assembly GCA_963585895.1 of Sepioteuthis lessoniana. Taxonomy (NCBI): domain Eukaryota; kingdom Metazoa; phylum Mollusca; class Cephalopoda; order Myopsida; family Loliginidae; genus Sepioteuthis; species Sepioteuthis lessoniana. The sequence continues at coordinate 24,234,052 of OY757939.1, forward strand.
TTATATGTAATAATTCAGTTAAGTGTACATACAGTTTTAATGTCGAAAAACAGTTCTATTTGAAATAATTCAGTTAAGCATAAGCACGCAGTTTAAGTGTAAGTACGGTTTAATTGTCAAAAACGTTTCTATTTCAAGCTATTCAGTTTACTCAATTCATTTTAGCATAAGTATTCTGTTAGTTCTATTTAACCCATAGATAGGGCCCTATCAGGTGCTACCACTCCGGGCCAGAGCGGACCTGGGAGCGATGGCAATGAAGGGAAACTCCGCATTCCCCAAAGCTCCAGCACTGCTGGAACCTCACCATCAGATTGTTTAGTGTTATATCCAGGACACTCGTTAGAGGGGGTCTTACCCCTCTGCAGAGGTGCAGTCAGTGTATTCTACAGCCCTAGCTGACTGGGCAATATTTTAATTGTGTATAAATACATATAATATCTTCTAAATAGTAATAAAATAGTAATTACAAGAATTTTGAATAATCATTATTGCTATTTAACACTAATAATTATATCCAAGATTACTCATTCGTTTGCACCCAGTCAAACAGTTAAACATTCCTACTGGGTCCATAAATGAGACCCTAAAAAGTACTTCTACTCTGCTAGTGAATCTTGAAGTAATCGCAATGAACGTGTTCTCCACAGTCTCCAGAGCTCCAGAACTTAAGCCTCACCATCTGATGTTGCCCCGTTGGCTGGGGATGTAGAATACACTGACTGCACCACTGTAGAAGGGTAAAAAAAAACCTCAAATAGTGTCCTGGATATGACACTAAACAATCTGATGAGGAGGTTCCAGTAACGCTGGAGCTTTGGGGAATGCGGAGCACCTCTTCATTGCCATTGCTCCCATGTCCAATCAGGCCTGCAGTGGTAGCACCAGATAGGGTCCTATCTATGGGTCAAATAGAACTAAAATGCGTGCTTATGCTACTCTGAATTACTTGAAATAAAACAGTTTTGACATTTTACTGTGTGTGGACAAAAACTGTACTGATACTAAAATGAATTGTTTGAATAAGAACAGTTTCATTAAAGGGAATAGCTTGAAATAGAAATGTTTTTGACAATTAAACAGTGTACACATGCTAAACTGAATTGTTTGAAATAGAACTGATTATGGATATAAAAATGATTTTGGCATTAAATTACCTACAAAGGTTGATATACCAACCAACCAACCAACCAACCAACCATCTGCTGGTCTAGTGTCATATCCAGGACAGGAGAGGAAGGTTTTATCCCTCTGCCGAGATGCAGACGGCGTATTCCACAGACCTGGTCTACGAGGCTTTTATGGTACGCATATAGTAAACTTTAGTATAAAGATCTTTAAAAACAAAGAAAATGCCTTTCATACGTTCTGATATTAAATACCTATTGTTCTGGGAAGAAAGAATTTTGGGATTTATTCATTAATACCGATGAAATTAGCGTGGTAAATTCTGAGAAAGAGAGGAATAGGAAGAGAAACAAGGGAACTAAAAATAGATGGAGTAGAGAGAGGCAAGTATTATTAAAGGGCGAGACAGAGGGGGGAGGAAGAGATAGAGACGGGGGCAGTTCCAGGTTGGGTAGGTAATAAAAGGAATTCAATCGTGTCTAGAAGAAGGCTTATACGAAGTGGAGGTGAGACATAAAAGAATGGAAAGCCAACACAGACAATGCTATGTGACTGTTTCAATGCACCAATCAAGTACTACAAAATGGCTGGGGACTCATTAATACCAAGGACAGCGGTACTCGACTTATATACATGTATTGAAATGGATCAATGGATCAATCACGCGCCTGTCTTCTTCTTCATTTTTCTTTTCCTTCCTTTTTCTTTTATTTTCTTTGGAAGAAAAAATTGTTCTTTTTTTCCTCTCCAGTTTTCATTATTTTTCTCCTTTTTCCATCTTTTTGTGCTTTTCATCTGTTTTCTTTTCTTTCCCTTTTTTTTCTATATTCTTTGAAGGAAAGAAAAATTTATTCACTTTCATCTTCTTTTATCTCTTTTTCGATTTTCTTTTTTTCATTTCTTTTTCCTTCCCTTTTGTGCTTCTTCATCTTTTTTTTTCTTTCTTTCTTTCCCCTCGTTTTTCTTCTATTTTCTTTGAAAGAAATAACAATTTATTCCTTTCTTTCTTTTTCTCACCTTCAATTTTCTTTTTTCTCTTTTTCTATTTTCACTTCGTTTTTCTCTCTTTTTTCACCTTTTTGTGTTTCTTTATCATTTTTTTTTTTATTTCTATCTCTTTTTCTTTTTTCTTTTCCTTCTTTTTTTCTTCTATTTTCTTTAAAAGAAGAACATTTTCTTAAAAAATGTTTCTCTATTTTCTTTTTCTTTTCTTTTCTTTTCTTGTATTTCTATTATAATCTTTTCACCTTATTTTTGCTTATTCACTTCTTTTTTCTGTCTTCTTTCTTTCTCTTCTTTCTTCTTAGAAATAAAAGACAAATTTTTTTTTTTTAATGAGTAGAGTATTCGCCAATTATCTGGGAGCCCTGGTTTCAATCCCAGGTCGAGTCATACCAAAGACTCTAAAAATGGTACTTGATTCCGCCTTGCTTAACACTCAGCACTATAAGATAAGGATCAAGGGTTAAGTGGAGCAATCCAGGGAATGGAGTTGCGCCCTCCCCTACACTTCGGTGTTGTATCTACTGAAAAGGGAGGCTTCGGGTCACCCTCGACTAAGGTCGCCAACTTTCATCTCTCCAATTTTTCTTTTTTAGCTTTATTCCACTATTTTTCCCCTTTCTTTTCTCTTTCTTCTTCTAAAGGAAGAAGGAAAATATTTTCTTTCTCTATTTTCTTCTTTTTAAATGTTTTTCTATTTTCATTATTTCTTCTTTTCCTTTGTTCTCCGGTGGGAATCTCTATGGCGTAGTGGACAGCAACATCATAAATTCGTACATTTTCGGACTAATATCCTAATAAAAGGCATAAACTTCCTTATTCCCTCATCTATGAGTGAAGTAGTAATACTACTAATTTTTGCATTAAATAACCAAATGCACTAAATATTTTGAAATAGTGTCGCGGCACAAAACCTCTTTTTTTTTTTAGCTAATTTGAAGGCACTGAATCTGAACATTACGTTACTTTTTCTTGGTTAGTGACAGTTTTTGCGATATAGAAATACCTCATTTTTGGAAAAAACAAAATAAAACACTTTTTTCACTTGTTTTTTTGTACATATGATATTGACCGATGACAATACTTCTCAAACTAAAATAGTACAAACCTCTCAATTTGTATTCAAACCAATAAATATTAGTCCGCTTATTAAGAAATACTATTTATGCAATAACAATCAGACTCTTTAAAAATAACATTATTGAATATACCAAGACCAACAAATATTTTCATCCAATCATTTAATAAACTAACAGCCGAAATAAAACCTTCGTGAACATAAGAACTATCTCAAAAATTTTCTCTTTCTTGATTGTCTGTCATATTCAATGTTATTTAAATGCTTTTTGATACTCCAGCAGTAGTCAGCCATCATTCTTTTGTCTCACCGTCTATGGTGACACTCATTCTTTGTTTTGATATCCTGATGGAATCGTTCTCCTTGCTCATCACTCACATCGCGGCAATTATCCGAAAATTTATCTCGACGGCTATCCAAAAAAATGAACCTTAATACTTATATTATCGCCTATGTCCAGTAGATTTTTAACTGCTTTCCCACGAACTCCTTGTAGTTTTCGACCCCGGTGATTGCCTAAGAAGTTTTTCACTTCATCAACAAACGATGTCCTAAGCGCATAATTTCAAATCATTCATTGAATTAACAAAGTCATCACCCTATATGAGTTTCCTGATGTTATGGTGAAACTATTTTTATGATGTTCATCATGTACAATGGGATATGTGAATTTAATTGAGATGTCTTTAGTTCGAGTTTCTTTCCATCTGTGAAAAAAAAAGGTCTTAATGTGCTTGGTTTCCTTCCGTAGTAGAGCAAACGTGATGGGATAAATTTGGAAATATCTAACAGAAGATTTCAGGGTTTCAGCTTTTATATTACCTTAATTATCAGGTTCACTAAAATGTATTACTGATATAAGTTAATTTGAATTTTGGCGATAAATTGTAAAAATTCGGTACTTCTATTTAAAATTTTTTGACTCAAAATCACTTTAAAAAAAAAAAAGTTTATTTAAGATGGCTGATATAAATTGCTCAGCCTCCCCAAAAATTGATGGGTTTCTACGACCTTTATTAACTAAATTTTGCGACTAGCCTAGATCGTAAATTGATCTTTTTTTTTCCCCAAAAAAATGAGTAATTAGAGTACGGCAAAAAAAGTAGCAAACCTTAGAAAACTAAGGTTATTTTTTTGGAATACATATACCACCAAATTAGCTAAAAATCGTATTTTGTTTCTTGGTACCAAAAATCGTGGTCACCAGTTTAGGAAAAGCAAACAAACTAATTTTTTCTTTTGTGCTTTTTATTTCTTGTTTTTTTTTTCTTCAATTTTCTTCTTTTTCTTTCTCTTGTTTTCTCTTTTCTTGTTCATTTTCTTTCTTTTCTTTTTGTTCTGGTTACTTCATTTATTTAAGTTTTCCTTTTTGTTTTCTTCCTTTTTTTCCTGTCTTTGTTTTTCTTCTTTTTTCTTCTGCTTCCTTCTTTTCTTCGTTTTTCTTCGTTTTCTTTTCTCTTTTTTTTCTGTCTCTTTTCTTCTTTTCTTTTTCTTCCTTCTCTTTTCATCCTTTTCTTTTTTTCTTCACATGCTTTCTCTCATTTTCTTTTTTCTTTTTCTTCCTCCAATTCTTTTTCTTCTTTTTTCTCCTTCCTTTTATTCTCTTCATTTTCTTTTTCTTGCTCCCTCTTTTTCTTTTCTTTCTTCATACTTTCTTCCATCACTTTACCTTATAGCTTTTTTTTTTTCTGGGGGTGCCCGTGGCTTAATGATTAAAGTGCCAAATTGCAGCCTCGAAGTAAACGAATTCGGACTTCTGTCGCATAATTACGTTTAATTTCGGATTAATGTCCTTTAGGAAAGTTAATAACTCTCTTATCACTCCCAGTTATGCTGTTTTTCTGCAAGGATGGCTTAAGCATTAAATAACCCACGAAAGTTGATATGCCATTCAACAATGAAACTAAACAGAAACTTTTTCTTCTGTTCCTGTCCATTTACTCTTTCTTCTTCTTCTTCTTCTTCTTCTTCTTCTTCTTCTTCTTCTTCTTCTTCTTCTTCTTCAAGAGAGAGAGAGAGAGAGAGAGAGAGAGAGAGAGCGAGAGAGAGAGAGAGAGAGAGAGACGAATATCCTACTTTAAGAGCCACGAGACAAGAAATTCCATTCCATGCCAAAGCATAACATTACGGAAATAATCTCAGACTTGTGGCGATAGGGGATTTTGGACAGCCACAAAACCAGAGGGATTAAGTGTGCATAATTAGTCTTTTGTTGTATTCGGCCACACACCCCTTTTATGAGGACCAAGGAGAATAGGATAATTATACGAACATCTGAGACCAGACGACAAATGAATATCTTAAGCCTTAATAAACGAAAATCAATAAAATTAAGCCTTCTTCATCAATTTCCCGGATGTATAGAATCAAAAAGATATTGCTAATGTGCTAAATCCGACGAGAAATTCGTTATTACTATTCTCAATCATGAAAAAAGAATGCGCATATAGATATATGGTTTCAAGTATTTCGATCTAGCATCAATAATTTGCATACAATTATATGGTTTTAAGTATCTTATTATTATAATAACCTTTGGAAACTATCATAGCTTCAAGTAACTATTCTTAATACAAATAATTTGCACACAGTTATATGGTTTCAAGTATTCCTAGCAAACACCAATAATTGTCATACAATTATATAGTTTCAAGTATCTAATAATAATACCGTTTGTAAACTATTATAGATTCAAGTAACTATTTTTGATACAAATAAAAGTTGTTGGCGACCGTAGTCGAGGGCGACCAGAAGGCTCCCTTTTCAATAGCTACTACAACGAGGTGTAAAGGAAGGCGCAACTCCTTTCCCTGAATTGCTCTACTTTACCCTTGATACGTACCTTATATTGCTGAGTGTCGAGCAAGGAGGTGTCAAATACCATTTTTAAAGTCTTTGGTATGATACGACCTTGGTGTACTTTGATACAAATAACTTGCGCACACTTTTACGATTTCACGTACCTATTCCTATTAGATAACAATCAGTTGTTTGCACGGTCATAAGGTCTCAAGTATTCCTATCAAACGCAAATAATTTGCAAAAGATTATGTTTTCATGTAATGAATGATAATTATTCTTTATATGCAATTGAAGCTTTAACTAGCTATTTTCAATGCAAATAATTTGATTACAGTTATATGGTTTCAAGTATTCCTATCTTATTCTAAAAAATTTCAAACAGATCTATTTAAACCATAAATGGGACCCTAATAGCTGTTACCAATTCGAATTCTGAGTAGACCCGAGTGATTGCAATAGAGTGACTCCATACTCTACAGAATTCCAGAATAGTATCCTCACCAACAGATTCAGTTTAGAAAATCATTGGTATTAGATAGGAACATCAAGTGTACCATAGCCAGATACGGATACGCGAAATGGACATATAATCTTCATATATATATTCATAGAACATAGGAATCTCGAAACACGAAAACACTTACGACTTCTTAGTTCAGGTACGAAACTTTTTATTACCTTTGAGTTTAAAGGTTCTTCGACATAAGGAGAGACATACACATTCTTTCTATTCAGGCTTTTTCATCTGCCCCCCCCATCTCGTGCGACACCTGCCCAAGGCCTCCGCGAGCAATCGAACGTCAGCCGTCTTCTCCCAAGGCAGGACTCAACTCAACTCAACTAACTTTTTCAAAATCCCCCAAATCCTCCGCGCGCTTCCGGTGCATGACGTCATTCGCACTCCCTAGCGTCCGTTTCCCATCTCGGGCTATTGTGACATTTCTAAGTGATACGTCCTCTCCACGCGAGTGAACACCTGCGTTAATGTTGCTCCTAAGTAACCCAAAAGGTTCTCAGCCTAACCAAACCCAAAGGCATAAAACGAAATCCTTCGGCCATTATATTATACAAGGTGTCTGTAATACAAATTAAAGTTAATTTAAGCTGTAGGAGGCGAGCTTAGCATAACGGGTATCATCGGAGGATATGAGTTAGTTAGGTGCCCGTGGTGTAATTGTTATCGCCGTAGGAAATGAACACGGCGACACGAGTTCAAATCCTGGACGAGACTGATTTCATTTCACATAGCACTAATACCCTTGGGAAAGGTATGAATCCAATTATTCTTCCTCCAGCTATGGGTAAATAGTGGGACAGACTAGGTTCTTCAGCCTTGGTTAGGCAACTAGTCTAGGAGAAGGAAAACTCTGAATTCAAACCTGTTAAACACCGCTTAAAAATTGACCTTGTGTCATATCCTGCCCGAGCGGAGGGGTTGGTAAATAGGATCATCGGAGGATATGAAATTAGCGATCTGAGTTCAAAACCTTTACGAAACTGTCTGCATTTCGTTGAGTGCTGGCTCACTTGGCCGGGACACACTTTGGCCGGCTGTGTTAGTCGATACTCGGTTCAGATCGGGTGTGTCAGTTGTAGCAGGCGCACTTAGCGTATCGGTTATCATCAGAGGAACTGGAATCAGCGATTTGAGTTCAAATGTTGTATGTGCCCGTGGTGTAATGGTTATTGTTGTGGGAAATGGACACGGCGACACGAGTTCAAATCCTGGACGAGACTGATTGCATTTCACATAGCATTAATACCCTTGCGAAAGGTATGAATCCAATTATTCTCCCTCTAGCTATGGGTCAATAGTAGGACAGACTAGGTTCTGCAGCCTTGGTGAGGCAACTAGTCTAGGAGAAGGAAAACTCTGAATTCAAACCTGTTAAACTCCGCTTAAATATTGACCTTGTGTCAAATCCTGCCCAAGCGGAGGGGTTGGTAAGTATATATATATGTATATAGCCATGATGAATGGAAGAAACCACAACACTTAGTTATAAAAATATAACACTCTTTATTCTTCTTGGAGTCAAAGCTTCTGTTGGCGTGTGAGCGACAGAGACAGGGGGACAAATACAAACTGCCATATTGATCCATACATTCTCCTTCTCTGGACCATTCCACGTTGAGTTATCTTCGAGGCCCCACATAGCACTTCTGCTTCTCGGCCTGGAGCGAGTACTCAACCTTCGGCCTGCTGTGGGCAGCTGCCTTAGCGGGGCTCTCAGCCCCGCTGGCGTTCTCGTAAATGATTCAAGACGGTGACTCACAATGACAGAGTGCCCTCTCACGTAGGCATCTGCATATTTCATTTCATAACATCCACAAATTTCCATTCAACCACGTGACTGGTTCTGCTTATTTTCACAGGTGCGTCTTGTCCAGAGAATCTCTGATTGACGGCTGGGTCAAAGGTCAGTATGCAACACAAATCCTATTCTTCAGAATGTAACGAGGTTCATGGGAAATACTATATAATGGTTATTGGTGCTGTTAAGGAAGGCATGAATCCACTTCTCTCCCTAGCTATGGGTAAAACAGTAGAATAAAATGATCTCACTTAGAGGTGCGTTTTCAGTCAAGTAGGACGACTACAAATTCAAATACGAGAATTAACAGAAAACCACTACTATTTCTTCAAAGAACACTTTACTAAATAAAGGAAGTTGTAGAGAACTACGATCATCTAATTCTTGAAATCACATAATATTTTTCATCCCATTCAAGGTCAGGGGTCTGTATTTACCGAACCCCTCCGCTACTCGCAGGATGTAATACAAGATCAATTTTTAAGCGGAATACAGTTGGTTTGAATTGCTTCATAATTGTTTTTTCAGACTACGTCTAGACGTGAAGACATCGACACTTAATTATATAAGTTGGTCTGCTTCGTATTTATCAATTACGTAACCTTTCATTTTTAACGACATAATATTGAACTAGTTATGTATAAAATAACCAGAATCATAATATGATAAAATAGACAAATAATTTTTACAGAATATTATAAATGATAAGAGAGGACCACATAATTTTGCCCATTGGTTGTAAAGTTTGAGATCATAAGAATGTCGACGATTATGGAGGTGTTACCAGTTTAATCTAAGCGTAAAAGCAATTAATGACGTCTTTACAGTGGGCAAATGTTCAGAATGAATCCAGTTTTTATTTTCTGAGAGGGAATGCAATATGGTGTAAGTTAAAGATAAGTGATAATCGTGTTAAATATCAACAACGATTTTATCAATATACAAGGTCGTTCTTGGAAGTAATGAGACTGAATCTTTCTATTATTCAGGTTGGCAACCCTGATTAAATATCGTTTGAAAAGCACTTAGTTTATGCTTGCCTATCAATATTCACAACAATTAATATTATGTCTAGTGCCTTTTGTCAAGAGCATCTGGGAAAATGAAACATAAAAAAATCAAATTCAGTTTTAAAATTCTGAAGAATGTTGAGTTGGTAGCAAAATGTCACCATGAAAGTAAATATTTACTTTGTAATTTGGCTTGAGAAGGAGCCTCGTGACTTAGTATGTCAAACACGTGATGTGCCACCACGTGCGCGAACGGGTTTACACATGCATTGCTACGTCTTAAGTAGTAATCGGATCCTGTTGTTAGTAGCCTTGCTGCGGGAAAAGTTGACGAACACAAAAAACTATATCTTTGTTCACTGACACAAAAGTTTATTCACCAATACACTTTTAAGGCAGTCGTCGGGAGAAAGAAAGAGAGTATGAAAATCGAGTCGACCGCGTGAGCTGGACAAAAAGAAACAACGCCATGAGAAGAAAGAGAGCAGAGGCAGACCTTGAGTTTTCTTCCTGGTTTTCTGTTGTAGTTCTAACGTGCTTGGTCTCTGGTTTCGTCTTTAGAGGTTCGTGGCTTGTGTGAGCCCTTTTCGGAGTACACCCCAAAATGGGTCCCGTAAATTTCCTCTATCTTCACATTATCCTGGCTTGTGTTCACTCGTGTCTTTACGTAGTCATGTCTCCGAGCAAACTAACTTTCAAAGCTGAGTCGTCTCCTTACTTTCACCTGGTGACAGAGAGACTTATCCGTTTCTGGTGGTTCCACACCAGCATAGAAGATTTGGGACCTCTGTTTTTTTCTAGTCCTTTTTAATTACCGTACTTATTCACCTGTGACTGGCCGACCTACAACGAATGCTTTGGACTGAGTTACTCAGAGGCCAGCTGACTGTTCCCGAAGACTGTCTGCTTTTCCTTCTTATTTTTCTTCTCTCTCTCTTCTTAACTTGGGCCTACCATATCATGTTTTAGTAATAGTCATCTCTTTATTTTTGTTGAATACAACAGATGTTAGTCGCATCAAATACTAGCTCGTCTGACGATTGGTTACGTGAAACTCAGAGTCATGAGTTCTTTTTAACCTATTATTATTTTATAGTTTGACTATGGTAATATTACTCCTCCTTTTCGTGTAAAGAACACTGAAGATTTTACTGGGTAAAACGCTTTTATTGTTAATTTTATTAGATACACACAAACGCACACACACACATACACACACACATATATATATATGTGTGTGTGTGTGTGTGTGTGTGTGTGTGTGTGTGTGTGTGTGTAGAAAAAATTCACAGCAGAGCACGAGAAAGAGCCCAGGTAAGAGTCAGATTTTTAATGCTGATTTTCACAGCTGGTGTTCCCTCGACATCTTGAAGATTTGCTAACAAGAATCTTTCCCTTTCGATTTCCATAATTTTAGTAAATAAAACCCATAATCCTATTTTTAAGACCGATCCTGTGTGATCTGGAGATGGTCGGATGGAGGCTCAATACGAGTAAATTATAATTACTAATTAGACGATTATATTCAGTTAACACTTAATTATCAGTTAATTAACTGACACTTGCTATCTCTAAAGATGTGACACTGTTTCATTATCACTAACTTTTTCGATATCCAAGCGAAAAACGTTTATTTTTCTTATTTTTTCATTTTTTATTCTTTTTTAATTTAAACTCTTTCCTTCCGTTATCGATCGATAAGTTAAAAGAAAAAAAAAAGAGATTTTAAAAGGTTTATCTCCCATCAGTACAACTAACACGTATTGCCTTCGGGGAATTTTAACACGAGACACGCTGTTCACATCTTTTTTTTATTATATAATTAAATTTATTTTCTGCTGCTTACGTCGTAAGTGTAGCGACTCAAATTTAACTGTTGCATAACATTTTCTTTCTTTTTCCTGGATTCGGAAACGACTTTTTACGGACGTTTTCTCTACATTTGACAGCCAAGTCGCCGATAATGTTTGCCGAGGTGAGTAAGATCCCCCCCCCCAGCAAGTGTTATGAATATGACACTATACCATCTGACCAGTTCTGCAGATTTGGGAGATATTGATTTCCCACTTCATTGTCATCACTCCCAGGTCCACGCTAACCTGAACTGGTACTACCTGTTTGAATCCCATCTATGTATCAAATAGAACTGTTTAAGCATTTTACTGTGTGCAAACAAATGACTTATGAAAAAGCGAATTGTTAGCGTTACATAACAACACTTGAAACCATTTAAATTTGTGCAAGTAAATGAATAGGGTTGAAAACTATTATTACAGCTAGATTGCAATACGTGAATCCATTTAACTGTGAGCAAACAAATGAACTCTGGCACGTTTAAATACTTTATTACAAACTATGCATTAACAAATCATTATATATATATATATATATATATATATATATATATATATATATATATATATATATATATATACCAACAAATAGTAATAATGGAACTTTGGGGAATGCGGAGTAAACCTTTAGCACTTGACAGGGTCCTATCTATGGCTCAAATTAACCTAAACTGTGTACTAAACTTAATTCTTTGAAATAGAACTTTTCTGTCCATCTGTGTGTAAACAAAAACAGTAATTATGCTAAACAAAACTGTAAGAAATAGAATTGTTTACATGTATAAAAATAAATTTGGCATGAAATAACCTACAATAGTGTATATGCCTTTAAAACCAAAACTAACCAATCCAACAAATTATATTGAAAGATTTGATAATGTTTGATAGCAACACTTGGTTTGGTTTGTTTAATGGCATATCAACCTTTGTAGGTTATTTAATGCCAAATCCATTCTCATAAAGGAACAGTAGTTAGCAACACTTGAAAATGTGCAAACAAATGATTGTTACAGAATATAATGATTCTTGTTTGATAGGAATACTTGAAACCATTTAACTATGTGCTAACAAATGAGTTCTGGTTTGTTTAAAAATATTACTGACAAACTATTTATTGACAAATGATATATACTTATATGTATAAATGGGATTTGGCATTAAATAACTTACAAAGCTTGATATACCATAAAACCAAACCAATTAACCAATCTACATCTCTACGTCATATAAATTTCTTTGTTTCCAAAGGAGCAAAGTCCGAATAACACTTATCAAGCCATTGCTTTGCTTGAAGAGTATTTTTCCATCAGAAAGCAATGCTTTATCAAATCACGAAATTCAGATTTTTTCATTGTTTCGAAAATTTACTACACTAAGTAAAAGTAAAGTTGGCGACCTTAGTCGAGGCGGGGGGGGGCTTGACTCGAAGGCTCCCTTTTCAATAGTGTAAGGGAGGGCGCATCTCCATTCCCTGGATTGCTCCACTTTACTCTTGATTCTAACCTTATAATGCTGAGTGTTAAGCAAGGCGGCATCAAGTACCATTTTTTTAGTCTTTGGTATGACTCGACCTGGAATTGAACCCCTGTCTCCCGGACCATTAGCATACATTCTATTCAGTTGGCAAATGGCCCGTTTGGTTTACAGTAAGTAAAATTGGCGACCGTAGTCGAGGGTGACCCAAAGGCTCCCTTTTCAATAGCTACTACAACGAGGTGTAGGGGAGGGTGCTACTCCTTTCCCTGGATTGTCCCACTTTACCCTTATTAGTACCTTATATTGCTGAGTGTTAAGCAAGGAGGTATCAAGTACCATTTTTAAAGTCTTTGGTATGACGCCACCTGGGACTGAACCCAGATCTCCCGGACCAGTCGTTTCACTTTAATAACTGTAATTTGTAAACTAATTATCCGATTGGGCTCAAATTTTGACACATGCTATTTGAAGGTTTGTACTTTATAAAAATCACATGGATTTTTTTAAATTCATGGCGCCATCTATGTCTGGCCCGGGACTTATTGAGTGATATGTTAATCTTAGGTTAAATCTGGTCGTGATTGGGTAATCCGTTTGTATTTCCAACTGTCATTATTAATCATAATACCGTTATTTTTCTCGTTGTGGGGTTTTCTGATTCGCTCTGATAGGTTTCTTTTACTGGAATCCTAATGACAGCCAGTGCCTTGTGATCTCCAGGAATCTTCCTAGTATCCTCACCGATTTTAGTAGTGCTTTGGTCTGGATGTTTTCACTACTTTCTCATATCCCCACTTCATCAAGTCTCTTTTAATAAATTAATGGACCGTTCCAAGGGTCCCAACTTTGATTGTCACGCTCATGTTCCACATCTTTTTCAGCTCTCTGGCAAGGTCTAAGTACATTGGAACCTCGACTTACGAAAAGCCATTACACGAAAAATTCAGAATATGAAACGGGCTTCGAAGCAATTTCCGTTCCATTTAACGAAAAAATATTCAAGATACGAAAACGAAAATCGAAAGTGCTCCCCCGACAGCGATCCTCCTAGAATTTATTTCGAAGTATCACGCGAACACTTTGCTGTGCTCTAATCTTTTGGGACCTTATTGTAAATGACAGTGTTGTCACTAACGAAAATATTTCTTCGGGTGGGTATAATATTTACACTTTATACAACTGCTTTTGGGGGCTGGAGTGAGTTATGCTATTTATAGAGTGAATCTTGTCCCATATTACGTAAATTCCAAGATATGAAATCCCTCCGGAAAGAATTAATTTCGTATCTCGAGGTATCACTGAATTTGTCCAGCTTTTTGGTTAACTTCATTTTCACTCTGGGCGCCTCCGGTGTTGTAATGATTAGCAAGCTAGCCTAGCAAACCTTCACGAGTGAGTTCGAGTCTTATTGGGTGCCCCATTCATATGGCCTTGTACCACATCAAAGTAAAAAGACCAAGAAGTTAATTAAAAGCACCTTTGGTGGTGTAAGCGTTAGCAAACCAGACTAGCAAATCTTCCCGAGTGAGTTCGATTCTCATTGCGTGCTCCCTTTTAACTGCCTTGTGCCACATCTGAGCAAATTACTACTTCATTTTCTCTCTGTAGTCTGCGGGAACGGCAAAATCCACAATATGAAAAGTTCTTTTCTTCTTATCAACTTAAAATATGCTTGATCCTCTGAGCTGATTTAGTATTTCCAAGTCTTTTTCTTCTTAATATTATTTTCAGCTTTACTTTCGGTTTTTATGAGTATTCCTCTGGTCTTTACCCAAGACCTAGCATGAGGTAAGGTAGCGATTATATGTATTCTATATGTTCCTGTTTTTTGCTGCCTCTTTTGGGAATATTTTTCTGTCATATTGATAGTACTCTCCTAAGAAGATAAGCAGTTTTGCAAAGTGTAATTGTTTGTATTTCACAGAGGCTGGGACGGCCAGGTATCTCGTTAATGTGGTAATCTGTCCCTTTCTTGATCATACCCAGGGATCTCAGTATTACTGGCATGGTGGCAGTTTTAAAGTGCCACATTTTTTCCATTTTTTTTTTCCAGGTCTTTGTATCAACTTATTTTATTATATTTTTTAAATGATATGTTATTTGTTGGCACGGAGATATCAATTAGAAACCATCTTTTTCTTTTATAATTTTTAACAACTATATCTGCTCCACTGCTTTTTATCTTTTCTATCTTCTTGTATAGCAAAGTCTCATAGAACAGTAGCTTCTTCTCTTTCTGTTATTGGTTCTGATTGGCGTTTATACCATTTTTCACAATCTAATATTATATTGTTGTTGTTTACTCCTTGAGAGTTTTTCACAACTGATGGTCTTTCATTTGAGTTTAAGTGACAGCAAGTCTCCTCAAATCTCCAGGACTCTTCTCAGTATTCTGGCCGTTCTCAATAATGCTTTAGTTTGGATGGTCCCCACTCGTCCGCTAACTTCCAAGTCCTCCAGTCCCTTTAATAATCCTTTAGTTACTGTACCAAAAGCACCAATCACAATTGGCATAATTGTCACCTTCATGTTCCATAGTTTTTTCAATTCCCAAGCAAGGTTGAGGTATTTATCCTTCTTTTCACATTCTTTCAGTTATTTTACTCCTTTGAAAGTTTTTCACACCAGTATCAACTGATGGTCTTTCACTTTAGTTTGAGTGAGAGCAAGTCTCTTCAAGTCTCCCGGACTTTTTTCTATATTCTGTCCGATCTTAACAGTACAGTCGTTTGATTACAATTGGCATCACCGTTACTTCCATGTTTCATTTTTTTTAGTTCCCTAGAAAGGTCCAGGGACTTATTTCGTTTTCGCCTTCCTCTAATTATACTCTATGATCAGTCGGGACAGTAAAGTCCACAATTCTGCAAGTTCTGTTTTTTGTTGACTCTCACTAGGTCAAGTCGTCTGGCCGAGATTAGGTGATCCTTTTGTATATCAAAATCCCAGAGAATTTTGTGCGTCTAGTTCTTTAGGTCAAGTCATTTGACTCCATAGACAGAGGGAAGATGGAGCGAATACTTCTGGCTTACGGTCTCCCCAAAGAAACCGTCATAGTCATAATGATATTCTATAAAAACAGGAAAGTCCGCTCACCGGATGGAGATTCAGACTTCTTTGACATTGTCTCAGGTATGCTGCAAGGGGAAACATTAGCTCCATATACGTTCATTATCAACCAAGACTATGTGCTTCGAACCTCGATAGATTTAATGAAAGAAAATGGATTTACTTTGGCAAAGGCAAGAAGCAAACGATTCTCAGCAAAAACTATTACGAACGCCAACTACGCTGATAACATAGCACTACTGGCAAAATACACCCACCCAGGCCGAATCCCTGCTGCATAGTCTGGAATGGGCAGCAGGCGGCTCAGTCTTTCATATGAACGCAGACAAAACAGAGTTCATGTGCCTTAATCAAAGAGGCGACATCTCCACGCTAAATGGTAAGTCTCTGAAACTTGTCGACCCTTTCACCAACCTCAGAAGCAACGTCTCATCTACGGAAAATGACATCAATACGCGACTAGCAAATGCATTGATGTGGTCCTATGCTTGTCACGGAGCCCAATGTGGTGTGACTACTAGTCACAGTACTTGTTGTAGCTATTGTGTTCGTGGCTACCACATTAGCTTCCGACTGTTTGCTTTGTCAAATCCTTCCGTGCCCACACTGTGTTTGAAAGATCCACGTCGTAGAGTTGACACAATTAAGCCGGTTCTTCTTCTGACATTCAGATAATATGAGTGGCTAGATTGTCTAGCAACTAAAAGAATAGAGAAGACCCGTTGTTTAACAACAACAAAAAAATTGTTTTTATTGAAACATGTTTGTGGGATAATAAATAACAAACAAACGAAGTTTGCTTTTCTGGTAAACAGAAGAAGAAAGAATATCGAGAGAGGAAGAGTGACGATGAGATGCAGTTAGAGTAACACTAACGTCTCTAATGTCTGGGACATTGAAGTTTTGTAACGTCTGAAAGTTGTTTGGAGCGTCTCGGGTCTAGAAGAGATACTTCTTTGGCAGTCTTGAGTTTCTTCTTGGTCCCTTTTTCTCATCCTCTCTCAGGAGTTGTTTAATCATCCCATTTTTATAGATCAATATCTGGACTAAAAACGTTTTCTGATTGGTTGTCCAATAAGAGACAATTATGAGTCATATTCCCATTGGTCAGCCAATCCTAGTTCAGGATTATATCTTACATGTATAGAGAAAACCCTTTTTAGATGCTTTGACCAATGGGAACAGGTTTAGAGCAATTGGGGGTTTAAAAAAAAATTCTCAGCCTCACCTGACTAGATGAGCCATGCCCAGCTCACCTTTATTTAGGGTGGAGCAAAATTAAATCTCCCTCTTGACAATGACCTTCAAGATAAGGACTAGAAAAATAAGTTTTATGAAATGACCTGTTTCATCATTATGAAGATGAAGTTAGTTGACAAACGAAAGATCAAATAAATTTGCTAACCTTTAAAATAAAAAATAATTGTCTCGCACTTAACTGACCTTTAAAATCAAAAACGATTTTCTCGCACTTAACTGACCTTGAGGAACGATCAACCAGTTTTTTAGGTCAATATAAGCCTGGAACAAAAAGATACTTATTTTAAGGATCAACTCAACAGCATGTCGTGTCATATGGATATCTTTCGATAGGCTGTCGGTTATATGGAAGTCAGACCTACCCGATAAAATAAAATAGTTTTTTTTTCCAAACAGCGGTCGTATCAATACTACTATATGGATGCACCACATGGATGCTGACTAAGAGTATGGAGAAAATGCGTGACTGTAATTGCACAAGGATGTCGTTAGCTGTATTGAACAAATTCTAGAGGCAATACCCCACAAAACTGCAGCTGTACGGTCACCTACTGTTTATCTAAAAAATCATCCAGATTAGACGAACAAGACATGTGGGACAATACTGGCGAAGTATAGACGAACTCATAAGCAATGTACTCTGGTGTTATCCTTCAAAAGGACGAGCCAGGGTTGGGCGACCAGCTAGAACCTATCTAAAACAGCTCTTAACTGATACGGGATGTGGCATGGAAGACCTACCCGGAACGATGGACGGTAGAGATGAGTAGCGAAAGAGATTAGGGAAATCCGTGCTTGTGGCACATATGATGATGAGTTCTTTAGGACGGATTCTGGTCACTGGAATCTTTGTGACAACAAGTCTCCTTAGGTCTCCAGGACTCTCCTCAGTATTCTAGTTGATCAGAGCAATACTGTTGTCTGGGTGGTTTCGATTCTATCTCTGATTTCTAATTCCTCCAGTCTCTTCTTCAGGCTCTTGGGCACGGTTCGAGGCGCACCAACTACAATCGGTATTAATTTGACCGTCCTGTTCCTCCTATTTTTTAGTTTTCTGACAGGGTTCAAGTATTTGTTCCTCTTTTCTTTTTCTTTCGTTTTCACTCGGTCGTCTGCTGGAATGACAAAATACACAAAATTGCAGATACCTTTTTTGTTAATTAACTCTAGTTCTGATCTTGTGGTCGGGATTAAGTGATTCGTTTATATATCCAAGTCCCCAAGTGTGTCATTCTCGAAGACTGATTCTTAGTTGTGCATATACCATTTAGTCATATGGTCAAATTTCAATCTCTTGCACAGTTACCAGTGAATCATCCTTCTCATCCAGTCATGCCAGGTCTTGTACTCCTTTTGTCCTAGTATGCTTTATCCTCATATATGAGTGATCGTTTCATGTTTTTTCTGCATAATGTACATTTGCAATTCAGTTGTGTATTATCAGTTTTATTTTTAACATATTTGTTTCTTATTGCGTTGTTTTGTGCTGCATTAAGAATAGATTCAGTTTCTCATAAATTTTCACTTTTGCAGCCATGGCCATGTCTTTTCGAGGGCAATTTTATCAGTTTGTCGCTCGTAGTCTTCATACAGATATTTTTCTTCCCATTTTTTTCTTGTTTTTATCGTTTTTATCGTTTTTCGGTCTTGTCTTGTTTTGCCAATGCTACTCGTCGCTGCTATGATTAGTCTTTCTTTGCCCTTTTTTAATGCAGTCTTCAAGTCCTTTTATTGATGCATCAACGCAGTCCTCTATGCTGGCGAGTCCTCTTCCTCTTTCTTTTCTTCATACACACATTTTGTCTTATGCCATCTCTCGGATGTAAGATCTTGTGCAAAGTCATCAATTTCTTTGTCCTAAGGTTCTTTTGTCTGAGTTCTTCCCTTGACCATTTTAAGAATGATTCGGAGTATTTTACTGGGGAGACTACTCAGGTTTTTATCCATTTCATGAAATTTCTGCCGTAGATCTTGGTTTATAGAAGTTTTCTCATTTGTCTGAGGTAGACTTATTTTTTCTTTCATCTGTTTGGTGTCCGCTTCAAATAAATCTAGGTACTTGTAATTTTCCTTTTCTACGAACGTTCTGATACTTGGTTTTGAAATTTAAGTCCTTTTGTTATTTGCCTTTTTCCACTTTTTCCTTATGTGAATGGCACATTTTTCTATCCTAAAATTCATTCTTATATCCTAGTTGTTTACTTTAATGTTCGTAGCAGAGTCATCAATTCATCCCCACACATGGCCGCGCAAAAGCAGGACGACCAGCACGAACGTACATTCAGCAGCTATGTGAAGATACAGGTTGTTGTCCTGAAGACCTACCTAGGGCGATGAACGATAGGGAGGAGTGGCGAGAGAGGGTCAGGGATATCCGTGCTGCCAGCACGATATGATGATGATGACATAAAGTAATTAATTTCTTTTTGTAATTTTGTAAATTCCTTTGTATATGAATTTGTAGCATCATAGCTATTACAAAGAATAATTGCAATATCGCATCTCCTTTGAAAATGCCTTTCTGGATTTTCACCTCAGCTAAACTTTTTCCTCTCGCTGTTAATTCCATTTTTCTGTTTTTCATGGCTTCTGTGGTAGATTTTATAACTTTGTCGGATCTTCCGTACATTTTCAGACAATCTCTTATCCAGGTTTGTAGGAATTGTCCGACAAACCTGGATAAGTCTTTTTTGTTGTTAATCCCCATCATGGCTTCTTTTTTTCACCTGACTTTGCTCTTCTAAAGGATGTGTTAATCGACGTGCAGTTACTTGTTCCTCTTTGGCATCCTTTCTGTTCTTCTGGAAACAATCTGCAGTATATTAGCAAGTAATAGATCTCCTCTCTAATCAATATGGTCCGTATTTTACCCATCATAGATAGAGATGTTATCACTCTATAATTGCTCGGGATGGTTCACTTTCGAAGATCTTGATCAGAGTACTTTTCCCCTGAGTCATCCAACCACGTATTCTTTGCATCTATTCAGTTCAAGACCCGGTATGCCGGAAATGGGCGGACATTCTTATAACCAAAATTCTTGTATGCCATCATGGCCAGGTGTTTTCCATTTCACTTCTATTTTGAATTTTTCTCTGATCAATTCCAGGAGTATATTTGTCTCAGGCCCTTCTTTGAGTCTTTAAATTTCTTTTTTCTGTGTTACTTGTCTATTCGGCTCTTATGTTCTTGCTGTTCCCATATTTAATCCAAAATTGTTTTGCTTCATTCGTATCCAAGTAGTTGGTTTGTCGCTGTGCCTTCTTTACCTACTTTTTGATAGAATTTTTTTTTTTTTTGTTATCTTGGAATGTCTTGGTTGGTTGGTTGGTTGGGTATGATGGCATATCAACCTTTGAAGGTAATTCAATGCCAAATCCATTTTTATGCATATAGCTCTATTCAAAACAATTCAGTTTAGCATAAGTATTCAGTTCAATTGTCAAAACAGTTCTAATTCAGCTAATTCAGTTTAATATGAGTACAGATTTTGTTTCCACATAGTTAAATGTCAAAACAGTTCTATATTAAACAAGTTAATTTAGTGTAAGTACAGTTTCAATGTCAAAAACAGTTCAATTTCAAACATTTCCGTTTAGCATAAGCATACAGTTTAAATGTAAGTACAGTTTAATTGCAAAAAATATTTCTATTTAAGCTATTCAGTTTAGTCAAACAGTTCTAATTCAAACAATTCAGTTTAGCATAAGTATGTCGTTAATTCTATTTAACCAATAGATAGGGCCCTATCAGGTGCTACCATTCCGGGTCAGAGTGGACTTGGGAGTAATAGCAATGAAGTAATGCCGTGCATTCCCCAAAGCTCTAGCATTACTGGAACCTCACCCTCAGATTGTTTAGTGTTATATCCAGGGCACTCGTTGTGGGATATTACCACTCTGCAGAGAAGCAGTCGGTGTATTCGACAGCACCCTCACCCAGCCGACTGGGCAATTGGAATGTCCTGTTTTGTTTGTATCGCTTGACCCTGTCTCGTTATCTTTTGAGTTTCCTTTCTCTCGCCGATCATTTTTAATTTGCCTCCTTGTGTATTGTCAAAATTTACCATTGTTCTGTTTTGGTCTTTTCATCCCAATATATGCTTGCATGTTTTTTCTTCCTTAGAGCTTTCCCTTGTTGTCACAAATCCTTACCTATTCTTCTGGTCTAATTTCCCATGTAGATTTTGTATTTCAGCTCAGATTCCTTCAGGGAACCAGTACAGTTTGCTGGAGCTGTAGAATACACCGACAGCACCTCTACACAGGGGTAAAACACCCCCACCA
This sequence comes from Sepioteuthis lessoniana, assembly GCA_963585895.1. Taxonomy (NCBI): domain Eukaryota; kingdom Metazoa; phylum Mollusca; class Cephalopoda; order Myopsida; family Loliginidae; genus Sepioteuthis; species Sepioteuthis lessoniana. Next base: position 24,255,331 of record OY757939.1, read on the forward strand.
AAAAAAAACAAAAAACGAATGTCCTGGATATATGACACTAAACAATCTGATGGCGAGACTTCAGTAATACTAGAACTTTGGAGAATGCAGAGTATCCCTTCACTGCCATTGCTCCCAAGTCCAATCTGACCCGGAGTGGTAGCACCTGATAGGGTAGCACCTCTCTAGGAGTCAACTAGAATTATTTGACATTTAAACTGTGTGCAAACAAATCAGTTCTGCTAAATTCAATTATTAAAAATTGAACGGTTTATCATTTTACTGTGTGTAAACAAATAACTGACGTTTAATTGAATTGTTAGTAATACATAGCAATATTTGTAACCACTTAACTGTGCAAACGAATGATTAATACTGAATAGAATAATTAGTGTTAAATATCTATACTTGTATCCACTTCATTGTGCGCGAACAAACTATTGGTATTGAATAGAAAATTAGTGCTTGATAGCAATGCTTGAAATCATTTAGCTATGTGCAAACAAATGATTAATAGTAAATAGAATTATCAGTGCTAGATAAAAACATTAGAAACCATATAACTGTGGGAATAAAATGAGCTTAGGATCGTTTAAAAATGTTATCAACAAAATGTGTTTACAAATCATATATATATTTAGAATATTTATAAACAGGATTTGGCATTAAATAACTTACAATAGTTGATATACCATAAAACCAAACCAAAGCAAACCCAATCATCGGCTAGTTTTGCTCTTCAGTGATGTTGTCTGTTGGCATATTTTTTTTTATAATTTGTTCACTTTTTTGTTTCTACCATTAATGTTTTTCCAGTTTTGGTTTCTAAGGGATTCTAACGTAATCTTATTTTCTGACATAATTTTCTTTATCAATTATCACTTATATTGTCTTCTTGTGTTAAGATTTTTTTTGTGGTGCTTGGATCTGTAATGTTTCGGTTTTAAGTATTTTGCGTTTCAATTCGGTAAGGGGGCTCTTGCTTTTCGTTATTTAGTATTTTGATTCGGATAGGGGGCTCTTGTTTATATTCTCCCCGAATTACTTGTCCCATATTTCAAGTATGTCAAGGTCAGAAAGCAAACCTTTCTTTGATATCATTTTAGCTTGGTCAGCAAGTCAATGGCTTGTTATGATTAAATATTGCGGATTCAGTCCAAATTTCTATCATTCTTTTTCTATACCCTCTTTGTATAATATTGCTTTTAAATTGACTGAAGTGCATTTTTGTAGCCCAATTCTTCCGTTGGTCTCGTCTTGCTTAATAGCTTTTGTAAAAAAAATAGTTCCAGTCTAGTGACTTGGGAAGAGGAAATTGCTACTTCTAAAATGTTTCTTACAATCATGTTCTTATCGAATTTTTAGCTTTTTTGGCGGGGGTTTCCAATATATATATATATATATATATATATATATATATATATATATATATATATATATACACACACACACACACACATATATATATATATATATATATGTATATATATATATATATATATATATAAAGAGAAAAAGAAAAACGCAAAAATCTTACGTCATAAGTGTGGTGGCTAAAACTGCAAATGTATATGTCTACTTGAAATAGAGTAACCAACTTTCTCAGGGTGCCACTAGTCCCTGATATTGTCTATTAAGGGAGCACTTGGCGATTATGATGCTCAGATCTTTAATCTGAGTCCCATGTTGATTTAGTTTTGTCATTTTCTGGAGGAAAGTAAAATATGGCTCTACGGGACCCTGAGGTTGATTATTATCTGTGTTTTTGCCACAGATGTGACCTGGCAATCGTAAAAGAAAGGACACTTAAGCAGGCCATAGAAAAAAATAATATAGAATGAAATCTACAACACAGCGGGTTTAAACTTATTAAGTTTTAGCTTATTAAAAATCAAACAATCACCATTTTTAAAAACCTGTTTGGCTAAACTTTTATTCTGATACTTATTGCCCGGATGGGTTTATAACTGATTCAAGTGTTTAATTGTTTAAATCTGAGACATTTTTTTTATTATTTCGCAATGCTAGATTTTTGTTCACGTTCCTTTGGATAGGGGAGGAAGAAAGTTCTATTACAAAAATTTCTGTTATAAAATTTTCCAGATTTTTTTTTTAGTGGAGAGGGTTTTCAATATATACTTGAAAATAAATGAGTAAAGTTTACTTTGAAATTACGACATATGGTTTGGTTTCTTGGCATATCAACCTTTGTGGGTTATTTAATGCCAAATAAATTCTCCTAGAAGAACAGTAGTGGTGCTATCTAACCCATAGCTGGAAGGATAAGGGGGTTCATACCTTTCCTAAGGGTATTTGCCCGAAAGTGAACGTAACAGCGCGACTGGAGTATGAACTCGCTTACTGCGATTTCGCTTTAACCATTACACCACGAGGACACCCCCAATTACGACAGAGATTCTTTGAAATATTTAAAAAAAACCAAAATTTTCAACAAAGGTTACAAATTTGGAAAATTTCCAGGCATGTTCTTACGTTTATATTCACTAATGTTTCGAGATTTCTCTTATTTTTTCACTTATATTCCAAGTTACATAAAACATTTATCATACACCCCACCAGCGTACAAATCTGGCTCAAGGCCGTTTTTAAGGTGGGTCCGGTCATTGGACCAAAACCCACACGCGTCCGGCAAGGTCAAAAATACCTTCAGTCCCGTCGGCATTCCCCGTATTAGGGGCGAAGTTACATTAAACATTACAAACGGTCCAATTCTGCTTTTAGTCTTTTATCAAAAAAGTTCCAGTCAGGTGACTAGGGATGAGGAAGCGAAAAGTGTTACTACTAAAAATATTTTTATATTCATATCTTTATAGTGTGCGTGTGTGTGGGGGTCCAATATATACATAAAAATAAAAATAAAATGCTAACTTTTTCTTTGCAAGTGTAGTTTGAATTTATTTTTATGGCATCTCAACAATTATTGGTCATTTAACGCTAAATTCAGTTGATTTATATATTAGAATATCGGGCATTGGCATAATGGTTAGAGTGTTTGCCAATGGCCTGGGAGACCTGGGTTCAATCCCAGGTCGAGTACATACCAAAGACTCAAAAAATGGTACTTGATGCTACCTTGCTTAAGACTCAGTATTTTAAGGATCAAGGGTAAAGTTGAGCAATCCAGGGAAAGGAGTAGCGTCCTTCCCTACACCTTGGTGCAGTAGCTATTGAAAAGGGTGACTTCGGGTCAACCTCGACTACGGTCGCTAACTTTACTTATATATATTAGATATATAAGTTATAAGTACAAGTCAACAAAATTAAATAGTTCCAAGTATTGCTATGCATCACGAACATCATTCATTTGTTTACACATAATGAAATGATCAAACAGTTTTCTTTCTAACAATTCAATTGAGCATAGATCAAAGTTAAATGGTTCCAAGTATTGTTATGTATCACTAACAATTCAATTAAACATCAGTCATTTGCTTACATACAGTTAAATGATCAATCAGTTCTATTAATAATAATTCAATTTATCAGAAGTTATTTGTTTGCACACAGTTTAAACGTAACACAGTTCTATTTGCCCTCTAGATAGGACCCTATCGGTTGCTATCGGGCCAGAGAGGACATGGGAGTAATGGCAATGAAGGGTTACTCCTCTCTCCAAAGCTCCAGAGCCTAAACATCAGATTATTGAGTTTCATATCCAGGACACTTGTTTGTTTGCTGGTGGTCTTACCCTCAGCAGAGATGCAGTCGATGTCTTCTACTGCCCACCCAGCCAACTTGGTTGTAAGTGTCCTGAATAAGATACTAATCTGCATCTTATGGCGAGATACCAGTTCTTGAGATTTGGGGAATGTGCTATATCCTTTCATGGTCCACCCTTACCTGATTGGAGTACCTGTTAGGGTCCCATCTATAGGGCAAATAGATCTGTTAGCAAATTATTTGTATTTGATAGGAATATTTCATGGCCACATCATCATCATCATCATCATTATAAAGTCGTATTGATAGCACAGAATTTCCTGACTCTCTTGCGATCCGTTAATATCATCCATTTCTCCTGGCGGGTCATCTTGGCGACATCCAATGTCTGCATAGAGATGTTATATGTAAATCGCTGTTGGTTTGCAAATACTGGTGTGTCCGTGCATAGGAGTCAAGAGTAGAACGTCAAGCATGAATTCGTCTTTATTTCCCGGTCATGCCCAGCACGTTTTGCGTGTCTTCCTTGAACGGTTTGTGAGATAGGAAGTAAGTAACCATACAGCTGTTGTTTTGTGGGGTGATGCTTCCATGATTGGTTCAAAACAGCACGTAACATTCTTGTGTAGTTCCTATCAAGCCTTTTCCTACGTGCGTTTCTTAAGAGTCTAAGTGGTGCATCCATACAGTAGTACTGACACAGCCATAACTTTGTAGGAATCTTGTTTTATTTTTTCATAGACGTGAGGACTGTAGAAGTTAAGCTTGATACCATACAATTGTATATTATTTGCATTAAAAATTGTTACTGTAATGTGCAATCATTTGTTACCTGACAATCATTAGTTACCTGAAATGATATAACCGCGTGTAAACCCACGACTATTAATATACAGAAATTATTAGTTGAAAAAATTTAATTGTTGGTGTTATTCTGGAAAGCATCCCACTGCGTGCAAATTATTTGTATTTGATAAAAATACTTGATATGCATACACATATATTCATAAAATATACATAGTCTTGGGTATGAACCTAAACTGTATCTGATGATGAGACTCCAGTTTTGGAGATATGTCAAGTGCAGAGTACTCCTTTATTACCATTACTCCCATTTACACCCTGACCCAGACTGGCGATACATGTTAAGCAACCATCTATATGTCAAGTAGATTCGTATTCGACAGGATTCTTAAAAAAACAACTAAAGAAACAAAAAATGAACGTCATTCTTTAACCTCTAAGCATAAAATAACCCCAGTTGAGTTATTTACTCCTTTAGAGTTTTTCACATTAGCGTCAGCTGATGGTTCTTCACTGGAGTTTGAATGTCAGCAAGTCTCCTCAAGTCTCCAGGCTCTTCTCAGTATTCTGACCATTCTCAATAATGTAGTAGTTTCGGTGGTCTCCACCCGTCCTCTTATCTTTCTCCATTCCCTTAAATAATCCTTTGGTGACTGTACCAAAAGCACCAATCACGATTGGTATAATTGTCACTTTGATTATTATTATTATTATTATTATTATTATTTTACTCCTTTGAAAGTTTTTCACATCAGCAATGGTCGATGGCTTCTCACTGGAGTTCGAATGATAGCAGTTCTCCTCAAGTCTCCAAGACTCTTCTCAGTATTCTGGCCAATCTTAATATTGATGTAGTTTGGATGGTCTCTGTTCGTCCTCTTATATCCAAGTCCGCCAGTTCCTTTACCATTCCTTTGGTGGCTGAACCGAGAGCACCAATTACAATTGGTATCACCGTCACTTTCATGTTCTATAGGTTTTCTTGCAAATTCCAGGTACTTATCTTTCTTTTCTTTTTTTTTTTCAATTTTACTTCGTGGTCTGCCGGGACGGCAAAGACCACAATTCAGCTGGTTCTATGTTTTTTGTTGACAATCACTGGGTCTGGTCGTCTGTCCGAGATTAAGCGAACTGTTTGCTTCTCATTCTCCTGGACAGATTCTGGGTTGTACATATACCATATTTTCGTACGGTCAAATTTCAGTTTCTTGCAAAATACAACAGAATACTAGGAAAAAATTCAAGGTCTGTGTCTGCTCTCTCTTTCTCACTTTGATATGTTGCTTGTCTTTGCCTAGTTAACGCAGTCGTCTCAATTTCCATACTCTTGTTCTTTCTCCTGGTGACTACCTATAAATAATAGTAGTAAATAAACCTTTGGGTAGTTAAACAGTTTCTTGCGTTCGTCTACTTTTACCACAGTAGAGTCACAACTGGGTCCAAGGAGGTACGATTGTTTATTTAGTACTGTTATGACACACATTATTATAAGACTTATTTATTTATTTTTATCTACTGACAGTTATCTTTCTCATAGAATAATCAGATAATTGTCTTCATAATTTTTCCGCCGATGTCTCCTTCGGTCTTCTTCAAGCCCACACATAACTTGGAAGCCCACACATAACTTCGAAATAAACTCTTCATTTAATCCACGGCTGTGTGTGGCGGTTAGATTTTTCTAATTCCGTTAACCATGAACGGGTACAATTTTTTAAGTTAAAATAAATATTCGTCTTTAAATGGAATCATTTTGAGATGAGGCTTCTTAATCTGAGAATTAATTTTTTATCTATTGCGGACTTTTTGTCTTCATCTTGGTAGTTTTTGTGTTGTTTCTTCTTTCATGGCGCAGCGGATAGAGGCGTTGAGTATCTACAGTTCCAGGTGAGCATTGTCAGAAGATAGCGGTTTCAAATCCTACCCAAGCCGGCCAGAGGTTTACTTGGTCAAAATTAAAAAAAAAACGTGGTGCGATAGACAATAACTATGGAAGGCAGTATTCCTGGGGATACGGTTACAAGACTCTGCATTCCTATTCGATGTCGTGGTGAATCACCTGAAGAAGGCCAGAGGTGAAATTTGGCCGACACCTAATGAAAGAAAAAACAACACAAAAACTACCAAGATGAGGACCAAAAGTCCGCAATAGATTAAAAAAAAATTCTCAGAAGAAATATTCCTTATCATTTCCTGTAGTTGGGATTGAACGTGCAACTGATGATTTCACTTAGAAGCACATTCCAATCAGACATCAGTATCCATTGCACCATGCTGCCTGCCGAAAAATTCAGAGTGAACTTTTGGGGTTTATAAACCTAATGTTTCCATCAAGCAATGAGATACTACTCACCACACACCGGTCCACTGGTCCAGTGGGTAGAGTGATCGTCAATGGCCTGGGAGACTGAGGTTCAATCCTTGGTCAAGTCATACCAAAGACTCAAACAATTATACTTGATACCTCCTTGCTTAACACTCAGCATTATAAGGTACATATCAAAGGTAAAGTGGGACAATCCAGGGAAAGGGGTAGCACTCTGCCCTACACCTCGGTGTAGTTGCTATTGAAAAGAGAGTTTTCGAGTAACCCTTGACTACCGTCGCCAACTCTATTTTTACTGACAATCATATACGATTTTTTTTACTATAATTCATATGGCAATTATTTTGGACAGCGCTTTTTGGATCATTGGTTCTTATATTTATCTCTATACTTGTTCTGCTTACCAGGTTTGCTCGATAAAAAAAATGATTCATGAAAAAAACTTTTTAGAACATTTTATTTCACAATATATATATATATATATATATATATATATATATATATATATTACCCAAACCTACTACGCGATCAGGATACGAAGCTGGGTCATTTTTTAAGAGGTGTTAAACAAGTCTGAATTTAGAGTTTTCCTTTTCCTCGGCTGGTTGTCAGTCTACCCAACTATTCACCCATAACACGAAGGAAAATAGTTTTCATACCTTTCTCGTGGGCATTTGCGCTATCTGAAATGGAAACAGTCTTGTTCAGGATTTGAACTCGGGTCGCCGAATCCATTTTCAACGACGATAATCGTTGTACCATGAACGCCTCCTCGTATATTAAATCTTTTCAAGTTATTTTTCTCTCTTGTTTAACTGTTCATATATAAGCCGATTGTCGATAGACAATCCCTTTCTTTGTAATTTTTTCCCGTCAAGGTTATCGTTTTGTGACAGAGAATCATTTTATTATTGGTCAACTCACAGAGAGGAATGTTCCGAAAGTAATGCCTCCTTTCTATTTCTATAGAAAATATAACAGATGCCAAGGAGCAAAATATCAGTGTTGGATAGAGAGAAAGTTTTCAGCGACAAAACACTATGTTTCTACATTGTCAATTCCACTGGCTATGCCGTTTCACCAGCGATGAAACTGTTTGACTAAACTGAATAGCTTGAAATAGAAATGTTTTTGAAAATTAAACTGTGTACTCGTGCTAAACTGAATTGTTTGAAATAGAACTGATTATTTGTATAAAAATGGATTTGGCATTAAATAACCTACAAAGGTTGATATGCCCTAAACCCAACCAATCAACCACCCAAACGCCAGCGATGAACAAGCGTCTGCTCGCTGAAATCTGTACCAACGGAGGTGGCCAAAAGGTTTCACGGTTTGGTGTATGGCTCTTTATTTTTCGATTAATTTGGATAACAAAATCCAAGGCAATAGTAACTTCTTTAGCTTTTGTCATTGGTTCTGAATGGTATTTACACCATTATTAAGATTTCAGTTTTTCATTGTATTTGCATATCATCATACCTTTCTCTTTATTTTATCAGAGAAGACCTCGTAGCGTAGTGGCAACATGCGACATCGTAGTAAGCGAGCTCGAACTCTAGTTCCACTATTACATTAACCTTTGGTTTGGTTTTATGGCACATCAACTATTGTAGGTTATTTAATGCCAAATCCATTTTACACATATAAACATTTCTATTTCCAATAATTCAATTTAGTATTGGCATAGTTTTTCGCTTACATACTGTTTAATACCAAAACAGTTTTATTTCAAACAATTAAGTTTAGCTTAAGTACGCAGTTTAAATTTCAAAAATAGTTCTATTTCCCAACTATTCAGTTTAGAATGAGTACACGATTTAGTTTTATTTGACCGTGTCCGGTGCTACCACTCCGTGCCAGAGTGGATCTGGGATTGATGACAATAAAGGGGCACTCAGAATTCCCCAAAGCTCCTGCATTACTTGAACCTCACTATCAGATTGTTTCGTGTTATATCCAAGACACCAGTTGGTTGGGGGGGATCTTGCCCCTCTGTAGAGAAGCAGTCGGTGTATTCTACAGCCACAGCCGATTGTACCACACATTGTGAGGTCTTACCACTCTGCAGAGATGCAGTCAGTGTATTTTACAGTCCACTCCAGCCGACGGGGCAAGTTAACAGTCGGATTAATAACTTTGGGGACGGTATGAACCCGCTTATATCCCTAGCTATGGGTTAAATAGTATCACTGCTTTTTTGTTTATTGACAGCTGGTTTAAACGTGGCTTACTGCGCGCAGCACTCCCACCACAGTTGAAACCCATCACCCGACTGTGCTCACCTCTACAATTTGATCTCCGTTATTCATCAAACGTTAGTGAATGTCATTCGGAGAATTTCTTCTTCTCAACATTGAATTGAATCTACAGTTCTTGCAGTTCTCAATTAGTGGTTGGGTATGAATAAATGAAAGAAAACATGTCACCGACGAAAGAACTGCTAATTCAAACAACAGAAAGAATCATAAAACTCATTTAAGAATACAATCCACGGTGGGGTGAAGCTAAAAACGTAGATTGTTTCCAATCAACCATATATGATATTTAATGAAAATATAAATGAAATGATGTTGTTAAAACATGAAATTGCCCTGTCGGATGGGGCCGTAGAATACACCGACTGCTTCTCTGCAAAGGGGTAAGACACCCTTCAACGAGTGTCCTGAAATGACAATAAACAATCTGATAGTGAGGTTCCAGTAATCCTGGAGCAATGGGGAATGAAGAGTGCCCCTTCATTGCCATTGCTCCCAAGTCCACTCTGGTCCGGAGAGGTAGCACTTGATAGAGTTCTATCTAGTGGTCAAATAGAACTAAACTGCATACTTATGCTAAACTGAATTTCTTGAAATAGAACTGTTTTGATATCTAAACTGCGTATTTATGCCAAAATGAATTGTTTGGAATGGAACTGTTTTTCTGCTTAGTCGAATTGTTTGAAATAGAACTGTTTTTGACATAGAAACTGTACTTATGCTAAACTGAATTCTTTGAAATAGAATTGTTTTGATATTTAACTGTGTGTAAACAAAAACTCTACTTATACTAAAAGGAATTGCTTGAATTTGAACTGTTTGACTTAACTGAATAACTTGAAATAGAAATGTTTTTGACAATTAAGCTGTGTACTTATGCTAACTACCGGCTCATTGGTCTAGTGCGTAGAGTGTTCGTCAATGGTCTGGGAAACCTGGGTTCAATCCTAGGTCGCATCATGCCGAAGTTTTTTTTAAATGGTGCTTGATACCTCCTTGCTTAACACTCATCATTATAAGGTACGTATCAAGGAAAATTAGTATCGCCTTCCCCAAAACCTCGGTGTAGTAGCTATTGAAAAGGGAGCCTTCTGGTCGCCCTCGACTACGGTCACCAACAACTTACTTATGCTAAAATGAATTGTTTGAAATAGATCTGTTTATCGTATAAAATGGATTTGGCATTAAATAACCAACTAAAGTTGATATGGCATAAAACCCAAACAAACAAACGAACAAAAATAAGAAACAATCTAGTTGACCTTGAAATATATGAAAGCGTTTGAACAGAAAACTCACATCAATATGCTTTGAACATAGAAAATGTACTACAAAATAAGTGAAAAAGAAATGGGTCAAAAAAGGAGCCAACTATAAGAAATAAGTTAAATGAAATTGGATTTACATAAAGAAAAACAGAACAAAACCCGTCCTAAAGCACAAATAAAAGAAAATGAAGTTAAACTTGGTTAAAGAGAATCTATCATGGCGTGTGAACAATTGGAGGAAAATGATATTCAGTGATCAATCATGAATCTGCATAGGCCAAAGTGGTTTGGCTTGAACTTTTTATTCGGTGTCATTCATATGAAACAAAGATGATAACTTGAAAAAACAAACAAATTTCCCAACTCATTTGCGCTCTGGGATAGCATATTATTTAAAGAACCAGTGGAAATGGTAGTCATTACCTTCATAATCAATAAACGTGCACTGAAATCCTGGATTATTTTCTCATTCCATCGACAGAAAATTGGTTGGGTGATGATGAAGCCATCTTTCAGGAAGATAATACATCTGGTAGAGTAAAGAGGATTAAAGATTTTTTTCGAGAAATGCATAGAAAATCTATAACATGGCTAGCAAACAAACCAGATCAAAATCCAATTTTGAATTTATGTTAAAAATTTAAAAAAATGTCCATTAGAAGGCTCCATCCACCTAAGAAGATTTATTAATTGCCATTAGGGAAAGTTGGAACCACTTTGATGGAGAATGTTGCTTTAATTTAATAAAATAATTAGGGCTGTTATAAAAGCTTGGGGCAAGACAACTAAGAATTTATTCTATTCTTTTTATCGATGATTTCCATAGATTTACATTAATATTCGGTTATTCTATTATATTTTCCTATGCATGGCTTTGAAAAAATATACCATTAATTTGAATAATTCAATCTTGTTTGCTTAAGGAATATTTTATAAAGTCAGAATTTTCAACGATGAAAAAATGTTTTCCGTCTTATCTGCTATTAGTTTGTTTACAGCTAGATAACAAAACACAAGGGTAAAAACCTCTAATTCCAGTATTTTTGCTCAGTGTTATATATATATATATATATATAATTTTGATTTCAACTTTAATTTTAATCTATTTTTAAAGAGCCCTTTACGTGAAATCTAGGTAGATTCGCTCTTGCTCATGTAGGAATTATTTTCATTATTATATATATATATATATATATTTAGGAAAGAAGCAGAAGGTACCCCGCACAAACAATTACCGACACCGACTACGCAGATGACATAGCGCTTCTGGTAAATGCACCCACCCAAGCCGAAACCTTGCTACGTAGTCTGGAACGAGCAGCTGCACGCATAAGCCTACATGTCAATGCACACAAGACGGAATATATGTGCTTTAATCAAAGAGGCGACATTTCCACAAGGAAGCAGTGTCTCATCAACCGAGACAGGTATCAACACGCGACGTGCAAAGGCATGGACAGCCATCGATAGACTATCGGTCATATGGAAGTCAGACATGACCGATAAGATAAAACGCAGTTTTCTTCCAAGCTGCAGTCGTGTCGATACTGCTGTATGGATGCACTATATGGACACTAACTAAACGGATGGAGAAAAAGCTTGACGTCAACTACACAGAAATGCTGCAACCAATATTGCACGAGTCATGGAGGCAGCACCCCAAAAAGCAGGAGCTGTACGGCCTTTCAACGGGTTTCGTAATGACATTTCGTTCTTTATTTCAAGGAAGAACTTGAAGTTCTTCCTTGAATAAAGAACGAGGTATCACTACTAAACCCGTTATAAGTGTTTGGTTTATCCACTTTTCCATTTAATTTTATCATATATATATATGTGTGTGTGTGTGTGTGTGGTAATCATTCTACCTTTCACTTTGCGCTGGAAGGGCTACCGAAAAGATCTAGGTTTAACTAACAAAGACATTATTATTTTTTTGTTTTTTGAATTTTGATTGGATTCTTTTTTGAAGGGTTAAACAAACTCGATTGAGCCCAACGTGCCAAATGTGTTAAACTGCAGGACGAATTGGCGAAAGATTCAATTTATTTTATGGTTCTCTGCTTCGTTGAGCCAGGAACTTTTCTGCACTCTCCCGTATATATCATTATCGATTCTAGTCAATTGTATTTCTTTTTTTCCCCTTCTTTTGACCAAAACTGAAACGAAAAAACATTTATATCTGTGACGCATTAGCTTGCAAACAAGCTGCACTGAATTGGACTGAATACAGTTGAATAATTGCAAAATGATTGCATTCATATTTTTCATTATATTCAATCTTTTAGCTGAATAAAAGAAAACCTGAAAAAACCAAATATTTCGTAAGTTTTCTCCTTGGGGTTAGGGCAATTTTCATAATAACAGCCAATTTACGAGAGACAAAATATATCACTCGAACACTGGAGCAACCAGAAATATGAATAACTTTATATATATATATAAAAAATTAAATAAATAAATAGCGACACCTGCTGCGCCAAGTATTTGAGAACCAATTTCCCTATGACGTGACATTTTTGCTGTTACAGTTTTCGGATTATCTCCCTTGTCAGCCGAAGCACCTTTTATAATGACCCCTATCTGGACAAATGAAAGAGTTACAATGACGAGATAGCCAATTATATAAAAAAAAGGATGTGACCATTCTCTTTCCTCACAACGGGATCAAGAATCCAGGACTTATTCCCGTCCCTCTGAGACGTCCGTCACCAATACATCTCCTCACATACCGATTACGACAGTATACAGTAGTACATTGTATACAATGCCGAATGCTTACTTTCATCTATGCAGACGTTTATATTTCTGTATACAAGTAGCAACAGTCGGTGTCAATAAAGAATTTCTTTTGGTTGATAACTACAATATGAGTTCAATGAAAAGAATTTTTTTTCCTTTTAGAAATTTCACACGTACTGACATTTTGGCAAACGGAATTTCTTGCACATTTTGCTATTTTATTTATATGTTATTTCTCATCTATTTTCTTTTCTGTTAATTTGCTTCGGCAATAAAAGTTGTCGAGTTGTACGAATTGTTTTTATATTCATTAACTCAACGAAAATGATAAGCATAATTAATCACTTCCCGTTCACAATAAAATAGCAGCATTCGACTACAGTTAAGGAAATTGCAAATACTTACAAATGGCTGTCACAGAATGACACACTCAGGCAAAAATTAAAACATAGAATAAAGGAAATGAAAAAAAAAAAACCCTCCAAAAACAAAAGTATACTGGTGTTAGTTTTTATTGTCACGGCGTGAATAGAAGCGTACATGGTCATTTATTTTTATAGATTTAGTTTACAATATATGAAAATATTTTTGTTGGCGAAACAGCGATTTCTAAAAAACGCATTTACTTATACAAAAGAGCGATAAAAATAGAAGATATTTTAAATGCTTTGGTCACACATCTTCATGATTCCTTCTCTTTTAGAAAATCTCAGATGATATATAAAAATGATAAATAAAACAGAAAAATAATCGAATCAGCAGCCATCGTCCATTTTAAAACCATAAAACAAAGACCAGGTTTCTGTAATATAGAGTGGCCCATAAAAGACTGACTCATGAAAAAAATTAATAAATAAACAGTTTTTGCTGCTGTCTGTGCGAAAATGCTTCTGCAATGACCGCTTTGTGCGGAGTCTTTCATTGTGGCACAAGTTTTAAATCTCTATACAAAGGTCTCTATCATGTTTTATCATAGAGGATTCTTCTCATTAAAATCTGTGATAGAATTGTAGATCTGTCATTTTTGTTTGGTTTAGCTGTGTTTTATGGCATATCAACTATTGTAGGTTATTTAATGCCAATTCTTGTTTTTACATATTTATTGAATATATATCATTTGTATACATCTTTTGTAGATAACATTCTTAAACGAGCCCGAGCGTTTTCTTTCGGACACAGTTAAATGCTTTCAAGTATTTAGCTGTAGCAACTTAATTTCAGTCATTTCTGTATACACATTTAAATGAATATAAATATAAGATTTTTAAGTGAATCGTTTGAAGGTAATTTCATAATTAAATAAGTTAGAACTAATTTGTTTGCACACTAGTATTGCTATTGTTTCTATACAGCTATATAGTTTCACTTATTGCTATCTAACACCAAAAATTCTATTCAACATTACTCAATCGTTTGCCCATAGGTAAATATTTCCAAGTATTACTATGTATCACTAACAATTCAATTAGACTGTCATTTGTTTAAAAATTAGATTAACATTTATTTATAAAGAGTCTAAAGTCAAACAGTTCTATTTGACCCATAACTGGACCTGAGAACAATGGCAATGAAAGGGTACTCCACATTTCCCAGAGCTTCAGGACTGGAGCGTCATCATCTTATATCTAAGACACTCGTTTGGGATGGGGCGATCTGTCAGTTAAATAATAAAATTTTATTGCTCTGTACCATAGCCAGATACGGATATTGGAAACGTACATATAATGTTCATATATATATAACATAGAACATAGGAATCTCGAAACACGAAAACCACTTACGACTTCTTCGTTCAGGTACGAAACTTTTTATTGCCTTGAGTTTAAAGGTTCTTTGACATTAGGAGAGAGATACACTTTCTTTTAATTCTGGCTTTTTCATCTGCACCCCGCATCTCGTGTGACACCTGCCCGAGGCCTCCGTGAGCAAGCGAAAGTCAACTGTCTTCTCCCGAGGCAGGACTCAACTCAACTAACTGACTTTTTCAAAATCCCCAAAATACTCCGCGCACTTCCGGTGCGTGACGTCACCCGCACTCTGTAGCCCCGTTTCCCATCGGGGCTATTGTGACATCTCTGAGTGATATGTCCGCCCCGCGTGCGTGTGAACACCTGTGTTAATGTTGCACCTAAGTAACCCATGCACTGAGCCGAAAGGTTCTAAGCCTAACTAAACCCAAAGACATAAAACGAAATCCCTCGGCCATTATATTACTGCTTTAGCTCATTCTTTTTCATTGACTTTTTCCATTTCTTAATATTACTTATAGTATCTAATAAATAATATAAAAAATTAGATTAAAAACCAGTAAGTTTTGACGATTTAAAATGTGACAGTCTTTTGTGGGCCACCCAATCTGTGCCCGATCAATCTAAGATACTATTAAAACATTTTAAAGTTACAGTAGATATAGCACAGTTCTATAAAAACATTTTTTACGTTGGTTTTACTTTTTTCACCAGTGATAAACAAGTGTCTGCGCCAACGAGGGCGACCTACAATTTTTCTTTGTCTGGAGTATTGCTTTTTATTCTACTAGAAGTTTGGATTGCAAAATCCCAGAAGCTACACCTGTAGCTTCTGTTATTGGTTCTAGTCGGTGTTTATACTATTTTTCAGGCTTCAGTTATCCATAGTATTTGCATATTATCCAATCAAATAATTACCTATATTATTATTTTTTTTCTTTACATTCCACGGGGAATTTCCCGCAGCGTAGTGGCAACATGCTAGACTGCAAGACCTTAGTAAGCGAGTTCGAACTCCTGTCGCGCTATTACGTAAACTTCGGGACTAATACGTTTGGTTTATGTTTAAAAAAATTCATCCCGTTCTCCAGTTATGGGTTAATAGTATCTTTGCTGATTTTGTTTCTTGGCATATCAACTGTCGTGGGTTATTCAATGCCAAAGCCAGCTATGTGGAATAACAGCAGTGATACTATTTAACCCATAGTAGGGGGTGGCTATGGGGTTTCATATCTTTCCTAAAGGTATGAGACCAAAAGTGAACGTAATAGCGCGACTGGAGTTTGAACTCGCTTACTTCGAGTCTACGGTCCAGCACTCTAATCGTTACACAACGAGGCCTATTGCTGACCTTCTACAGGATTGCTTTGGTATTAAATAACCTACGAACACTTATATGTTATTTAAGAAAGTAGCAAACCAAATCATGCATTTAATCGGTGTTAGCATTGGGTACCAGTATACTAAGTGGTCAACTTATTCACTTTTTAGTTCGCATAGTCTACATATCGGCAACCAGTCTAGGACAGGAAAATTCTAAAATTATATCAGTTTTATCCGCTTAAAAACGGAACGTCTGGGTTGTAGGGGAATAATACTCATATAACTAATTACTGGGTAAATCAGCTTATGAGACTACCTTTTAACCTAAAAATACTCCCCCAAATAGGGGAGGTGTCGCCTTATACGCCCAGTATAAAATGTGAACCTTAAATCCTACTGTGTACAAAAAATTGTTATCGAGGGAAATCACTGACAGTAGGCTTACCCCCTGCCTTGGTAACAAAACAAATACTTTTTACACACAGTCATCTTATTACGCCGAAAATATGGTCAATTCTTTTTTACTTAGAAGAATTCGTTTCTTAGTTTTGTCGATTTGATTATTGAATGATCAGTCGACGCTGTCCATTGCATGCAGCATCGGACTGACCAAAAAGAAGAAAGAAAAAAATCCCAAGAAAAAATTTCTAAACATTGCAGTGAAAAAAAAAAATAGAAAAGAACGTCTGCTATTCATTGAGATTTTTCCTAAGCGTATTAGGAGATTTGATGACTGCATCGTGATGATGGATAATAATGTTAAGAAGGCCCCTACGAACGTCGACGGCGAAGGTCAAGCAGCCAATGAAAAATCGTTGCAATAGACTGTCTCAGCTGCTGTCACTGTAACTTGGCCTCGCCATTTCTTGCATTTCTAAGCGCCTACAACAAACACTTTTCGATTTATGATTTATTGAATTGTCAACTCTTCTTAAAACATCGAAGAATCGATGAACAAGTAGAGAGAGATATAAAGAGAAGGATAGAATCAAATCAAGTAATAATAATAATAATAATAATAAGAAGAAGAAGAAGAAGAAGAAGAAGAAGAAAGTTGCTTATGCACATGGCTTTACACCTGCCGAGAGATGACCTAGACAGATAGTATATGTCAAGAAAAGAAGCAGTTAGAGGACTCACTACCTTTGAGGATTGTGTTGATGCACCAACGTAAGGACCCGAAGACTACGTTAAAAATAATAAAGAAAGATTAATTACAACATTATTAGCAATATAAATACAGAGAGAAAGACAACAAAAGTGAAGAATCATTTTGAGATGAGGCTTCTTAATCTGAGAATTAATTTTTATTTATTGCGGACTTATTTCCTCATCTTGGTAGTTTTTGTGTTATTTCTTCCTTCACTAGGTTAGTGAAGGAAGAAACAACAAGATGAGGAAATAAGTCCGCAATAAATAAAAATTAATTCTCAGATTAAGAAGCCTCATCTCAAAATGATTCCAATTAAAGACAAGTACAAAAATTCGGTACGGACCCGACTCTGGAAGACCAGATAAGGATTTATAAGACCTAAAAATTTATCCTTGATCGCCCTTCGCGGATAGAGGCGTTGAGTCTCTACGGTTCCAGGTGATCATTGTCAGAAGATAGCGGCTTCAAATCCTACCCAAGCCGGCCAGAGGTTTACATGGTCAAAAACGTGGTGCGATAGACAACAACTATGGAAGGCAGTAATTACTGGGGATACGGTTACAAGACTCAGCATTCCTATCCGAGGTCGCGGTAAATCACCTGAAGAAGGCCAGAGGTGAAATTTGGCCGAAACGTAGTGAAAGAAGAAACAACACAAAAACTATCAAGATGAGGAAAAAAAGTCCGCAATAAATAAAAATTAATTCTCAGATTAAGAAATCTCATCTCAAAATGATTCCAATTAAAGACAAGTACAAATAAAATTCTATTGAAAAATTTTAACCAGAACATTACCCCAAAAATTATTTAAACTCATCGACAGACAAACCTTTTCGTTGTATCACAACTCTTCAGTTTGGCAAGACCCGCGAGAATCTTCAAGCCGAGATCGAAACCCGGCTGATTTAACATTAGTCGGATATCTTACCCAAGAGGTGTCGTCATTCTCAGCGTAACTGAAGGAATTTTTTACGTATATCTTTTTACATATACGTTATCTGCTACCGGAGTGCTCAATTCATGAGAAGAGCCACTGCAATTATGTGTATGTGTTAGCCGGCAAAGTTCCCCACTATAGTGCTTAACTCAGGGTCAAGAGGAATATATATATATATATATATATATATATATATATATATATATGTTTGTGTGTAGAAGGATTGTGTTACGAAATCTTGGACAAGATTCTAAACAAGCTTTACATAGAAAGACATATAGCGAAATATACAGAGCGATTGAAAGATTATTTTAGCATATTATTATATGACCGAATGAGATCTCTTCTAATTAGGAATTAGGAGATTTTTTTATAACAGCCATATGTCATGGAGCATCCTCTTTGTACGAGGTTTGGCCGGAGATGCATGAATAAAGTTTCGTATCACACTAGTTGTAAGTTATTAATATTATGTAATTCAGTTCGTTTCAGCGTGATACATTTGGCTAAACAGAGAAACAATTTAATGACATCGGCTTATATATATATATATATATATATATATATATATATACATATATACCATTATAAACAATAAACACTCAATTTTTTCAAAGTAGTGCAAAGGTTATATCTCTTTTCCAATATACACTCCCCCTGATGATGGCCCAAGATCTGGCTGAAAGTTCTTGGAAACCAATCAATGATGGAAGGTTTATTAAACAATTCCTGTCAGTTATCATATACAGCAGTTTGAAAGGATATATACAGAAATATGTCGACAAAAATGTCTGTATTGTTTAATCAAATATATATATGTATAAAAGTAAAGTTAGTAACCATCGTCGAGGTTGACCCGAAAGCTCCCTTTTCAATAGCAACGACAACACTGAGGTGTAGAGGAAGACGCTACTCCTTTCCCAGGATTGCTTCACTCTGCTCTTGATCGGTAACTTATAATGCTGTGTGTTAAGGAAGGCGGTATTAAGTAACATTTTTAAGCATGACTCGTTCTGGGATTGAACCCCAATCTTCCAGGCCATTGGCGAACACTCTACTCACTAAACTAGAATTTTCAGGTTTACATGCTTGTGAGTGATTTATGAAATCCTTATGTACATTTGGCTTAACAGAGAAACAATTTGATATTTATGCATAAAAAATGAATAAATGTAGATATGTAAAAGAATGCATATTTTATATATAAAAATGTATGTATAAAATGTATAATGTCTAAAATGTACGTATAAGATAATATATATTTCCTATTTACCCAACCCCTCCGCCCGGGCAGGATATGACACAAGGTCAATTTTTTTAAGCGGAGTTTAACAGGTTTGAATTCAGAGTTTTCCTTCTCCTAGACTAGTTGCCTAACCAAGGCTGAAGAACCTAGTCTGTCTTACTATTTACCCATAGCTGGAGGGAGAATAATTGGATTCATACCTTTCCCAAGGGTATTAGTGCTATGTGAAATGCAATCAGCCTCGTCCAGGATTTGAACTCGTGTCGCCGTGTTCATTTCCTACGACGATAACAATTACACCACGGGCACCTCCATAAAATAATATATATTTTATGAGCGAAATAACACTCACACACACACACACACACTCACACACACACATATATATATATATATATATATAAATATATATGTATATGTATATGTATATATAAAATAGGTGGATAGATATACATATTATTTGATAGATAAGCGTCCGCTGACTGATACGCAGAAATGTATGTGCATGTTTTTGTGTATGCGTGTGTGTGCGCGCATCTCTACTTAAGAATGTGTCTGAATTATGGGAAAATGGAAATTCATATATATATATATATATTCACACGGATACACAAAAATATATCTATTTGTGATTTTGCGGATCCGTATGCGTGTTTCAGTATATGTCAAAGTTATGTAAAAATGGAGGAACACACACACACACACACACACACACACGTATATATATATATATATATATACTTCGACATTGTTGCAGGAGTACTACAAGGAGACACACTAGCCCCGTACCTCTTTATCATCTGTCTAGACTATGTGCTTAGGACTTCGATCGACAAAATCAGAGAAAATGGCTTTGAGCTGACTAAGAGAAGAAGCAAAAGGTACCCCGCAAAAACAATCACGGACGCCGACTACGCTGATGACTTGGCGTTACTAGCGAATACGCCTAATCAAGCAGAGACACTACTACATAGTCTGGAACGAGCTGCAGCTGGCATTGGCCTACATGTCAATGCAAACAAAACCGAATATATGTGTTACAACCAAACAGGCAACATTGCCACACTAGACGGAGCCTCTCTGAAACTAGTCGATAAATTCACCTACCTAGGAAGCAGCGTCTCATCAACCGAGAAGGACATCGACACACGACTGACGAAGGCATGGACAGCTATCGATAGGCTCTCGATCATATGGAAGTCGGACCTAACAGATAAAATGAAACGCAGTTTCTTCCAGGCAGCGGTTGTGTCGATACTGCTATATGGATGCACCACATGGACGCTTACGAAGCGGCTGGAGAGGAGGCTGGACGGAAATTACACAAGAATGCTGAGAGCAGTATTAAACAAGTCCTGGCGACAACACCCCACGAGACTCCAACTATACGGACACTTGCCCCCCATCACAAAAACTATACAAGTTCGACGAACCAGACACGCAGGACACTGCTGGAGAAGCAAGGACGAGCTCATAAGCGATGTACTCCTGTGGACCCCCACTCATGGTTGTGCAAGAGTGGGACGACCAGCACGAACTTACATACAGCAGCTATGTGAGGACACGGGTTGTAATCCTGAAGACCTGCCGGAGGCGATGAATGATAGGGAGAAATGGCGAGAGACGGTCAGGGATATCCGCGCAGGCGGCGCGACATGATGATGATGATGATGATATTATAAACAAGCACAGCTACACACATAGGCAGATATATATATATATATATATATATATATATATATATCTGTATATATGTGTCTCTATGTGTGTGTGTGTGTGTGTGTGTGTGTGTGTGTGTGTGTGTGTGTGTGTGTTTTAGTTTTATTAACACCTGTTCAACAAAAAATTGAGACGTCACTTTTTCAAATGGCAAACAGCATTATCTATTTCAGCCGGCACATTTGTTTTTTTTATGTTTAAATCGATGATACAACTTCGCCACCAACCGGTATAAATATATGTGAACATGCGAGAATTTGAAGATTTGCTCAGATGTTCGGCAATAGGCCGGTGCTCTGGGAGAAATGAACTAATGACACTTTGCAACGGGAAAAAAATTTAGTCTATACAGTGAAATGATTTCGATTATTGCTATCTAGCGCTAATAATTACATTCAATGTTAATCATTTGTTTGCAAACAGTTAAGTGGTTATAATATTGCCATTAAACACTGTTTAAATTGTTCGTAGTATTGCTATGTTATACTTATATTTCAGTTTAGGCATACAGTTAAGAAGTTTCAAGTATTGTTATTTAACCATAATTCTTTTTAACATTACGTATTCGTTTGCGCTCAGTTAATGATTGCAAGTTTTGGCTATATATCACTAACAATTCAATTAAACATCAGTCACTTGTTTACACACAGTTAAACGATCAAACAGTTCTATTTCTAACAATTCAATTTAGCATAAGTCAACAAAGTTTAATAGTTCCAAGTATTAATATCTATCACTAACAATTCAATTAAACATCAGTCACTTGTTTACACACAGTTAAACGATCAAACAGTTCTATTTCTAACAATTCAATTTAGCATAAGTCAACAAAGTTTAATAGTTCCAAGTATTAATATCTATCACTAACAATTCAATTAAACATCAGTCACTTGTTTACACACAGTTAAATGATTAAACAGTTCAATTTCTAACAGTTCAATTTAGCATGTGTCTTTTGTTTGCACACAGTTTAAATGTCAAACAGTTCTTTCTGAACCATAGATAGGACCCAACCAGTGTTAGCATCCCAAGTGAGAGTGGACCGAGGGCAAAAGCAATAAAGACGTACTCCACATTCCCCAAACCTCCAAATCTGGAACCTCATTATCAGATAGTTTTATGGCAAACAAAGGACACTTTTTGGGGCGGGGTCTTGCCCCTCTGCGGAGAGGCAGTCGGTCTATTCTACAGACCTAGTCGAATATGCTTATTATGTTTCGTGTTGACGTTTTGCTTGATTATTTTTTAAAATATTTTTAGTTATAATTAAACAAGTATAATGTCAAATATAGCAAATCATATTTAATTCAAATTTTGAATTTCAAATTTTGAATGCTATTGTATTGATTAAGTGTTTAGAATTATATATATATATATATATATATATATATATAGTAGAGTGTTTGCCAATGGCCCGAGAGACCAGGGTTCAGTCCCAGGTCACGTTATACCAAAGACTTTAAAAATGGTACTTGATACCTCCTTGCCTAACACTCATCATTATAAGGTATGTATCAAGGGTAAAGTGGAGAAAGCCTGGGGAAGGAGTAAGGTCCCCCCTACACCTCGGTGTTGTAGCTATTGAAAAGGGAGCCTTCGGGTCGGCCTCGACTACGCTCGCCAACTTTACTTTTACGTATATATATATATATATAGATATATATTCTAGGGACATTCAATGGATAAGGGGATTTAAAAAAAATGCAAATTATTTTTTTCTTGATAATTTTTTTCATGAAATAAATCTCTGCCTTGATTGGAACTGATTTATACCAAAAATCAATTTTAATCTTGCAAAAATCTTTCTTTTGAGGCTATTCAAAATGTCGGCAAATCAAACAGAAAGTTCAAGACTTGAATTAAGGTCTGTGATTTGCTGGTTGAAACGGGAAAAACATAACGAGTCTTTGTCGGAAAGATTGTAGATGGAGTAGGAACTCACTGACTATCCAGTAAAGATAGAAGTTTTGGACGCAATGGTCATTAAAGAAGGTCAATCTTACAGTCTTTTGGGACAGGAAAGGACCAATCTCTATTGATTTCCATGAAAAAGGTGCAACTTTAAATAGTGCTACCTATTGCTTTCTCCTTTGGCAATATTCACCTGTTTTATTTAAAGACTCAAATATATATATATATATATATATATATATATATATATATATATATATATTGACATGTAAGTATTCATTTAGAGCAGTTGAATATGGTGAAAGATGATTCTGTCAAGTGGCAATGAAGCCAACTCTTCTGGAAATAAAACTGTTTTGACATTTAACTCTGTGTATTGCTCAGTCGGCTGGGACTGCTTTTCTGCAGAGGGCTAATACTCCCCAAAAGACAGTCTTGGATGTGACACACAAAATATGAAGGAGAGGTTCCAGTAATTCTGGAGATTTTAGAAATGCGGAGTACCCCTTAATTGCCATCGCTACCAGGTTCATTCTGGCCAGGACTGGTAGCATCTGATAGGGTATTATCTATGGGTCAAATAGAATTAAAATGCATACATATGTCAAACTGAATTGCTTGAAATAGAACTGTTTTTTATGCTAAACTGATTTGTTTGAAATAGAACTGCTTTTGACTTTGAAACTGGACTTTCACTAAACTGAATTTCTTGAAATAGAACAATTTTGAGGTTTAATTGTGTGTAAACAAAAACTGTACTTTACAAAAATAAATTTTTCAAAATAGAGCTTTTTGATTAAACTGAATAGCTTGAAATAGAAATGTTTACACAATTAAACTTAATTGTTAGAAATAGAACTGTTTATTTGTATAAAATGGATTTGGTATTAATTAACCAACAAAGGTTGATATGCCATAAACCCAAACAAACAAACAAGGTTGGTTGGTTGAGTTTAATGGCATACCAACCTCTATAGGTTAATTAATGCCAAAGCCTGTTTACACATTATATGTATGGTTTGTAAACACATAATTTAATGACACCATACTAAAACCAAACAACTCATTTACTCGAATACGAGTAAATATTTTCAAGTATTTCCATATGACATAAGTTTAACAAACAAATATCTGTTAAGATGTATTAGTTATGAAATTGGTTTGGTTTCTTTGTTTAATGGCATATCAACCATTGTAGGTTATTTAATGCCAAAGACCATTCTACTAGAAGAACAGTAGTGTTACTATTTAAAACATAGCTGGGAGGATAAGAGGGTTCATACATTTCCCATGGGTAGTTGCCCGAAACGTAATAGCGCGACTAACCATTACACCTCGATGACACCTCCAGTTATGAAATGTATGTATGTATATGTGTGAGAGTGTTTTACTTTCAAATGAGTACTGTTACTGATCGTTTAAAACGAAAAATTTAACATCAGTTTAAAAAGTAAAACGATTGAGAAGGAAATCTTGTTGAATACGAGAAATATCGAAGAGTCTATCTAATAATATTGTTAAAAAGAAAAAAAATCACACAACTCACAATCGCTTGATCTTTCACGAACACTTACTTAATGATCAAGAGATTGTGAAATTTAAAGTTGTGATGTAATTCTAATTTTTTAAAAATTCCATATATATATATATATATATATATACATATGTGTGTGTGTGTGTGTGCGCGAACACATATGTGTGACCTAAAATAAATTGTTATCTCACCTCCTCATGTCACCTTTTTTTACTAAATATTTCTTGCATTTGAAAAAAATAAAAAATAAAAAAACGAACCAAAAAACAAAAAAATAAATAAATAAATAAATAAAAGCAAAAAAACAAAAAAGCAACAAACAAAAAGGTAGTGTTTCATTGTTTTTTTTTTTTTGTTTTTTTTTCAAATACATGAAACTTTCAGTTATGAAATAGATATGAAGAGGTGAGAGAATAAATTATTTAAGGTTTTAGCCTGCTCTACTCACCACAGAGCATTTTCTTGATTTAAGAAATTCGTTTTTATAACGATTTTGTTCATTTATACGTATGCACGTATTTCTAATACCCAGAGTAGTTGAAAATTTCTACGAGCACATCACCCCTAACATTTGCCCTCCAAACTCTCACTATTGGAATCCCCTTAATTACTATGAATAGGGCGATGTTGAGCGAGAGACCAACAAAATTGTGCGCAACACCAAAGATGAACTGAAGGCAAGGATGAAGACAGCACTTACCAATTTAAACAAGGAGACCATCAGAAAATCTTACCGGAGATTCCGAAGTCCTCTGGAGGCCGTGGTTGTAACCAGTGGCGATTTCTTTGAATAACTCTAATATCCATTATCTCAAGATATTTTTATGCAGTTTTGATAAATATATCTCATAAAGTGTGATGTCAGTGTTATTTTCATTTCTGCGTAATTTAGACGACAGTTTACCTATATATATATATATATATATATATATACGTGTGTATGCGTCGAAGTAAACAAAAATTTATCTTTGACAAATATTATTGCTTAGGAGTTTCGTATTCAGATTACATTCACAGAATGTGACCTCAGACGATAGAACATCAACACATGTTTCGAATTCGTTTTCCTCAAATCTTACATATTAGCTGAGATATAATATAACACACTTTCAGTTACGCCTTCGAAGATTTGCATATAGACAGCAACTGCATAAAGATATTATCCCATCTACCAATGATTATGCATCTTCCTCTGCGTATGGATGGATGAATGAGACCATACAAATCTTTGCACACATAGAGACTAACAACTGTAAGTACGTGTCGACGAAATAAGAATTTATAGAATCTATTGAAATTTGACCAAGGCTATTAGCATGATCTGATAAAAACCTTGTACAAGTTACTTATAGATTTATTTCTTTAAAAAAAAGAAAAGGTATTTGGACAGAGAAAATTATGCGGACTTGTTTCTTTTAAACATTCCACCCACTTGCAGAAAAAAAAAATTAAGAACCGCTCCCCACATGATATAAAGCAGTTGTTAGAATTCTGTATAAAGTCCAGTCTTGACTTCTTATTTAGATCTATTCTAGTAGGATAGGATTTATTTCTTTGTGCAAATGACAGAATAGTCAAATGTTCCGAGAATAGATTAAATTTACTAAGCTTAACTTAGTATGAGAAATTTACTAATAATGTTCTGTTTATCCAGGTCGTTAACCATTACACCTAAGAATCTTATCTGCAAAATGTGTTGACAAATCATATCTAATCTATATATGTATCAAGAGGGTTTGGCATTAAATAACCTGCAATGGTTGATATGCCGCAAAACTAAACCAAACCGACAAACCAAACCATTACACCACGTGAGTTTTTCAAACAAAAGTAGTTGTAGCATTAGTAAGTAAAAGTAAAGTAAGCAACCATAGTCGAGGGGGACCCAAAGGCTCCCTTTTCAATAGCTACTACACTGAGGTATAGAGAAGGGCCCTACTCCTTTTCCTAGATGGCGTCACTTTACACTTTATCCATTCCTTATAATGCTGAGTGTTAAGCAAGGGGGCATCAAATACCATTTTTGAATATTTGGAAAGACTCAACGTGGGATTTAACCCCGGTCTCCAGGCAAACACTTTAACAGCTGGGCTAATGGACCAAGTAGATATAATAGTCTTAAGTCGTCTAAGTCAATTTCTCTTTTGAAACAATGACGTAATTCGTCATTTTTCTCTGGTATTTCTTTCGTAATATTTTTTGTTCAAGTCGTAGTAGTAGTCGTAGTTTTAGAAATCACCATAGCCCTTGGTTGTTTCTATAGGTTCAGACGTTCGTCAAAGAATTTTCATAGGTCCATCGCTAAAGGTTCACGGGTCCATCGCAAAAGGTTAACATGTTTGTTATGAAAGATTAACAGGTCAATCGAGAAAAGTTCACAGGTCCATTGCGGAAGATTCCCAGTTCCATTGAAGAAGACGCTCAGGTTCGTCGATGAAAGAAAGATTCACGCGTCCATTGCGAAAGAATTCATTGAGAAAGTTTCACCGGTCCGTAGTGTAAAATTCCCCGGTTCGTGGCAAAAAGTTACCAGTTCATTGTCGAAAGATTCTCAAGTCGGTCGTAACAGATTCACAGATCTAAGGAGAAATATTCACATTTCTGTTGATAAAGGTACATTTTTTGCTGTGGGACAGGTTGAAAGGCTTAAATGGTTTATCTCTAGTTATTTTTACTGTTAAAGGTTAATGATAAACTGTCTTATTACCTCAATAAACATCTCTTTTATATGTGTTTCAATACCTAATTCAATATTTTTTATAACTATTTTATAACCGCAATAAATATCTGTTTAAAGTTGCTTTATAACCTCTATAAATATCTGTTTTATGACTATTTTATAACTGTTTTATACTTTTTATAACTGTTTTCTAATTTCCATAAATATCTGTTTGATAACTATTTTATTACCGCTATGAAAATCTGCTTTAAAACTGTTTCAAAACCTTTATAAATATCTGTTTTAAAACTTTTTCCTAAACTCGATAAACATCTGTTTTATAAGTGTTTCATTACCTCGATAAATATCTATTTTACAAGCATTTTATTACCTCTGAGTAGAAAGTTCGCCAATGATCCGGAAGATCAGGGTTCAATCTCAGGTCGAATCATACCTAAGACTCAAAAATGATTCGGATCAAGGGTAATTAGAGCTACCTAGGGAAAGGAGTAGTGCCTACCCCTACACCTCGGTGTAGTAGCTATTAAAAAGGAGTCTTCGGGTCGCCCTCAACTACGGTTGGCCAACTAGCTACAACAATAAACATCTGTTTTAGAACAGTTTCATAACGTTAATAGATAGTTTAGTTTAGTTGTCTGAATTTCTGAGACGAAGCTGGATGATTTTTATCAGTCAGGGTTTTCGGACTATTGTAATCATCTTTAATATTATATTCTTAACGTTTCGACCGATATATCCTCCAGCCTTCTTCAGGTGTTTCTTGTCGAACTCTGGAGACCACAAAGACGCTCTAATCCACAAGGGTCGCTTATTCTGATTCCGTTAACCATAACCGCGTGGAAGTGTTAAGTATTCGTATATTGTTACTCGCCTGCAATCAGGATTGAACTTGTAACCTCCCGATGATTTTCTCTTAGAAGCTTAGGAAACCAACACCTATAATCATTACGCCATGTGTCCTGTTGGACAGTTCAGAGTGAATTTTTAGATTAAATAAAGGATGTGCTTTGAAGTTCCGTGTAGGCTCTCTAGTTCGACAAGAAACACCTGAAGAAGCTCGGAATATACATCGACCGAAATGTTGTGAATATAACAATAAAGATGAAGACAATAGTCCAAAAACTATAAATACTTAAATCTTGGGGTCGAAGTGTAATTCGCATTCAAGAAAAGTCAAGCGGGTACACTCTGCGTCCATGAGACGACAGTCAACCTGTCATAACAAAAGTTCTGTTTTGAAATCTGCAGCGAACTGGATGGCGAAAATAACGACCGCTGATATAGCTGTCGGGGTTATGGAAAGTTTCTAACGACTCGTGTTCTTACCATCATCATTAGTTGAGGAGAATAATTAAAATATTATATGAGCAGGGTAATTTAGATAGTCAAGTTAGTTCTGAGAGCCGGGTTGGTCAGAGAGGCAGTTCAGAGATTCAGGTCCTGAGATGAAAACTCTCTGGGGGGCGAAGGGCTTGGTCGGGGTAAAAAAGTGAGGTCAGTGTTTTGATCGTTTGTCTCTCACGACTGAGGGATTTAGCGTTTATATTTAAAAACAAATATCTTTCTATCTTTCTTTTTCGTTTCGAAATGTTACTGTCAGGTAATAAACTTTCGTATAAGAAACAACGGGTTCGTTTTGTACTTTGAGAAATGTTACATCTATTCATTTTGGGTCTCGTACGGTAGTGGTAGATATTGGTTGAAGGATGAAGGACAACGCTTCTTTATAAGAATACAACTTTCACACTTTATTTTCGAAAGGAATTGAAGCTTCTGTGATCTATGAGAGGCGGACGGAGACATACAAACTAATACAGATTGCTATATTGATCCATAACTTCTCTCGACCATAGCAAGCTGTGTTATTTTCAATACCCCACTTAGCACTTCTTCTGCTTCTCGGCCGGGGTTGCTCAACCGAAGGCCCAGTGTGGGCCATAGACCCCAGCGCAGCACTCTCAATGACTTGCAAGCTGGCTCTGACTCGGCCCCCACTGACTCCATCTGATCTGCAGGCATCTGCATACATTATTTCAATGCCTACAACTTCGGATTAGATCATGTAATCTTCTTCCGCTTTCGTGTGTCTCTGTCGGTCAAGAGTCAATATGCAACAGTAGTACTTTTATTTATATCTGGTGCGAAGTGTTATCCCTATTTATATTTAATATGGTGCCGAGTCGGAGATGTGACGTTACAATAGACGTCTGCAAAACGAAAAAAATTCTTAAAGAACAGCAACACAAAAAATGTGAATATATATATAAAGTATGTCACTTAACAACCCTTATGTTTTACTCTCCAGATGATGGAATCACTCTCCTCCATAAATATACGTCAACGGAGTGTCAGAGGAGTGACCCAAACCCACGTGACACAATCACGTGTGATACCACTTGCGTAATGGACAGATAGTCGCTACTTCACTGGACTCTCAGTTTCCTATTAACTAACTACTGTCTAACCCGGTTCACTTGTATCTTGTTTCTGTTACTTGAATATTTATGTTTTTAAATCTACCTTTTTGTGTACTCCGTGTCTTTCTTTTGCCAGCATCACACCACCTTATACACATACAGGATGCAAAACAAGGTCAATTTTTAGTATAGTTTAACAGGTTTGAATTCAGAGTTTTACTTCTCTTAGACTGGTTGCCTAACCAAATCTAAAGGAGTTAATCATACCTGGAGCAAGAATAATTGGATGTATACCTTTCCCAAATGTTTTAGCGCTATGTGAAATGCAATCAGTCTCGTCCAGGATATGATAGATGTATTGGGTGTCTCAATATAAACGGGACCCATATGACTGCTAATAACTCTACTAACAATAACGTTGTGTTCTTTTTTGTTTCAGAATTGAAAATAGTATACTATTAATCCTTGATCACAATGCCTTAGACAAGAGAGGAAAATATTTTGCATCACGACCTATTTGGAGACAAAATCATTAAAAATTGTCTCAAAATAGATTACTATGATAATGATTTATTTCCGAGACAAGAAACCCAAAAGAAGAGTGCGTGTCCCGGAAGTTGATGTAATAACAATGAAAATAAATTGATTTGATATCTCTAACTCAAAGAATGTATTTTAAAAGAACGTCTTCCAAATGACCGCCATTGCGCTTGTCATTATAATATTATTGGATTGTATCTATTTTGAGGCATACTGGAAAATGTAAGAATTTTGTAAACCTCTGGGAATAAAATAACCCCGGAGGGGTTGTCATACTCAGAGCAATTTTATTGATGTTCCTCAAAATAGCCATTAAGTCCTTTTGGACAGGGAAATGATAAGAATTTCTTATGCGGATGGAATAAAGAGTTGAAAAGTTCAGTTATAATTCCCAAAAGGTTAGAGACGGTGGTTTATATCGGATGAAGAGCAGAGCGTACGAAGGTTGAAACTTCGTGACTGAGACAACTATAAAAAATATATAACTAAGGCAAGTGAGTTGTCTCCTTTGGTCAAACCCACTTTCTAAAGGACATATATGACACATATACATAGTCGGTATATCTTTTCAAGCTAACCAATTATTGGCTTCCATCCGTTGGCACTAGATAAAAAGACATGTCTAGTTCTCTTTTTACGGCCGTGCTCTGTATCACGCAGACGTTAAAATAGTCTCTGCTAAAATGCCGTGACCGGAGCCGACGGAAGTACGGTAAACTATGGTATATTCGACTTCAGTTAAGTGGACTGCTATATGTTTATTCTTGTATAGTATTATGTAGCCGCAAACAGAACAATTTGTTTGCAACAGTAATACAATACTAGAGAATTCCAATGTGTTCATGATTTTTGCTGATATTAACTTTCTTCTGTTTTCAACTTAACCAACATATTTGCGGCCCAAACTTTTCATTATTCTGCAAACAAATTTTTAGTACAACCGAGAGGATGACACTAATCAAATGAAATCAAATGTGTCCAATAATTTTACCAAATGTACGGAGGGAAGGACGTACAACAATGGCTCTGTCATTTTTTGCCGAGTTCCAACCCAGTTTTCAAAATTTATTTTTTCTACCAGTCCCGAACTGAAACTAGTTCATATGCTGATAAAACTGTACGAAATTGCAGATCAGCCATGATTTTCAAAGTAAGACGCTTTATGAGGGTAGCATGGATTTTCGCAAATTATATGTAACGAGTGTGAGTGTAGCTTTAAAAGATTTATGTTTACATTTTCATGTTAGTCTCTAACGTTCATCCTAAGTCTAAGCCATATCCAGCTTATCAACATCAGTAGCTATCTTTAAACCCGTATATAATACGGGTATTTAGAGCTTGTTATCCTAAGTACACATCTAAGAAATTCAGAAAACTCTTTATAGTCAATCTACAATTTTTCAGTGGCACGTTTTTATAGTTCGTATGACTGAAAAAAAACAAAAAAACAGCTACATAGTGAGAACATGAACAGGTAAATTCTGAGAGATTCTTGTCATATTCGAGCCTCGTTTTCAGATATCTGACAATATATCGTATTTCGTGATTTTTTTTCAAATGCATCAAATGTCGGAAAGCAGTTCAGAATCGATTTGGATTAAGCTATCTAAAAATAATTATAAAAGGCTTCGTTATTTTTCTAGATTAGCAGCCATTTGTGAACAAGGGAGATAACTGAGTCTTTCTTCTTTCTAGCTTGTTCAAGCACAACGAAGAAGTCGATAGAAAATCACCCTTGGGGGAACATCGGGGAATCTATTGCGCTTCCAGTTTAGAGTTCATCAGAAATATCGTTTCTGTGCTAACTTAATTTAGAAAAGATTCTTTAGACATTTTTAGAATTTCTTTAAATGTGATTAGTCTCAACGGTAACCATTTTCAAAGATTCATCGCTAAATAATCTGGTGCAGTATGGACTTCTTGGAAAAAAAAACGCAAAGTAAAAAAATATGTCACTAAACTGAATTTGTCGCTTAAAATCAATCGGAGAAAATAACTCCTTTGTCGTTATTTTTAAAAACAAAAAAAACAAAAAACAAAAAAACAAAAAAAACAAAAAAACAAACTAAATAACATCTATTTCAAAATTTATAGATGCTAATAAAAAACTAGGCTGAGTTAAAAGTTTTGCAATATTCTGATATTGTTTGCAGCGCGTATGTCACGTGACCGGAGAAGTCCAACCGTGAAAGATATCCACCGTGGTTGGTAGTATCGAGGTCGTAGGTGCGCCGATACGTAGTGCATTACTTAACTCAGTGTGTCATTCTAAAGCCGCATAGATAATTGTGTTACGATGTCTAATTAAGAGTTTGAACTGAACCGAAACACCGCGGAAGGTGCAAAAAAACTTTTGCTGTGCAAAAGGGAAAGGTGTAGTTGATCACAGTACAGTAACAATCAGATGGTTCAAGAAGTTGAACTGGACAAGGTCAGATAGGCCTAACACCGTGGATTATGAAGACGTGATCCAAGCCGTAGAGGAAAATCCAACTGTTATATAATTGCGGAATGATTTTTTTTATATTATCATTTTCCGTTGGTTATATCTTATCATTCGTTTAGTTAGGCTTAGAACTATTGAGCGCAGGTGTTCACGCTCGAGCGCGGAGGATGTGACAATCACAGATATCATTATAAAAAACACGGGTAGGAAAAAAGCTGGGGTGCGAATGACGTCATGCCCGGAAGCGATGGGCTGGGATTCTCGGTGATTTTGAAAAAAAAGGTGTGAGTTGAGATTTGAAGCTGGGCGAAGCGAGTTGGGATTTGAAGCTGGACGAGGCGAGTCCAGTTTGTGGCCTACGGGATGCGCTGCGTGTTTTTTGGGTCAGAGGGAACGGTCAGCATAGTAAAAATTGTGTCTCTCTCTCCTAGTGTCGAAAGACTAAACTCAAGAAGTCAATAAACGTTTCGTGCCTGAACTAAAGAAAGTTGTCAGTGTTTCGGGATTCCTATGCATATGAACATTTCACATATCCGAATATTTCACATATTTGTTTATTTGTATAGTTGTATCACGGCTATACAACACGGCGAGTAGCCCTTGGAGAGTATTAGACGAGCTGAGCATCTCACAATTCAGTGTGTTTATTCACCTTCAGTAAGATCATCCGTAATTGCCGAATTGTGTTTCACGATATCAAAATATTGCAAAACTTTCGACTCACCCAAGTAACTAAACAACCTATGAGCTCGGCATTCTCTTTGTAACAGCAGTAAGGTTTCTTTGTTTAATGGCATACCAAATTTGATGGGTTATTTAATGCCGAAGTCATGCTTGTTGAAGACAAATAAAAGAACATTTTAAATCATCGCTGAGGAGGTATGTGAATTCAAACATTTCGCCCGAGTACCAGTCCGAAAGTGCATCAAATAGTACGACTGAAGTTCGAACTCGCTTACTACGATTTCGTAAGACAGTACTTTCAGAGTGAGTCTGACAGAAATGGCAATGGATGATTGCTCTACATCCCCAAAGTTCAAGCAATACTGGAACCTCGCCATCAGATAGTTGAGTATCATATTCAGGACACTCGTTAGGGTAGTCTTTACCCTCTTCAGAGATGCAGTCGTTGTATTCTACAGCCTCAGCCGACTAGGCTACCTGGAAACTTGTTGGGGGGTGTGTGGTCTTAGCCCTCTGCCGAGATGCAGTCCCCACAAAGCCAACAGGGCTAATGATGTTCCGTGTTTATTAGGTTATCGTTACCCACTCTCCACAGATATTTCATTATGGTATCAAACAACACTTGCATTTATAGCGAGGAAAGTAAATTTGCAGCTTTAATTCTATCCGTTAAGTTTCAATCCAAAAAGAAGTGAAACCCGACATCATTCGATGTTATTGAAAACGCAGAATTCATACATTCATTAATAGGTCTTGTTTTTTTGGGGTTTTTTTTTTTTTCGTTTAAGGCATATCAACCTTTTTGGTTTACTGAAAGCCAAATCCATCCATTTAGAAGAACAGTAGGGATACTATTTAATCCAGATCTAGAGGAATAAAGATGTTTATACGTCTCTCTGGGTTATTTGTCCAGAAGTGAACAGACTAACACAACTGGAGTTCAAACTCGCCTTTTAAGATGTCACAGTCCAGTAGGTGAGCCACTACACCAAGGAGATATCCATTTTGACAGAGCTTAATCTTATCGTTTGTGTCTCTCTCTCTATCCTCATCTGATAAGCCTGGTCAGGGAACTGGTTTAACCCTCACTCACTTGACCATTTGACAGGAAGTGCTGGATAATTTAGTCACGCACATTTTGTTGGGGAAGCTTGCTAAGTGTATGAGGAAATTATCGTTGGAAATAGAATCGGTGACACGAGTTCAAATCCTCGATGAAGCTGGTTGTGTTTCAGTTCGGGGTAATTTTCTTGGGAAAGGCATGAATTTTTTTGTTCTTTTTCTAGTTATGGGTGAATAGCAGTACAGACGGGTGGGGTTCTTTCTTCTCCGCTTACAGTTTGTGGTGAAGTGGTTGGGTAAACACACACACACACACACTGACACGAACACACATACAAACACATACAAAAACATACACACAAACATAAATACATATACACACAAACAAACGCTAACACACACATACTGACATAAACACAAACCACAGGCATACACACGCACACACAGGGACACAAATATAAACACCCTGACAAATACACTGATAGACGAATACACAAACTCACAAATACACACACACACACACACACACACACACTAACCCACGCACAAGCACAAACACATGCATCAACATATACGCAGACATATACACAAACACAAACGCACACACAAATACACACACACACACACACAAAATTACACACTAACTCATAAACACAAACTCTGACTCACACATACACATACATAAGTACACACACAAACATATGCAAAAACACAAACACATACAAAAACTTACACACACATTTATATACAAATATACACATACACAAACAAACGCTGACATACACGCACAAAAAGAACTGCACAAACACACGCATTAATAGAAACACATACACAAAAATAAATACACACATACACACACAAACACACACACAAATACACACACTGACATACACATACTAGCACAATCGATTGGATATACACACATACACAAATACAAATGCACACACACACACACAAATACACACACTGACATACACATACTAGCACAATCGATTGGATATACACACATACACAAATACAAATGCACACACACACACACACACACACACACACAGATGCGCTCACAAACACACACGCGCACAAATAAGCACTCATCCATAGACAAAATACACACACAAGCACAAATACATTCACACACACAAGCATGCACACGCACAGACACAAACACATATCCAGCCACACACAGAAATACGTATACCAAAACACAGAAACACACGCAAACACAAAGACACACACTGAGACATATACATAAACACTAACCCAAATATACGCACACACACTAACACACTCACAAATACACAAACACATACGCACCCACAAACACACACACCGATACACACGTATACAAAAATGTACACATAAGCAGAGACATAAATACACACGTATATACACAAACGCGCACACAAATACACACACAGACAAGCACATATAGTTATACACACACACAAACTCAAACATCCTCACTGACACACAAACACACACGCAAACACACCCACAATCACACACACAGTCACTTACACAAATATGCACATTGACATATACATACCCAAACACAAAGACACATTCACACATACAACCACACACACACACACACACACACTGACATGCATATACGCAAACACAAATACATACACACACAATATAACACACAAACACATACACAAATATGCACACTGACATATACATACCCAAACACATTGACACATTCACACATACAACCACACACACACACACACACTGACATGCATATACGCAAACACAAATACATACACACACAATCACACACACAAACACATACACAAATATGCACACTGACATATACATACCCAAACACATAGACACATTCACACATACAACCACACACACACACACACACACACACTGACATGCATATACGCAAACACAAATACATACACACACAATCACACACACAAACACATACACAAATATGCACACTGACATATACATACCCAAACACATAGACACATTCACACATACAACCACACACACGCACACACACACACACACACTGACATGCATATACGCAAACACAAATACATACACACACAATATAACACAAACACATATGCAAACACAAATATGCACACTGACATATACATACCCAAACACACAGACACATTCACACATACAACCACACACACACACACACACACACACTAACATGCATATACGCAAACACAAATACATACACACACAATCACACACACAAACACATACACAAATATGCACACTGACATATACATACCCAAACACATAGACACATTCACACACACAACTACAAATGCACACACTGACATGCACATATGTAAACACAAATACATACACACACACAAACACATACACATCGCACTGTACATCGGTTTTCCTGGGTCCACCTGGAGTTTGTCAGGTGCGAAATGCTTGTTCACCGGAAGCCTTCCCCTAAGCAAATCCTGCTTGACATAGCTGAGTTCATTGCTTGGCGCCTGAAGCGCCCCCAAAATGTTGTATACGGACTATTTCATTCATTTTTTGCGACGGCCACGAATAAGTCTTAATTCGCGTATGACCCCCCCACTATTGTGTCAAACTCTGCCCGATGGGAGGTTTGATAAATATCAACCTCAAACATATATACATACTCAAACACAAACACACACAAACGTACACAAACACACTCATGTATAGAAAAACGTACACAAACACACACAAATATACATATACAAACACACAAATGAAAACATCGCTCAGTCAGCAGGGGCTACTTAATACAACGACAGCAGAGGAGCAATACCCCACTCCCAACGAGTGTCCTAGATATGACACAAAACAATCTGATGATGGGTAATGTAGAGCACCTCTTCATTGCCATCGCTCCCAGGTCCACTCTGCCCCAGAGTGGTAGCCTTGTTAAGGTCCTATTTATAGGTAAAATAGAACTAAACTGCGTACTAATGCTAAACTAAATTGTTTGAAATAGAAGAGTTTTAACATTTAAACGCGTATTTATGCTTAACTGAATTGTTTAGATTAGAACTGTTTTTACATTTAAACTATGTGTAAATAAATGACTGACATTTAATTGAATTCTTAGTTTCCAATACTTGGAAACATTCAACACTGTGGTTGTATGAAATCATCATCATCATCATGTCGCGCCACCAGCGCAGATATCCCTTTCTCGCCGACCCTCCCAATCGTCCATTGCTTCTGGCTGGTCCGCAGGGCTACATCCCGTATCGGCACATAGCTGCTGTATGTAGGTTCAAGCTGGTTGTCCTGCCTTTGCTCTTCCATGTGAAGAAGTCCACAGGAGTACATTACTTATGAGCTCGTCCCTACTTCACCAGCAGGGATCTGCGTATCTGGTTCGTCTAACTTTGATTGTTTTCGTGATGGGTGGTTGGTGGCCGTACAGCTGCTGCTTTGTTGGGTGCTGCCTCCAGGACTTGTTCAATATTGCTCGCAGCATTCTTGCGTAGTTGCCGTCAAGCCTTTTCTCCATCCGTTTAGTTGGTGTCCATATAGTGCATCCACATAGCAGTATCGACACGACCGCTGCTTGGAAGGAACTGCACTTCATTTTATCGGTCAGGTCTGACTTCCATATGACCGATAGCCTATCGGAGCTGTCCATGCCTTTGCTAGTCGCGTGTTGATGTCTGTCTCGTTTGATGAGACACTGCTTCCTAGATAGGTGAACTTGTCAACAGGTTTCTGATAGCTACCGTTTAGTGTGGAGACGTCGCCTGTTTGATTAAAGCACATATATTCCGCCTTGTGTGCATTGACATGGAGGCCAATGTCTGCAGCGTCTCATTCCAGATTATGTAGCTGTGCTTCGGCTTTGGCGGGTCCATTTGCCAGAAGCGCTATATTATCGGCGTATTTGTATGAAATAGAAGTGTTTATATGTATAAAAAAGGATTTGGCATGAAATGACGTACAGTGTTTCATATGCCATAAAAGTAAATATAACCAAACAAACATAAAAACACACGAACAGACACTCATACCCTTTCCAAACATGCAAATATTCATTCATATATGCGTAAAATGTCAGAAGAAGACAGGCATATTTTCCACCTGTGAAACTCAGAACACATTTTCACTTCCTTATGTCATTCAACCTTTTTTAAACACCTTTCATAGTTTCAATGAAGATGGTCACATGGACAGCTATCGATAGTCTCTCGATCATATGGAAATCAGATCTGACCGATAAAATGAAACGCAGTTTCTTCCAGGCAGCGGTCGTGTCGATACTGCTATATGGATGCACTACTTGGACGCTAACTAAACAGCTGAAGAAGAAGCTAGAGGGCAGTTACACAAGAATGCTGCGAGCAATATTAAACAAGTCCTGGTAGCAACACCCCACAAGACACCAACTATACGGCCACCTGTCTCCCATCACGAAAACTATCCAAGTTAGACGAACCAAACACGCAGGACACTGCTGGAGAAGCAAGGACGAGCTCATAAGTGACGTACTCCTATGGACCCCCGCATATGGCCAAGCAAAAGCAGGACGACCAGCTCGAACATACACACAGCAGCTATGTGAGAATACGGGATGTAGCCCTGAAGACCTGGCAGAGGCGATGAAGGATGGGGAGAAGTGGCGAGAGAGGGTCAGGGATATCCGTGCTAGTGGCATGACATGATGATGATGATAATGATGATGACGTTTTCAGATATTATTTACAACGAGCATTTTTGTCAATTACGGCTTGCTGTTGTTCTCAGAGCTAAAAGAAAACTCGTTTTGATAAAGTGATTTAAATGGCCTGTCAACGCGTTCGGAGTTATTTTGTGCCTAGAGGTTAGGGAATCGCGTACATTGTGCATCTATATCTACATTTTTTATTTAGTTGTTTCCTTAGAGTATGGATCTTGTTTACACTTAACATCTTTTTGTGTAATCTTTTTCGCTCAAAAACGTTAAAATGTCGTCCATGTTGATATTTTCTTATAGATCCTACATATCAATGGCGTTGAAAAAGCGTTCTCTGAAGAGAGCTACATGTGCATATCGATTGTCATCCCCAGAGCAAGGAGGAAATCATTTTCAATGTATTGCTCTAATACATATCGCTCTATGATGTTCCTTATCTATATGACAATGAGGATTCAATTTAGCGCAACAAATCATTGTTCATACGGCTCAGAACAGGTTAGTTAATTTCAAAGTGGTGAGTATATATCTATGCGTGTACATGTGTATATATGTGTGTATGTATATGCGTACGTTTTTGTGTTTGTATATGTATACTCTGTGCATATATGTGTGTTTGTTTATGTATATATGATAGAAATATGTAGGAAGTTGGATAAATCAAACACTTAACTTCGATTTAGATGCGTGATATTTCGTCCTTTTTATTTCAAAAAACTTTTTCAAATTGAGACCGTTTTCTGAGTTTTTCTATTTATAAGCAAATGAGGAAATTGATAAATGATGGAGAGAATACAGGTGTAGCAGGAAGAAGGGGAGGGTTAAAAGTCAAATGTATCAGGTTTCAATAATTTTTTCATTGTTTTGAAGGTTGAAATAGTTTTAGTGAGCGGATGGGTAAAAATAGGGAAAGGTAGAGCTTAAAGAGGTTTCTGTAAATCTTGTTTCGCTGAAAAATATTGACTATAATGTGATATCGTAGAACTTTGTCTATAATGTGATGTCTCGGTGGCAAGGGGAGTGAAAAGTGAAGAGGAAATAATTCTCAAAATTATGGTGGCACAGAATGGAGAAATGTCTTTTTTTATCTGTTTTCTATTTTGATATTGTTTTCGTGTAGTATGATGTTCGTTTTGAGATGTTTGTGATGTGGTTTGTATAATTGGTATTCCTCATTAGATTAGTTTTTTTGTAGAGTGCTATATTATGTATGTTAGTGGGTAGAGTGATAGGTCTATGGGTGATGGGAAACTCGAAAAGAACCCCCCCAAAACCTGGACATCCCTCATCAAACACCATCCAACAATCCCTACATTATATTGCCTACACAAAATCTACAAACTAACCCCCACCCACGACCCATTATCTCCAGCATTAAAATCTTACAAGCATCTCAAAACGAACCAACAATAAAACCACCTCTCACGCAGGCATATACTCCATCCCATGCAAAGTTTGCAACAAACATTATATCGACGAAATCCAACGTAATTCTAGAAAAAATAATCAACGAACACAAACGATCAATCAAAACAAATGATAATCGAAACGCCCTTTTCTCCCACATGTTAGAGCTCAAACACACATTCAATTTTTCCCAAGTTACTCTAATCAAACCCATATATTGCAAAAAATCCTGCAGACTATTAGAATCTGCGGTCATTTCCAAAACAAATCATATAAGACAACGACCAGGATTTTATCAGATCTCACCATACCTGGCGAATATCACACTACACAAACACCATATCAAAATAGAAAACGTTTAAAAGAAATTTCTCCACTCAGTGCCACCATATTTTTGAGAATTCTTTCCTTCTCACTTTTCACTCCCCTCGCCACCTAGACATCATATTATTGACTAAGTTCTGTGACACAACATTATAGTCAATGTCTTTCAAGAAACAAGATATGCCGAAACCCCTTTCCCGGCCACCTTTCTCTATTTCTTTCCCATCAGCTCACTAAAACTATTTCCACCTTCAAAACGATAAGAAATCTTTAACGAAACCTGATACATTTGACTTTCCCTTCTTCCTGCTACATCAGTATCTCTCCATCAACTTAACAATTTCCCCATTTGCTTATAAATAGAAAAATTCAGAAAACGGTTTCAGTTTGAAAAGGACGAAATATCACGCATCTATATCGGAGTTAAGTGTTTGATTTATCCAACTTATCATATATTTCTATGATACTGTCAGATTCAGCATAATCTATCATTTCAACATATGTATATATATATAAGTATGTGTGCATATATATGTATGTATATGTATATATTGTCTGAATATATGCATACATTTCTCCGTATATATATATATATATATATATATATTGTGTGTAAAGATGTATATACGTGTGTGAATACATGGGTGTGTGCATATATATATATATATATATATATATTGTATGTGTATATATTTATACATGCGTGTGCATGGATATATATATTTGTGTACATATATAGGTGAGTGCATATAAGTGTATGTGCATGTGTGTACAAACATGTGAATGTATATTTATTGTTTATGTATACGTGTGTATATAAATCTATGTGTGTATAAATATTGTGTATATATAAATATATTCGTGTATATATGTGTATACATATGTATGCATATGTGTATACTTGTGTATATACATTTTGTGTAGATATGTATATATGTGTACATATGGACATATATGTGTGTGTATATGTATATATATATATGTATGTGTGTATATATGTATATATGTGTTTGTGCGTATATGTTTATAACTGTAATTGCGTGTCTATATATATATATATATATATATATATATATATATATACACGAGAGTTTTATTCACAGCTTAATGGTCACTTGATAGGGATAAACGTCGTGTATGAAACGAAATTTTAAACATGAGACAGCGACGGATAGAAAATCGATACCGCTAGGAGTTTAAAATTCTACTCTGAACAGCATCATTCCATCATATCAAGAAATGGGCATAAAAAGCTCTCTCTGTAGCAATTACTAATTCAGCTGTCTTAAAAAAAAACTCTTTAACGTGTGTAAACAATGATTGTATCTTATTTTCTCTGAAAAATAATAGCAAGATTTTAGCTAGATGGAGTTAGCATTACCACTTGCCTAAGTTCACTTGCACACACACACCGGTGACAGTGTAAAACGTGGGAGCTATTTCTGTCGCACCCTCTATCACTTGACATTATTGGATCTTTTAACTACAATTTCTAAGCAAGACGCATCTACAACGGCATTTTGCCTTTGAGGAAATAACGGACAAAACCATTCGGTACCCGACAGTTCGCATTGATTTTTGTGCATACATTTTCTTATAAATTATTCGAAACACTAAACGGCTTAGTGTAATCTAACTACAAGCTCTCAGCGTGTGCTTTCTACTTTGGGAAACTACACGTTGGACTTTGGTGGCAGTCCAATAAAATGACAAATCTGATTCGAGATTGGAGCAGTATTCTGATTCTGACATTTTTTCATCGATCTCTTTCTTTCGATTCTCCAAGATAAATAAAAACAATTGCAGGAACCCGAGGCAATAAATCGATATTACGATAAAATGCTTAAGATTTCAATCGTAAATATTGATATTGAAGTTTGTGGCAATGGGCGTTTTATAACGTACAAGACGACCCAGGATTTTGCTGGACTCCCGGTATATATATTTACCCAACCCCTCCGCTACGAGCCATTCCTGTCAGTGGGGCTTAAATTACACCAAGCGTATCTTTTGGAGAAGGATAAGACACCCACCACAAAAGGCGTGTTCTACGTATGACACTAAACTGCATCTAGTAGTGAGACTCAACTTCTGAAGATCTGGGAAATTCGAGTTACTGTTATTGCCATTACTCCCAGACCCACAATACGATGTTATGGTAATTCATGTTAGATTTCCGTATATGGCTTACTAAGTTTAGTTGTGGCTCAAGGCCACATGTATGGGGGACCCAATGAGGCTCGAACTCATTAGTAATGGTTTGCTAGGCTAACTTGTTAACCATTACACCTCTCGAGGTACTCACCCATTTATGGGTTAAATGGATCTATTTAGAAATTATTCTTATTTGATGGGAATACTTGAGTTCATATAACTGTAAATTATTTGTATTAAGATTAACCGGCTCATTGGCCCAGTGGGTACAGTGTTCGCCAATGGTCCGGGAGAACTGGGTTCAATCCCAGGTCGCGTCATACCAAAGACTCTAAAAATGGTACTTGATGCTTCCTTGCTTAACACTCAGCAATATAAGGTACGTATCAAGGGTAAAGTGGAGCAATCCAATGAAAGGAGTAGCGCCCTCTCCTACACCTCGGTGTAGTAGCAATTGAAAAGGAAGCCTTCTGATCGCCCTCGACAACGGTCGCCAACTTTTCTTACTATTGAAGCTATAATTGTTTGTATTAATACTTAATTGAAGTTATAATTGTTTACTAAGAATAATAATTAATTACTTTAAACGATATAACTGTGGTAACCAAATGATTATAATCAAATAGAAATAATTACTTGAAATCATATAATTATTAAAATTAGGTAGGAATACTTGAAAATGTACAACACTGTGCAAATTATTTGTATTAGATAAGGTTAATTGATATCATATAATTCAATATAATTAAGGGGCAGGGGGCGAGAGGGGTGAAGAAATTGAAGTTGGGTGTTTCTTTCGTCTGCCACCCATGTATCTGATAAACGATCTATGTAACAATAGCATATCTCTTATTCTCTCTCTTATTCTTTCACTCTCTCTCTCTCTTATTCTCTCTCTCTCTCTCTCTCTCTCTCTCTCTCTCTCTCTTGTGTTTCGATGGGTTGACTGCTGTATGAAAAAAAATCTTTCGTATTTTGAAACAACTTGGTTCGTCT
This sequence comes from Sepioteuthis lessoniana, assembly GCA_963585895.1. Classification (NCBI taxonomy): domain Eukaryota; kingdom Metazoa; phylum Mollusca; class Cephalopoda; order Myopsida; family Loliginidae; genus Sepioteuthis; species Sepioteuthis lessoniana. The sequence goes on from OY757939.1 coordinate 24,299,345, forward strand.
CGTATCAAAGAAAAATAACACCTACTGATATCTGTGATGGTGCCGTGTCGGTGAGGCTTCGTCACACATATTCTATTTGGTCCCTCCACGCTACAATAATTGTGTACAAAAAACTGAATCCAAATGTAAGCGATTCCTTAACATTTAGGTATAAAATAACGCCATACGAGTTGACATGCCATTAAAATCAATCAATCTCAGTCAGAATGGGAGTACTGGCAAGAGTCTCATCTATGGATCAAATACATCTGTTTAAAATTATTTGTCTTAGGAATATTTGAAACATTCTAACAGTATGCTAATTTATCATATTTAACAACCCCTCCGCTCGGGCAGGATATAAATCAAGGTCAATTTTTAAGCGGAGTTTAACAGGTTTGAATTCAGAGTTTTCCTTCTCCAAGACTAGCTGCCTCACCAACGCTAAAGAATCAGTCTGCCCTACTATTTACCCATAGCTGGAGGGAAAATAACTGGATTCATACCTTTCCCAAGGGTATTTGTGCTTTGTGAAATGCAATCAGTTTCGTCAAGGATTTGAGCTCGTGTTGCCGTGTCCATTTTCTACGACGATAACCATTACACCACAGGTACCTCCTATGCTAATTTATTGTTTTAAGAATAGTTACTTGAAGTTTACTAAGGATTATTATTAGTTACTTGATTCCATAAAACTGTGTAAAAATAAATAATTTTTAGATAGGATTAGTTACTTGAAATTCTGATTGTGTATCGATTAATTGCCTTAGAAATACTTGAAACCAAACAGCTGTGTACAAACTGCAGGTATTAGATAGGAATAGAATATAACTGTGTGCAAAAAAAAAAAAATAATCATTAATTGAGTGCAATCAAATGCAATGAAACATTGAAAATTTATTTATTACAATCATTTACAAATGAATCATATTTTGGCATTAAACGACTCATTCGGATTTGATAAAATAACTCTGGACAGGTTAACCTTTAAAATAACTCTGGATAGGTTTGCCATTAAAATCAATCATTCAACCGCTTGATTAACTATGAGTAGGATGCGAGACAAAGTCAAATTTAAGTGGAGTAAAACTGGTTTGAATTGAATTGAGTTTTCCTTCTCCACAACTGGTTGCCTTATTAGGACTAACGAATCAAGTCTACCAAACTATTTAGCCATAGATAGGAAGGGAGAAACGTTCATGCCTTTTCCAAAGGGCATTAGCGTGAAGTGAAACGTAAACAGCTTTTTACATTTTCTTTTTTTAAGTTGAGGAATTATATTGTTAATTGAATTACCATGACCAGACAATCCGGCGAACACCTACGCACGACATACGAAAACACTTGAAAGCTGTTTCGACCTTTTTAGGTTCGATCTCCAGTGGTGGAGATCACGGGAAACAACCTTGTCGAAGATTTAAAGTCGGGATTCTGGTTTCATTTCCTACAACGATAACTGTGGCACTAAGCACACTTCCTGACTTAAGAATGAGTGAAATAATTTGGAATTTCAGTAAATTTTAGTGGTAAATTATTATTCTTTTTTTAAATTAAACTGGGAATCTAAAGTTGCAGGATATCATTTGTGATCTAGATCAAGGCTGGAGTGGGCATTTGTTTTACTTGGGGATTTCAAGCATGTAATAAAAAGCGAATTCGAAGATGAATTGATTGTTTGAGAATCAGCTGGTATTTGGTAGTGATCGGTCACTAAAGGATTTAATAGGACGTGACACTAAAGAATTACGTAATTATTAATTTTAGGGATGTGTACTGCGAGCAATATTCAACAAGTCCTGGAGGCATCACCCCACATAGCGGCAGCTATACGGTCACTTATAACCTATTACAATAACCATCCAAGTTAGACGAACCAGACATGCGGGACACTACTGGAGAAGTAGGGACGAATTCATAAGTGACATACTCCTGTGGACCCCTTCACATGGACGAGCAAAAGCAGGACGATCAGCTAGAACCTATATAAAACAGCTCTGTACCGATACAGGATGTAGCCTTGAAGACCTGCAGGGAGCGATGGACGATAGTGGCGGGAGAGCGTCAGGGCGATCCACGCTGGCGGCGTGACATGATAATGAAATAAGAAACGGATTCGAGTAGACGAGACTAGACACCTGAGAGACCCACATGAGACACACGACTGACGATAGAGGGGTCTCGACGAAAAAGACACGAAGAAGACGAGGAGACAGGCGACGGAAGAAGTCATGCATGCACAAAACGGCTGGTGAGCAGAAAGATGATAAGAGATGCCTATCTTCCTCTCTCTCTCTCTCGCTCTCTCTCTTTCATTTCTCCCCTGCATAAGTCTGCTTATTTTACTGATATATTTTCTTCTCTCTATCTCTCTTTTCGGAGATCGCTGTAAAATGGTCCAAAAAGAAAATAAATGTTCGTATCAACGAAACTAGCGGAGTCGAGTTGTGTTTGAATCTCTTTTTATGACGTTCAGGTCGCGTTACATCATTCGATTTGGTAACGTGGAAGGTGGTTTGTGATTATTATTATATACTCATCTACAGCATCATAACGACACAATGATAAAGACAGACGCAATGATAAAGACGCAAGAAGACTTCTTTAACAATAATATATACCTCTCACTTTATTGCAAGGGTTCGAAAGGGTTGTTCAAGGGTTGCATGTGAGAAGGAGCTAGAGATCGAACATAGCTGCAATATTTTGACCCCACTGTTATGACCGTCACGTTGAGTCTTTCTCGTTCTTTATTGCTGCTCAACCGGAGGCCTAGGGGCTCACTCTACTCGATGCTGGCTTTCTTTATTGCATCTTATCAGCATCTTCTCTGGACCCCAAACTCCATCGGGGTTTCCGATGGCCCCCTCGGTCGAGTGTGGCTTTCCCTACCACACCTCGTCTCCAACAGTCCGGAACTCCACTGGCAACTACTCCTGCCACTGCCAACTGCTGCTCAACTTCCGTCTTGACTGCATTAAATTATAGTTCAACGCCTACACGATCGCCCACTCGATCTTTGAAATCGAATGTTTAATCGTCATCAAGCGGAAATAACTGTCATGCAGTTCACAGGTCACTCTCTTCCGGTGCATCAGTCTATGAGTGCATCATGGGCTTTACCTTGTCTCATTTCATCAGCCAATTTCCGTCCACGCGATTTCCTCTCATAACTGCCATTAGAATGTATCACTTCCTTCCGTTGCATCACCTTAAATGGCATTTTTGGCCGGGTCAAAAGGTCAAAATATAACATTATATTGATGCTTCTTTTTAAGAAGGAACGGTGGATTCTAATTAGCATTTTATATCTATCATCGTCATATCAAGAATTTGAATGATAAATAAATGGCGCCCAACACGAAAAAGGATTATTCAGGTTTTGTTTGGCTTTATGGCATATCAACCATTGTAGGATATCTAATGCCAAATCCATTTATATACAATAAAACGCTTCTATTTCAAGCAATTCAGTATAGCATAAGTACACTATTTAGTTCTATTTAACCCATAGATAGGACCCTTTTAAGATGCTACAACTCCAGACCAGAGTGGACCTGGGAGCGATGGCAATGAAGGGGTACTCCGTATTACACAAAGCTCCTCATCTTTAGACTATTTAGTGTCATATCTAGGACACTCATTGGTGGAGTCTTATCCCTCCGCAGAGACGCAGATTGTGTATTCTACAGCCCCAACCAACTGGGCTCTGATCATTCAGATACAAATTCTAGTGGAAACTACTTTATTCTTTAAGTTAAAGCATTTTTAGTAAATTGAAATAAAAAACAAGCTTTTGCAAGTTGTAGGTGCCCTGCTGGCAAACCCCGGGGACATTACGAAAGTGAGAGAGTGTATTGGGGGGCTCCTGATCTGGGAGGCCACCACCGGAAAGTTGCAGTGGTAATTTTTTAGGTGGGGGAGGGTTTCTCTTTTTTCCCTCGCTTCTAAGCTATGTCTAATTCCGCCGAGGTGGTCTCCCTAGCATTTTAAATCTTCGTTGTTAACGCTGCTGTGCTCGTTTTTCAGCAGTGATAATTTTTTTTCCTTTAAAGAAGAGAAGATTTTGCAGAAAGGAAGAGGCGTCATTTTTGCTCCTCCGTCTGTCGATAAGATCCCGCGCGCCCCTAAGAAACAGGGCGGGCGAACCATTCCAGGTTATTTTTTTCTGAGTACAAATTGGTTGACTCAGATCTAGCGAGCAGCTAGGGACTCGAAAGATGGAGATCAACATCAAATCCAAGTCAAATGAAACTTATGGTTATGCTGAAAGGTCCATTACAAAATTTCTTGCACAATTGCTCATTGAATTAATCCTGATTATTTACCAATAAAAATACAAAATTACTTTTGCCCAGTCGGCTGGGGCTGTAGAATACACTAACTGTAAGATATGACACAAAACAGTCTGATGGTGAGGTCCCAGTATTGCTTGGGCCTTGGGGAATACGGAGTACCCCTTCATCGCCATTGCTCCCAGGTCCACTCTGGCCCGGCGTGGTAGCACCTGATAGGGCCCAATCTACGGGTTAAATAGAACTAACAGCATACTTATGCTAAATTGAATTATTTGACTAAATTGAATAGCTTGAAATAGAAATATTTTTAACAATTAAACCGTACTTACATTTAAACTGCGTGCGTATGCTAAACTGTATTATTTGAAATTGAACTGTTTTTGACATTGAAACTGTACTTACACAAAACTGAATTGTTATATATAACTGCTTGAATAGTTTGAAATAGAAATGTTTTTGACAATTAAGGTGTGTACTTATGCTAAACTGAATTGTTTTAAATAGAATTGATTATCCACATAAAATGGATTTGGCGTTAAATAACCTACAAAGGTTGATATGCCATAAAACCCAACTAACGACACAACCAAAAAATTACTAACTCACTGATTCCTGGAAAAATCTCCGTGGCATAGTGGCTAACGTACTGGACAGTGACATTTTATTAAGTGAGTTCAAACTCTAGACACGCTATTTTGTTCACTTTCAGACTAATACCCTTGGGAAAGGTATAACCCCTTATATCCCATCACCATATATTCGTAAAATAGAACCAGTACTGTTCTTTTACAAGGGTGGCTTAGGCATTAAATAATCCATGAAGGTTGAAATGCCATTAAGCTAAGAAAACAAACCAAAGACTGGCAAATAAATCCCAATAAAGAATCAAGAACTGAAAGATTTTCATCGTGGATTGTGTTCCTCACTGAGTGTCTCACACTCGTCACTTTGTGTCAGACTGAGTTGGCGTAAGCACACGTGGCGTTAAGTCACACACACACACACACACACACACACACACACACACACACACACACACCTATGTGTGTGTAGTATCTTATGGTATTATACATATGTATATATACATAATATATATATATATATATATATATATATATATATATATCTATCTATCTATATATATATATATATATATATATATATATCCCCTATTCATTCTTAATTCTTTTTAAAACTTTCTAAAATCTTTTTTAAACATTTTTCCGCAAAATCTTTTCTCTTGACGATAAGTTTAGGTCGAAACTAGTTAAGAAAGATAAAAATGATAAAACAAAAACAATTCTTACTTATCATATAAATATATATATATATATATACATAGAGAGAGAGAGAGACAGAGAGAGAAATATGAAAGACTATATAACATGGAGAAATGCGAAAAACCACACACACACACACACACACACATATATATATTAACATTATATATATATATATGTGTGTGTGTGTCTGTGTGTGTTAGTGTGTGTTTGTGTGTAGTGAGGCAGCAGTCTTTCATTTAAGCATGTTTCATTAAATAATAGGCAAATTTTATCTGTATAATCTATTTAAGATCCTTTGAAGTTTTCTGATAAGTGTCTTGGTTTCAGGTTGGAATTGGTGGATGGATTTCCCAAAATTGTCCTGAGCGTTTTCGGACCCTTCGTAGGCCATCATCAGGAGTTGTTTACTTGTGAAAGGTGTGTTTTATATATATATATATATATATATATATATATATATATATATATATATATATATATATATATATTGTGCATAATATTGTCGGGAATATTCTCTTTTGTGACCAAAGAGGACCAGTTAATGACTTGTGTAGAACAGGTGTAGACTTTGTAAAGAAATCTGAAGAATCCGTTAGACTGATGACATAAACAAGAAGGAAAGATTGCGTAATTTATAAGAATTCGACCTTTTGTGTTTAACAGAATTGATGACATCGATTTAAATGAAGTGAAGACTTCCAAGTTTGAAGTAGACGTAAGAGCACTAAGGTACTGACCCGAGGATACTTCGTGTTTTCGAGTTCAAATCTCCTATATAAGAGATAACCTTGTTAGATTCTAAAAAATGTTAATCCAAATTCCCACTTCCCAGGACGGATATCCGAAATTATCCTTGATATCCTAGATTATGAGTTTTGCAAGAAATATTCAAAACTTACCGATCCTTTGAGCTTCTTTCATTGCAAAGCTACAGACTTATAGATAGATGTCCTGCCCTGTCGGCAGAGCTTAGAACATACCGATTGCATCAACTACAGAGTGGGGAAAGGCCCCAAACCTAACCCCAACCAACAAGAAAAAAAAAAATCAAAACAAACAATAAACCAAGCAAAATCAGGTGTCTTGGGTATGATATTAAACTGCATCTGGTGGTAAGACACTCGTTCAAGAGCTCTGGGGAGTGTGGAGGACACTTTTGTTGCCATTATTTACAGGTCCACGTTAATCCAGATTGGTAGTATATTGGTCAAATAGAGCTTTTCGGAAATTATTTGTCTTGGATAGGAATACTTGAAGCAATATAACTTCACGCTAAGAAATTATTGTTATTAAATAGGAATAATTATTAAAAGTTATATAATTATTCGAAAAAAATAACTTCGGTATTAAATAACCCAACAAGGCTTGCTAAGCCGTAAAACTAACTTAACACTCAACCCAATCCAACCCAATCTCTCTCTCTCTCTCTCTTACACCTCGGTGTAGTAGCTAATGAAAAAGGAACCTGAAAAAGGAGACAAGCTGAACAATGAATGAAACGTTCATTTTCTTTAAAATATGTGGTGTGTTTAAAAAGTATAAAGATTGAAGCTGTGCTTACCGAAACAGAAACAAACAATGAATGAAACGTTCATTTTCTTCAAAGTAGTATTTGCTTGAGTCTTCCATAGTTTGAAACATTTCTCAGACTTTTCATTTGATTTTCTTTCAGTCTACATCAACAAACTAATTTTCACTTCAGAAAACAACAAAAATTTGGCCGGAGCCAAGTCTGGTGATTTTGGAGAGTGTTGCACTTGCACATATCTGTTTTTCGTCAAAAACTGCCCTACGATAGATATCGATATATTTCGTAATTTTTATTTAAAAAAAAATCGGCTAGACGTGTAGACATAAATTCTCTATTATATAATTTGTTCATCGGTACATACGTATCCTTGAGGTTAGTTGTCAGTTTAGGAATTTAAAGAATCACTCGATTCTCGGTATTTTGTGTATTGAATGACGGTGCTGCACCTGCAAAACTTGTTTTTCGATAAAATATTTTGTTCGGAAAGTATTGAGGCTTCCGATTAAAAGCCTCAGAAGTCTAGACAGAATTCTAATCGTCTAAACATAAGTATTTTATACACCTCACTCGGTTTTCCGTAATCCCCCTGGCGTTTGCATTGGGTGGGTCTTATCGTGATAATCTTCTGCCCCCAGGGAGCCTTCCCCCTAAGCAATACTTGCTTGGTAGGGTTGAGCTCATCGATTGGCGCATGAGGATCCCCAATAATGGGGAATACCAACGGGTTCAAGCATTTTTTGTGATGCCTGCGGTTGAGCCTTGATTTGTGCTTGACTCCTCACTATAAAATGACTTTGTGTCGAATTCGACATGGACATCAGCAGCTTATTATATAAGTTATTAGACTGTTCACACGTCTTCGTGTGAATTTTAAATTCAAACAAAAAAAAAGAAGTAACTTTCTCGATGCTTTTTAATCACACCTCGTCTGCTCTTTCCTTTCCAAGTGAATAATCCAGCAGCGAATAAATACGCCGGTTTTATTCTGAGACACTCTTTAGCGGTCAACATTAATTACTTAGATTAATTAACAACACGAATTCTTCCCTGAACTTAATACATATTGAGTTCAATTAGCAATATTAATTAATTTCGTTGATTTCACCGCTTTTATTGAAGAAACTTTCTCATGCCCCGGGAAAACTGCATCTGATCGACACGAAAGACTTTGGGGACATTTAGAGAAAGAAAGAAGAAACTCTTTAAAGAAATTTATCTTAGAATTAGGCAAATTCTCCAAAATAAACGTCTATACTTAATAGAATGTCTCGAAATCGTTGTTTAATCAACGTACAGGGTGTCTCAAAATAGATGCAACCCATTATTATGATAATGATCTATTACTGACACAAGAGTAATGGCGGTCATTTCTAACACGTTCTGTAGAAATACATCCTTTGAGCTAGAGACATCAAATTAATATTTTTTTAAATTGTTATTATATCAGCTTTCAGGAAATGCAATCTTGTTTGAGTTTCTTGTCTCTGTAATAAATCATTATCATATTAATGGGTAACATTTATTATGAGACAGTTTTGAATGATTTTGTCTCCAAATAAGTAATGACGCAAAATATTTTTTACTTTCTTGTCCAAGGCATTGTGATCAAGGATTAATAGTTGTTATTGTATACTATTTTCAAATCTGAAACAAAAAATAACACGACATAATTATTAGTAGCGTTATTAGCAGTCACGTGGGTTCCATGAATATTGAGATACCCTATACGTGGGTCCTTCAGTTAATAAGGTGAATTTTGCTTTAGGAGTTGGCAATAGGAGGCACTGTTTATGGGTCGCACTGTTTTCGAGGAAATCAATAGAGATGGGTCCTTTCATGTCTAAGAATACTGACAACATGAATTTCTTTACCTACTACGATATATATATATATATATATATATATATATATATATATAAGATTCATTCAATAAATAAGGTGTATTTTGCTTCAGTTGTTAGCAACAGGAAACTCTGTTTATAGTTGCACCATTTTAAAAGAAGGCAATTGTCAGGGGTCCTTGTCATATTTAAAAACTATCAGCATGTTTTACTTCAATGACTGTTGAACCCGAAAATTTTTCTTCACCAGAGACTCAGTGTGTTTCCACTCAATGAATTGTCTTTTCGACAAAGACCCATAGTGGCAAATCCATATTCGGCTCGTTTGTAAACAATTCAAAACAAAAACGTGATTCTCCGTATAACTCACACATTGTTTTGTAAATTTCACATGGTTTGCCCTTCTCAGTCACCAGAAATCTGATGACAGACCTTTATTCAAGCCTGGGAGACTCTTTTTAATTTGGTGCTTTTTTGAATCACCTAAAAACAAACATTTTGTGAGTCCCGTACCTAGGAAGCAGTGTCTCATCAAACGAGACAGACATCGACACGCTACTGGCAAAGGCATGGACAGTTCATGATGGGCAAGCGGTCATATGGAAGATAGACCTAGCCGATAAAATGAAGCGCACTTTCTTCCAAGCAGCGGTCGTGTCGATACTGCTATATGGATGCACTACATGGACGCTAACTAGACGTATGGAGAAGAAGCTTGACGGCAAGTAAACAAGAATGCTGCGAGCAATATTGAACAAGTCCTGGAGGCAGCACCCCACAAAGCCGCAGCCGTGTGGCCACCTACCATTCATTTAAGAAACTATCAAAATTAGACGGACCAGACATGTAGGATACTGCTGGAGAAGTAGGGACGAGCTGATAAGCGATGTACTCCTGTGGACCCCTTCACATGGACGAGCAAAGGCAGGATGACCGGCTCTAATCTATATACAGCAGGTTCACCGATACGGGATGAAGACCTGCCGGGAGCAATGGACGATAGGGAGGGGTGGGGAGAGAAGGCCAGGCATATTTGTGATGATAGCGTGAGATGATGATGATGATGATGATGATGACTTTTACAATAAACCAATTCCAAACAATGCAGGGTTTGCATTTATGAAATATAATTCAGAAAACGAAAGAATTATTTTGTTTTTCGAAAGAATGTTTCTTATTTTCCGTTATTTATTGAATCACCTTCATATTTTCTTTTTCGGTGCTGTGAGGATGTAAGAAAAATATGTGATTTGTCTCTTTCCCGAGTCTTTGGAGGTAGAAAATTTCTATTCAAGAGCTTAATGCGTCAACAAGATGGAGACTTTTATCAGGCATTCTCGCTTACTAAATTAAAATCATTGAAAGAGGTTAGTTAGGATCAATTTCATCATCACCATGTTATGCTATTAGTACGGATATCCTTGACCCTCTTCCGCTACCCTTCTCTATCGTCCATTGCTTCTGGCAGATCTTCAGGGCTACATCCCGTATCGGCACAGATCTGCTGTATGTAGGTTCTAACAGGTCGTCCTTCTTTTGCTTGTCCATATGAAGCAGTCCACAGGAGTACATCACTTATGAGTTCGTCCTTACTTCTCCAGCAATATCCCACATGTCTGATGACTTTGATAGTTTTCGTGATGGGCGGTAAGTGGCCGTACAGCTGCTGCTTTGTGGGGTGCTTCCTCCAGGACTTGTTCAATATTGCTTGCAGCATTCTTGTGTAGTTGCCGTCAAGGATCAATTTAAATCTAATGAAATCATTGATGTTTGTTTGAGTTTTATGGCATATAAACCTTTTTAGGTTATTTAAAGCCAAATCAATTTTTATACATATAAACAGTTCTATTTAAAACAATCCAGTTTAGCATAAGTACAGTTTTTTTCTTTACACACAATGTTAAAACAGTTCAATTTCAAGCAATTTCATTGAGAATAAGTACGAATTTTTGTTTAATTTGATCCTCAGATAGGACCTTAATCGAGTGGACCTGGGAGCGATGGTAATGAAAAGGTACTCTGCATTCCCCAACGCTTCAGTATTACGGAAACCTTACCATCAGATTGTTTAGTGTCATATCCAGGACACACGGTGTTGGGGGAGGGGTCTTACCCCTCTACAGAGATGCAGTTTGTGTATTCTACAACCCCAGCCAACTAGGCAAAATCATTGGCACCGAATGAAATAAAAAATGAATAGACATTATACAAATGTATATACGTGTGTAAAAGTTGTGCGACTGAGAGTTTCACTGTAAACATTTATATTCCGCTAATTATTCAGCTTAATGATTTAAATAATCGTTTAAATAATTCGTATGAATAAATTATATATCTCTCCCTATAATGAACCATTTTGCCGGGGTTACACACACACACACACACACACACACACACACACACACACACACACACACACATGTATATATGTATGTATGTTTCTATCTATCTATCTATATATATATATATACACGCACATATATTCACATACACATATCCATCGTGAGAATTTTTGTAATATATAGAAATAAATAAATCTATCAGCAGAGAGAGAGAGAGAGAGAGAGAGAGAGAGAGAGAGAGAGAGAATATTACGTTCACTCTGAAGAAAGAAGCATAAAATTATCATTTAGTTACAAACTTGACTGATAACTGCCATAATCTCTTTGCATTTTAACTAGTAATTCACTCAGCGTTTTGCTTAGATATAGCTCAAGACCGTATGAATGGAGCACCTTGCATTTTTAACTGTATTGCTCTGCTAAAACTAGCTTTTATGTGTCGTTACCACACAAATATAATCAGAATTTTAGTATATATATATATATATATATATATATATATATATATATATATATATATATATATTATCATTTTATAGATTGATCACATTGATAGCAGCATAATCAAGTACCCCAGTTAAATGAAGTGTAATGTTGTAAATCAGATAAAATATATAATAAAATGTTGCCCAGTCGGCTGGGGCTGTAGAATACATCGACGGCACTTTTGCAGAGGGGTAAGACCCCCACAAAATGAGTGTCCTTGATATAACACTAAACAATCTGAAGGTGAAGTTACAGGGATACTGGAGCTTTGGAGAATGAGGAGCACCCCTTCATTGCCATTACTGTCAGGTCAACTCTGGCCCGGAGTGGTAAAACCTGATAAGACCCTATCCATGGCTTAAATAGAACAAAACTGCATATTCTATGCTAAACTGATTCGTTTGAATTAGAACAGTTTGACTAAACTAAATAGCTTGGAATAGAAATGTTTTGACAATTAAATGGTGTACTTACATTTAAACTGCGTTCTTATGCTCAACTGAATTGTTTGAAATGCTACTGTTTTTGACATTGAAACTGTACTTACGCTAGACTGAATTGTTTAATATAGAACTGTTTTGACATTTAACTGTATGTAAACAAAATCTATACTCATACAAAACTGAATTGTTTGAAATAGAACTGTTTACTAAACTGAATAGCTTGAAATAGAAATGTTTTGACAATTAAACTGTGTACTCACGCTAAACTGAATTGTTTGAAATAGAACTGATTATTTGTATAGAGATGGATTTAGCATTAAATAACCTACATAGGTTGATATGCCATAAAAACCAAACAGCCCACATACACTGAAATGTAAAGATTTCTTCTCGGATTTTGCTTCTGTGTTCTTGAGATATTTATGCTGCCAAAATAATTTTCAGAAAAGTCGAAAGATTATATATATATATATAGTTTCACTAAAACACTGACCGAGATTCGAAAGATGTAGTTTAAATCCACGTAAGTTGTTTTTTGTCTTTTACAAATCTAAATACTTTTTTATCGAGTGATGCCCCTTTGATGTATATTTATGTTTGTAATGTCTTCTTCAAAACTCGATTTTCTCTCAAGGCAGTTCGCGTTTCAGTCGCAACTACATAAGCTTGCACTGATAATAAAGTAACAACAAACAAACAAAAAGTAAAACAAATGATACGAGGTTAATGACCCGATAAGTTATGTCTCAGGAGATGAGCGCCGGGTGTGTTGTAAGGACAGGCTCTTTTTGAACCTAAGCCACGAATTCCCAGATTAACATCAATCCAAAATTGGCTCCATCTTTTAAAGAAAAGAAAAGCCATCAGTTAAAAGAAATGAAGTGAACGAAACAAATGATTATGATCATAGCACGTTTGAATTAAAAAACAACAACAAAAAACAGCTGCTTTTTACGAAGAAAGAAACAAGATTCTAAATAGGAAAAGCAGATTAGTTCATATAATCTACATCCACATCAAGTCCTGCTCATAGCACACAATTCCCTGACTCCTTCTCATCAAAGTTTCTAGCAGATCTTCTTGATAGCACTAAGTGTCCGCTCAGATCTATGGATGCATTTATCAACACCTCCGCACGAGCAGGATGCGACAAAATGTCAATTTTTTATGCGGAGTTCAACAGGTTTGAAATCAGAGTTTTCCTTCTCTCAGACTGGTTGCCAAAATGAGTCTAAATAACCCAGTATAGACAACTATTTTACCGATAGTTGGGGTAATAGCTGGATTCATACAATTCCTAAAAGCATTTGCGCTGTGTGAAATGCAAACAGTCCTATCCAGGTTTTTAAAATCGCATTGCTGTGTTCCTTTCCTATAACGGTAACCATTACACATCGGGAGCTGATGTAAGTAAATTCTTGTTAGTCTACAGATACTGGTGTGTCCATGTATAGGAGTCCATAAGAGAACATTGGTTATGAATTCTTCCTAACTTCTTATACAATGCCCCGCATGCCATGTTCGTCTTACTTATACCTTTAGTGAGATGGGAGGTATGAGGCCATACAGCTATGATTTATGGGGTGCAGTCTCTAGGATTTTTTCTTAACAGTACGTAGCATTTTTGTGCAATTTTTATCAAGCTTTTTCTCAATGAGTTTCGTTTGAGTCCAATTGATGCATCTGTACAGTTGTAGAGACACAACCACAGATTGGATGAAATCCCTTTTCATCCTATCATAGAGATTATATTTCAAAATGGTCGATAACTTATCAAGAACAGTCTACGCCTTCCCAATGCATTTGTTGCCATTGCTTTCAGTTGATGAGATATTGCTGCCGAAGTAATGTGAACTGGTCTACTAATTTCTGAGACTTACCAGTGGAGATGGTTCCTTCTTGTTCAAAACGCACAAACTTCGTTTTATTTACGTTCATGTTGAGGACAATATTATTTGCTGCATGCTCCAGCTTATTTAGCAGGGACTCGGCTTGTGTTGGTGTATTTACGAGAACCGTTCGATCATCTGCACAGTCTAGGTCCGTTATTGTTTCTGCTGGAAATCGTCTGCTTCTTGTCTTTTTTGTAATAAAACTATTTTCTTTTATTAGATCCATTGACGTTCCTAGAACGTAATCAAGGCACATTATGACCGTATATGGTGCTAATGCATTTCATTACAAGACTACTGTGATAATGTCAAAGAAGTTTGGACTTCATCTGGTAAGCGAACCACTATTTTCGTGTTTTCGTAAACTATTTTCGTGTTTTCATTATAACGGCAGCAATTTCTTTAGGCAGACATAATATACTTGAAGTATTTGATCCATCTTTTCTCTGTTTATATAATCAAATGACTGCGAGAATTCTACGAAAAATAGTTTTGTCTTTTGTTTTTTTGCACATACTCCTTTAATGACGCGACTGATAATCAGAATCTGTAATATGGTGGATAGATTTCTCCGAAAGCCGTTCTAATTTTTCCAAATAATTTTCTTGAGTTCAGGATATATGTGATTGAGAAGCAAGGATTTAAAACCCCAGCAGCTTTATTAGTAAAAATTATACCTCGGTAGTTCTTAATGATTCCAAAGTTACCTTTCTTGAGAAAAGGAACGATGAAGTCTTTCGTCAATTTCTCAATTGTGTTTTGTTTATAGACAGCATTGCATAATCGAAAAAGTATGGAAACAAATTTTCGTGTTTTTCAAATTTCAGAAGGTATTTCGTCGAGGTCTACAGTTTTTCGTCGAGGTTTGCAGTTTTTTTTATTCTATTTATTTTTAAATTTTCGCGTTTTTCAAACTTCCGGAGGTATTTCGTCGAGGTCTACAGTTTTTCGCCGAGGTTTGCAGCTTTTTTTATATCAGTTATTTTTAAATTTTCGTGTTTTCCAAACTTGAGGAGGTATTTCGTCGAGGTCTACAGTTTTTCGTCGAGGTTTGCAGCTTTTTTGATTTCAGTTATTTTACTTCTTCCACCGTAAACTGTCCCAATTTGATGTCTAGTTGGTGATAGATAATTTTTTAATCGGATTATCAATGATTACTGGAGTGTTTCCAAACAGATTCTTGGAAAGTTCTTTCAGTTTATGAAGTTATTCTTCTTAGCTGACAACTTTTAGTTTTGCTACCCTCATTTATTGTCTTTCATACTAATCGGGATTGGTTTACATCTGTAACTTTCATCATCATCATCATCATGTCGTGCCACAGGCACGTATATCCCAGACCCTCTCTCGCCACTTCTCCCTATCGTTCATCGCTTCTGGCAGATCTTCAGGGCTGTATCCCGTATCCTCACAGAGCTGCTGGATGTATGTTCGAGCTAGTCGTCCTGCTTTTGCCCGGCCATACGTGGGGATCCATAGGAGTACATCGCTTATGAGCTCGTCCCTGTTTCTCCAGCAGTGACCTGCATGTCTGGTTCGTCTAACTTGGATAGTTTTCGTGATGGTAGGCAGGTGGCCGTATAGTTGGTGCCTTGTGGGATGTTGGTGGGATGTTCCTTGTGGGATGTTGGTGCCTTGTGGGACTTGTTCAATATTGCTCGCAACATTCTTGTGTAATTGCCGTCTAGCTTCTTCTCCAGCCGTTTAGTTAGCGTCCAGGTAGTGCATCCATACAGCAGTATCGATACGACCACTGCTTGGAAGAAACTGCGTTTCATTTTATCGGTCAGGTCTGATTTCCATATGATCGATTGAATTGAAAATGGAATCGGCCACCCGAGTTGAAAAACCTCGATGAGGCTGTTTGAATTTCACATTGTGCTTATATCTTTGGAAAAGGTATGGATCCAACAATTCTCTTCCGGGTGTGAGTAAATAGTAATGTAGACTGGGCTCTTTAACTATTGTATGGCAACCGGCCTAGGAGAAGGAAAAGTCTGAATTCAAACAAGTTTGTAGACTTGGAGAGGGATGGGCTTTGCGCAAGACATGCTGAATGAGTATCGTTCTCACGACCAAACCAGGTTACGAGGCCATTGACCTTGACTTTCGAAAAAAAATTAGTTGGTTTGGTTTTATGGCATATCAACCTTTGTAAGTTATTTAATGCCAAATTCTATTTTTACATATACTGACTTTAGTAAAGTATGCTAGACTGAAAAATGAGAGAGTGTAGAACAATTAATTGAATTGTTTTCAGTATAAATGTCGCTGCAATGACCTATATTAATATGGCGTCTATATGTTTGAAAACCAAAAAAGATTTAACGTTTACTCTCTACTTCTTCGGAGCAAGTTTGATCTCAACTCTATGATAACCTCGATGTTCAAAACAGCACTAATTTCAATCCAATACTCTTCCAAAGTTTAAAATTTAAATATTTCAACTCGGTAATGAAAACGATTTTGCAGATGTAATTTTTCAGTCGTATCCTGCCCGACAGTAACCGCAGGGAATTGTCTGCTCTAAGGAATTTCAGAACTCACGTTTTTCTTTCAAGTAATAAGCTTATTTAAATTCTAAACATTTTAAAGGAAACCAAAAATGACATTCTTATTCATTTTTTACATTTTAGTAATTAATTCGGGATTCAATAATTAAGTATAGACGTTACTATTTTTCCAATTAGAAAAAATAACTTTTTAATGTATTGTTGGTCTATTAGGTCGCTTTACGGCGTAACAGTCCTTGTGAGATATTCAAAGGCGAAGTCAGTCTTTTTTCAAGAAATTATTTGCTTTATGATAATAACTATTTGTAAACAATTATAGACGCCTCCATAGCAATTTTTATGTATATTTTGTTTTTCAACAACACACGAGGACGCAGCAGTTAGATATGTAAACCATTTGAGTTTTACAAAATTCTGTCCTCTCGGCTGGGACTGTTGAATAACGTGACTGCACCTCTGTTGAGGGTGGTAGGCAGGACTGCACCAAAAGGGGCTACTTGTTGACCATAAAGGGCGACATGTAATGGGAGAATAGCTTGATTCATTTGTTTCCCAAGGGTACTCGTGCAATTTGTAATACAAACAACTGTTCATCGATTCACCACAAACGCCGAAATATGATGCAGTTTCATTTATAAATAAGTGCACCGCGAAGAATTAAAAAAAATGTTTATTCACTTCGAAAACAAAAATGCAAAGATCATAAAAAGATTTAGTTGAACATTAACACTCAAAACTGATATTATTTCGAATTATTATTATTATCATTTGTTCTCTTGAGAGTTTTTCAAACCAGTGTTAGCTGATGGTTTCTCACGGAAGTTTAAGAGACAACAAGTCTCCTCAAGTCTCTCAGTATTCTGGCCGATCTCAATAATGTAGTAATTTGGATGGTCTCCACTCGTCCTGTTATTTTCAAGTCCTCCAGTCCTGGTACAAATATTTTGGGGACTGTATCAAGAGCACCAATTACAATTGATATAGTCGTCACTTTCATGTTCCATAGCCTTTTCTATTGTCTAGCAAGGTTAAGGTACTTATTCCTCTATTCGCATTCTTTCAATTTTGCTCTGTAGTCTGCCGGGAGAGCAAAGTCCACAATTCTGCAAGTTCTATTTTTTATGTTGATTATTATAAGATCGGGTCGTCTGGCCGATGTTTGGTGATCCGTTTATATCTTAAAATCCCAGAGTAGTTAGTGCGTCTCATTCACTAGGAGATATTCTGGGATGTGCATATACCATTTGTTCGTGTGGTCAAACTTCAAATTCTTGCACAATTCCCAGTGGATCACCTTGCCTACCCAGTCATGCCTAGTCTTACATTATTTCTGAGTTAATTTACTGAATTCGTTTATTATGTGATTGATCATTTTGTTTCTTTCACCGCATAACCTACATCTGCTGTTTTGTTGCGTCTTATCCATTCTCGCTTCGATATAGTTAGTCCTTATGGCGTTATGTGCTGTTAATCAAAGAGATTCTGTTTCTCTCTTAAGTTTTCCTTTTCTTAGTCACGTCCACGTTTTCTCGTGTGAGATGTCGCTTGTTAGTCGCTTAAAATGTCATGGAGTTGCTTTTGTTCCCGGTTATTGTCGTTCTGCTGGTCCTCGTGTCTTATTATTGTTTCTGGTGGCTGTAATCAGTCTTCCTTCGCGCTTTTCTATGTGGTCTTCGAGTCGTTGTATCCATGTGTCTACGCTGTCTTTAATATGTGATTCAGTATATTTTCCAGTTTCCAATAATCAAATCAGTATATACTCCCAGATAAAGATCCTGAAAATAGTTTTATTTGGTCCGCAGATGGCATCCTATCAAGGGCTACCACTTCAGGCGAGAGTGGATCTGAGAGCGATGGTAATTGAAGGGGTACTTGGCATTCCCCTAAACTATAGCATTACTGAAACCTCAACATCAGATTGTTTAGTGTCATATCAAGAATACTCGTTGGAGGTGGGTACCCCTCTGAAGAGAAGCAGTGTATTCTACAGCCCCTCCACAGCCGACTGGCAACTCCTTTGCGGCTCATTTCATTTTGTGTTTTCCTTTATATTTATTATTTTCATACAATAAAATACGTTGTTGTTAATTGTGCATAACTGTTGTTATATCTTTTCTTGAGAGGAAGTAACATTTCTGAAACTCTTCTAAACTTCCATTTTAAGGGTTGGTGATTTGATAAAACAGAAAGATGGATTACCATTTAATATCAATAATGATGTTTTAAAATGCAATGTAGAAAATAACTTAATTATCAACGCTCAAAAACTTTTTGAAGTGGCAGAATCATTGAAAGGTATCATATGTAGATTATTACAAAAGCTTCAAAGCCTTTCACAGGAGCTAGAATCATTGAAGGATATGATATGTAGATTATTACATAAGATTTAAAGCCTTTTACACGAGCTAGAATTATTGAAAGATATCATACGTATATAATTACATAAGCTTCAAAACCTTTCACGAGAACTAGAATCATTGAAACATATATGTAGATTATTACAAAAGCTTCAAAGACTTTCACAGGAGCTAGAATCATTGAAAGAAATATGTAGTTAATTACATAAGATTTAAAGCCTTTCACAAGAGCTAGAATTATTGAAAGATACCTAGAGTTTCATATAAACTTCAGACACATGCCAGAACTCTCAAGAGAAGTTAATAATGTGCTCTCAGTTGATTAAAAAAACTAGGAATTTTTTTATATACCCTTGAATTTTGATTAAATGTGATAATTCAATCTAACTTATAATATGAAACTTGCTAAAATATAGAAACTCAAAGAAATATCTGGAAGTTTACACTTATACTTTGAAACTTATACTAAATAAATCTTTTTCAATTATATTTTGACGAAATTCTAAATGGATATTTAATATGAATTAAAAAAAAGCCATAGTCATTTTTCATTGAAACTTTTCAAAGATAATTAGTTTCTAAATATTCTGTTTTATACACAGTATTACCAATGAATAAGTATTACCAATAAATAAGTATTACCTTAACGTTTTAATTTCTTTTAAACTAAAGAGACCAGGATTTTATTATTTCATACATATACGCTTGACGCATACACACATATACATACATGTTGTCTACACATATACATACTCATATAGTTATCCTCACACCTACGAGTAAGGCACATTGGACTAGTGGGTAGAGTGTTTGCTAAGGGTCCGGGAGACTGGGGTTCAATCACAGGTCGAGTCATATTGAAGACTCAAAAATGATACTTGATATATCCATGCTTAATACTCGGCATTATAAGGTACGCATCAAGACTAAAGTAGAGCAATCCAGGGAAAAGAGTAGCGCCCTCCCCTAAACCTTGTTGTAGTAGCTAATGGGGTCGCCCTCAACTACGGTCACCAACTTTACTTACCTATATACATCCTAGGAGAGAAGAGCTTATAGAGTCACATTAGTACTTTGGGTTTTAAGAGCAAATACCACTTGGAAGATTTGATCTTGGTTGTTTGGGTTTTAAGGCATATCAACCGTTGTAAGTTATTGTTATGGAGACATATCCTACCATACCCCAAAGATAGACTCGTCCAACTTAAACATATTCGCCGAGCTTCTCGTTTCTTACGAGACATTTGACAGACAGACTACCAGCCGAGAACGGCTAGTACTTGTTTTGTATGACTTCCTTTTTCTGCTAATACAATAACGTTCACCTATCACCCGTTGTTTAAGTTGTTCTTCCACCGGTCTTATCTGAAGACCACAACAGTTATTTAATGCCAAATCCATTTTTATACAAATAATCAGTTCTATCTAAAAAATCAGTTTAGCATGAGTACACCGTTTAATTGTCAAAAACATTTCTATTTCAATTTATTTAGTTTAGCCAAACAGTTCAAATTCAAACAATTCAGTTTAGCATCCAACATAATTTTTTTTTAAATGTCAAAGCAGTTCTATTTCCAAAAGTTCAGTGTAAGTTCGCAGTTTGAATGTCAAAACAGTTCTATATCAAATAATTTAGTTTAGCATAAGTACGCAGTTTAGTTCTATTTGACTCCTAGATAAGACCCTATCAGGTGCTACCACGTCGTGCCAGATTGGACCTGGGAGCAATGGCAATGAAGGGGTACTCCACATTCCCCAAAGCTTCAGCATTAGTGGAACCTCACCATCAGATTGTTTAGTGTCATATGCAAGACACTCGTTGGGAGGGGTCTTACTCCTCTGCAGAGCTGCAGTCGGTGTATTCTACAGTCGCCGCCGACTGGGTAGAAAGATTTGAATGTTAGTGATAATCTTTGTATATATATATATACTTACACAAACTCTCTTCCATCATCATGAATACACATTATTGCATCGAAATATGTACACCTGAATATGTGCTTCCAGGTTCAGAAGAATTTATCGTATCAGATTAATACTGCGGGTTTTAGGAACAAATAACTCAAGAAAGATTTGAATGTACTATTGACACTCTCTGTCAATACTCATATAGAAATGCTCGTATTAATACGCATATGCATTAGTGCACCTATGTGCATTTAAAAATATGCACTTAAACATGAGTATCCATGTACAGAATAGGTTATAGTGTTTCCCTAATATTGCGGGTTTTAGGAGGAAATAACTCAAGAAAAATTACCAAGCCTTATTGACAATTTATGCCAGTATAAATATGTTCTAATGTAGACATGCCCACACCTACGTACATGTATCATTGCATCTAAAAAATGTGCACCCAGGGACATAAATACAATGGGGTTATATTTCCTTTCATAGTAATCTCCTAGAATTTAGTTTGATTTTTGTTTTATGGTATATCAATCTCTGTGGGTTGTTTAAAACCAAAACCATCCTTTTATAAGAACAGCTGTTGACGCATATCTCACCGCTGGACAACAACGCATATCTCACCGCTGGACAAACAACAAATAATCTATTTTTTATTCTTCGACAGCGACGATTGTGTGTAGTAGGAATACAGTCAGAGAGAGTTCGCACATATCTTTCATCTGTGGCAGGGACCCTTTTTGTGAAGTAGTGCGACGGCCGGAGAACACACACGAGGAGTTGCCAGGTCTCTCCTTTTCGTTTGCGCGACCACTGGATCTCTGCCTTCGCTTGAGAGAACAGCGGACCTCTCCCCTTCGTGTTTGTGGCTGGTCTTCGGAACTTATATACTTCGGGTTTTTTTTCCTGGTAATTTGTTGATCTTATCTGCGAAAGGAAATATCTGTCACTCATTCCACAGGCAATAAATTATCTTTCCTCTTTCCTGTGAAACCGCTTTGTTGATGTTATCTTGCGACCGCATTGAATCTGCTAAGTTCGTCGTCGCCAGTTCAGCGAGTATATTACACAGCAGTTCTATTTAACCTATAGCTAAGAGGGTTCATACCTTTCCCAAGGTTGTTTGTCCGAAAGTAAACGTAATAGCGCGACTGGAGTACGAACTCGCTTACTAACGATTCCGCAGTCCACTGCTTT
This sequence comes from Sepioteuthis lessoniana, assembly GCA_963585895.1. Classification (NCBI taxonomy): domain Eukaryota; kingdom Metazoa; phylum Mollusca; class Cephalopoda; order Myopsida; family Loliginidae; genus Sepioteuthis; species Sepioteuthis lessoniana. Next base: position 24,321,412 of record OY757939.1, read on the forward strand.
TACCATAACACCCCGAGGATACCCACCGAGGATTCGGATTATTAAAAAAACGACGTATAATACGAATGCAGACTCCAGAAATGTTGATTGGTTGGTTGGGTTTTATGACATTTGTAAATGCGTTTTGTTGATTATATTTGTAAACGCATTTTGTTGATAAATGAAACTGAGCTCAATTGCTTGCATACAGTTAAATGGTTTCAGTAAGTACTATCTATCACTAATAACTATATTCAGCATTAGTCATCAGTTTGCAGGCCGTGAAGTGGTTACAAGTATTGCTATTTAACACTAATTATTCTATTTAACACTATTCATTCTTTTGCTCAGTTAAATGGTTCCAAGTATTACTTTGCAATACGAATTATTCAATTCATACACTCATTAAAAAAAGCTTCATGTATTGCTATGGAACACTGACAATTTTATTACATTACTCATTCGTTTGTACAAAGTTAAATTATTCCAAGTATTGCTATGTATCACTATCAATTAGACATCTTTCATTTGTTTACACACAGTTAAGTGGTCAAGCTTCTATTTCTAATAATAATCTAACATAAGTCATTTTTTGTACACAAGTTAAATCTCACAATTCTATTTGACCTCTAGATAGGACCCTATCAGGAGCTACCACTCCGAATTGAAATGGACTTGGGAGCAATGGTAATGAAAGGGTACTACATATTTGTTGTACTCCCTACATAATAGATACACGTCAGCGGAGTGTCAGAGAGTGTTGACCAAACCCACGCGACCTCAATCACGTGTGACACCATTTACGTAGTGGACGGATAGTCACTATCCCACTGGACGTTCAGCTTCCTATTAACTAACTACTGTTTAACCAGGTTCACTTGTATCTTGTTTCTGTTACCTAATATATATGTTTTTCTATCAACCTTTTTGTGTTCCCTGCATTGCCAGCATCACAACCATATTCCCCAAAATGCCACGGCTGGAGACTCGCCATCAGATTGTTTAGTGTCATATCAAGGACACTTAATAAGTGGGTTGGGGGCTTACCTCTCTGGGATGAGACTACAGAAGGTTATCATTCAGTTAGAAAGTGAAATAAAACTGTTATATTCGAGTTGAATAATTGTAAGTGTGTCACCCTAGTAAAAATATGAGCTATTTTTGCTGCGCTAAGGTTTCAGACATAGAAACACAATGAAAATATTTGTAATGATGATGATGATCATCATCAATTCAATAGCGTAGATTTCCTTAACTCTCTCTCTCTCTCTCTCTCTCTCTCTCTCTTTCACCATCTGTCATTATCATCCATCGCTTTCGGCAGGTCTTCTGGATTGCATTCAGTCTGCAATAAACTGATGTATTTAAATCTTTGCTGGTCTGCCAACACTGGCGTGTCCATGTGTATGGGTCCATAGAAGAACTTCAATCATGAGTTTGTCCTTGTGTCACCTGCAGCGTCCAGTGTGTTATGTTCGTCTTACTCGGAAATGTTGTGAGATGGGAGATATGTGACCGTACAGCTGCTGTTTTATTGGGTATTACTTTCTGGAATTGTTCAAAGCAGTACGTATCATTATTGCATAGTTCCCTTCCGGCCTTTTCTCCATGCATTTCGTAAGCGTCCAGGTTGCTTATTCATACAGTAGTAATCAAATAAACAACCCATCCGTTTTGAAATTAGAATAATAGAATTTTAATATTCCACTGATGGATCTAAAATTTCAACACACCAGTCGGCTGGGGCCGTAGAATACACCGACTACATCTCTGCCGACGGTTAAAAGCCTCCAATGACTGGTCCAGTCAGCTGGGTCTGTAGAATACACCGACTGCATCTCTGCAGGGGGTTAAGAGCCCCCAACGACTGGCTCAGTCGGCTATGGGCTGTAGAATACACCGACTGCATCACTGAAGAAGGTTAAGAACCCCCAACAACTGGCGCAGTCGGCTGGGGCTGTAGAATACACCGACTGCATCTCTGAAGAGGGTTAAAAACCCCCAACAACTGGCGCAGTCGGCTAGGGCTGTAGAATACACCGACTTCATCTCTGCAGAGGAGTAAGCCCCACTACAACGTATGTCGTGGATATAACACTAAATAATCTGATGGTGAGGCTTCAGTAATGCTGGAGCTTTGCCATCGCTCCGGCTCCACTCTGGCCCGGAGTGATAACACCTGAAAGGGTCTTATCTATCGGTCAAATAAAACTGTTTGATTATTGACCTGTGTGTAAAGAAATAACTGATGTTTAATTGAATTGTTTCTGATACATAACAATATTTGGAACCATTTAACATTGACTTATGTTTGCAAATCGTATATATTTGTATATATAAACCGGATTTGAACCTATAACGATTAATATGCTATAAAACCAAACGAAACAATTTCAACAGAAAAGAAATACAGTGTCACCAATTTTAATGCGAAGAATCTTTCAAGAACAAACTGGTGGTGCAGTGACAGACCACTCACTCACAAAGCGGTAGTGCAAAACTGTTTGCAAAGAGGCAGCAGCGAAAGCTGTTTTTTTATGAGTCAGTTTTTTTTGGGGGGCCACTCTGCATAAACAGTGATTCTAATCGTTACATAATAGATCCGTGAGATCTCATTTTGATAAGAAGTCTATCATTTGAATTAAGTCCTGAGCAAAAAAAAAAAAAAAAAAAGAATACATGTTCAGCCAATTTGATGGACAGCCGATGAACTCGAGGTTAATCTGAGACCATGGTTCTCATTCGATTCTTTCAGCCGGGTGACCAAAACGGTTCTGGGGTTAGGAAGAAGTCCATGAATGAAAGACTCTCAAAGAAGAGACAAAATTAAAGATAAACGAAATGCAATGAGGAGATGGGAGTTGAACAAAAATAGAACAAGATCCGTATTGATATAACTAGACAAATCGTAGTTCAAAGCTCCTTATAAAATGAACATGCAAAATTACACTCCCGGCCTTATGCTACAACTAAGCAAATCTTAGTAAATAACTTAATAACAATAAAAAAAACCCCGTTAAACCGATGGCAGTGATTTATTGGGGTTGTTGATGTTTGTGCCGAGAGGGTATAGATATATTTCTCTTTGATTATTCCTTCAGAACGATATTCAGATTTTTTTAGAAATATATTTTATTTTAAAAATGGACTTTAATACTCGATTCGAATATTGTCATTAAAACAAATAATTTATTTATATTGTGTGAAATTATACGATGGCCATTCATTAAATAAGGGAAATCTATCTATATACATCTATCTATGAGAGTCCTTCAAATTAAGTTTTTTTCAGAATTTTTCTCATGTATGTAAACTCTACATTGATTAGAATCGGTTTATAGTAACAATCATTTTAATCTCAGAAAAAATATTTGTGTTGAGGCTATTGAAAATGATGGCTAATCAAACCCGATGCTCAAGGCTTGAACAGAGGTCTGACATCAAATATTTGCTGGCCTAGAAGTGAAAAACGTCTAATTTTCAGAAGAATATGTATACGGAGAAGCCCGTTTTATTTTTTTAAAATGCTTACAGATGGGCTATAAACGGATTTGCCACTTCGATCTTGAGTTGAAAAGAGAGTCCGTGTTGTAGAAACACTCTCACTCTCTGGAAAAGAAAAAGATTTTGGTAAATCAGTCAGTAAAGAAGATCGTGCCTTCTATGGCCAACTCCTTTGGTAATATTTTACTTAATTTACTGAATGACCATCGTATAAGAACATTTGAATGAAAATTAAAAAATAAAGTATTTTGTGAAAAAAAAAGACTCGTGACAGATTGAAATGATAAAGCTTTAAAAGAAATATCACGACAAAATATGAAAACAAATCTTTTCAAAGCAGGTTTTTCTATATGTATAGTTTAAAATTATACGAAAACCTATAATTAAAAAACAAAACAAAAAAAAAAAAACCGAATCCGAAATTCTTGAAAAACGATACGTGATAGTGAATATATATATATTTTTAAATTCAGAAATGAAATATAGAATTCATTACATCAACTTTGGGTTAAATGTATAAATATTATTATTTTTCATGTAAAATCAGATTTCATAGATGGTAATTTGAATGTAGCTAGGCTCTACATTTCTAATATGGGTAAGAGGGTATTCTCTGGAGGGTAGTGGCTAACGTGCTGGATTGCAACATCTCAGTGAGGGAGTTCGAACGCCAGCCTTACTATTACGTTCGTTTTCGGATTAATACCCTAAAAAAAGTTATAAACTCCTGTATTATCCTCCTACTATGGGTTAAATAGAACTACTATTGTTCATATTCGGGGTTGACTTTGACATCAAATAACCCATAAAGATTGATATGCCATTAAACAAAGAAACTAAACCAAACTATATTACATATTGCTTGCAGTATGGGCATTACTGATGATGATTCTGACATCTTGAGATGATGATGATGATGACGGACACATCTTGATAGATGATGATGATGATGACGATGGCTGCCTACCACATATTGAGAAATGATGATGATAACTGCCACATCTTGATCGATAATGATGATTGCTGCCACATCCTGACAGATGATGATAACTGCCACATCTTGAAAAATAATGATGATGACTACCACATCTTGATCGATAATGATGATGGCTGCCACATATTGATCGATAATAATGATGAAGGCTGCCATATCTTGATCGATAATGATGATTGCTGCCACATCCTGACTGATGATGATGATGATGATAACTGCCACATTTTGAAAAATGATGATGATGACTACCATACCTTGATCGATAATGATAATGGCTGTCACATCTTGATCGATTATAATGATGGCTTCCACATCTTGATCGATTATAATGATGGCTTCCACATCTTGATCAATAATGATGATTGCTGCCACATCCTGACAGATGATGATAGCTGTCACATCTTGAAAAATGATGATGATGACTTCCACAGCTTGATATATAATGATGATGGCTGCAACATGTTGATTGGTGATAACCATCTTTACCACCGGCATTAAAACTCAAGCATCCTAATTCATACATAATTCAAATAGTAGAAAATATACAAGATGCGTAAGATGATTCGGTAGTAAGACATCTGTGCATTTTTGGATCATCGTGATCCTGGCTTGTACGACTCTTATGTCACCCTATGCGTCTACATCAGGACAGTCCAGTGACAACATTGCAAGATAGTTGGTGTTTATAGAAACTGCAGGTTTTATTTCATAGTACCTTCTTTACTTTTCTCGAGAGAGGATACTAACCAGTTAGCTAAGGTGCGATGCTTGAGCTTCCTACTGTTTCAATAAATAGTTATTAATCATTAACGAACTATGTTTCTTGTCTTTGAGTTGCCAATACCCCGGCAACTTGTTTTAACGAACCACCCGAACAAGTTCTAGATAGATTGTATCATCCCCTATCTGAGGATCTTTCAAACACAACGTGGGCACAGAGGGAGTTGATGAACCGACAAGCCAGAAACACATGTGGTAGTCACGGAAATAAGACCACAATTCTCCAGTTTTGATTTTGGAGTTAACTTCTTGAAGGTTTGCTTTCACCATGTCTTTATCATTAGAATCGAACCCTTTCTACCCCTAAGCAGTTCCCAAAGTATAATGGCTACGATGTTATGACCGCAGCCTCGGAATAAGCAAGCTTGTGCTCTAGTCGCGCTATTACATCAACTTTCAGATTAAGACCACAGAGAAAGGTATGAACCCCAATATTATCCCACCTATGCGTTAAATAGTACCACCACTGCTTTTCTGAATGAATTGTTTTAACATTAAATAAACCATGGATGTTGATATGCCATTATGAATGAGAGAGTAAAGTAGGGTTGGAGAAAGTGTTTTCACTTAGAATATTCAGACTATTGTCTTAATCTTTACCGTTATGTTCCCAACGTTTCTGCCGTCATTCGGTCATCTTTAAGTGTTTCATGTCGTCTCGGGAACCCATAGAGAACTTCGAACCACAAGGGTAGATCATTCTTATTCCGCTAATTATGACCAGGTATAAGTCCTTGTTAATTTACCTATAGTTGGGATTGAACCTGTAATCGCCAGATGATTTCACTTTTTTTAAAGCACTTTTCAACCAAACGCCTATATCCGTTGCGCCACTCACCACTTACCTAAACTCATATTGCATTTTTTTATGAAGCCTTTTTAATTAATTGTTCTCAAATTGTATTCATTTCAATATGTAACACTATATAGGTGGCCCGCCAAGCAGGCGATTCCTTTGTTTGGGCGCGAAACCAGACAAAGGGTTTTTGGACCTGAAATCTCGCCGTATCCGGAAGTGGTAAGGAGACACGAAAGAGAGTTAGTTGGTGAAAGGAGCTGACGAAAGTTGGCGTGGAACCACGGACAGAGGCAGTCAACACCGGACACCGGAGCGGTGAGACCAGCAGAGAAGATAGGGTCCAGCGAAGAAGATCGAGTCAAGATGTCGGCATTCCAGTTGCTTTGTGGAATTTTCGCTAGTAATCCATGCTAGCGTTAGTCCATATATGCTATCGGAAATGTAGTGTTGCATACTCTCCTTCTGCTCTGCATTAACCCCAAGCATTGTTCGTGTTTGTTTGTTTGCTCTCTTTTTCTCCCAGTCCCTCGATCGTATTCTTGTAGTGGCAAGAAATGTGCATTACCCCCCTCGGAACCACTAGTTGATCACCGGCCGTAAAGAAGCGAAAAGGTTCGAGAAAGAGCATGTAACGTTACAAATACTTGGTCTGCTCAACAGGTCACTGTAGCCCCACATATGCGCTATTTCTTTAAAAGGTTTAATTTTATAATGTTCTTCCCAATCTCTTGTTTCAACTTCATTCCATAAGGACAGATTGTCCAGTCGACTGGGGTTGTAGAATACACCGACTGCACCTCTGCTGGGGTAAGATCTCCCTATGAGAGTCCTGGATATGACACTAAACAATCTGATGGTGAGGTTCCAGTGATGCTGGAGCTTTGGGGGATGCAGAGCATCTCTTCATTGTCATTGCTCCCAGGTGCACTCTGGCCCGGAGTGGTAGCACCTGATAGGGCCCTATCTATGGGTTAAATAGAACTAAACTGCATACTTATGCTAAACTGAATTGTTTGAATTAGAAATGTTTGTTTGTCGCCTTTGTATAATTTAACACAATTACATAGGATTGAGTAGACACAATTCTTGGTCATGTATTCTGTCGGGAACTTGACTTGGAAAAGAATTTTCGAAGTATCAAGCCACTACTGAATATTTTCTGATATCATATGGACTTCATATCTTTTGAATCTCCGCTTAAAAAATTGACCTTGAGTCATATCCTGCCCGAGTGGAGGGGTTTGTAAATATGATATTTTTTTAATCTTTTCGGCTAGGGTTTCGATATCGGGCAGACAGACTGTGATAATCTCTCGGATATCGTTCTCTGTCGTTTGATCCTGATTTCTCGGAGCCGATCATTTGTGATATGATATTTGTCTTTATTAAAGATGTGTGACAACTTCTTTTCTATATTCAAGGTCGGGTTCTTTTTACTTTACAATAGCCACCATTGCCAAATAAATCTGTCAATTTGTGGGAGTATTCCACCTTATCCATTACTGCAGTAGCGTTGTCTTTGTCTGCTGATAGGATTATAATGTTTTCATGACTCTGTAATGATTTGCGGGTCAGTCTTTCTTCTTTTGAGATATTTGGTTTTGGAAGCTTTGATTTCTTTAGTGCTTGTCTAACTTTCTATCTTAGCTCATTTCAAGGCTGCCCCCTCGATTAGGGTTATCAAACCTAAGTAGGAGATCCACTTGATGATCATAGCGAAGTCGAGATCCTTATTTAGCACTGACTTCTCAGAGGTAGTTCGCTGGCCCTTACTGATGTTAACAATGACTTTCCCTGTTGCGTAATGAGCTTGGGCTTTCATACCTCGGGTTTTCATCTTTTCGAACTTGATACTTTGACGCTATTTAACCTCGCCAAATTCCTTCGCTAAGATTTGTCCAGATATTGTTGGATGTGGGTTCTGTCTTCAATCAGTGATATCATTTCTAGGAATGGGGCCTATGCTTAAGAATTCTGATTGTAATTGATGTTTTCTACAAGGGTTTATTGTGTATCCCGTATCGACAAGACTATAAGTGCGAATCTTCTAAGACAATAGTCCAAATATTCGGAATCATCCAAATATTTTGAGAGATAAGAATTATCAAGCTTCATCTCCGAAATTCTGGCAAATAATGGAGAGAGTATATTGAGAAAAGGAGTGGGATGTTAGAGAGTAAAGTGTTGGGAGAGTTCGGAGTTATGGGAGTTGGAAATGAGAGTAGGAATGGAGAAAGTAATGTGTTGAGGGATGTAGGCGCTAGGAGAGTAAGGTGTTGGAAAAGTTAGGAGTAAAGGGAGTAAGAGAAGTGGGATAAGAGGGTTAGAAGGTGGAGATAGAGACAGAGATTGCCATACTTCTAATGATGTTGATTAAGAGGTACAACTGAATCACACTCATAACGATGGGTTGTTCTTGCGTTATATATCTTAACAAGAATACACCCGTCAATAATGACGGTTGAATTTTATATAAATGTCTTTCTTTTTCACTTTAACTTTTTTCCTATTAAAAGATTACAACAAAAACGGCAGAGATCTCACCTTCTGTTCTTTCTTTCTTTCTTTCTTTCTTTCTTTCTTTCTTTCTTTCTCAAGTCACCCTGCTGTTACGACTGCTGACTTTACACCTGATCTGCTTTCTTTCTTTCTCTTTCTATGCAGCATGCTACAAATCACATGATTCGTTCTTTCTTTCTTTTTCAATTTAATTTTTTTTTGTAGCTTAAGATTATAACGAAAAAGCGTCATATATCTCATCTTTCTTTCTTTCTTTCTTTCTTTCTTTCTTTCTTTCTTTGATGTACACACAGAAAACTTGTGTTTTATATCATTAGGAGATTGACAAATAGTTCATTATTAGGATAAAGCCTTCACTCGTTCAGGAGGTGATTTGAGGAAAATATATAGTGTCAAAGAAAAAGGAGAATGAAAGAGAGAGAAGAGTAAGAAAAAAAAAAGAAAGTAGTGAAAGATGGTGGAAAAAAGAAAGAAAGAGAAGATGAAGAAAGAGGGGGATAAAGAAAGTGAAAAAATGAAGAGGAAAGAACAAAACAATGAGAAGGAAGACGAAGGAGAAAAAGAACTAGGAGAGAAATGTAGAAAAAAAGAGAGAAAAAAGAATAAGCACGACAAAAAGAGATGGTAAAGAAAAAACAACAGAATGATGAAAAAGAAAGAGAAAGAGAAAGAAGAGGGCAAAAGAAAGCAAACAAACTGAGGAAAAGAATGAGAAAGAAAGGTAAACGAGGAAAATGAAAGAAAGAGAAAGTAAAGATAAAGAAAGAAAGAATGAAGAATAACAAGTAATAAAGAAAGAGAAGTAAAAAGAAAGACAAAGGTGGGAAGAAAAAGAAAAGGTAGTGAGAAGGAAAGAAAAGAAAAAATGATAAGAGAAGAAAACAAAGAAGAAAGAAAAGAGAAATAGATATGAGAGAAAGAGGTTGGTTAAAAGGGGGGGGAGAAAGTAAAGGATCAAGAAAAGAGGAAGGTAAAGGAATGAAAGAAAGACAGCAGAGATGAAGAAATAAAGAGACAGAAGGAGGAGGAAAATAGAGAAGAAGAAACAAGAGAGAGAGAGAGAGAGAGAGAGAGAGAGAGTGTGTGTGTGTGTGTGTGTGTGTGTGTGCGTTTGCGTGTGTGTGAGAGAGAGAAATAAAATAATGTCAGATAAGTGAGAGAAAGATAGAAGAGAAAGAAAGAAAAAGACAGAGACAGAAAGAGGAGAGAAAGAAAAGAAAGAAAAAAGTAAAGAAAATACATGAGAGAACGTTAGAAAAGGAAAAAAGAAGGATCAAGAAAAAAAAATATACATATAGAGAGAGAAGTGAAAAGAAAGAGAGATAGAGAGTATAAAAAAGAAAGAGAAAGGAAGAGGAAGGACGGAAATTTGAGCATTATGAAGAGAAAGAAGGAGAAAAAGAGGGACAGAAAGAGAAACAAAGCAGGGGAAGAGTAAGATGAATAAAAGAAATGGAAGAAGAAAGATAAGAAGAAAGAAAGAAAGAAAGTAACCCTGAAAAGAGAGATAGAAAGAAAAGCGGAAAAAGAGGTAGATAAAGAAAAGTGAGTGGGAGGAGGAGAAAGAGGGTACGCTGAATTAAGCAGTAAAATATGCTGGTTATGTTGATAAATGATGAAAGTTACAACCAGGAAAAAACATGAACACAACTAGGAAATTTTAAAGTATTATATTCCAGTTGAAAAAAAAAGTTCTTTTTGCAGCTATATAATATTATGCAAGAATAAATATATAATAGTCTACTGAACTGGAGTCCTGGCGTCGTTGAAGTATACGCTAAAGTTCAACGCACTTCATACGGCTCTTCAAATCACTGCTTAAATTGTAGCAGAGACAATTTTAACGTCCGTTAGTTCAGGAGTTCTGTCGGAAAAGAGGGTTACACACGTCTTTTGAAATCTAGCACTAAACTCTGCGGGCCAGTGGTTGGTTGGTTTGAAAGGTGCATCGACCAATTAAATGTATCCTACATAGCATTTAAAGAGTGGAGTGGACCAAGAGAGACAACGCACCTACCTTAGGTATATATATATATATATATATATTGTCATCCACAGACAGACTGTTTCGTTCTAACACAGCTATTCAGTGTGGCTAGACACGTAGGGATCGAAACCCGCCCAACTTTACGTTAGACTTTGTATCAGACCACTCCGCCAACAAGCGGTCCACATCGGCTTAGGGAATTATAAGGTATTTTGTTGCAGCAGCAGCAGCGTTCGTTTGTCTACATTTTATACCTTACCGGATACCAGAGTGCTCAATTGGTTCGAAGAGCTTTGCATTATATATGTATTTATAAGGGAGAATAAAAGATGGGAAAGAAAGAGATCGATTGTTTGATTTTAACGGCATGACAACAAGTCTAGGATTTTTTAATACCTTCAGGTTTGAGCATCATGTTTCATTTTTAAATTTTTTGTCTTGGTGTTTTTTTTTTAAAGATTTCTTTTTCGCACGCGGTTCTGTCGAATACAAATACTTTTCAGTAGATTAATTTGATTCATTGATTGGATCCGAACAGGTGATACCACTCCGGGTCAGAGTGGATCTGGGACTAATTGGAATGAAGGTATATTTGTCTCAGCCTCCCACCAAACAGGACTTGACACAAGATCAATTAACCGAAGATGACTAATTGCAACGAAGGTGTAATCTACAATCCTCAGATCTCCAAAAACTAGAGTCTCACCTTTTCAGTGCAGTTTAGAGTCATACCCTATATCTCCCCTTTGATGGGATGGGTCTTACTTAACTGTAAGGGATACAGCGTCTTTTTAGAGCCCCCTCCCGGAACAGGTTTAGAAAAAAAAGACCGAACAAGTGTAAATAGATTACTGATATCGACTTAAATAGTAAATCTTTAAAAAGAAATATTCACAATTGAAATGTTAAACTCTACGAATATTTATTTTGTAATAAATTGACTTGTGCTTAAGCGTAAAAAAGATTTTTTTTGTTTGTCCATATTTTTCAAACCTTTCATAGTCACTGTTTTGACACAGTTAGTATTTCATATTAGACGCGCGAAAACATCGAATAACATCAGCACATAATCATCTACCTGACCTTACCACACCCACAAAAAATAGAATAAATAAGTAAATGAGAAAAAAGTAAATAAAATAGCGAATGAAATAAAAAAACACAAAATGTAAAAAACAGAAGAACTGTAAAAAAAAAAAAAAAACAGAAAAATATAACGCAGTGTGTGACTTTTTTGTGACTTTGCACATACTAATTCACTCTTCACTCTTCCACTTCCATTTTGACACAAAACATAATTGAACACATATTTTTGACTCATTCAGACACATACACGCATGCGCACAAATACTTATCTGCTGCTTTCATTTTTTCCCCGCCCAAACCATTAATTTGGTCTACGTCCATAGCCAAGTGCATTCATAATAAATGAAGTCAAAAACATGTAATCAGCGAAATCAAGTGAAAAATATTGATTTGACCAAACAGTTCGGTTGTGTTTTGTCGTTCGATGATATTAGAAGTTTCTAGGTTTAACCAACTTAAATAAAAATGGATAACACTCGACTGTAGTTTGACAGCTATCATATCAGTAAACATTAAAAGTACTGTCAATGTTGTCATTAAAAATTGTTTTTTAATGAAATATTGCAACTCTTTATTTTAAACTAATACTTTATTTAATCCTAATTTTTCTTTCTTTTTTTCCATCACAACCCACCTATAAAGTTAATCTTTGACAATGAAGTCATATTTTCGATCCGAGATGTTACCTTAGCTGTGAGGTGTTAGATCAGGTTTTCTCGAAGTCGTTCATATAGACTATTGGGTGGAGGAAATAAATTTTTGACAGTGTGAATAAAAGCATTGGATCGACTGACAGGGAATTTACAAGTCAGCATTCATAAACTTTGTTATAAATCCCTTTATGTAAACCCTTAATATAAACCTTTATATCAGGACAAATCAACCTTGTCATTAGGGATTAAAATACGCTGATAGCATCCCTTTCAGAAGGGCAAGGGTTCCCCTCCGCACAAGAAGAGATTTCCAGGGTCAGAGACTAAACTCTATCCAGCTCAACTAGCTGGAGCTAGAGAACACAGACTGTATCTACACAGAGGGGTAAGACCTTTCCTAAGCAGCTAAGCCAACTTACCATTTAAAAGCAACCAATGAGATTTGCACCTATGAAAGCAACGATAATGAAACATGATTTGAAAGTAACCAAACTGACTAGCCTCCAAGGCAACCCAGCCTGAAGATGACGACCACTCAAGGCAACTTACCATTTAAAACCCACCATATTGACTAGCACCCAAGGCAAACAAACCTATGAAAGTAAGAAGAAGGATAAGCACCAACGGAGACTACAACTCAAAGCAACATGCCATTTGAAAGCAACCAAACTGACTAGCACCCAAGGCAACCAAGCCTATAAAAGTAAGAAGTAAGATAAGCACCCACGGACCATAACTCCTAAGGAAACACAATTTGAAACTAACCAAACAAACACACAAGGCAACCAAACCTATGAAAGTAAAAAGTGGGATAAGCACCAATGGAAACTAGCTCCCAAGGATCAACAATTCAGAACTAACCAAACTGACTCGCACCCAAGGCAACTCATACTATGAATGCAACGATGAAGACGACCACTCAAGGCAACTTACCATTTGAAAGCAACAAAACTGACTAGCACCCAAGGCATCAAAACCTATGAAAGTAAGAAGTGGTATAAGTGCCATCGGAAACTAGCTCTCAAGGAAATACAATTTGAAACTAACCAAATTGACAAGTACCCAAGTCAACTCAGCCTATAAAAGCAATGAAAATGATAACTACAAGGCAACTTAGTATTTGAAAGCAACCAGACTGACTAGCACCCAAGGCAACTCAGCCTATAAAACCAACATAGATGACAACCACACTAGGCAAGTTACCATAAAACCAACCATATCGACTTGCACCCAAGGCAAACAAACCTATATAAGTAAGAAGTGAGACAAGCATCCACGGAGTCTAGCTCCCAAGGAAACCTAAATTGAAAATAACAAAACTGACAAGCATCCAAGGCAACTAATACTATGAAAGCAACAAAAATCCCGACCAATCAAGTCAACTTACTATTTGAAAGCAACCAAAGTGACTAACATCTAAGGAAACCAAACCTGTATATGTAAAAAGTGGCATAAGCACCAGCGGAGACAAGGAAACACAATTTGAAACCAAAGTCAAAAGCACCGAAGGCAACACAGTATGAAAGTAACGAAAATAACGACCACTTAAGGCAATTTACTCTTTGAAAGCAACCAAACTGACAAGGCAATCAAACCTATGAAGTTGGAGTCTAGCTACCAAGGAAATACAAATTGAAACTAACAAAACTGACAAGCACCCAAAGCGACTCATACAATGTAAGCAACGAAAATACCGACCAAGGCAACTCTGCCTATGAAAGCAACTTAGATGACTACCAATCAAGGCAATTTACTGATTGAAGGCAACAAAACTGACTAGCTCCCAAGGAAGCAAAAAAGTGGTATAAGCTCCCACGGAGCCTAGCTCCAAAGGAAACACAATTTTACAGCAACCAAACTGACAAGCACCCAAGGCAACTCAGCCTATCATAGCAATGTAGATGACTATCACTCAAGGCAACTTACATTTTAAAAGCAACCAAACTGACTACCTAAGGCAACCAAACCTATCAAAGTAAGATGTTGGATAAGCACCAGCAGAGACTAGCTCCCAAGAAAACTCAATTTGAACCAAAGTAACTGACAAGCTCCCCAGGCAACTCATACAATAAAAGCAACGAAGAAGACCACCACGCGAGACAACTTTGGAAAGCAACCAAACTGACAAGGCAACCGAATCTATGAAAGTAAAAAGTGGTAAAAACTCCATCAGAGACTAGCACACAAGGCAACTCATACCATGAAAGCAACGAAAATAATGACCACTTAAGCCAACTTACCATTTGAAAGCAACCAAACTGACCAGCACACAAGGGAACCAAACTTATTGAAATAAGAAATAGGATAACTACCCACTATCTCCCAAACTGACAAGCATCCATGACAACTCAGCCTATCGAAGCAACTTAGATGACTACCACCCAAGCAACTTACCATTTGAATGCACCAGTTTGACTAACACCCAAGGCAACTCAGCCTATGAAAGCAACGAAGATGACTACCGCTCAAGGCAACTTACTATTTGAGACCGTCTCCAAACGGTCTAACTCTCTTCGGAGGGTCTAGGTTTATGGCCAAGTGTCTGAGGCGCCTCTTTTTATGGGAATGCTGACAGGGCCTGAGGAAGTTTTGGGAATGTTTTTGGAGTACGAGCCTGCGCACGAACCCACCTTAAAGAGACTAGTGCCACCCAAGTTGGTTAGGTGGACAGTAATCAGAGGGCTTTGACAGGGCCGAAAGCTGCAATGATGATTTTGGACGGAAGAAGAAGGAGGAGAAGAAGAAGAAGAAGGAAAGGAGAAGAAAAAAGGAAGAAAAAAGAAGAAGGAGAAAAATAGGAAGAAGAAAGAAGAGGAAAAAACGACGGCGAAACTGATTTTCCGAGTTTATTTATTTCCCACAAACCACAAGATTATTATTAGTTAGCCATGTAAAATTATTATTAGATAGAAGTAATTAATTGAATCTATATAACTGTATAAATTATTATTTGATAGGAATACTTCAACATCATCATCAACATCATGATCTTCTCGTGCGACCCTCTCTCGCCACTCCTCCCTATCGTTCATCGCTTCTGGCAGGTCCTCATGGCTACATCACGTATCCTCACAGAGCTGCTGTATGTAGGTTCGAGCTGGTTGCCTTGCTTTTGCTCGGCCATGTGAGGGGGTCTATAGGAGAGCATCACTTATGAGCTCGTCTCTGCTTCTCCAACAGTTTCCTGCGTGTCTGGTTCATCTAACTTTGATAGTTTTCGTGATGGGTGGTAGGTGACCGTAAAACCATAAAATTGTGTGTAAATGATTTGTATTAGATGGGAATATTTGATATCATATAACTGTTAGCAGAACCCCCCACCTTGAAGCATAAAATAACTGCAGACGGGTTGTCATACCATTAAAATCGACGAATCAATTGTATCAATCAATTAGAACAAAAATCGCTGGATCATGTTGACTGATATCATACACCAAATAGAATACCTTACTGGGCGTGATGGCCACGAGTAATATGTCTTTCAATTCCCAACCGTTAAAAAATTCGGGTTAATAAACAATCAGGTTCTGAATGAAAATATCTGGATAATCTTGGCGTTGCTAATGACGGAGATGATCATATTTTTAAGAAAATAAAAATGAAAATAAAATAAATAATGAGATATAAACAGATCACCAAATCTTGGCCAGACGACCAGATTTAGTGATAGTCCAAAAAAAAAAAAATACTTTGCTGTCCTGGCAGACCACAGAGTAAATTTGTAATTTACTAAGCTTTTTTGCTTAGATGTAGCACAAGGCCGCATGGATGGGGCACCCAATGAGAATCGAACTCACTCGTGTTGGTTTGCTAGTCTAACATGCTAACCATTACACCACCCGAGGTGCCCCCCAAGAGAGTAAATTTGTGTTGGTTTGCTTGTCTAGATTGTTAACCATTACACTATCCGAGGCGCCATAATTTAATAAGCTTTTTGTTTAGATGTGCCTCTAAGATACAGGATTTGGTCACATCTAAACAAAAAGTTTAGTAAATTAGGTGTAATGGTTAGTAAACTAGACTTGCAAATCTTCACTTGTGAGTTCGAGTCTCATTGTATGACCCATTCATACGGCCTTGTTCCACATCTAAGCGAAAACGCTTAGGAAATTACTATTCGGGCGCCTCGGGTGATGTAATGGTTTGCAAGCTAGACTTGTTAGTTTGAAACTTATTGGGTGCCCTCTTCATACGGCTTCGTGCCATATCTAAGCAAAAGGCTTTGTAAATTACAATACCCCATAGAAAATGAAAAGTCAGGTCCAAATTCAGTATGTGCTTCCTTTCACACTCAGGAAAAAGCATGGATTCATCTTTCCATTGAATTCTAAGTTATTAGGAAAGCATAAGGTGTTCCTAGCCTTGGTAGTGTTACTAGATAGGAGAAGGGAAATTAATTCAAATTCCCTACTAATATGTCATAGACCAACGTGGCAACTTAAGGCTCGTTACTCTTCATGGTTTTGGCCCATTCGACTGCATTTTTACTGAGGGTTAAGACTAACCCAACGAGTGTCTTGGATCTGACTCTAAACAATCGGATGGTGAAGCTCCAGTAATGTTTTCCCAGTTGGCTGGAGATGTAGAATACACCGACTGCACCGATATGACACTAAACAATCTGATGGTGAGGTTCCAGTGATGGTCGGGCTTTGGGGAATACGGAGCATCTCTTCATTGCCATTGCTTCCAGGTCCACTCTGGCCCGAGATAGTAGCACCTGATAAGTCCCTATCTATGGGTTAAATGGAACTAAACTGCACACTTATGTTAAACTGAATCATTTAAATAAGAACTGTTTGACTAAACTGAATAGCTTGAAATAGAAATGTTTTTGACAATTAAACTATGAACTCATGCTAATCTGACTTGTTTGAAATGGAACTGATTATTTGAATAAAAATAGATTTGGGATTAAATAATCTACAAAGGTTGATATGCCATGAAACCCAAGCCTACCAAGCAAGCCATCAAGCAACCAACCAACCACCCTGTAATGTCAAGCTTTGGGGAATACGAAGTATCCTTTTAATGGCATCGCTCGTAGGGCTACTTTGACCCGGAGTGGTAGCACTTGATAGAGTCCTATATATGGGTCAAATAGAACTAAACTTTGTATTTATGTTAAGCTGAATTGTTTAAAATAGAACTGTTTTGATATTTAAACTGTGTACTTATGCTAAAGTAAATTGTTTGAAATAGATCTATTTTTGATATGTTTATGTATAAAATGGATTCGGCATTGAATAACTTATAAGGGTTGATATGCCATAAAACCAAACCTAAACCTAAATATTTATGTCTTCGATCTCTTGTCGCGATATTTAATTTCGGATTAATACCCTTTAGGAAAGGTATGAACACCCGTATATCCCCGCCTAGCTATGGGTTTAATAGTATCATTGCTGCTTTTCTACAAGGATGACTTTTGCATCAAATACCCTACGAAGGTTGATATGCCATTAAAAAGAACGAAATTAAACGCAACGGATGTCAAAAAGGGGAAGGTGATGAAGAAAACCGCGTTATGTACATGTGTGGTTGTTAGATTTCCTTCTGTTTTCACGCGCGGTAACAAATTTCGAAGTCGTTAAACACGTTCTCTTATTTTTTCTTTTATCCGGTGTTCGTGCTCGTTTCTTTAAAAACAAAATCAACAACGACAACAACAATAACAACAACAACAAAAATGATGAAAAAAAAACAAGAAAAAAAAACAGACTTTTGTTTTAGATTCGTGATTCAACGAAGTGTCTACACATTCATTACGCAACATCAGATTTTCCTTAAAGCAACAAGACATCTCCCCTCTCCTCCCACCCAACAAAAATCTATATAACCCAAGATGATGTGCTGATTCACAAACAAGAAAATGGATGGACTTATGCTGAAAACACCGGTTCCCGCTAAATCACCGACGTTAAGCATCGATTAACCTATTCAGTACTTAGATGGGTTACCAATTAAGCAACAACGAGTAACAACCTAAGGTCTATGTGCAATATATAATTAAAGCTTTGTAAATAACATCAAAATCACCAAGGAGCAATAACTAGGAATGGAAAGCATTACTACTGGATAGAGTTTCACATTCACTGAACGTCTTATACATGGTACGATAAGCGAGGGTTTGATTTTATGGCAAATCAACCCTTGTGGGTTATCTAATGCTAAACTCTCTCTCTCTCTATGTATATATTATCTGACCGTTACTTTGTATCACAACTCTTCAGTGAGACTAGATACGCTAGATTCCGGATGCTGGGATCGAAACCCATCTGACTCAAACACCAATCCAAGATTCTACCACTCAACCTCGAGGAAACCAGCGGAAGCGAAGGAAATTTAAACGCTTATGTATCACTTTTGTTTTGTTTACGTATATCCGCTTAACGGCTACTGAGAGCTCAATTCATTTGAAGAGCTTTGCTTTACGCTAGTGGCGACCATTTACTTCCCTCGCTTGAGAGCTCAACCCTACCGGGGTAGGGGAGCATATATATATATATATATATATATATATATATATATATATATTATTTGCAAACTATAGTTTATTGGTAACCTTATTTTTGAACGACCCAAATCTCATTTCTTTACACACATTCTTTATCCAGTCCTAATAATTCCATTCAATATTAATTATTTGTTTCCATATAGTTAAATGGCTTCAAGTATTGCCCTCTAATACTAATAGTTCTAGTTGAGCACAGTGGTTTTAAGTATTTCTATTCATTGTTTGCACTCAGTTTAATGGTCTGAAGCATTGCTATTTAAAACCAATAATTCTATTTAGAGACCAATCGAATAGATCAACTGCATCTCTGCAGAGAGGTAAGACCATCCCACAAACGAGCGTCCTGTAATGACATTCAACAATCAGACAGTGAGGCTCCAGCCTTGGAGATTTGAGGAGTATGGAATAACCCTTTATTGCCATTGCTCCCTGGTCCACTTTGTCCTGAATTGGTAGCACGTGATAGGATCCTATCTATGGGTCAAATTGAACAAACTGTGTGAAAACAAATATCTGATGCTCAATTGTGACACTTATATATTAATACTTGAAACAATATAACTGTGTACAAAATAGCTCAGGCTCGTTTAAGAACGTTATCAACAAAATGTGTTTACAACATATATATTTAATATATACATATATACAGGATTTGGCATTAAATAACCTACAATGGTTAATATGACATAAAACCAAACCAAACCAAACCAAACCAAACCCGATTTATTTAGTGTTAATTTTCAGCCCGACAAAGAGATTGATCAGTTCTATTTGATTCATAGATGAGAGCCAAACAGGTGCTACCACTCCGTGTCAAAGTGGACCAGAGAGTAACGGTAATGAAGGGGTACTCCACAACCTCCAAACTCCAAAACAGGAGCCTCACCATCAGATTCTGTTCAATGTTGTGCCCAGGACTCTAAGGTAAGATCAAATTAATAAGGTAATGCATATATATATATATATATATATAAGAATCTGTATATATATAATTTATAATATATGTATTTACCCAACCCCTCCATACTAGTATGATACGACACAAAGTCAGTTTTTAAGCTAAGTTTAACCGTCATGAAGTCAGAGTTTTCCTTCTCCTATATCGGTTGTCATAACAAAGTCCAGTCTGTAATATCATTCAACTCTAACTGGAGGAAGAATATTTGGATTCAAAACTTTTCTCTGAGTAAAGAGCCATGTGAAATGCAAACAGCCGCGTCAAGGGTTTGAACTCGGGTTGGTTCCTCCATTTCCTACGACGATATACATTATATAACCAACACCACCTCAAAATTAATCAAAGAGTTTGATATATTCATAAATAAAGAGTGCTTAATATATATATATATAGGAGAGCGTGGACACAAAGTCAGCAGTGCCTAGAGACTGTCAGTATCTCCCGTGTGATCATCGGACTAAAACTTGCCCTGATGATCCAAAAGGCAAAAAACAGAGTCAGCAAATGGCGTTGACTTTGTGACTACGTTATCCTAACTTTTATATATATATATATATATATATATACATATATTAAGTACTCTTTATCCAGTTCAGAGTGGACCGAGGAGCAGTGGCAATGAACAAGTACTCTATGTTCTCATCAGATGGTTTAATGTCATACCCAGGACCCTCGTTGGGTGGGTGCCTTCTCCTCTCCAGGGATGCAGTTGGTGTATTCTACAGCCCCACCCGCCCAAGATGGGAGAGGAGAGAAGATGAGTTCTTGGAAATAGCTTTGTACAGGATTTGAACTTAGCTCGCCAAATCCCTTTCTTATAACGATAACCGTTATGGCAGACGTTCCTCGCTCAAAACGTAGCTTAGATTTGGCACACGGCCATAAGTATGGGTCACCCGGTGACGTTCGAAGTCACAATTTAGTAATAATGGAGATTTTTTACGTATTGTTATTATTACTTACTTGAAACAAATGATTAATATTAAATAGAGATAGCAACTTAAAACCATGTAATTGTGGTCTAGTTGGTTGGTTTTATGGCATATCAAATCTTTATAGGATATTTAATCCCAAATCCATTTAAAACAAATAATCAGTTCTATTTCAAACAATTCAGTTTAGCATGTGTATACAGTTTAATTTTCAAAAACTGTTCTATTTCAAGTGATTCAAAAACAGTTCTATTTCAACTGATTCAATTTAGTCAAACAGTTCCAATTCAAATAACTCAGTTTAGTATGCAGTTCTATTTAACCCATAGATAGGTCTCTATTAGGTGTTACCACTCCGGGCTAGAGTGGACCTGGGAGAGATTGTAATAAAGGTGTACTCCACATTCCCCAAAGTTCCAGCATTACTGGAACCTCACCATCAGATTTATTTAATGTCATATCCAGGATTCTCGTTTGAGCAGGGGTACTTACCCCTCTGCAGAGAAGCATTGGATGTATTCTACTGCTCCAGCCGACTGGGCAATGTAATTGTGTGTATATATATAATCATCCTGTCGTACCATCAGCACGGATATCCTTGGCCCTTTTTTGCCATCCTTCTCTATCATTCATTGCTTCCGGCAGGTCTTCAGGACTACATTCCGTATCGGCACAGAGCTGCTGTATGTAGGTTCTAGTTGGTCATTCTGCCTTTGCTTGTCCATAAAAGGGGTCCACAGGAATACGTCACTTATGAGTTCTTCCTTACTTCTCCAGAAGTTTCCCGCATGTCTGGTTCGTCTAACTTTGATAGTTTACGTGAAGAGTGGTAAGTGCCCGTACAGCTGTTGCTTTGAGGGGTGCTGCTTCCAGGACTTGTTCTATATTGCTCGTAGCATTCTTACGTAGTTGCCGTCAAGCTTTTTCTCCATACGTTTAGTTAGCCTACATGTAGTGCATCCATATAGCAGTATCGACACGACTGCTGCTTGGAAGAAACTGCGTTTTATTTTATCGGGCAGGTCTAACTCTCATATGACCGATAGCTTATCGATATCTGTCCATGCCTTTTCTAGTCGCGTATTGATGTCTGTCTCTGTTGATGAGACAATGCTTCCCAGGTTGGTAAATTTGTCTACTAGTTTCAGGGAGCTATAGTTTAGTGTGGAGATGTCACCTGTTTGATTAAAGCACATATATTCCGTCTTGTGTGCATTGACATGGAGGGCTACGCCTGCAGCTGCTCGTTCCAGACTATGCAGCAGAGTTTCGGCTTGGGCAGGTGCATTTGGCAAAAGCGCTATGTTATCAACGTAGCCTCAATTCCTGGACAAGACTGATTGCATTTCACATAGCACTTGGGAAAGGTATGAATCCAATTATTCTCCCTCCTCCTATGGGTAAATAGTAGGGCAGACTAGGTTCTTCAGCCTTGGTGAGGCAACTAGTCTAGGAGAAGGAAAACTTTGAATTCAAACCTGCTAAACTCCGCTTTAAAATTGACCTTGTGTCATATCCTGCCCGAGCGGAGAGGTTGGGTAAAAAGGATCAACGTAGTCTGCGTCCGTAATTTCTTGTGCGGGGTACCTTCTGCTTCTTTATATATATATATATATATATATATATATATATATATATATATATATATATATATATTTACCAACCCCTCCATGCGAATAGGGTTAAACACAAGGTCAATCTTTTAGCGGAGTTTAACAGGTTTGAATTCAGAGTTTTCTTTCTTCTAGATTAGTTGCCATACCAAGGTTAAAGACCCCATCCTGCCCTAATATTTACCCGTAGCTGGATGGAGGATAATTGCATTTAAACCTTTCAAAAACGGTAACATGCGATATAAAATGCAAACAGACTCGTCCATGATTTGAACTCGGGTGTCCGTTTGTTTGTTTGTTTGTTTGCTTGGGTTTTAAGGCATATCAACCTTTGTAGGTTATTTAAAGCCAAATCCATTTTCATTCAAATATACAGTTCTATTTCAAACAATTCTGTTTATCATAAACAAACAGTTTAATCGTCAAAATCATTTCTATTTCAAGCTATTCTGTTAAGTCAAACAGTTTTATTTCAAACAATTCAGTTTAGTATAAGTATAGTTTTTGTTTACATACAGTTAAATGTCAAAACAGTTCTATTTCAAACGATTGATTTTAGCGTAAGTAGAGTTTCAATGCCCAAAACAGTTCTATTTCAAACCATTCAGTTTAGCATACAAAAATAATTACATTTCAAACAATTCAGTTTAGTATAAGTACGCAGTTTACTTATATTTGACCCATAAATAGGACCTTATCAGTTGCTACCACTCCAGGCTAGAGTAGACCTCGGAGCGATAGCAATAAAGGGTTACTCCGTATTCCCCCAAATCCCAGCATTGCTGAAACCTCACCATCAGATTGTTTAGTGTCATATCCAGGACACTCTTTGGCGGGGGTTATTTCCTACGACGGTAACCCTTACACGACGACCACATCATTGAGTCATGGAAAGTAAGTAGATAAAGTTGGCGACTGTACTTGAGGGTCACTCGAAGGCTCCCTTTTCAATAGCTACTACACTGAGGTGTAGGGGAGGGCGCTACTCCTTTCCCTGGATTGCTCCACTTTACCCTTGGTCCTCACCTTATAATGCTGAGCGCTAAGCAAAGCGGCATCAAGTACCTTTTTTTGAGTCTTTGGTATGACTTGACCTGTGATTGAACCCCTGTCTCCCGGACCATTGGTGAACACTCTACGCATTAGGAAAAATTAAATACTTGAAACCATACAAATGTGTGTAAATTATTTGTATTATACAGGAATACTTGATGTATAACTCCGCAAAAAAATTTTGTTACAGCTACACAGATAATACAAATATAATTCGTTCGCGATATTCTAACCTCTTGGTATAAAATGAACCTCGGCGGGTTGACATGCCGTTGAAAATCAATCTATCGATCAATCAGTAAACTAAGAAAGGTGCACATCATTAACGACGACCAAATGAGACTTGGATTCGAGTCTAACCGAGAGCTTTTCCTTTAATTACTATTTCTCCTCATCTTTCTTATTTAATTCTCTTTGTAAAGTAACATTAAAGTCTGTATTAGTTTTTAATTTTAACACACCATATGCCAGAGATCAAGGAAGGGTCTTGGAGAGTGGAAATATGCACATTTACTAGGGCATAGATCTAATTACCAGCTAAATAGCAAGGAAATTAGGGTCCTTGTAAAGACAATTCATCTTGGACATTCAATAATTAGTTAGCTGAAAAATATTTCCTTGCTTTTGTTACCATGTAACTTCGTATAGTCTGTTGTATGTTACCTGGAGATGAGATTAGCGATTCCAAGTAATTCCTGTTGTCACTGGGATGTTTAAAAAAACAATAAATTAGTATGTCACCTGGATGAAATATACGTGTGTCATTTCATGATTTTTTTAAAAGAAAAATAATTGATTTTTTTTTCAGAATTTTATCGATTTATGTAAACTCTACATTTTTTAAAAAATTGAGATTATAGCAAAAATTATTTTAATCTCTTAAAAATATTTGTTTCAAGGCTATTCAAAACGGCGGAAAACTGGTCTTCTTGGATTGAAAATAAGCCTGTCATTAAAATTTTTGCTGTCTGAGAAGTGCAATCTATGTGAGATTTTCAGAAAAATATGTGATATTTCGGGAAAAGCATGTGTTAGTTTTAAATATTGTTTATAAATGTGTTAGTTTATAAATATTGTTTATAAATGGGGTAAATAGGGATTTGCCACTTCAAGCCTGAGTCTAAAAGACAGTTCATGGAGTGGATACACCCTGATTTACCGGTAAAGAAAAAGTTTTGGGCAAAGCTGTCAGTGAAGGAGGTCATGCTTGCAGTATTCCCGGATATGAAAGGACCTATGACTACTGATTTCCCTTAGAAGGGTGCAACTGTAAAAACTGGTTTCTATTGGCAACTCTCCTTTGATAAAATTCACCTCATTCATTGAATGACCCTTGAATTTAACTATAGTATAAAATAAAAAGGTAGGTCCTATTTACCTAACCCCTCCGCTCGGGCAGGATATGACACAAGGTCAATTTTTTTAAGCGGAGTTTAACAGGTTTGAATTCAGAGTTTTCCTTCTCCTAGACTAGTTGCCTCACCAAGGCTGAAGAACCTAGTCTGTCCTACTATTTACCCATAGCTGGAGGGAGAATAATTGGATTCATACCTTTCCCAAGGGTATTAGTGCTATGTGAAATGCAATCAGTCAGGTCCAGGATTTGAACTCGTGTCGCCGTGTCCATATCCTGCGACGATAAGCATTACACCACGGGTAACCTCTGATTTAGACTCCTCACTTTCATTACCGTTTTAGTGTAATAACGATAGGATGATCGAAGATAATCTTTTCATGAAATTTTTGCTGACTGAGATGCGCAAATTATGTGAAATTTTACAGAAGAAATATATGATGTGTACGGAGAAGCATGTTTTAATCATAAATTGTTTAGAAATAAGCTAAGCATGTGTGTCACAACGAGCCCAAGATAAAAGACAGTCCATAGAGAGGAAACCCACTGACTCTCCGGTAAAGAAAAAGTTTTGGGCAAAACGGTCAGTATTCTGGGAAATGAAAGGATCCATCACTTTTGATTTCCTATTGTCAACTCCTTAGACAATATTTCATCTTATTTATTGCTTGCAAAGTCGGCTGTGGCTGCAGAATACACCAACGGCATCCCTACAGAGGGGTAAGACCCCCGCCCCCAACGAGTATCCTATGACTCAGTCGGCTGGGACTGTAGAATATACCTGCTACAACTCTTCAGAGGTGCAAGACCCACCTAACAATTGTCCTGGATATGTCAGTAAAAAAATCTGATGGAGAGGTTCCAATATTGCTGGAGTTTTGGGGAATGCAGAGCATCCATTCATTGTCATCGATCCCAGGTCCACTTTGGCCCGGAGTGGTAGCACCTTATAGGGCCATATCTATAGGTCAAATAGGACTAAACTGCGTACTAATGCTAAACGATATTGCTTTAAATAATAGAACTATTTTGACATAAACTGCGCACTTATGCTAAACTGAACTGCTTGAAATAGATATGTTTTTGACGATTGAACTATGTACTAATGCTAACTGAATTATTTGAAAAAGAACTATTGATTTGTATAAAGATGGATTTGGCATTAAATAACATACAAAGGTTAAATAAGATACAACCAATACAATGGCAATACTTGAAAACATTTAACTTGCTAACAAATAGTTAATGGAATTATTTGATAGAAATAAGTGAAACCATTTAACTGTGTGGAAAAAAAATAAGCTCAGGTTCGTTTAAAAATGTTATCAACAAAACGTATTTACAAATCGTATATTTGATATGTATGTATAAAGTGTATGTAGCATTAACTAACCTACAATGATTGATATGCCATAAAACCAAACCAAACAAAGTATCTTTCTTTCTTTCTTTCTATCTTTCTTTTTTTCTCTCTTTCCTTTCACGGAATATTCCTTCTTAGAACTCTCTTTCGTTCTTTCTTTATTTCTTTCTTTCTTAGAACACTCTTTCTTTCTTTCTAGTTGAAAAAAAAAGAAGCTAATCTCAATAGTTTTGAACAAAATATTTTTAGCAAACCAAAAATGATTGCAACATTTCTTATTTCCAAAATGGAAAATTCTCCACAAATAAAGATGTATATAATCTACTTTGAACATTTCACAAAGGTTAACAAATGTGATGGACGTGCGTTCGAGTCCCACCTGAGAGCTTAAACTTTTAAATAGTCTTTCAAATCCGCACAGTTTCTCGTATTCGTAGATTGACGGCCTAAGGAATTAAAAAAATGTTGCAAAAAATTAAAGTGAGAATTTAAGAAAATAACAGAATTCGAAGTTAAATGTTAGAGAACGACAGAAAAAAATAACATTTCATTATTTAATAACTTGATTCATCGTCATTCAAAGGGTCCGAAATTTTAAGGGCACACAACAAATTAACAAATGAAAATCCTCTGTTAAATGTCTTACATTTCTTTTCATTCCCTGGAAAGGATTGAGTTGGAAATTATGAACACAGAATTTTGAGTCGTTGAAATTTGAACGAGATTCAAGTTAATATATGAAGAAATGATATCAATTCTTCTGAAACACCTATATCTTCAATGATATAATTTTGAAAAATCTATTCCATTTTTCTAAATCTATATCTAAAGTTTATAAAAGATACAGAGATCATAAGACAGACCCTTGGTCAAACTATCAAGGGTAGTGGGGGTATAATAATCAGTTGTGTTTGAGGAGACTGGACCCTTAATTCCAAAAAGGAAAACATAGAATGAATGAATAAATATATAAGGAAGGATTTGGAAGATGGTTTCTGGTTATGCAACATAGCCCCCACCACCTCAAAAAAAAAAAAAAAGAAGAATAGATGTGTTATTTGATTTAATAGCATATCAACCTTTAATGGTTATTTAAAGCAAAATCCTTTTTATATATATATAATATGATTTTTAAATGAATATTTTGTTGATAACTTTAGTGTTAAACGAGCCAGAGGTGATTTGTTCGCACACAGTAAAATAGTTTCGAGTTTTGCTATTTAACATTAAAAAATCTATTTGATAATTTAATATCTGTAATAATCCCTAGCAAAAAAGCCAACTTCTCTATTTGACTCGGAACACTAACAGGTACTATCACTTCGAGTCAAAGTTGACTTGGCAGTAATGGCTATGAAGGAGTAATCCACATTCACCAAAGCTCAAGAACTGTTGCCTCACAATCAGATGCAGATGTGTCATATCCAAGACACTTATTGCAAGGATCTTATCTTTCTGCAGGGATTTAATCGTCGTAATCTACAGCCCAATCCAAATGGGTTGAAAAAAAAAAGAGAGAGAGAAAATTAAAATAAAAAATAAAAAATTTAAAATAAAAAAAAAATGTGAGTGAAAATATTATGTATATGTAAATTAGTATTTATCACAGTCCTGATACCTAAATTTGCTGACAGGTCAAAAGTTAGCCGAGAATGTCTGAACCGATTTGCTCGTTGCTCTAGAATTACGCCGCTTAATTGATTGGTTGCAGTTTAATTAAGGTTAATGAGATCTGAGAAATTTTAGCCGCAAGCAAATTAGATCTCTAGACGTGTTAAAAGCAGCATCTTTCTATCGTAATTACACTAAAACGTTGATGAACGTAAGGAGTCTAAATAAGCGGTTCCCTACCTTTTCATTTTGTGCTATAGTTAAATGCAAGGGTCATTCAATGAATGAAGTGAATTTTATGAAAGGAGAGGTGATAATAGAAATAATTGTTTACAGTTACACCTTTCTCAAAGAAATCAGTGGTCATGGGTCCTTTCATATCCCAGAACACTGTCAACATGACCTCCTTCATTCAACTGCTTCGCCGAAAACTTTTTTCCCGGAAAGTCAGAGTGTATCCACTCCATGAACTGTCTTTTCAATTCGGGCTTGTGGCATTCGGACAATGTCTTTCAGATGTCCTCTGTCACCGTATGGTAGTTGCTTATATCACTAACTAAATGAGGACCAGTCATATCGTGAAGCTTTGCAATATATCACCTTGACCTGCGATGAACTCAGTGGATGTTGTTGACAGAGACATCAGGCCGAAGGTGAAATCAACAAAATGATTCCGGAAACAAGTATTGCATGGATGTAAGGGGTGCCTAGTGAAGAGCAAGCGTCGCATGGGTGTGGGCCGTGACCATTAAGGGGCAAGCATGGCATGTGGTCTCGTGGGAGTTATATGACTATATAAGGTCGAGAATTTTGGGTGAAGTTAGATCTCGCTGGCAGTTCCAACTCTCGACGGCCCCTCTGTGCGCGCGAACTCTCTCTCTCTCTCTCTCTCCCCGATCACTCTACTGCACCACACGAGCACCAACGTCGACGAATAGAGATATAAGACGATATTTTTATATATATACGTGTTACTCGTTGTTGTTAAGACTCCGCAGTTGTATACTACAGTTTCACCTTTTTGTTTCTTATGTCTACGTAGATTCAGACAAACCCAACGAGGGTCCTGGCTATGACATTAAAGCATCTGATGAGAACATAGAGTACTCCTTCATTGCCACTGCTCCCCGGTCCACTCTGAACTGGATAAAGAGTACTTAATACATGTATATATACATATATAAGTTAGGATAGCGTAGACACAAAGTCAACGCCATTTGGTGACTCTGTTTTTCGCCTTTTGGATCATTTCAGACAAATCATTCACTTTTCAAAGCGTTTATTATCCACTCTTTGTTTATAAATATTTGATCTAGCTGTTCTTTTGAATTATTTGCTGCGAGCAATATTGAACTAGTCATGGAAGCAGCACCCAACAAAGCAGCAGCTTTGTTGATATACTCCTGTGGACCTCTTCACATGGCCGAGCAAAAGCAGGGTGACCAGCTCGAACCTACATACAGCTGCTCCGTTTTGAAACAGGGTGCAGTCCTGAAGACCAGCCGGAAGCACTGAACGATAGGGAGGAGTGGTAAGAGAGGGTCAGGGATATCCGTGCTGATGGCACGACAAAATGATGATGATGATGAAGGATGTGTATGTCGATAATTTTCTCTTTTTTTTACTTTTTGCAATTTAGTGCATTGGACAGCAAACTTATTCTTGAATGAAAACGCTTCAAGATATTTACTATTTCTGTTCGGCATGTTGTGTAAAAAGAATTTATCATATCTGCCTTTGTCTTTATGAGTATATATGTATTCACCGATGACCAGTGTGTTGTGTTTGGGAATGTGTAGGACAAGGGAAGATAGCCCGTTCCATCACTGGCATTGTTGGAACTGTTGCAAGAGACGGTTGTTGTGCATGATTTGCCATAAAATGTGGCACATATCATTCTCCGTTGGATTTTCCCCATGCGGTTTAGTGATTTTAAGGATCGAGTTCTGACAAGCATTTCTACATCTCCAATGGCGGCATCAATTCTTGAGTACTATATTTACGCTGAAGTATTATTCACATGCGCTTAATGGCTGCCGAAGGGGGTCTTTAAGCGAGTACGTTTTAAAAATGAAAGGTAAAAATACGGAGTACAAGAATGGAAAATGAATCTCTTGACACTGTTATTGTATGAGTTGAGAATGAACGTCAAGGAAATCGATATTAACAAAACAGCCACTCATGTAGGAAGTAAACAATAATTCTTAGAGAGGGAATTGATATAAATTAGATCAATTTCTCCCTTTTAAAATCCTTAATACCTCAAGGTTCTTTCTTCTTGGAGTTCTGAATGTCAAAACAATTCACATAACATGGCAAAAATCCCCAACAGATCAGGTTCGCTCACAAGTCACGACTCTAATTAGAATGTTTGGAAGAGCGATACAAAGCAGAATGTTGATTTACAAAAGAGAAGGAAACAGTGTACGGAAGAAAAAAGACATGATGAAGAAATGCAGTTTGGTTGGTTTCTTTGTTTAATGGAATATCAACCTTTGTAGCTTATCTAATACCAAGGCCATACTCCTAGAAGAACAGTAGTGGTACTATTTAACCCTTAGCTGGGAGGATAAAGGGGTTCATACCTTTCCCAAGGGTATTTGCCCGAAAGTGAACGCAATAGCGCAACCGGAGTTCGAACTCGCTTACTACGATTTCGCAGTCCATCACTTTAACCATTACACTACGAAGCCACCCACCAAGAAGTGCGGGGAGAATAAGGAAGGTATTTGTTGCTGTGATAAAAAAGGATGCTGAAGAAAAAGGTTATTATTATTATTATTATTAATATTATTATTATTATTACCGGCAGGTTTTTCGCGCCAGCGTTAGCTGATGGTTTTTCACTGGTGTATAAGTGACAGCAAGTCTTCTTATGTTTTCTCAGCATTCTATCTCATATCAGCAATGCTGTGGCCTGGGTGGTCTCGATTATTTCTTGGATCTCCGATCCCTGTTCCAAGAGCCCCAACTACTATTGGTATTACCGTCGCTCTATTTTTCCTCAGCTTTTTTAGTTCTCTAGCATGGTCCAAGTATTTGTCTATCTTTCTTTTGTTTTCACTCCGTAGTCTGCCAGATGGAAGTTCTTTTTTTTTTTTGTTTTGTTAATTAACACTAGGTCTGGTCATCTGGCCAGGATTAGGCGATCCGGTTTGTTTCTCAAAATCTCATTGAATTTTATTAGTCTTATTCTCTAAGGAGGATTCTAGTTTGTGCATATATCTTTTGGGAGTGAGGTCAAATTTCAATCTTTTGAACATTTCCCAGTGGAACACTTTTCCTTCCCAGTCGAGCCTAGTTTGTACTTCTTTTGTGCTCGTTTGTTGCATTCGCTTATTCTCTGATTAATTGTTTCATATCTTTCTCTACATGACTTGCACTTAATATTTTGTGGAGTATTATCAACGTTCGCATTCATAAAATTGGTCCTTATAGCGTTATTTGTTGTTATTAGAAGAGATTCAGTTACTCTCTTGAGATTTTCTTTTTTTTTTTTTAGCCCTTTCCATGTCTTCTCGTGGACAATTTCACCATTTTTTTTTTTGCTTGAAATATCCTTAAAGTTGATATTCTGTCTGTTTCCCTTTCCTAGTGTTTGTTGCTATTCTTTTTGTCCCCATATTGTTAATCCTGTTACCGGCTGCAGTAATTTGCTTTTAATTACCCAGTCGGCGGGGGCTGCAGAATACTCCGATTGCTTTTCTGTAGAGGAATAAGACTCCTCCAACGAGTCTCCTGGATATGACATTAAACAATCTGATGGTGAGTATCCAGTAATACCGGAGCGTTGGGAAATGCAGAGTACTTCTTTATTGCTATCGGTCCCAGGTCCACTCTGGCCCGGAGTGGTAGCACCTGATAAGGATCCTATCTATGGGTTAAATGGAACTAAACTGTGTACTTATGCTAAACTGGAATGTTAAAATAAAACTGTTTTTTGACATTTGAACTGTACTTACGCTAAACTGAATTGTTTAAAAAAGAAATGTTTTGACATTTAACTGTGTGTAAACAAAATCTACATTTATACTAACCTGAATTGTTTGAATTAGAACTGTTTTACTAAACCTAATGGCATGAAATAGAAATGGTCTTGATAATTAAACTGCATACTCATGGTAAACTGAATTGTTTGAAATAGAACTGTTTATTTGTATAAAATGGGTTGAGTATTAAATAACCTACCAAAGTTGATATGCCATAAAATCCAACCGACCAACCAACCAACCAATTACTTTTTCGCTACTCTTTTTAATGTAGTATATAAGTTCTGGTATTGATGTATCTTCGCAATACTGAATCCTGATGAGTCCACTTCCTCTTTTTTTTAACCTCTGCAGTCTTTGTCATCTCTCGGATGTGACGCCTTGCGTATAGTCATCAATTTTCTTGTCCTTTGGTCCATTTGTCTGGGTTGTTCTTCCTTGTCCACTTTTAGAATGGTCTCGAGTATCTAACAAGAGAGACTCTCCGAGTGTTCATTCTTTTGCTAAACATGATTTCGAGAAGTTGTCTCGTCCTTCTGGCGCGCTTTTTTCTTATTTTTTTCTTTCATCTTAGTTTGTTTCATGGTGCCTGCTTTAAATACTTGTGATTATCCTTCCGTTGTTTTTCTTTTATCACTTTTCATCAGCAGCAAAGCACATATTAGCAATGTTAAATTCCATCCCTATATCCTGGTTGAATATTCTTATTGTTTTTATCAGGATCTCCAGTTCTGTTTCTATTTTTTTGCAAGTTGCAAAATGGCATTTATCTATATACGGTTATTAATGTTTTCTTTTGATTTTGTAAATGTGTAGCTCACTGCATTTTCTGAGTATGGAATGGAGTAGATTATTATTATTATTATCATTAGCTTTACTTTGACTTTCTTACAAGCTTTCACTAGGTCTTTCTTCTTCTTCTTCTTCTTCTTCTTCTTCTTCTTCTTCTTCTTCTTCTTCTTCTTCTTCTTCTTCTTCTTCTTCTTCTAATTATTTTTATCAGTAGTAGAAGAAGTGATACTACTTGTAGAAGAAGAAGAAGAAGAAGAAGAAGAAGAAGAAGAAGAAGAAGAAGAAGAAGAAGAAGAAGAAGAAATAGGAAAGAAAAGACGAGAAGATTAGAAAAAGATACGAAGAAAAAGATCAAGAAAAAGTGTGACACAGGATATGTAACGACGAAGAGAAAAATGACAAGAAAAAGCAGAAGAAAACTGAAAAACAGAAAGTTCAAGGAAAAGGAAAAAAAAGATGGAGGAAAAAAAGGTGTAGAAAGTAAAGGGAGCAAGAGGATATTCGAAAAAGACGAAAAGGTCCAAGAATAAGAAAAATAGATAATTGGAAAACAAAACTGCAGAATAAGGGGAAAAAATGGAGGAGAATGAGAAGGAGGAATGAGTACAAGAAGCAAAAGAAGGTAGAAATAGGAAAAAGCAAAAAATGACCTTGTGTTACATCGGGCACGTGGCGGATGGGTTGGGTAAATTCATACGAAATTCTTTCTATAAATCAGGTGAATTCTGTTTAAGGTCCTAGCAAAAGGATGTTCTGTTTATTGTTGCACTTTTTCAAAGAAATCATGATCTTCTTACTGGCCGCTTGCTTCGAACTTTTTCCTTTACCGAAGAATCTTTACCGAAGAGTCTTTCTGTTTCCATTCCATAGACTGTCTTTTTTTTCTTTTTTTTGCTATGATTTATTGTGGCAAACTTACGATTATACCATTTTAAAACAGTTTCCCCGTACACATCTGAAATTTCACATGGTATGTATTTCTCAGCCCCCAACACGATCTGATGACTGATCTGTGTTAAAGCCGAGCTCAATCTCTTGCAGGATTAAAATAACTTTTGAAATAACCAGTTCCAAACAATGTAGAATTATTATGCATTGAAAAAAAATTCTGAGAAAAAAATTTATTTTGATTTAAAAAAAAACCCCTCATCTCCCAGCCCAGTCAGTTGGGGTTGTAGAATGTACCGACTGCATCTCTGCTGAGGAGTAAGACTCCCCTAAAAAGTGTCCAGGATATGACATTAAACAATCTGATTGTGAGGCTCAATCTTATAAACTGAAAATCATTCATCTTTAAAAATGTCGCTTTCATATTAGGATATTTTCAATACTGAATAAAAATCTGCATCTTAAACGTTTTTATCAACTGAAGCCTATTCCTCTGATATGCTGGTTAGTAAATATGTATTTCACTGATTCTGTTGTATAGCCACATACATATACAAATACTAGCGGAAACATAATCAAACATAATTAACGAACTACAATGAACGAACGAACACAGTTCTTTATAAAAATATATATCTCACACTTTATTCTCGAATGGGTTGATGCTTCTGTGGTGTGTGAGAGATGGGCAGAGAGACATATACTCAGAGAGAGGACTTCTTTCCATATCTTCTTCCAGGAGCCAGGGGGTGCCAACGCTTGCACCCCCTTGCAAGCTCGTCAGACACGACTTCTGTTCAGTTGCGTGTCCCTCGCTCGACTGTGATTCTCTGCACTCTGTCTAAATCTGACCGCGTGGTTCTCATCACGTGGTCTCCTTCCGGTTACTCACCTGTTCGACCTAAGTGATCAGACCCGCCGTCATCTTCCTGTTTCTAATCAAAATATGACAACTTACCAAAGCACACGGAGTCACTAGGAACGAACTGAAAATCCATGTTATATGTTATATAATAATTCAACAAAAATGTAAAATTATTTGAATTCTTTATTCAAACTAAGATCCTCAGCTAGGATATAGGAATGGAATTTGACATTTAAGATTTCTTTTTGAACAAATCTTGGAAGCAACACTCCATGGAACAACAGCTATACGGCCACTTGACTCCCATCTCTAAAAGTAAGACGAACAAGTCATAAAGGACGCTGTTGGAGAATTAAGTTCAAATTCATAATTGAGGTTCTTCTATGGTCTCCAACACATGGACAAGCCAGTGTTAGCTTGTGATATAACATATGACATGGATTTTAGGTTCTTTCTTAGTGACCCCGTGTGCTTTGGTAAGCTGTCTCATTTTGATTAGTAAACAGTAGCGCGATCAGGGCACCCGGGTGCAACAGGTGTGTAACCGGAAGGAGACCAGGTGATGAGAACCACGCGGTCAGATTTAGACAGAGTGCAGAGAATCGCAGTCGAGCGTAGGACACGCAGCCGATCAGGTCGTCTCTGACGAGCTTACAAGGGGATACGAGCGTTGGTACACCCCTGGGTCCCGGAAGGAGATATTGGAAGAAGTCCTTTCTCTGAGTATATGTCTCTCCATCTATCAATCAACTAACAACAAACGATGGGACCCCTTTCGAGAATAAAGTGTGAGAGATATATTTTTATAAAGAAGTGTGTTCGTTCGTTCATTGAAGTTCGTAAATTATATTTGATTATGTTTCCGCTTGTATTTGTATTACGGCTATACAACAGGCTGACCATCAAGAACTTATTTACATTAGCCCTGTACGGTTACAGGATATAGTTTGGAAGATCTGCTAATAGGGATGGATTGGGAGAGAGTCAAAGAAATCTGTACGGTCAGCGTTACTTGACGATAATGAAAAAAGAAAAGAAGGGATCAAATAAAAGAATAGAACTGTCCAATCAGAAAAGCACTGGTACATCTGAAGAAAAGGGAATATTCGATTGATTGATTTTCAAGGCATGGAAACCTGTTATTTTATGGCTTGAGGTTAGGGAATTGTATTCTTAATACGTTTAAATTTACATCTTTTGAATTTATTAAGAGGCTTCTTTTTTTGCACACATATTTTTTAAAGATTGGAGGCTGCTCTTTTGAAGGGTGCTGCTTCTGGGATTTGTTCAAAACAACACGTAACATCCTTGTGCAGTTCCCATCTAACTTCTTCTCAAGGGGCTTCGTTAGAGTCTAAGTGTTTCGTATATGTATTAGATGAAGAATTCGAAACTTATTCATAAAAATTATGATAAGTGGACAGACGAACAACTTTGAAAAAGCAATGTTTTATATTCTCGTCAAAACGAGATCTTCTAAAATTTCGCGAATTAACCATTAAAGAAATGAACTTAATTGCGTTCAGTTCAATAACCTTTCTTTCTGGAACACATTTTAATCGTGAGAATAGAAAGTACTTTATAAGAATTTATTTCTAAGAAAAAAAAATCAAACCGACCACGTGCGGACTTGATTTGGCCGGAGTGGAGAAGGGAGAAGTAATCCCTGACAGTGCGGCACCAGTAAGTGACTTCCTCTTTTCGTCGAGAACTACTATGCAGACACTCAGTACGAATTCGGGGATCGAACTGATAGCACAAAACATTAAGCTAGCAGATGGGTTTTGTCACTCGCTTTTTGAATGGAGCTTCCCAAGAAAAAAAAGTAAAATTAAACGAAAGTCGACAACTCAAATTCCACCAACAACTGAAAGAAAATTCAACCAAGAATTCTGCTGAAAAGAATATTAAAGAAGACTCACAATTAAATGAACTCTGAAACCTTTCTACAAAACATAAAAGAAAAGAAAAGTCCTCAAATTCAAAGAAATCTGAAACATTTCTACAAAACAAAAAAAAAAAAAAAAAAAAAAAAAAAAAAAAAGAAAAGAAAAATACTCAAATTCAAAGAATTTTGTTTCCCGGACATTCTCTCAGATGAGTTCCAGCAAATTATACTAAAATTTGCAACACATTATCTTTTCTATCCCTTTCTTTCTTGTTTATTTTGTATAAAATTCCTTTTAAAAGACTTTATTGTCTGTGTAACAGCAGCAACAGGGGCCAAAAATCAAAGACACGAGTCTCGTACTGATGAAGATGTATATCTTTATTGCGCACGTGTTCAGCATAAAAACAAGCTTACATTCTCCAACTATACATTCTCCAACTATACATTCTCCAACGTGAAAACTGAAACAAAACAAATGCACTCGTAAATGTTCCAAAAAAGGAAACACACCACGAAAGTGATGATTTAAATCGAATCAATTCAGAGAATTCACGAGCTTACCTCTTTTTTGCCTTGCTTGTGACCCACAAAGAAAAACGCCCGTCTCGCATGCCGGTCAATGTGAAAAAGACCGAATTCGCGCCAGCCGGTGTTCAGGCCGGAAGATCCTCCAGCACCTTCCACCCGGAAGCGATCGGTGCGGCAGGCAAAGTTCAATCTAAAATACTATACCGGTTGAAACACAAAGTCCTACATTTACAGTCAATGTTATCTTTTCGAGTCGGTATCCGAACTAAAAAGCTGCAGAACTTTGTGTTTAAACTTACCGTTTAAAATTACCGTTTAATATTGTACACTAAAGCCCCCTAAAAATATCAACCAGTTAAATACTAAACTTGGCTCTAGTGTCACTCACTTCAACAAATTTTATTCCCACCAAATTCCTTTATATTGAAATTTTATCCCCTAAAATATCTTTAACTTTAACTTCTGGATAAATTTGATAATAAACAATAAACACCCAAAATCTGAATCATTCGAAAATATTTAGTTCTGAGTTTAAGTCTCAATAAATTCTGACATATTTATTCTTTCAACAATTCATATGACCTCACTAAATAACTTAAATTTATGTTATTATTACTATTGTTACTCATTTTGTGTTTTTCACGCCAGCGTTAGCTAGTGGTTTTTGTCTGGAGTCTGAGTAACAGCAAGTCTTCTCAGGTATCCAGAACTCTTCAGAGTCTTCAATAAAATCTGCGGTCTGGATGGTTTGATTATTTCTTTGATCTCCAATTCCTTCGGGTTTTTTTCCAAACATTGAGAGACCGCTTCATGTGCAACAGCTACAATTTACTTAACCGCCATCCTCACATTTCACAGCATTTTTTTCAGTTCTCTGGCAGGATCCAACTATTTGTCAGTCTTTTCGTTTCCTTTAAGTTTCATTCTGTCGTCTACCGAAACAGCAAAATCTACTAGACGGCAAGATATTTTTCTTGATCATTAGCACTAAGTCTGGTTCGCTGGTAAGAATTGGGTGACCAGTTTCTGTATCAAAATCCCAGAGAATTTTTTTATCGTCTCATTCTCTTGTATGGATTCTGGTTGGTGCATTTGATAGTATGATCAAACTTTAATCTCTTGCACAATTCCCAGTAGACTACATTCCCTAACCAATCATGTCTAGTCTAGTACTCTTTGAGTACTTGTTGAGTGTGATTTTTGTTGAGTGTTGAGTTTTATTTTTCTCTTTACATAGCGTACACTTACTGTGCTACTGTTGCTATTATTATTATTATTATTATTATTATTATTATTATTATTATTATTATTATTATCCGCTGATGGTCTTTCATTGGAGTTTGAGTGACAGCAAGTTTCCTTAAGTCTCCAGGACTCTTCTCAGTATTCTGGCCGTTCTCAATAATGTTGTAGTTTGGATGGTCTCCACTCGTCCGCCAACTTCCAAGACCTCTAGTCCCTTTAATAATCCTTTAGTTACTGTACCAAAAGCACCAATTACAATGGGTATAATTGTCACCAGCATGTTCCACAGTTTTTTCAATTCTCTAGCAAGGTCGAGGTACTTATCTTTCACATTCTTTCAGTTTTATTCAGTGGTCAGCCGGAACAGCAAAGTCGACAATTTTGCAAATTCTCTTTTTTATTGTTGATTATTATAAGGTGTGGTCTTCTGGCCGAGATTAGGTGATCCGTCTGTGCGTCAAAGTCCCATAGGAGTTTACGTGTGCCATTTTCTAGGACAGGTGCTGGGTTGTGCATATACCATTTGTTGGTATGGTCAAATTTAGATTTCTTGCTCATCTTCCAGTGGATCAATTTGCCCACCCAGGTATCCAAGACTCTTCTAGGTATTCTTAAAAATGCTGTAGTTTGGGTGATCTCCACTCGTCCTCTTATTTCCAAGTCTCCCAGTCCCTCTACTAATCATTTGGTGGTTGTACCGAGCGCACCAATTTTCAATTACAAACTGTCATTTTGATGTTCCATAGTTTTTTCGGTTCTCTAACAAAGTTCAACGACTTATCTTTCTTTTCGCTTTCTTTCTGTTTTTTCTTACGATCTGCTGAAACGTCAAAGTCCACTATTCGGCATGTTCTCTGTTTTGTTGGATTTTTTTTTTTACTATCACTGGGTCTGGTGGTCTCTGGCGAGTTTTTTTACACTGACGTTAGTTGATGGTTTTTCACTGGAGTTTGAGTAACAGCAAGTCTCCTCAAGTCTCTCGAACTCTTTTGAGTATTCGGTCCGATGTCAATAATGCTGTAATTTGGATGAGCTTAATTCGTCCTCTGGTTTTCAAATCTTCCCGCTCCCTTACGAAGCGCATCAGTTACATTTGGTATCAACGTCACTTTCATGTTCCATTGCTTTATTTCTCTCTAGCAAGGTTTAAGTACTTGTCTCTTTGCTTTCTTTGATTTTTAATTTGTGGTCCGCTGACACGGCAAGGTGCACTATTCGACAAGTTCACCTGTTTTTTTTTATTTTCGTTTATTATCACTTGGTCTAGTCTTCTGGCCAGGATTAGGTGATCTGCTTGTATCTCAAAATCTCTGTGATTTTTATGCATTTTTTACTCCAGGACAGATTCTGGTTTGTACCATTTGGTAATATGATAATTTTTTGAATTTATTGCACAATTCCCAGTGGATCACCTTTATCACCCAGTCATGTCTAGTCTTATACTTCTTTTCGCAAATTTGTTACATTTGAATACTATTATTACTATTATTATTATTATTATTTTACTTCTTTTAGAGTTTTTTCCCACTAACGATAGCTGATGGTTTTTCACTGGAGTTTGAATGATACCAAGTCTCCTCAAGTCTCCAGGACTCTTCTCAGTATTCAGGCCGTTCTCAGTGATGAAGTAGTTTGGATTGTCTCCACTCGTTCTCTTATTTCCCAGTCCTCAGGTCTCTTTAAGAATCCTTTGGTGACTGTACCAAAAGTACCAATCACAATTGGTGTAATTGTCAATTTCATGTTCCACCTGAAAATTAACTGCTGACCTGTGCGTGAGGTGAATTTAATAAAACAGCTATATTTGAGATTTTAAAATTGCAACAATAATTTAAAAGGAAACTTTTCTCATAGAGTTATAGATAAAAAAAAAACAATTTAAACCGAAAACAGAACCCGAAAAAAATGAATGATTCTTTTTATTATTTCCTCAAATTTTAATGAAACTTCAATGGTTGAGACACACATAGGAAGTGATTATTTTCCTTAATAATTGTTTTCAAATTTCCCTTAGTTGTGGCGAAAAGTCAAGATTTTCTACTAAGAAAATTTTCTAAATACATAGAAAATAGTTGATTTCTTAGAATATTCTTTTCCTTGATTTCACATCCTAATTTGTAATTAGTCTTTTGCTAATGGCTAATAAGCAGTTGTCTGAGTTTGAAAAAGGTCAAATTGTGGTGTACAATGATTGTGGATTGTCTCTTCGTGATATTGCAAAGAAATTTAATCACCGTCATTCATTAGATGATATTTTTCAGAGTAATTATCAGAAAATTGGAAAATATCGTCAGAAGAGGGAGTGGAAGCAACAGAGAAATCACCGCAACTGGAGATACGAAAATTATTCGGGCAGCAAAGTGGCAGCAGACGGCAATATCACGACAACTCAAAGATAAGTTGAAATTAATAAATTTTTTATCTGTCTTTTCTTCATCCAATACAGTCAGTCTTTAGTGTCTGCAGTCATTTGGTGTCAAAGTAGTTCACGTTTATAGAAAAACAACAGTCTGTACTCCACACATATTACCTCATGCCAGACAATATTAAACTAAATAAGTAAGAACGCCACACCAGGAAACAATGATTAATAAGCTTAATCTAAAACCACAATCAGGATTATTGCAATTAGTAGAATAGTGCTGAGTACGAAATATCGGGTTTATTAAAGATAGTAAAATACTGCTCAGTCCGAAATACCGGGTTGACAATATAGTGTGATAAGTTCGAAAAATGAAAATACGTTCTGTTTGAAATCAGTTTACAGGGGTTTGTAAATAGCAGTTAGTATAGTGCTAAGTCCGGTATATCGGGTTTATTAAAGATAGTAAAATACTGCTCAGTCCGAAATACCGGATTGACAATATAGTATGATGAGTTTGAAAAATGAAAATACGTTCTGTTTGAAATCAGTTTACAGGGGTTTGTAAATAGCAGTTAGTAGAATAGTGCTAAGTCCGAAATATCGGGATTATTATAGATAGTGAAATACTGCTCAGTCCAAAATACCGGGTTGATAATATAGTATGATGAGTTCGACAAATGAAATTACAGTGTATATAAAAATAGCCTTCAGTTTGGAATCGGTTTACAGGGGTTTGTAAATAGCTAGTAATATCAGTCAAACTATTTATAATAAGATAGTGATCATGACGGAATATCGTTTTGGTTTGGTTTCTTTGTTTTAATGGAATATCAACCATCGTAGGTTTTTTAATGCCAAAGCCACCCTTCTAGAAGAACAGTAGTGGTACTATTTAACCCATACCTTGGAGGCCAACGGGAATCATACCTTTAGCAAGAGTATTTATCCGAAAGTGAACGTAATAGTACGACTGGAGTTCAGCGCTTTCACCGTTACTCCACGGGGACACCACCTCCGGAATATCGGGTTTACAGTGTTTAATGAAATAGACCCCAGTCCGAAATATCGAACTTACGGTGAATAGTGAAATAGCGATAATAATACAGGGCAAAAGACCACCCTGTCGAAGATATCTGTAAAATAGAATAGCGTTCATTTAGAAATTTTAGTTTAATGATATATTGTAAAACAGTTTTCAGTCCGAAATATCAGGTTTGGGATATATAGTAAAATAGCACCCTGTCTGAGATATTTGTAAAACAGTATAGCGTTCAGTCCGAAATACCGGTTCAACTATGTATAGTAAAACATCGTTCAGTCTGAATTATCAAGTTTATAGTAGGTAGTAAAATAGTGCTCAGTCCGATTTTTTAACAAGTTAACCAGAATTTCACGGTTTGTTGGAATTAATTCGTCAAGTCTGCATTTGACAAGCGGAGAAATCCAATTTTCGGCGGTAAATTTATTACCCAATCGAAGATTTACATTATAACTTTTTGACGTTGAATCGATTAAAGGAAGCAGGCAAAACCAATTTCTAACGAATCATATTATATGCTTCCCAAGACACTTAAAAAAACGTTTATAATCAGAAGCATTGTATTTAAGTGAACATCTCTTTATAGATCGTGAGTAACAAGCTACTTCTTGATCATATCTGCTGGGGTAAGTTCAATCCACAATGGGGGGCCTTGCGTTCTGGGCCTTCTACTAGGTAAGATTAAATAAAACAAATAAGAACACCTCATCACGAAGTTATAAGCTTAATCTCAAACCAGTAATATTCCATGAATTCGATTCTCTTTGAGTCCCTGTCAGGTTGTTACCTCGTGCTAAACTATACCGAGGTAAATAAATATAGTCACGTCGTAATGCAATAGTCGTAAAACACTGATATTATAATGTGGTGGAGGTGCCCGTGGTGTACTGGTTATCGTCGTAGGAAATGGACACGGCGACACGCGTTCAAATCCTGGACGAGACTGATTGCATTTCACATAGCACTTGGGAAAGGTATGTATCCAATTATTCTCCCTCCAGCTATAGGTAAAATAGTAGGGCAGACTAGGTTCTTCTGCCTTGGTGAGGTAACTAGTCTAGGAGAAGGAAAACTCTGAATTCAAACCTGTTAAACTCCGCTTAAAAAATTTACCTTGTGTCATATCCTGCTCGAGCGGAGGGGTCGGTAAATATGTATATTATAATGTGGTTATCGTCAAAGAGAATGGACACAGTGAAACGAGTTCAAATCCTGGACGAGACTGACTGCATTTCACATAGCACTCATACCCTTGGGAAAGGTAGGAATCCAATTATTCTCTCTCCTGCCATGGGTAAATAGTAGGACAGACAAGGTTCTTTAGCCTTGGTAAGGCAACTTGTCTAGGAGAAAGAAAACTCTGAATTCAAACCTGTTAAACTCCGCTTAAAAATTGACCTTGTGTTATATCCTGCCCGAGCGGAGGAGTTGGTAAATATGGATATTATAATCTATTCCCCGAATTTATGGTCTTGTGTCAGACTGTGTTAAATTCATTAAGGATATATCGGAACGCACCTCTAGTGGAGAGTTTTTAGAACATTTGTTGGGAAGAGAGTTACTATTTTAGTGAATTTGATCCTTACTGGATTCCATTCACTTGTCGTGTGTCATCAAGCTTAGTAAACATCTTGTCTTGTGGAACATTATTTCTCGAGTTCGATCTTAACTGGACGTCCAACGCCCATGGCCTTGTACCAGATTAAGCTTGGCTCAGTAAATCAGGTCTGTTACAAAAGTATAGAAACTGGAGCTATATTTACCAAGTCAGACATGAACAATGAATGAAATGTTTATTTTCTTCAAAATACAAAGTGCGTTCTAGAGTATCAAGACTGAAGCTGTATTTACCAAGATAGAAATAAACAATGCATAAAATGTTAATTTTTTCAAACCAGTCACTCTGGCATTCAACGTGAATCCGCCAGAGAATGTTTATCAGTCGAAGCACTTCTAAATCTCCCCTGTTAATATGGAATGAAACCGCGCCGTCCTTTTTCTTTTAAAGTCCACCACGTCTTCAAATACCCCCTTATTCTCCCTCCAGCTATGGGTAAATAGTAGGACGGACTAGGTTCTTCAGCCTTGGTGAGGCAACTAGTCTAGGAGAAGGAAAACTCTGAATTCAAACCTGTTAAACTCCGCTTAAAAATTGACCTTGTGTCATATCCTGCCCGAGCGGAGGGGTTGGTAAATAGTACCACGTCTTCAAATATATTCTCGCTGCCTTCAATTTTCAGTTTAGTAGACTAGAAAATTCATATCGAGCCAGGTCTGTTGATGGTTAGTTAGTTGGTTGTTTGAGTTTTATGGCATATCAACCTTTGTTGGTTATTTAATGCCAAATCCATTTTCATACAAATAATCAGTTCTATTTCAAACAGTTCAGTTTAGTATGAGTATAAAGTTTAATTGTCAAAAACATTTCTATTTCAAGTTATTCAGTTTAGTCAAACAGTTCTAATTCTGCCAATTCAGCATAGTATGTGTGTGTGTGTGTGTGTTAGCATCTCAGCCATCTCTGACTCTCTTTCTTTCTCATTCCTACCGGACCGTACATTTCAAGCAATAATAGGGAAAGAAACGAAGCAGGTTATATTTTTAAACACCATCGTTGATGTCTTTCCTTGTTTTATAACAATTTTATTAATGTGTTTCAACCTCCCTCTAAACTGGTTTCAAACCAAAAAGCCATGATGAGGTATTTTTGAGTCGAAGAAGAAATTGCTAAATCGTATCCCACGTCC
This sequence comes from Sepioteuthis lessoniana, assembly GCA_963585895.1. Taxonomy (NCBI): domain Eukaryota; kingdom Metazoa; phylum Mollusca; class Cephalopoda; order Myopsida; family Loliginidae; genus Sepioteuthis; species Sepioteuthis lessoniana. Next base: position 24,365,464 of record OY757939.1, read on the forward strand.
AATGGCGTGGGGTGATAGCATCAACATTTAAATCGTTACTTGTCCTCTGCGGTTTAATAACTAACTGACTAACCCTTTTCAAAAACCCTCGCGTGTGAGCATTTTTCGCACCCATCGGGAGAGTTCCCGTGATTGAAACATTGTTGCCAGTCACGCATTCGGGGGTCAGGTTCACCAGTTGTGAGAGGCGGCTAGTACATTACAATCCTTGGTACAGCAACTTGTGCAAGAAAAAGAATATTATGAATTCAAACCTACTCAACTCTACTTAAAAAAATGACCTTGGAAGAGCGGTTGAATAAATACAAACTTGCTACACATGCATCACTCTCAGACAAGTTTGCTGTCGAACCAGTCGTTGTCGAAATATCCGGGGATATCGGAGAACGTACTTGATAAGTAAGAGAAGCAGATCTTGGGATGGCATCTCGCTGGCTACAGTCTGCGATAACCGTTGGTTAGTTGTTTGGGTTTATGGCATAAAAATCTTTGTAGATTATTTAATGCCAGATCCATTTTTATACAAATAAACAGTTCTATTTCAAACAATTCAATTTTGCGTAAGTACACGTTTAATTGACAAAAACATTTCCTTTTCAACCTATTCAGTTTAGCCAGTTCTAATTCAACCAATTTATTTTAGTATAAGTATAGTTTTTGTTTACACACAGTTAAATGCCCAAACAGTTCTATTTCAAACAATTCAGTTTAGCTTAGAACTGTTTTAGTGTCAAAAACACTTCTATTTCAAACTATTCAGTTTAGCATAAGTACGCCGTTTAGTTTTATTTTACCCATAAATATGACCCTATCAGCTACTACCACACCGGGCGAGAGTGGACCTTGGAGCGACGGCAATGAAGAGGTACTCTGCATTTCCCAAAGCTCCAGCATTACTGAACCTCACCATCAGATTGTTTAGAGTCACCTCCAAGACATTCATTAGGGGGGGGTCTTACCCCTCTGCGGAGGTGCAGTTGGTGTATTCTATAGCCTCAGCCGACTGAGCAATCTGCGATAATCGTGTCGCTAAACTGCGAGCTTTGTCAATATAATCATAATAATTATGATCATAATTGATAAGTCTCAATTGTTTTTCAATTAAGATATTTTTTTTTTCATTGTGGGATAAATTTTGCGTTGAAATTTTGTTTGATAATTCTAAAACACTTGACAGAAAAGTTACTTATTCCCCACGACTGAGATAAGCTCGGATTTTTTCTCTCTTTAAATCGAGAACAAATAGTCAGTTTCGCAAACGGAAATCAAATTCAGTTTCTTAGCAACGCTTTAAAATTTATACCAACTATTAAATTGAATCTTATTTCAGTTCTTGGAAACCTTTTCTTCTCTCATCATTACAGACATAGTTTTATTGCTATGAATTAATAAGAAGTTATCTAATTAAAACTTTCAAAATAATCAATGGGATTTTTAATTATGGTAGACATTTTTTAAGAATATTTCTCCTCGAACTGGAAATTTACTGTCAAAGCAGATTAAAAAAATAATTCTATTAACCAACCGTGGTGTAATGGTTGTCATAGGAAATGGATACGGCGACACGAGTTCAAATCCTGGACGAAGCTGATTGCATTTCACGTAGCACTAATACCTTTGTAAAAGGTATGAATCCAACTATGGGTAAATTGTGGGACAGTCCAGGTTCTTTAGCCTTGGTGAGGAAATTAGTCTAGGAGAAGTAAAACTCTGAATTCAAACCTGTTAAACCCCGTTTAAAAATTGACCTGGTGTCATATCCTGGCCGAGCGGAGGAGTTGGTAAATAGGTTAAACCAACAATATTTTTGTGCGTAGAGGAATATATTTTTTGAACAAATTATCTAATCAGATCAAAATTTTAAAATTGAATTGAATGATTTCAGAATATATGGTAAGAAAAAGAATTTAGGAGGGTATTTTTGGGAACAATCTGATGAATTACTAAACAGAATTTGATCTTTATGTAGATATATTAATATTGTATATGTTCTATGCAAAAATTCTCTTTTTCTTTTGCTTTAAAAGTTGATGCTAGAAGACAACAAAAAGAGCAGATGTCTTAGGAGGTATAGCAAAAAAAAAAAAAAAAAAAAAAGAAGTTAAATTCTTTCTTGCACCTTCTTTTGTTTTTGCCTTTCTTTATGGCATATCAACATTCATGGGTCATCCTAGGAGTGATACTATTTAACCCATACATGAAGGGATAAGAAGGTTCATACCTTTCTCAAGGGTATTTGTCCGAAAGTGAAGGTAATATCACGACTGGAGTTCGAACTCACAAATTACAACTTTTCATCCTGTGTTGTATAAAATAATGAAGGATTGGTTGGTTGGTTGGTTTATTGGTTGATTGTTTTGTTTTGCAGCCTATCAACCCTTTTTGCGTCATCTAACGCCGGATTAAATCATTTTGATAAAAAGTTTCAAATCATTCAGTTTAGCATAAGTATAGATTTTTTTTGCACACAGTTAAAAGTCAAAACAGATCTATTTTAAACAATTCAGTTTAGCATAAGTACGCAGTTTAAATGTCAAAATAGTTCTATTTCAAGTAATTCAGTTTAGCATAATACGCAGTTTAAATGTCAAAACAGTTCAATTATTTCAAGCAATTCAGTTTCGTATATGTACGCAGTTTAGTTTTATTTGACTCATAGATAAGACCCTATCAAGTGCTACCTCTCTGAGCCAGAGTGAACCTGGGAGCTATGGCAATGAATGGGTACTCCACATTCCCCAAAGCTCCAGTATTACTGGAACCCAACCATCGTATTGTTTAGTGTCATATTCATGACACTCGTTGCGGAGATGCAGTCGGTGTATTCTACAACTTCAGTCAACTAGACAATGCACAGAGTTAAATGTAAAAACTTCTTAGTCGCGTTGTATTTCCATATATCGGGTGCTTTTTCTGCTTCTTAGCCGGTGGAGGGCGCCACTGCCCACCCCTGAGCTCTCTCTAACCCTCTTGATTGCCCGACCATAGCTCAGAGACGGAGACTAACTGAGCGTTACTGCTGTGCGTGTCTGCATATATTATTTCACCACACCTACGACTTTCAGGTTGTCCAACCACGTGATTCGCTTCCGGCTATCAACCAGCGTGATCTGCTTACACATACATATTGCTGTCTTCCTGGTTACACAGCTAGAACATTACCATCAATGGTCAGTACGCAACATCTGTACTTTAACAGTAAACGCCAAGAATTTTTTTACGCTAGCATAAAAATGTTTACAGCGTTAGGATTGTATTATTATCAATATTAATCGATGACTATAAACAGTTTTGTACTGGAATCTTGAGAATAGAAGGAAGTAGCGAGAAGAGAATCACAGAGAAATAGCTATGGTTACTGTCTCGTGTGCACACGCGTATACATTCCCAATGCACACGCATTAAGCACACCATAATATCTTGATAAATAATTGGGATTAGATTGTTTGTTCTTTATCATATTTACCCAACCCCTCCGCTCGGGCAGGATATGACACAGGGTCATTTTTTAAGCGGAGTTTAACAGGTTTGAATTCAGAGTTTTCCCTCTCCTCGACTAGTTGCCTCATCAAGGCTGAAGAACCTAGTCTATCCATAGCTGGAGGGAGAATAATTGGATTCATACCTTTCCCAAGTGCTATGTGAAATGCAATCAGTCTCGTCCAGGATTTGAACTCGCATCACCATGTCCATATCCTGCGACGATAACCATTACACCACGAGCACCTCCACAGATTGTTTGTTCTTTATAAATAGCTTCATGCAGAGTAAGTAATACGAAAGTTGACAGACAGTTTCATAGGGTGACTACATATATATATATATATATATATATATATATATATATATACGTGTGTGTGTGTGTGTGCGTGCCAGTGTATGTGTAAGAATATCTCGTCACATTATGAATTTGTCAGTCGACGCTTATATATATATATATATATACATATACGAGGGTCGGCCGACAAGTTCATAGAATGACCAAGATACTCACATGGAATTTAACCAAATGACATTTTTTCAGCATTGTCCCCTTCGAGATCAAAACACTTTTTCCATCGGTGTTGTAGTACTTGGATCCCATTGGTTTAAAACTTATCAGTAACATCATATGAACTTTTCAGTCCCTCACATATGTGCGCATATATATATATATATATACGTATATATATATATATATATATATATATTTTAAAATAGGTATGTCCACGAAGAGATATGTAATTTTTTAGAATTTATTTATTTATCTTGTTCTTACATATGTATATCTTTTCAGCTTGTTACTTTCGTCAGAGAACATATATGGCACAAGGCATTGTTAATTGAGTACTCGATGAGACTTGAACTGACTCGTGTTTGCAGTTTGAATGATTTTCAGTTTGTTGTGGGTTTATATAGAAGTCATCCTCTTTTTTTCTTAGAGTGTGTTTACTTTAGTCTACTTTACCCCTCAACTATTCAAACTTGGTCTTAAATTTTGCCTCACTCCAAGAAGCAGCATAGGAGAACTTGAAAAAGACCTAAAAGAATTTGAAAGAAAATTTAGACTAATAGAAAAATTCAAAAATAAAAAAAAGATACAAATGACTCCCTAGTAAAGAATAAGACCAAATTCTTCCCAGACAAAAACAACAATAGTGAACTAAACCCATTCTTTGAGGAATTATGGAATATCAAACTAAAAGAAAGAAACAACAAAAAATAACCTCTAGCAAAAACAAAAACAAACTTTAAATATATACAGGAAAATGAAAACAATCATAAAAGAAGCAGACAAGGGAAGTGGCGTAGTCACCTTAGATAAAATGTCCTACAAACAAAAATCCAAGAAATACTGAAAGATGAAACGAACTACAAACTAATAGATTCAAATATAGACAATAATATATAATAATGTAAAAAATCACAAAATTCCTCCAAATACACAATAAATCACTAACTAAAAAAGAAAAAGACTTCTTAACAAACTATATCTCCACAACCAGTGACTTCTACGGATTACCAAAATTTCACAAGTCCAAACAAATAAAAGATGCCATAGAAACACAAAAATCCAAATATATAGAAATCCCCAATCCCAGTGACCTCAAATTTAGTCCCATTATAGCAGATTTGACTAGCAGACCGAGAAAACTAATAGACATTTTACTACTACCTTTCCTAAATAAAATAAAGAGCTATATTATGGACAACATAGATTTTTAACACTCCATACCAGAAAAAATTGATCCCAACACACTCATAGCCACATCTGACGTCACAAGCCTATATAGTAATATTCCCCCATGAATTAGAAAAACAAGCCATCTCATTTTGGATTGATAAATACCCAGACACATTATACCCAAGATTTCACAAAAAATTATCATAGAGGGTATTAAAATAATCCTTAATAATAATTCTTTCCAATTCAATAACATTAACTATATCGAGACACTAGGAACAGCAATGGGAACTAAAATGGCGCCAACATACGCTGCTCTAACCCAAGCATATTTAGAAGAAAATCTATACGAAATAATAGGTAAAAATACGGCAACGAAATTAAAGAAAAGTTTATCAAATCATAAAAAAGATATTTGGATGATTGCTTCATATTTTGGAAATGTCAATGGGTAGACATCGACGAATTACACAACTTACTACAAAACCTACACCCCAGAATAAATTTTACTATGGAACACAGCTTTAAAAAATTACCATTTTTAGACAACCTTATAAGAACGTAGATGGCCAAATCATCACAGATATCTACCAAAAACCAACAGATACCCAGCAATAGCTCTACTTCAAAACCCACCACTCCAAAAACTGTATAAATATATATAGAATACACACAATGACCACGGTTAAAAACCTAAAAGAACTTGTCTTAAAAAACTACACACAACCCTAAACCAGAGAGGATAGTCAACAACACTAATAAATAAAGGATTGCAATTAGCAGAGAAAATACCACAAAAAGAATTAAGGAACCCGAAAAACATAACAAGTAACCCCTCGCATACGTCGTAACCTACAATAAAAATAACCCAGAACTATTTTCAGAAATAATGAAAAATCTAGAAGAACTTAAAAACAAGGTGAAAGTAAAAAAAAAACTAGATACAAAAATATCAAAAAAAGCCAGAAACAACCAAAAATCTTAAAATAATACTCACCTCTTTTACATCCGGAGAAAACACAACACAAAATGCAATAATAAACGATGCAAAATATGTGATATAATTATAGAAGGAAAATCCCGGAAACCAAATTCAAAATAAATAAAAACTTATGCTACAACTAAAAAAACGTAGTCTACATGGTTGAATGTCGCGAATACAAAGAAATATTCATAGGGTCAACACATGTCCTTAATACAAGGATATCACTACACAGGAGTAATATCAAAATAGAAGAAAACAGAAAATTAAATGTTTTGAAACACCTATACCAATGTAGGAGATGTAAATTTGAAATAATGCCAATATATCAAATCGATTACTACACGCTACTTCAAATAAAGGAAAAGAATTTTAGTGATAAATTTAAACCAAAGTTGAATAAAACATGAATCATACACACAGAAATGAAAACAAAGATACATATATGTATATATACATACACTCACACACACACACGCACATAAATATCAAGACACACATTCACACACACACACCGAGAAAAAATAATTTTAAGAGAAATCCGAAACCTCTCCAACAAACACACATACACAGACGGACACACAACGTATGAAATATCAAAAGTAAATGAAGGATAAAGTAGGTTAAGTGAACATAAAAGAAGGAAGGACCAGCATTCATAAAAGACCCCATAAGTTAGTAAAAACCATTCAAACTATAAACACACATAAATAAAGTCTCAAAGACACACACTCACACACACACAGAGGAAAAATAACTATTAGTGAAATTCAAAACCACTCCAACACACAGATACACACACTGAGAAAACCTTTTCAAATATCAATGAGGTGTAAAGCAAATTAAGGTAAACACACTCTAAGAAAAAGAGAGGATTGCCTCTATATAAACCCATAACCAACAGAAAATCATTCAAACAACAAACATGAGTGAGTTTATGTCCCATTTAGTACTCAATTAACTAGGCCTTGTGCCATATATATTCTCTGACGAGAGCAACAAACTGGAAACATACACGCATGTAAGAGCAAAATAAATAAATTCTAAAAATACCTATCTCTTCGTGGACTTACCTATCTTAAAATATCAAAAATATTTTTAGATCTTATACAAATATATATATATATATATATATATATATATATACGCAAGTATAAATATCTGGGGAGAATATGCTAGATTTTAGACAACAAGCCAAAGACTCGCTGACCAAGCGAGGGTAATAATAAAGAAAGTTTGGTTTTCTAACCTTGAAATATTAGAAATGCATAAACAAATAAATAGGGAAACATGTCAACAAGACCCGAATATAAGAATCGAGATAGTAAATACCGAAAAACATGAACACTCTAACCAAATTGAAACGCAAAGTAATAGTAACCGAAACACTGGACAAACACTAACACAAGAAGAAATAATGAATGTTGAGAATAAAAAGAAAATGATGTCTGAAAAGAAAACCACATGACCATCTCTCAGAACCCAAGCCTGGACAACAGTCTAGGAGGAAACTAAAAAAATAAACGAATAATTAACAAATATCCCAACGAACAGCATCACGGAATTAAGAGAACTAATCTATGCAGGAGTGAAATAAATCTGTGAAAAAAATCTGGTTTCCCTTAAAGAACACGGACAAAAATTAAAAACCTGGATGGGAAATCAGACTGGAAACTTCGACAACAAGCATGATACGAAAATAGAAGGAAAACGCGAGAATATGTTGGGACTAAAAGAGCAAAGAACACAAGTAGAACAAACGATACCACCGGAAGCGATTATTGGTGTAATGGTTACGGTCGTATTTTCGTAGGAAATAGACACGGTGACTCGAGTTCAAACCCTGGACAACACTGTTTGCATTTCACATATTGCTAATACCGTTGAGAAAAGTATGGCTGCAGTTATTCTCCCTCCAGCTATGAGTAAACAGTAGGATGGACTGTGTTCTTAAACGTTGGTATGGCAACCAGTCAAGAAGGAAAGCTAATATTCAAATCCGCTAGAATTCGCTTAAAAAGTGACCTTGAGTCGCATCCTGTTCATGTGGAAGAATGAGACTCAACAGACAGACAGACAGACAGACACACACACACTCACACACACACACACACACACACACACACACATATATATATATATATATATATATATTTCCTCGATGTGATTTGGGCTCTCGATCACAATTTGATCACACAGTCCGTCCCTTTTTTTCTGACTTGTACCTCTGGTCAGCGTTAACACCTAACCAGAAAGCGAAGTTTTTGAATGCTGATTTTCAAGGAGGGCAGTTTATCATCGCATGAACGATTAGCACAACTTAATGTTCCTTGCCAAGGAGCAGAATTTTGAATACCCGTTATGACTATTCCTGCTACTCATGCCATTGTGTCCTCCCAAGCTACGTTTGTTAATAACACACACACACACACACACACATATATATATATATATATATATATATATATATATAATCTACTGTTTTCTTTTCTCTGTTTCAAGGTTAAATGCTTCTGTTTCCCAGACTAGCTTTAGGGCGGGTCATCTACAACCTGAGAAAACAATTCAATTGGTGTCTCACATGGCTTACTCATGAGTTAAACACGATTTAGAAAACAATGAAATTTTAGGTCAATAAATTGATGTAGCATCTATAATTCATAATAATTCTATAACCATTTTAGTTTTCTTTTATTTCAGAATAACATATACTTTATCATCCATAAATAAATAACCCCCTACACTTTTTCCTTTATGAAATATTAATTCCATGCGAAACTTACAATTTCTAGTGAAATATTATGAAATCAAAACGGATATTATTAGATTCTATTTATTATCAAGCTCTGGAAGATAGAAATTAGCTAATAATTAGAAGGTTTTTGCGAACAAAAATAAAACCACATATTTTCGGGCCACCGTCACCCTCGACTAAGGTCACCCACCTTACTTACTTATATAGACAGATAAATAGATAGATAGATAGATAGATAGATAGTTTCATACACAGACATATATACCCATATATAGATATGGACAATATATGCATATTAAAACACATGCATATATATACGAGCACACAGATATAAAAATACACACATACATATATAAATTCACACACATACACATATATGAATACATACAAAGATATATATACAAAGATATATATATGAATACATATATATATATATATATGTATATATATATATAAGGCACACACATGAACACACATGCTTACACACACAGACACACAGCTACACACTCTTAGACACACATATATATATAAACACATGTATAAATACATATATATAAAACACACATACATATAAACGCACACACATATGTATATAAATACACACACATATATAAATACTAACACATACATATCTATATAGATATTCTCTCATACATATTAACACACACACACACACACACACATATATATATATGTATATATATATATTTTATTCATACGACGACGTAAAAATGTGTCCCCGTGTCGAAATTGCCAAAGTGTTGTACTGTGGCCTAAAGTAAGCAAATTCGAACTTTAGTCGCGCAATTATACTTACTTTCGAACAAATTCTCTAGTGAAATATTCGAACAACCTTCTCCCCCACTTTATAGGTTAAATAGTACTACTACTGTTTTTTTGCAAGGATGGATTTGGCATTAAATAATCCTCGAAGCTTGATATGCCATTAAACAAAGAAACGAGACCAAACACATTCACACATATATATAGATACATACAGACATATAAATATATATACGATCAACTATGAATACATAGACAATCATATATACATTTTCTACCATATATATATATATATATATATATATTGAGGGCACCTCGGGAAGCGTAATGGTTAGCTAGGTTGACCAGCAAACCTGTAAGAGTAAGTTCATGTCTCATTGGGTACCCCATTCATTTGGCCTTGAACGACATGCAAGTAAAACGCTTAGTAAATTACTACATATATATACATATATATATATGGTGATCTTTCGATGGCTGTTTTTATTCTCATCTATAGAAGTCAACCTTATAGATGAGCAGCAGCAGTTCCTCGATCGAACTAACTATCCTGACCGTTGAACCGTGAGATTCATACGCTCAGGACCAGGTTAGGCGTTGCCTTAGGCTGTCAGAGGGCTTATCCGCTTGCCTTTACGTCCACCATGCTGCTTCCCATGGTATTCGTTAAAAAAACCCAAAAAACAAACTATCCTTTCTCTTTTTCCGTTAAGTTTTAACTAAGTTAAAGTCTAAGGTTAATAAATTAAAATTGCCTTTCTTTCTTCCTTTTTCCCCTGTCTTCTGAAATTGGCACTAACACGAGTTATAATTCTAACTTTTTACTAAAAATAAAATTTCACGTTCCGAAAGTGAATCTTTTCGGTCGAGTTCCATATTTTAATTCGGGGTAACAGTATATTGTTAATTCATCTAAGACACATAATAGTATACACCGCTGACTTTTATAATCACAAAATTGAATAAAAATCATATATGCATTTTAAATGATAGTTTTGTATAGAACAAAGTTACTAACCATTAGTAAGCAATTAGACATTAAACTAGGACCGTTTACACAAGAAGAACTCGACTCAGTACTTAGAAAAATTGAAAATAGGAAAGCCGTAAGGTTTGATGAAATTCCCCTTGAAATATGGAAGACCAGACAATTCGACGACATACTGCTCCGACACTGTAACGCAGTTTATAAGTAAAATCCGATATACAGATGGATGAAGGGATGCATCCTCCCTTTCCCTAAAAAGGATGACCTCGGATTAGCCAAGAACTACCGAGGTATAACACTTATATCCATAGCAGCCAAAATATACAATGCCCTACAATGAAACCGCATAGAACCCAAAATTGACAACATTCTTCGGAAGAACCAAAATGGCTTCCAAAGAAATAGATCCACGACCTCACAAATATTGACTATCCGTAGAATCCTTGGAGGCGCACGGGCAAAAAACCCACTGGCGACAATAATATTTATCGACTTTACCAAGGCCTTTGATTCCATTGACAGAGGGAAGATGGAACAAATTCTACTAGCATACGGCTTACCAAAAGAGACCGTCGCAACCATAATGATTCTCTATAGAAACACCAAAATGAAAGTACGTTCTCCGGATGGAAACACAGACTACTTCGAGATTGTAGCAGGAGTACTGCAAGGGGACATACTAGCCCCATACCCTCTTTATCATCTGTCTAGACAACGTGCTTAGAACATCGATTGATAAAATCAAAGAAAACGGCTTCGAGCTGACAAAGAAAAAAAGCAGAAGGTATCCCGCAAAAACAATTACCGACGCCGACTACACCGATGGCATAGCAGTTCTGGCAAAAGCACCCGCTCAAGCCGAAACACTACTGCATAGTCCGGAACGAGCCACCGCAGGCATTGGCATCCACATCAATATACACAAAACAGAATACATGTGCTTTAATCAAACAAATGACATTTCCATACTAGGCGGTAGCTCTCTGAAATTAGTTGACAAGTTCACCTTCCTAGGTGGCAGTGTCTCATCAACCGAAAAAGACATCGACGAGCGACTAACAAAGGCATGGACAGCTATAGATCGGTAAGCGGTCATTTGGAAGTCAGACCGAACTGATAAAATGAAACAAAGTTTCTTCCAAGCAGCGGTCGTGTCGATACTGCTATATGGATGCACTACATGGACGCTAACTAAACGGATGGTGAAAAAGCTTGACGGCAACTACACAAAAATGCAGGAACCTATATTGAACAAGTCCTGAAGGCAACTGCCCACAAAGCACCAGCTGTACGGCCACCTACCTGCTATCATGAAAACTATCAAAGTTAGACGATCCAGACATGCAGGACACTGCTGGAGAAACAGAGACGTGATGTTCTATAGACCCCCTCACATGGCCTAGCAAAAGCAGCACGACCAGCTCGAACATACGTCCAGCAGCTCTGTGAGGATACGGGATGTAGCCCTGAGGACCTGCCAGAAGTGATGAACGATGGGGAGGAGTGGCGAGAGAGGGTCAGGGATATCCGTGCTGGTGGCACGACATGATGATGATGATGATATACATAAATATATATACACACACTTGTGCGGGAGTTTGTTTCTTTTGTTGTAATTCACTTTGGGATTTTGACCAATCAGGATTGGTTTAAGTTTGCTCTTTAGACAAATACTATTTTTGTTTACTCGATTTGATAATTTTTTTTTTTTTCTAATGAAAATAAACGTTACACCATGAGTGCCTCCAAAAGAAACAGAATTATCTAATTGGGTTTGATCTTAAGTTCATTCTTAGCCCGTTTGGACTAGGGACCTTTTCTTATTTTCCTAATGATGGTATCAAAATAAGAAATCTTGTTCTTTCTCATTTCGTTTTGACAAGGGATCTTTCCTTGTTTTCCTAATGACGGCATAAAAAAACAAAGATTGCTCTTTCTCAATCCAGCCTAGTCGGCTGGGGCTGTAGAATACACCGACTGCATCTCTGCAGAGGAGTAAGACCTCCCCCACGAGAGTCCTGCATATAACATTAAACTATCTGATGGCAAGGCTCTAGTCTTGAAGATTTGGGGGAATGTGGAGTATCTCTTTATTGACTGTGCTCGCAGATCCACAGTGACCCGAAGTGGTAGCACCTGATGAAGTCCTATCTATGTCAAATACAACAAATTTTTTGCAAACAAATGACTGATGTTAAATTGTGATTGTTATATAGCAATACTCGAAACCATTTAACTGTGTGCAAAAAGGAGTTCAGGATTGTTTAAGAATTACAAAATGTGCTCACAAAACATATACGTATTTATCATATATGCATAAAGAAGATTTGGCTTTAAATAACCTACAATGGTTGATATGCCATAAAACTAACCCAAACCAAACTTTTCTTAGTCTGTTTGATCTTGGGATTTTTCCTTATTTTCCTAATGACGGTATTAAAACAAGATAGCTTGCTCTTTCTCATTTCATTTGGACAAGGGATCTTTCCTTATTTTCCTAATGATGGTATCAAAACAAGAAAGCTTGCTCTTTCTCATTTCGTTTGGACAAGGGATCTTTTCTTATTTTCCTAATGATGGTATCAAAACAAGAAAGCTTGCTCTTTCTCATTTCGTTTGGACAAGGGATCTTTCCTTATTTTCCTAATGACGGTATCAAAACAAGAAAGTTTGCTTTTTCTTATTTCGTTTGGACAAGAGATCTTTTCTTATGTGGATATTAAAACAGGAGTGTTTGTCTGAATAACGAAGAATCTGAATAAAAGTTATGAAAACGTATCAGCTTTTTAAATCAAAAACGTAATGTTACATATGTCGAGAAAAACTTCAGCTTTAAAAATAATCTTTAAAAATTACAGAGGAATACCAGTGATGCAATGGCTAATGTGTTGGATTGCGACATCGTAGTAATCAGGTTCGAACTCGTAACATTATTACAGTCTCTTTTGAAGTAATACCCTAGAGGAAATATAAGAACTTCACTATCCTCCAATGGGTTTAATAACACCTCTATTGTTCTTCTACAAGGATGACTTGGGCATTGAATAATACACAAAGGTTGATATGCTATTAAACAAAGAACGAAACTAAAAAAAAAAAAATATATATATTTAGTTGCACCGACAATGAAATAATTAAGACGATAGAAAGTTTCACTCTGCTTTCTTGAACGACTTTGTATACTAGCAAGAAGTGAAAGATGAGAATTTTGGTATTTTATGTTTTTTAAGCTTCCAATCGCCTGGAAATTCATATTCTTTAAGTATAGTCTCCAGAAAAATATATATGCTTGACTTGATTCCAAATTTATTTGTGCCTCTTTATATATATATATATATATATATATATATATATATATATATATATATATATATATACGATGTCTCAATATATATGGGACCTTTGTAACTGCTAATAACTCTACTAATAATAATGTTGTGTTCTTTTTTTGTATCAGATTCGAAAATAGTAAACTATAACAACTATTCATCTTCGATCACAATGCCTTGGGCAAAGGAGGAAATATATTTTGCATCGTTACTTATTTGGAGACAGAAATCATTCAATACTGTCTCAAAATATATGCAACCTATTAATATGTTAATGATTTATTACTGAGACAAGGAACTAAAAAAAAATTGCATGTCCTGGAAGCTGATATAATAATAATTAAAAAAAAAAGCAAAACATTAGTTTGATGAGTCTTGCCCAAAGAATGCATTTTTTACAGGACGTGTTCCAAATGACCGCCATTTCACTTTTCTCAGTAAAAAATCATTATCATATTAAGGTTGGTTGTCCTCGTGATGTAATGGCTACACCACTGGACTGGGGAATGGTAACAAGCGATTACATCCACTTTCGGACAAATGACCTTGGGAAAGATACGAATCCCCTTATCCTCCCAGCAATGGGTTACGTAGCATTACTGCTGTTCCTTCTATAAGGATGGCTCTGGCTTCAAATAACCCATAAAGTTTGATATGTCATTAAACAAAGAAATCAAACGAAACCATATTAGTGAGTTGCATCTCTTTTGAAATAACCTGTATATATTATATTATCTATATCAAATCGATACCTTCTTCCTGTTCGTGTTTGGCATTCGCAGAAATATGTTTACGGTGAATTTCTCTTGAATGCTTGACCTTGGCATGCACGAATCTTTTTACGACTTTCATTGTTTTATGACGGTATGCAGTCAATATTAGAGTGTTCTGGCTGTTACGAAAAGTATTGCATGTTGCCATAACGGAATTCTTTCATTGCTCACTAGTAAGTGATTAGATTATGTTATAAATATACACACATATATATATATATATATATATATATGTGTGTGTGTGTGTGTGTGTGTGTGTGTGTGTGTGTGTGTGTGTGTGTGTGTGTGTAACAATGATCCGTTTTTTATGCTACAATAGAAATAATGGCTATTTGACTCAAGATTTGGGTGAGCACAATTTCGTTAAAAAGCCTTGACTTGAAAGACAAAAAAATTTCTACATTAAAATGTACTGACTCCTAATAATAATGATAGTGGGTTAGTAGCATTGGCTCTGACCCGATGATTGTAAATTTTAAAGGGAGATAACAATCAAATTATTTTTCTATATATTTCCCCTAGTTTATATTATATTACACAAATTTAAAAAAAATAGGATGTGACTAGATATCAAGTTTACTATCTATCTATCTATCTATCTATCTATCTATCTATCTATCTATCTAATCTACGTTCACATCTATTCTAGCTGGTAAACTTAGTCTAATTTTATTATTTCTTCTAATGACATTTCATTATACTTCCTCTTGCACTGTGCACTGCTCTTATTGCCCTTCACTTAACTAAGCAACCTAAAGAAAAGAAAAGACTTCCTGTATTTAATGACGCCTTAATGACACTCAGTTCATTCACTCTCTTTATTTCTCCTTCTTCTGATCAGAGTGAAAGTCAAGATAAAATATTTCATTGCTGGAGCGACTGTTTACTTATGGCTGTCTGTGTTTAATCAAAGGTAGCCGCCCCCGTCCTTACAATTCCATTTATTCGGTGCAACGCTTTTTTAATTTACTTACTGCAACAACCAAAAACAAAATGGCGTGCATAATTAGAACAGGCGGACTTGAAACACGTCTAAGGATGTGGAACCCGCATCGGCTTTTAACCACTGTGGTTGAATAGGTTAACACTGACTCCTGAGATATGGATGGTGAGCCTATGTCTTATCGGAAGATATTTTTTGGATTCGGGCTGTCTGCTGTAAAGGCTGTCTGTGGCTATTCAATTCATAAGGTTGAGTTACCACAATATCACAGTCCAGCGTTTAATTACTACGCAATGGAGACCCCCCCCAACAATGTTGTGTTGGAAAAGGCCAGAGGAAAACTCATTAAAATTCATAATGAAAATAATTACCCTAAAAATGAAAGTCTTTTACTCCCAGAAATATTTATTGTTAAAAGTAAGTTGACCGACCAAAGTCGCAGGCGACCAGAATGATCCCTTTTCAATAGCTACTACACCAAGGTGTAGAGAAGGCCGGTTCTACTGTCCCTGGATTGCTCCACTTACCTTTGATCGGTACCTTACAATGTTTAGTGTTAAGAAAGGAGGCATCAAAAACTATGTTTTGAGTCTTTGGTATGACTCAACGTGGCAAACACTATTATGCCAATGGGTTGGTAATTAGTATTATAGTGTGTATATATATATATATATATATATATATATATATATATATATATATATATATACTTCTTCCATAACCCCCTTTAAGTGAGAACTTCAGAGACAGACAGACAGATAGACATATATATATATATATATATATATATATATATATATATATATATATATATATATTTGTAATATCGCCCACATATAGATACACTGTTAGAAGATTTGACTCATTGAACATCAATAATGGTAATAAATTTGCAAACTAGCATTTGGTTGGTATTTGGTCCCCAGTATATAAAAGATATTTAAAATTCAGTTTTCAGCATCTCCAGTAATAAGATAAAACTTCCCTGCTGGCAAACTTGAAATTAAATGGCAGACATGGGTCAGATATTCTATTGTAAGTAGATGATGCATTTTTCCCTGGGTGCAACGACGAATTCTCATATATCTTTGACAGGAATTTATCGATGGCATAGAAAATCTGCAGATTAGTTCTCTACTATGCAAGACATGAAGGTTTTCTCTCTTTTCTTAAGTTTGGATTGACTTACTTAACGAGATCACAACACGACTAGAATGGCCTATTTCTTAAGGTTTATCAAAAAAATTCTTTTGATTATGCTTTTATAGCATTTAAAAAATATTTTTCCTACCTTATGGCCTACTGAAATAATGGTCCGGTCATAAAAGCTCTTTTTGGGGGTCTCTAAAGAAGGCGTCGTGTCAAAATGATAAAAAATAAAAATCAAACCAAAATGTCAAAAAAATGTATACAGACTAAGAAAAAATATTCCTGACAAAACGACGAGAGGGAGCACCTCTTATTACATAGTGTGTACCACCAAAAGTATAGGTAATTTTCCCTCTTTAACGATTCTAGGAGGATTTTGGCGGGCCGCTTGCAGACTACCCTTCATAGTATGATCGCTTTTCAGCTGTCGTTGACCCAGTCGACTGCCGCTGTGTAATACATCGACTGTATCTCTGTAGGATTTGTAGTATATATATATATATATAATGATAATAAATAAATATATATTCGATATATATTTGATCCATTGAAAATAGTCTGCGACTCTGGGTTTCATGGAGTTTCTTACAAAATAACAATCATCAGGTAGTTAAGAAGGTGGAATGAATTGAAAATCGAAAATACAAAAAAAATACAGACAAAAAAACCGTTGGGATTTCGTTTATGTGTGGTTGTAAGTGCGTGAGTGTATGTGGGTGTGCGTATATGCGTGTATGTGTTATAGTACGTATGGATGCGTGTTTTTATGAGGTTAAGTCAGGCTACGAACATAGCGCGTTAGGTTTAGCAGAAATGAATTCAAGTATATATTAATAATTCGTTACGTTATCTATTTAGGTAATTATAGCTATGGAACAAAATATCATCACTGCATGTCGAGGAGAATGGATAAGAATTTTTTTTTGTAAGCGTATTTGAACGGTTGTGTTATGGTACGCTAGAATCACAGTGCGTATAAGTAAGGTTATATTATATTGTAATATGTTGGCATAATATTTTTTGGGGGTGGGGGAATTTTATTATAATGATAATAATAAATAAATAAAATATTGCGTGAATATTATATACTATAGATCTTATATATATTTAGTTTTTAAGAAATGTACCCCAAAGCGCGTGAGTGACTTGAAACATTAGTTTAATTTTAATTTCTTCATCATCATGTCGCGCCGGTAGCACGGATATCCCTGACCCTCTCTCGCCACTCCTCCCTATCGTTCATCGCCCTAGGTAGGTCTTCAGGACAACATCCCGTATCCTCACATAGCTGCTGAATGTATGTTCGTGCTGGTCGTCCAGCTTTTGCCCGGCCATGTGTGGGGGTCCATAAGAGTACATCTCTTATGAGGTCATTTCAGCTTCTCCAGCAGTGTCCTGCATGTCTGGTTCGTCTAACTTGAATAGTTTTCATGATGGGGGGCAGGTGGCAGTACAGTTGGTGTCTTGTGGGGTGTTGCCGCCAGGACTTATGTAAATATAATTTCAAGAAAAAACAATATTCGGTCACATTAGGATTATAAATTTATTTCCATCCAGTTAAGAGCTTTGATATAAATCAAAACTCCAAAAAATAATTTCAACAGGACTCCTTCAGATCCAAATGTACCCTACCCATGATACGGATATGTGGGAAACGTACATAGAATGTCCATCATCATCATCATCATGTCGCGCCGCCTGCGCGGACATCCCTGACCGTCTCTCGCCATTTCTCCCTATCATTCATCGCCTCCGGCAGGTCTTCAGGATTACAACCCGTGTCCTCACATAGCTGCTGTATGTAAGTTCGTGCTGGTCGTCCCACTCTTGCACATCCATGAGTGGGGGTCCACAGGAGTACATCGCTTATGAGCTCGTCCTTGCTTCTCCAGCAGTGTCCTGCGTGTCTGGTTCGTCGAACTTGTATAGTTTTTGTGATGGGGGGCAAGTGTCCGTATAGTTGGAGTCTCGTGGGGTGTTGTCGCCAGGACTTGTTTAATACTGCTCTCAACATTCTTGTGTAATTTCCGTCCAGCCTCCTCTCCAGCCGCTTCGTAAGCGTCCATGTGGTGCATCCATATAGCAGTATCGACACAACCGCTGCCTGGAAGAAACTGCGTTTCATTTTATCTGTTAGGTCCGACTTCCATATGATCGAGAGCCTATCGATAGCTGTCCATGCCTTCGTCAGTCGTGTGTCGATGTCCTTCTCGGTTGATGAGACGCTGCTTCCTAGGTAGGTGAATTTGTCGACTAGTTTCAGAGAGGCTCCGTCTAGTGTGGCAATGTTGCCTGTTTGGTTGTAACACATATATTCGGTTTTGTTTGCATTGACATGTAGGCCAATGCCAGCTGCAGCTCGTTCCAGACTATGTAGTAGTGTCTCTGCTTGATTAGGCGTATTCGCTAGTAACGCCAAGTCATCAGCGTAGTCGGCGTCCGTGATTGTTTTTGCGGGGTACCTTTTGCTTCTTCTCTTAGTCAGCTCAAAGCCATTTTCCCTGATTTTGTCGATCGAAGTCCTAAGCACATAGTCTAGACAGATGATAAAGAGGTACGGGGCTAGTGTGTCTCCTTGTAGTACTCCTGCAACAATGTCGAAGTATTCCGTGTCTCCATCTGGTGAACGTACTTCTACTTTGGTGTTTCTGTAGAGAATCATTATCGCTGCTACGGTTTCTTTTGGTAGGCCGTAAGCTAGTAGGATTTGCTCCATCTTCCCTCTGTGTATGGAATCGAAGGCCTTGGTAAAGTCGACAAATAGTAATGTCGCCTGTAAGTTTTTTGCCTGAACGCCTTCCAGGATTCTACGGATGGTCAGTATTTGTGAGGTTGTGGATCTATTTCTCCGGAAGCCATTTTGGTTTTTCCTAAGGATGTTTTCCATTTTGGGTTCTATGCGGTTTCGTAGTAGGGCATTGTAGATTTTGGCTGCTATGGATGTAAGTGTTATCCCTCGGTAGTTCTTGGCTAGTCCGAGATCGCCTTTTTTAGGGAATGGAAGGATGCATCCCTTCGTCCATCGTTCTATCCTATTTTGACTATAGACTGCGTTGCATTGCCGGAGCAGTATATCGTCGAATTGTCTCGTCTTCCACACTTCTGGGGGGATCTCGTCTAGCCCCGCCGCTTTCCTATTTTTAATTCTTCTGAGAACCGTGTCGAGTTCTTCTTTGGTGAAAGGACCTAGTTTTACGTCTAATTGCTTACTAATAATTCTGGTGATCGGTTCATCCGTTATTTCCGGTGGGTTTCCTAGTAGATTTTTGAAATGTTGTTCCCACAGTTTTATTCTTTCTTGTTGGCTTGCAGCTTTCAATTTTGCTTTGGCTGTGCTCTTCCTTCCACTTACTTCGTTTATTGTTTGCCAGGCTATCCTGGATTGCCTATCTTCCACCGAGTCTCTAATCTTATCTATCTGATTTTGTACGTATTCTGCCTGTTCTTTTAGGTATATTCCTGTTAATTGATGTTGCGCCTTTTCTAGTTCTCGTGCATTTGTATTTGTTGGGTTCTGTTGATAGTTTTTGGAGGCAGTCTTCACAAGTGCACGTTTTTCTCTGGTCGCTAGCGTTTCCCAAGGGACTCTATATTTAGTTCTAGGTTTTGTTGGAATACACTTCTCTGCCGCCTCCAGGTGTGCTTCTACAAAATTTTCATATTCGTCATTTGGGGTGCCTATTTCTACCTTCTCTTGTAGTGCTTCGAATCTGTTTCTTAATTCTAATGCATATTTATCTCTAATATCTCTGTTGTTGAGTAGGGCCCAGTCATAGTGCTTGGTCGTCGCTTTACGTGTGGCGTTTTTTCTTAGGCTTAGTCGTACTTTGGCCGTAACTATTCGATGATCGGAGGACACACCCTCGAAGGAGGAGTATGCCTCGCAATTCATCGCACTGTTTTTCCATTTCCTGTTTATAAGGACGTAGTCTATCTGTGCTTTACTCTTATTCGCGTATGTGTAGGTCCATAATTTCCCCTCCCTTTTTTGAAAGTTTGTATTGAGGCAGGTTAATCTATTTTCTATCATGAAATCTATTAAATGCTGTCCATTCCTGTTAGACGCGTAGTGTAGGCTGTATTTGTTGTGTCTGTTTTTCCCGATTTGTGCATTCATATCTCCGCCAATGACTAGCAGGTTGTGTTTCGGAATGCTACGTACTAGGGAGGATAGATCTTCGTAGAAGGTGGCTATTTCGTTTTCTTCGCTAACATTGGTAGGGCTGTAGCAGGAGATAATTGTTGCTTTGGGGTTGCCATTAAACGTTGCGGCCATCATCCTAGGTTGTATTCTCTTAATGCTGTTCAGTGTTTTTAACGCTCTCGGTCCTAGAAGTATTCCCACCCCTCCTACCGATGCATTGACAGAGTTTTTCCATGCCGATACAGTCACCAGCATCCATCCATTTCCGGTTTCGTGATACTTGATATCTTCGGTGTGCGTGTATCGGTGCTCTTGTATGCAAATTATATCTATCTTATGTTCTACGGCTGATGCAGTTAGCTCTGATAGTTGACCTATTCTATTTAGGGTTCTCACGTTAAATGTCGCTATCTGTATTGTTTGTTTGCATTTTAGTAGTTTTTGTTTGTGTTTGAGCTCTGTTTTAGCTGATTTTTCGAACACCGAGGCCAGGGCTCCAACCTCAGCAGGACGCGCCCCTTTTTTACCCGCGCGAAGAGCGATGCGGTTTATGGATCTGGTTTGAGTACTAGTCATGGTTATCTTTCGATGGCTGTTTTTGTTCTCATCTATAGAAGCCACTCTTATAGATGAGCAGCAGTAGTTCCCCGATCGAACTGGCAATCTTGAGCGTTATGCCGCAAGACTCACACGTACAGCATGCTGCTTCCCATGTGTACGCGGTAGCAATAAAAAAAAAAAAAAAAAAAAAAAAATTCTCTTTTTTTTATCTTAAGTTTTAACTTAGTTAAAGTCCAGGACTGCTGGATGTTAAAATTCAAAGAAATTTTGTGGTATATTTCATGGTTATCTAGTGGTGGACAGAGAGAGAGAGAGAGAGACACAGAGAGAGAGAGAGAGAAAGAAAGAGAGAGGAGGAGTCAACTCTTTTATGGCTTTCGTCTTTAGCACGTGTTAGGCTACATTTGAGGTGTTTTGGATTTTTTTTCTTTTTCCTTTCTTTTCAGGGGGGGGGCAATTTTGGGGGTTTTCTTTAGCAAATTTAGAAGTTCGCCTTCCAAAAGTAAAGTTTTCCTGAAAATTAAGTCGCATAAGTCTTCATTCTTCATTTAAACAACACATAATACAACTGAGATTTAAGACATTACTATTTTAACTCAAATGTGCATTTTTAAATGAATAGTTTAGTAGAATAAATTTACTGACCTCCATATGAATCTCGAAACACGAAAAACACTTACGACTTCTTAGTTCAGGCACGAAACTTTTATTACCTTTGAGTTTAAAGGTTCTTCGACATAAGAAGAGAGATACACATTCTTTCTATTCTGGCTTTTCCATCTGCCATGCCCCATCTCCTGCGGTGCCCGTAGCGCGCAAATCCGTCTGGCCTCTGCGAGCCCCGAAAGTCGACCCTTCTCGTCCGGTGTCTCGTTCTCAACTCTACTCACTGACTTTTTCAAAATCCCCCAAATCCTCCGCGCGCTTCCGGTACGTGACGTCACCTGCACTCTGTTGCCCAGTTTCCCATCTGGGCTATTGTGACCTCCCTGAGTGACACGTCTGCTCCGCGCGCACGCGTGAATACCTGCGTTAATGTAGCACCTAAGTAACCCATGCACTGAGCCGAAAGGTTCTCAGCCTAACTAAACCCAAAGGAATAAAACGAAATCCCTCGGCCATTATATTACACAATTGTCATGACGGAATTTTTCCCTACACCCGATTTACGGGATTGAAGAATACCTATATATATATATATATATATAAACAGTATTTAACATTAGATATCCCGAAAGAGTTAATATGCATGTACAGATAATTTTTGAACTTTAATAGTTTATACCAGGAGTGGGCAAACTTTTTGGTGGGGAAGGCTGCATCACTGAATTATGAATTATCAAAGGGTCGCATCTTTTAAAATCAAAAGAATTTCGTTTCGATTCAAGTACAAGTGTTTATTTTTTACTTTTTAGAGGTTCCCGCAGGCCGCACCGAACAGTGCAGAGAGCTACATGAGGCCTGTGGGCCGCAGTTTGTCCACCCCTGGTTTACACTAATCATGACAGATCTTCAGCCGGCGTCCAAGAAACTGCTATTGTTGTATAGTCATATATTAAATAGGCATATATACACATATACATGCAGAATACACATTGACGCAATAATAAAGACGAGCGACACTTCGTTTAGAAAACTATACCTCTCACTTTATTTGAAAGGTTGCGTGTGAGAGGGAGTTGGAGACCGAACAGAACTGCAACATATTGACCCCCACTCTTAAGGCCATCAGCGTCTCTTTCCCGCTCTCCAGGACTGCTCAACCGGAGGCCCGAGGCCCACTCTGTTCGGTGCGGGCTATCTCTACCGCATCTTGTCCCCAACGGGTCTCCAAACTAACTGACTTCCTGTCTTCACCGAGTTATATAATAGTTCCATCGCCCACTTAATCTTTGGAATGGCATGTTTGATCGTCATCAAGCGGAAATAACTGTCATGCAGTTCACAGGTCACTCTCTTCCGGTGCATCAGTCTATGAGTGTACCATTGGATTTTACCTTGTCCCATATTGTCAGCCAACCTGCCTATGCGATTCCTTCCCATGACTGCCATCGGAATGTGTCACTTCCGCTATCTTTGGAATGGCACGGGGTCGAAAGTCAATATACAACAATATTTCCTGCTGGCTAACTCTATTCACTGCAGAGGGGTAACTTATCAAAAATGAGGAGTGGTGTCCTTATTATGAGACGAAACTGCATCTAAATGGTGATGCTCCTGTTCTGAAAATCTGAAGAGTGAAGAGGACCCTTCTTTGCCATTACTATCAGGTCCCCACTAACCCTGGGTGGTGGTATATCTTTGGGTAAAATCTATAAGTAAAATTGATCTGTTTAAAAATTATTCATATTCGGTAGGAATACTTGAAGCTATATAATTGTAAATGATCTGTATTGTTGCATAACCGTGATGAATGAAGGAATGAAAAACCAGAACACTTATTTTAATGAAAATATCTCTCTCTTCTTCATTTCTCGAAAAGCTGCAAGTGTGAGAGAAAGAGAGACAGAGAGACTCGGACTAAGGCTCACGAAGGACTGCTCTATTGTCATATTTCTTAACCCAAATTGTTATTCTATCTTCAGGACCTTACGTGTTTGACGGGAAGTTCTCAGCCGGGGGCAGCCTGTTCCCACTTCTGGTCACTCGCTGACTGCTCGCTTCCGACTGCCCTTCTTGGCAGACCGACTGACTGCAACTGAGCGTTCTATCTGTGGGTACCTGTTTATATATAACTTCATAACACCTATGCATTCCTTCTGATGTCCTTCCGGCTGTCAACCCACGTAACCTGGTTCCGATGTTCTCTTGTTTACGCAACTGGAAGATCCTTTTTAGAAACCCCTAATTGATGGGTCTGTCTATATGCAAAAGTATTAGGAATACTCTATATGTAACCGACTGTTATTGAATAATAATCGTTGCTCGGGACTGCAAGATTTTGTGCAAATTATACGTTTTCAATCGAAATATTTAATATAATATAACGCCGTACAAAAAAAACTTCAAAAACAACAAAAATGTAAATACAAACGTACAATGTACACAAATAACTAAAATGTACACAAATAACTAAAAATGTACACAAATAACTAAAAGTAATCCTGGACGGGTTGAAATGCCGTTAAAATCAATCAATGAATCAATCAATACCAGACATTCCTGGTCGTTGTTTGAAGCTCCAGCTGATTAAGTTACAATACCATAAAGTATTTTTGAAGGAAGCATGGACGAGAGCGATATCCGAGACTTTCTAGCAAAGTGCATTTGTTAGCATACACTAATCCCGATCAGATAATCTTTACAGATGGAGTGTCTCTTTGATAATGTCCAAAGAAAGCTCATATACCCAGTTCGATTTTGACCTATATTCTATGAGCAGCCTGAGAATTATCCTCGATACGATATTCATTTTACAAGTTTAAGCACCGGGTTCTGGCTAAAGCTAAACATGACCACTTTTCTGAAAAGTTAATTCTCTTCAAAATACGTGCTGTGTTCAAAAAGTATCGAGATGAAAGTTGGATTTACAAAGACAGAAATCCACAATGAATAAAATTATTTTTGTCCCGTAATAATTGGTGTATTTCTCTATACATTTCTTATTTTAAATGTGACATCTGTTATGGAACAGACGTAACGTTATACGAATTGTGTTCAAATAGTAACGAGATTGAAGACATACGTAACGTTATACGAATTGTGTTCAAATAGTAACGAGATTGAAGATTTACCAAGACAGAAACCAACAATGAATGAAGCATTAATTTTCTTGAAAAAATATCTCCTTGACATTTAACAGGGTTATTCCAAGATGTTTTTCAATAAGTCGAATCACCTCTGAAATTCCTGCTTTGATAGTGTGTAAAGCTGCGTCATCCTTTTTTTTTTTTTTTAATATTCTACTAATTCTCAAATCTTAATCTGGCAATAAATTTTATATTTAGGAAACAAAACAAAGTGGACCAGAGCCACCTCAGTTATTTTTGGAGAATGTGTTTGCACTCGTAAAATCCTGCAGTGGAAATATTTAACCAATATCTTGAGGGAAAAGGGAGTTCATGCCTTCTTCCGGGTTATTAGCCCGAAAGATAACATAATAGACTAAGTGGGGTCTATGCCACGAGGATTCTCTCCACTAGGATTTGAGCAAAAGATTCAAATTTGAGCATTATGTTGTTATATACAGAAATCTCTTCTGATTTACAAATACATTTCAAATCCACTCACCATAAAAATGAAAAAATAAATAAATAAAAACACCACAAGCGTACGTTTCTCTTGAAAAAAAAAGGGCAACATTAATCAGATAGTGTCTGAAAAAAGGCATATTACTAAAGGAATCAAAAGAATCAAACACGTCACTGCTCAGGTAGGCCCCGCACATCCTTCAGGTTGAAATGTAAAAATGAATTTACAATTAAAAAAGTATTTTTTTACCCAATCGTGAACTTTCCTTCCAATGTTTTTCCGAGCCGATTCGATCCCATACATGGCGATAAAACGGTCAACAAACTACAGTCGACCTGGGACTGCTATCCGAGAGATTCGTCACGCGTCACATTTCGGTCAAGATCAAAGACCGCTGACGCCCTACAAAACCATACCATAATCAACCCAACTAAGGCCCCGACATTTCCACCAGAAGACCTAGACTGCTCATAGGCTACCGACCCACGCCATGCCACTGCTGTGCCAAACCAGCCAAGAATAACTTACACCTACTCACCTCCCGGTCTTTTCTGGTGGAAGAAGAGGGCCAACTTTTATTTATTCTAAATAAACGAAATTAAATCCAATTCTCTCGTCCGTTGTCTATAACAATATCAAATGGTATATGCATAAACCATATATACAAAATGATCTAGAAAAGTTTTTTTTTTTAAGTATTTGCCTAATTGTTTCTTTATAGAACAAGAGACAAAATAGAAAGAGCCCTAAGTAAGATTTAGTATGGATTTCAACCTGGCAGAGAAACAATAGACATGTTTATTATGTGGTAAATAAAGAAAAAAAAAAAAGAAAGAAATTAATCTTTTACGCTTCTATTTTGTAGATTTGAGATCAGCCTGCAACTCTGCAGGAAAAGAAAAAAAAAAAAAAAAAACAACAACAGACCGTTTGGCAAACAATAAAGGTGATTGGTCGCAGTTCAATAATTGTTGGTAAAACTCAGTTAATGTACGAAAAACCCGATCGAACCATTCTGATCAACATTACAAATTATAGCTCGACGGGGATATTTACGAGGGTCATCCAAGAAATAAGAAGAATCTATCTATCTATCAATCTATCTATCTATCTATCTATCTATCTAAGAGGGTCATTAAATAAATTAGAGGAATCTATCTGTCTCTCTCTCTATATATATATACAAGGATCATCGAATAAATAAAAGGATTTAAAAAAAAGCAAAGTAATATTTTTTTCAGAATTTTTTTCGATAAATATAAACTCTGCATTATTTGTAATTGGTTATTAGCATTTTTTCTAATTTCGTAAAAATATATATTTTGATTTTATTGAAAATCAGTCTGCACCAGGCTTGAACAGAGATCTGGCATCAAATTTTTGGTGGCTGAAAAGTGCAAACCATGTGAAATTTACAGAAGAATGTGTGATGTGCAGAGAGGATTGTTTTTTTTATGTAAAAGCATGTTTACAAATAGGCGAACCATGGGCTTAAAACTACGAATCAGTATCAAAAAGACAGTTCATAGAATAGAAACACTCTCCGGTGAAATAAAAAGGTTCTGGGCCCCGCAGACATTTAAGAAGATGCTGCTGACAGACTTACTGGATATAAAAGGGTCCATCACCATTGATTTCTTTGAAAAAGGTCCGACTGTAAACAGCGCTTCCTATTGTCCCAAAATTCACTTATTCATTGAATGACCCTAGTATTTTATTTCACACTCTTTTTGATATTTTTTGAATTAGGCAAGAGCTTGTCAGTTTTTAACAAAATCGTAACCTAGATGAAACGAAAATACACTTTGATGGCACTACTCTAATTTCTACAATAGTTGAGAGACAAAAAACTATCCAAGGAGAAACTGGAAACTAACTAATACTTTTGGGAAAAGTATAAACCTGCTAATCCATCCAGTTATGGGTTAAATAGTACCAGAACTATTTTTCTACAAGGATGGTTTTGGTATTAAATAACCCAAGAAGGTTGATGTGTCATTAATCAAAAAACTAAACCCAATCTAAACAAATAATTTCTCTACTAATGTATAGTTTCGAGTATTCCAAACTTTATTTGTTCCCCGTCCCACCACTGGACAAGTACGACACAAGGCTTTTTAAAAGTGGGTCCGGACCCAAGGCCGCAGCCCACACGCATCCGGCAAAATCCAAAAATACCTTCGGCCCGGTCGGCATTTCCCCAATGGGGGCGCCTCAGGTGCCAGGTAATAAACAACAAACAATAGACAAAAAATAATAACTTGAAACCATATAATTATTTGTGTTAGTTTCGAGTATTCTAAACTAATACAAATAATTATATGGTTTCAAGTAATTATTGTTTGATAATTACTTCTTTGCACCCAATTATATGGTTCCAAGTAACTAATTATAATTTTTAGCAAACAATTGCTTCAAGTAACTATTCTAAATACAAATAATTTATACACAATTATATAGTATCTATAATTCAAATAGAATACCGATGATTTTTAAACAGATCTATTTATTCCACAATTGGGTTGATTGGTTGGTTCATTTTGATTTACGGCGTATCAACCCTTTTGGTGTCATTTAACGCCTAGATGAAACCGAAATACATTATGATGATACTACTCCAATCTGTACAATATTGGAGAGACTAAAACTATCCAAGGAGAGACTGGAAATGTCATGCTCGTCATGATGTATGAAAATAGATACTGAAAAGTGCAAGATAATTTCAGGTGATAACATCGCTCTTAATGATGGTATAGTCAAAGAAATTTTTTACATATGTGTTGTACTAGCAAGCTCACATGAGGTAAAAAAGAAAATCTCCTAAGCTTTTAGTGTTATATAATTAAAGTAATGATTAATCATATTAATCTTTTTTCGTGAGTTATATTTTATTATTTAGTTTGGTAAGGCTTTTAACTACTCAGTGTCTCTTGATTCAGGTGTCATAGACGGGGTACTCGTACGCCAGCGTGGAAATGATATGATGATGATCATCAATCATAATAGATTCTCAGACAGGAAATGAGGCTGGACGCGCCGTTGGAGTAAACTGAGTGGGTTGATGACCACAGTTCCGGAAAGGTTGTCCCAGGAATTCGAAGATTTTAAAATGGAGAGGAGTTTCGACCGGCGAAGCAAGCGGTTGAGGTTTTCGGATCTGATGTGATCAGATCAGTTTGGGTCTCGACCGGCAGAGATGATTTGAGACCATAGACACTACAAGATGCTCCGTGTTTGTGTGTGTGGGGGGTGTCAGCATAGTATGGTTAGCATAGGCTTTTATATTTTGTGTCTCTCTCCTCGAATTGCCAAGGACTGAAGGCAGAAAGAAATAAACCCGTTCGTATCCGAAACGATAGAGTCCGTCTGCATTATTATTATTATTGATATCATCCTGTGTTTGACCAGTCGGCTGACGCAGTAGAATACACCGACTGCTTCTCTGCAAAGGGGTAAGATCCCCTCCAACGAATGTCCTGGATATGACACTAAACAATCTGATGGTGAAGTTCCAGTGATGCTGGAGCTTTGGGGAAGGTGGAGCACCTCTTCATTGCCATTGCTCCCAGGTCCTCTCTGGCTCGGCATGGTAGCATCCTATCTATGGGTCAAATAGAGCTGCATACTTATGATAAACTGAATTGTTTGAATTAGAACTGTTTGACTACATTGAATTGCTTGAAATAGACATGTTTTTGACGATTAAACTGTGCTTACATTTAAACAGCGTGCTTATGCTAAACTGAATTGTTTGAAATGGAACTGTTTTTGACATTGAAACTGTGCATACACTAAATTGAATTGTTTAATATAGAACTGTTTTGACATATAAATGTGTGTAAACAAAATCTGTACTTATACTAAACTGAATTAGTTGAATTAGAACTGTTTTGACAATTAAACTGTGTACTCATGCTAAACTGAATTGTTTGAAATAGAACAGATTATTTGCATAAAATGGATTTGGCGTTAAATAACCAACAAAGGTTGATAAGCCATAAAACTGAACCAACCAACCAAACAAACAATCAACCAACTCATTATGAGTATACAACATTTGTAGGCTTAAAGAAAACATATAGAAACTAAGAAGTCTTTCAAAGGCGATCCAGATTCTATACCATGCACTAATAGTCCCATTAGTCATATATACGAGAGAAACTTCGAGTTGGAAAAATGAAGACAACATAAAACTAAATTTATTTAAAAATGAACTCCTCGGGACTGTTAAAGTGTTTTCTCATACAAATAGAAGATATAAAAAATAACAATGAAATACCAAACGGAAGAGTTATCAAGAAAAAAAAAAGATTGAAGTGGTTTGGTCAGATGGTATGCAATGAAAATGTCAGCTATGTCAATCATTGTTGGAAAAACGATTTTACTTGCAGGAGGCTTATAGGACCTAATAAGAGAAGACATAAAACTATTTCTACTATAAGTGGAAAGACTAGGAAAAGATACCTGAAAGTAGGTCTTGTGTGGGCAGAAACTCTGTGACTTGATGTAGATAATAATAATAATAATAATAATCAACGAAAAAAAGAGAATTTGCAAATTTGTACACTTTGCTGTCCTGGCTGACCACAGAATAAAACTGAAAGAATGTGAAAAGAAGGATAAGTACCTCGACCTAGCGAGGGAATCGGAAAAACTGTGGAACATGAAAGTGACGATTGCACCAATTGTGAGTGGTGCTTTTGGTACAGTAACAAAAGGATTATTAAAGGGCCTGGAGGATTTGGAAGTTGGCGAACGAGTGGAGATCAACAAAACGACGGCATTATTGAAAATGGCCAGAATACTGGGAAGAATCCTGGAGACTTGAGGAGACTTGCTGTCACTCAAACTCGAGAGAAAAACCATCAGCTAAAACTGATCTGAAAAACTCTAAAGGAGTAAATAATAATAATAATAATAATAATAATAATAATAATAATAATAATATACAAGAGTCCTTCAAAAAGTTCTAAGCCTCATCCGAATTAAACATTTCTTGCACACCCCTCACTTATGTAAAGCAAAATGTAAATTTTTTTTTCTAGATTTATAAGACGTAGAAGTGTGTTGCACAAACTGAAATGATCAGCTGAGTTAAGCATAGAACCTTTCGAACAATATCTTTTATATATATATATATATATATATATATATATATATATCATCAAATCGCGATAATAGCACGAAGTTCCCTGACTCTCCGTCCCTCCATATCCTTCAAAACTGTCGAGAGTTTCTCCAAACGTCATTCAGCGTCCCTACAGAGATGATGAAAGTAAGTTTTTGCATGTTGGCCAACACCGGTGCGTCCACATATCGGGATTCATAGAAGAAAGTCACTTATGAGTTCCTCCTTGTTTCTTCAGCAGTGTCCCGGATTTGTCTTACTGGTCTTACTTAGATGGTTTTAGAGTTATGTTGTAAAAGGCAGCTATTTTTGTGGGGTGTTGCTTCCAGGATTTGTTGAAAAAAACATGTAGCAATCATATGTAGTTCCTATCTAGTTGTGCATCCATACAGTAGTAAAGACACAGTGACAGCTTAGAAAAAGTCCCGTTTTATTTCAATGGATAGATCAAACTTCCACAAGATCGATAATCTTTTGATAGCAATCTACACCTATACAAGTCGTATGTTTTTATCATTTACAGTATATGACATGTAGCTGCCTAGGTATATAAACTTGTGTACAAATTTTAGAAGCTTGCCACTTCGAGTGAAGAGAGGTCCTTTTCGTTTAAAGCGCATACACTGTTTTATTTGCGTTCACGTGGTGGACATTACCTCCTGCTTCTTGCTCTAGGCCATGCAGTAGGGATTCAGCTTATTTGTAAGATGCACTAGATTATCTGCGTAGTCTGCATCTGTTATAGTTTCTGCTGGATATCATCTGAGTTGTATATATATATATATATATATATATATATATATATATATATTAACGCCATCAAGTGGTACTGATAGCACGCGGTTGCCCTGACTTTCCCGATACCCGTCCCTATCGTTCATTACTCCGGACAGGTCCTATTAACTCAATCGAGTGTCCACACAGAACTGAGATATATAAGTGCTAGCTGGTCGGGCAACCTTGAGGTATTCATTTGCCGGAGTCCATAAGAGAAAGAAATATATATATATACATATAGAGAGAGCTAGAGAGAGAGAGAGCTAGAGAGAGAGAGAGAGAGAGAGAGAGAGAGAGAAATTAAAACTGTGTATTCCAATCAATAGTTAAAGCTTTCACAATTAACAGGCAATAGTATATATAGAAAAAATCATCAGTATTTATAAAAATTCGTATTTTGAGAAAAGAGAATATGGAATAGGATAGAAATTATTTTAAGGAAGATTAGAAAAATATGCAGAACAATAGAATTAGCATAGATATATACGAAAAAAATGCAACTGTTCACACACACACACACACACACACACACACACACACACACACACACACACACATATATATATATATCTATATGAGGATCATTAAATATGTTTCCAGACTTCTTTCGTATGGGCACTTTTATTGATAGTACACTCATGAAACTCTAGTCCTCTTCGAAGTAATCTCCTCCGGCTGCAATGCACTTGTTGTACCGTTCCAACAACTTCTGGAAGGCCCCATGGAAGTCCTCTTGTGTGAGCATGTCAATGACCTTCGTCATAACCTCTTTCATCTCCTCAATTGCCTCATAAAGACAGCCTCTGAGCTTAGGGAATAACCAAAAGTCACAGGGAGCAAGGTCTGGACTATAGGGAGGCTGAGGAACTGTCTTGATAACCATCTTGGTCAAATAGTCTGTGACAAGGATGGAGTTGTCGACTGGTGCATTGTCCTGGTGGAAATACCACTGACCCAATTTGAAAAGTTCCGGCCACTTCCGACGGAATCTCTTCCTGAACTCCCTTAAAACCTCAACATAGTAACCCTAACCCTAGCCCTAACCGTTTGGCCAATGAACTCTGGTGTATTGACTTCCTTACTCCTGCCACACATCTCATCATCCCTCACAGACCCCCTGCCTTCCTTGAATCTCTTATGCCACTCAAAAACTGATGCTCGATTCATGTAAGATACTCCCAAAGCTGTCTGAAGCATTCCGTACGTTTCTGTGGCATTTTTTCCAAGTTTAAAACAGAATTTTAATGCTGTCGTTCTTCCTCACGTCAAGATTGCATTTTTGATATTCACCAGCTGTGTATTCGAATTCCTGCTGTAGCTGTTGATTTGAACTTGAAATCATAAAAATTGCTCAGTCATCTCATAAGATGTATAGCAACAGCATGCTGAATTTTCAATACTCTACGATTGGAAACTTATTGAATGCACCACGTATATATATATATATATATATATATATACGTGATGCCTTCAATAAGTTTTCAGAATTTTTTGTACAGGCATTTGAAATTGTCGTACTCTTGAAAATTCAGTAGTGTGGGAGGAGTAAGGAAGTCTTAGCAGTGTTCTCTTTTTTTCCCTTTTCTTGAAGTATATATTTTTAATTCATAATACTCAACGATTCCTGGCCCAGTCAGCTGGAGTTGTAGAGTACACCGACTTTGTCTCTAGAGAGGGGTTAGATTCTTCCCGCCCACCCAACCAGTATTCTGATATGACATAAACAATCTGAAATAATGCTAGAGGTTTAGGGAATGCGGAGTGCTTCTTCATTGGTATCGCTCCCAGGACTCTTCTGGTCCCAAGTGTTGCACATGATAGGGTTCTATGTATGAATCAAATAGAACAGTTCGACATTTAAACTGAGTGCAAACAGATGACTTATGCTAAAGTGAATTGCTTGTAATAGAAATCTTTAATCATTTAACTGTGTGTAAACAAATGATGTTTCTTTGAATTGTTAGTGAAACGTAGCAATACTTGGAACCATTTAACTTTGTTGACTTATGCCAAATTGAATTGTTTTAAATGGAACTGTTTCATCATTTAACTGTGAAATGACTGATGTTTGTTTGTGTTAAATGGCAATACTTGAAAACATTAAACTGTGTGCAAATAAATGATTAATAGTAAATAAAGTTAAAGTTATAAGATAGAAATAAGTAAGACTATTTAGCTATGTGTAAAAAAATGAGCTTAGGTTAGTTTAGAAATGTTATCTAAAAAACGTGTGTACCATAGACAGATATATAGATGTGTGAAATAGAAATAGAATGTTCATAACTCATATATAGGTAACATAGGAATCCCGAAACCCGAAAAACTTTACGACTTCTTAATTCAGGTTTGAAACATTTATTACCTTTGAGTTAAAAAGTTTTTCGACATAAGGAGAGAGGCACAATCTTTCTATGCTGATTTTTTCATCTGCCCCCCCCCCCCCCATCACGTACGGCACCCGCCGCAAGGCCTCGGTGTCCTCCGAAAGTCAACCATCTTCTTCGGACGCTAAAACTCCACTCTCTCAACTGTTCAGAGGCAGGAACTCAACTAACTGACTTTCCTCAAATCCCCCAAATCCTCCGCGCACGCTTCCGGTGCGTGACGTCATTCGCATTCCCTAGCCCCCGTTTCCCATCCGGGGTTTCTATTGTGACATCTCTGAATGACACGTCTGCTTCGCATGCGCATAAACACCTGCGCTCATGTTGCACCTAACTAACCCATGCGCTAAGCGAAAGGTTCTCAGCCTAACTAAACCGAAAGGCAAGATATATAAAACGAAATCCCTCGGCCATTATATTACACGTGTTTAGAAATCATATGGGAGTGGTTCTTACAATAAAGGGCTTGACTTTATAATTTTTATTGAATTTTTAAGTAGGGTTGAAAAATACATCAACTGAGATTTTGCTTATATATATATATATATATATAACATCATTTATTATTTCCAACAGAAATAGCATTAACGACCCAGCGTCCAAGTATTGTCATTTGGTCCATAAAAATTTTAAAAAAGTTATCTTTATTGAGTTAATGACCCCCTTTTGAAGAAAAATATGAGGATCTGCGAGAACAATGTGTCAGAAATGGCTGGATAACCATGTACTTCCTGTCGAGGTCGGATGCCAAGGTCTCATTACCGACTCAACCTCCGTATTCTTGACTAATCTTGGATTTTCTCCATTAGACAAGAGGAAATACATAAAAAAAGATTCAAAACAAGGCTCTAACTGCATCAGCATGGATGTAGCAATCCCACAGAGTGACGTCAACACAGCAAAGTCTGCTGGTATCGTGAGTTTGTACTCTGGCACTCTGGGTTAGTGGTAATGATGCTTCGGCCCCGAAACCACGCCTGAACCCAGATTCATCTTCTGATGAAAGCTTTGTTGGAAGCAATGTTGCTGTATAAACATCAGTCATTGTATGATACATATATATATAAGTGTGTGTGTGTGAGTGTGTGTGTATGTGTGTGTAGAGTGGTTCTTAAAAATGAAAGGCTTGACTTTTTTTATTTTTAGTGAATTTTTAGGTAGGGTGAAAGAATACGTCATCTGATATTTTGTCTATATATAAATATATATTTATATATATGCGTGTGTGTGTGTGTGTGTATGTTTGTGTGTGTGTGTGGAGTGGTTCTGAAAAATGAAGGGCTTGACTTTTTAAAGTTTTATTGAATATTTGGGAAGGGTTAAAGGAACTTTGGAAATAATGTACAACATTAAACCTGGGAATGAATAAATTCTATATTTGTATAAAAAAGAAAAAAAAATCTTATGGATTCTAAAGGCTGAAGAATTTGTGGATCGAAACATTGTGCAAACCCTGAAACTAACATAAAGAATGAGCCCTGTTGTCTGAGCAATTCAGGAAAATATAGAACATTTCTTTATTTTTAAAACCTTTTCCTCGGACGTATTAACTTAATTAAAAAAAAAAATTCAATGTACGAATGAATGTCGAGCCGTTAAGAGAGTTCACTATTTCTGTTACATGCAAACATTTTAAATGTGTTTTAAATAGCTTCGTTTAGCTCGTTGTAGCCTTGTCTTTATTGATTGTAACCTTTTTGAATAGAAGGATATAATAAAAACCACTTTTAATGCTTTTCTAAAAGCAGGCTAGATTGATTCTTACAATATAGTTTAAGTATCAAGGCCATTTTATGTCTTACGAATATACGAAATGCACTTCGAAGGTAAAGTTTCCCAATTCATTTCCACTGAAATTCGAGCAGTTAAGAAGATGACAATAACACCGTTAGATAGAGCAAGTTTTCGGCTATAAAAAACACCCTTTCGCAAGGGCCTTGAATTCGCCGATTGCAACCTCTTCAGCGGGTAAAAACCTCCTCTCGCTGAAGTGTCCCGGATATTACACTATTCATATCCACATCTCGGAACGATGACTGACTTCACGATATGATTAATATTTGCTAAAAACCAACACCATGGACAAAACTATATGCTGTTCTAGAATTGATTGATTTTAACGGTATGTCCACCCGTCTTGGCTTATTTCATGCCTTGAGGTTAGGGAATTGCACCCATTGTACACTTATATTTACATTCTTTGTTTAGTTCTTTTTTTTTTTTAAAGAGCGTCTTGTATACAGTCATATGTTATCAAGCATTTAAAAATCGGGAAGGGGTACCTCTAGCGTAGTGGCCAACGAGCTGGTCTGCAACATCGTAGTAAGCTGGTTGAAACTCCAGTCCTGCTACCAAATTCACTTTCAAACGAATACTCTCAAGAAAAGTATAAACCTGCTAATCCACCCAGTTTTTGATTAAATAGAACCAGAACTGTTTTTCTACAAGGATGAATTTGGTATTAAATAACCCACGAAGGTTGGTGTGCAATTAAACAAAAAAACGAAACCCAATTCAATACAAATAATTTTATACCGATGTATATTTTCGAGTATTTCAAGCTAATACAAATAATTATGTTTTCACGTAATTATCTTTTTTGATAAAGATGATTATTTGTTTGCATGGTTCCAAGCAACTAATAATAATCTTTAGCAAACAAAAGTTTGAGGTAATTATTCTAATTTCTCTGAATGTATGAGACGAGGTTTGATTATAATTTGAAGTACTACGATTCTTCGGACTATTATCCTCATCATTATTTATGACTGTACAACGTTTCGGCCGATGTGCCCTTCGGCTTCTCCAGGTATCTCTTTTCGAACTCGGGAGCCTTCTTGTCGTAATCGGGATTTGCCACGGAACTTCGAATCCAACCATTTATTCAATCCACTGGGGTACTCTGCTCTCATTCCACTATTCATAGCTGGGTACAAGTGTTAAGCTGTGTTAATTATTATTCTATGTTACTGTCACCCTTAACCAGGATTGAACCTGCAGTCCAGAGATTACTGTCACTTAGAACTGTTTAAACCCAACGCTTATGTGTCCACCTGGACCACTTTTAACGCCGAATTAAGTAATTTTAATAAAAGATTCAAACAATTCAACTGAGTATGAGTATTGTTTTTTTTTTTGTTTACAGTCAGTTAAATGTCAAAAACTGTTCTATTTTAAACAATTCAGTTTAGTTCTTGTCATCTAGTCGTTTTAGTTCTATTAGACCCATAGATAGAACCCTATCGATGCTATCACTCCGGGCCAGAGTAGACCTGGGAGTGATGGCAGTTAAGGGGTACTCTGGATTCACAAAAGCTCCAGCATTACTGGAACCTCACTATCAGATTGTTTAGTGTCATATTCAGGACACTCATTGAGGGAGTTTTACCCCTCTGCAGAGAAGCAGTCGATGTATTCTACAGCCCCAGCCATAGCTAGGAGTCTAACAGATGCTACCAGTTCGGGTCAGAGTGGACCTGGGAGAAAGGAAAATGAAGGGATTTCCCATACTCCTCATTCTCTATGATTGGAGCCTCACAATCAGAGGCAGTCTCCTTAGCTATCTTGGGTTCTTTTAAGTATTTTTCTCGACTTCAGCAGTGCCGGGGACTGAAAAGTTTGAATTCTCCCCCATATTTTAGTTAATTCGTTCTCTTTTCTGTGTTCTTGGTGCTCAGTCTATGACTGGTATTACTGTCACCTTTATATTCCACAATTCTGGAGAGTCTCTGTTACGGTCCATATATTTTTCAAGTTTTCACCTATTATAATTATTATTAGGAGCAGATTTTCGTAGTTCTGTGGTCTAGATGATTTTTACTCTTTCTCTAATTAGCAGTTCATCAAATCTTTTTATCAAGTTCTTGGGGACTGTTCCAAGTGCTCCATTTACGATCGGTATCATCGTCACTTTTATATCCCACAACCTTTTCGTTACTCTAGCATGGCCCAGGTATTCTTTCAGTTTTTGCTTTTCTTTATTTTCACGACGAGATGTCAAGTACATTTTTTTCTTGCTAATTAAGCCGAAGTTTCATCTTAGAAGCCTGGATTGGGAGATCCGTTTGTATCTCAAAATCATTGAGAACCTTACGCGTTTCATTTACTAAAACAGTTTGTGTGTATATAAGGGATCGGCAACTCCTGGCCCTCGAATGATTTTTGTCCGGCCTGCCATCTTACACTGTATTGGTATCATATTACATTACAATCAACTTACAGTGCGACGAATCTTTGAAATTGAAATTTCAGTTCGAATCCACTGCTGACTTCTACAAGAAATACACATTGCCCAGCGGAAAATATAAAAAAAAAAACATCTTGACGAATGCGACCTTGATTATATCATTATTTGGAAGTACATACGCTTGTGAAAAACTTTTTTCCAAAAACACATTTAAAGACAATGTTGCGTGACGACCGCCTGGATGATGCTTTGCTCCTTTCATCGACAAATATTTCACCTGATATGGAGAAATTATCGCACAATAAACAGAAACAAGTGTCTCATTATATCATTTACCAGTTCTATTTCCTTTGTAGTCAGGAATTTGCTTTTTTTTTCTCGATTGTGATAAAAGTCGTTTTTATGTTATTCATACTGTAAAATGTGTTTATATGTTTGAATGTGTTTGTATTTTTGTTGTTGTTATTCCTTCCATAAAATAAATAGCCTGGTTAGAATTTAAATTATATTAAAAACGCGTTTTGCTTTAAACTTCTGGGAAATTTATATACATATTTAATAACTTTGTCCTCCTCCATGACACTGCATAGCTGTTTGACCTTCTCTCTCCAAAAGGTTGCCATCTCCTGGCATATATCATTTGTCCCCATGGTCAAATTTTAGTCTCTTGCACAATTCCCGGCAGATCAACTTCCCCACTCAATGATACATGTTCTTATATCTTTTTACCAATTTTCTGCATTCCTTTACTATGTAATTATCTATTTTATGCCTTTCGAGTTTTTCACACCTGCAGTAACTGGTGATTTTCACTGGAGTCCCAGGGACAGCAAGTCATCTAAATTCTTCTAAGTATTCATGAAGCGCTATTTCGACTTCCGATTCCTTCAGTCCCTTTAGTAATCCTTTAGTTACTGTTCCAAAAGTACCAATTACAATTGGTATAATTGTCACCTGTATGTTCCATAGTTTTTTAATTCCCTTGCAAGGTTGAGGTACTTATCCTTCTTTTCACATTCTTTCAGTTTTATTTTATGGTCAGCCAGGACAGCAAAGTCTACAAATTTGCAAATTCTCATTTTTTTGTTGATTATGTCTGGTCTTCTGACCGGGATTTGGGGATCCGTCTGTATGTCAAAGTCCCATAAGAAATTATGTGTGTTATTTTCTTGGACAGATGCTGGGTTGTACATATACCATTTGTTCGTATGGTCAGATTTAAATTTCTTGCACATCTCCAAGTGGATCACCTTGCCGATTCAGTCATGTCTAGTCTTAAATTACTTCGGCGCTAATTTGCTTTATTCGCTTATTATGTGATTGATGGTTTCATCTCTGTCACCGCAGAGCCTACATTTGCTATTTTGTTGCGTCATAATTTCCAGGTTTAATTTCTGTTAAAATCACTGGGTCTTTCCCCAAAAATATTGTGAGAAAAGTAGTGATCATAAGCATTTTTTGTATTTTGCTGCATCTTTTGATTGTTAATTTCCCACTAACATTAATAGCACACGCATAAGGAGTTTCGAAAAGTGCAATTTTTTTGTATTTAATACAAGTTTGGACAACCAGGTATCTTGTAAGTGTGTTTATCTGTCCTTTTCTTGGTCGTGCACAGGGTTACCGCTATTATTGGCGCGGTGATATTTTTAAAGGATCTAATTTTAATTTCTATTTCCATGTAGTTTTATTTTCTTTGACTGATATGACATTCTCTGTTGATATTATTATTATTATTATTATTATTATTATTATTATTATTATTCCTCTGTTGATATTATTATTATTATTATCATTATTATTAATATTATTATTATTATTCCTTGAGGATTTGACATTCTCTGTTGATATTATTATTATTATCATTATTCCTCTGTTGATATTATTATTATTATTATTATTATTCCTTGAGAATTTGACATTCTCAGTTGATATTATTATTATTATTATTATTATTCCTTGAGAATTTGACATTCTCTGTTGATATTATTATTATTATTA
Organism: Sepioteuthis lessoniana; assembly: GCA_963585895.1. Taxonomy (NCBI): domain Eukaryota; kingdom Metazoa; phylum Mollusca; class Cephalopoda; order Myopsida; family Loliginidae; genus Sepioteuthis; species Sepioteuthis lessoniana. The sequence goes on from OY757939.1 coordinate 24,405,702, forward strand.
TTATTCCTCTGTTGATATTATTATTATTATTATTATTATTCCTTGAGAATTTGACATTCTCTGTTGATATTATTATTATTATTATTATTCCTCTGTTGATATTATTATTATTATTATTATTCCTTGAGAATTTGACATTCTCAATTGATATTATTATTATTATTATTATAATTATTATTATTATTATTATTATTATTATTATTATTATTCCTTGAGAATTTTTCGCATCAGCGTTAGCTGATGGACTTTCACTGAAGTCTGAGTGACAGTACATCTCAAGTTTCCAGGACTGTTCTTGGTATTCTGGCCGATCTCAGTAATGCAGTAGTTTGGATGGCTCCACTCGTCCTTTTATTTCCAAGTCATTCAGTCCCTAATTATTATCATTATCTATTCCTTGAGAGTTTTTCACATCAGTTTTAGCTGATGGTCTTTAACTGGAGTAGAAGTGACTGCAAGTCCCCTCAAGTCTCCAGGACTCTTCTCAGTATTCTGGTCGTTCTCAATAAGGTTGTAGTTTGGATGGTCTCCACTCGTCCTGCAACCTCCAAGTCCTCCAGTCCCTTTAATAATACTTTGGTGACTGTACCAGAAGTACCAATTCACGATTCGTATTATATCGCCTTCATGTTCGATAGTTTTTTCAATTCCCTTGCGACGTCCAGGTACTTATTTTTCTTTTTATTTTTCTTCAGTTTTATTCTGTGGTCAGTCGGGGCAGCAAATTCCACGATTTTGCAAATTCTCTTTTTTGTTTGTCGTTGATTATCAACAAGTCTAGTCTTCTGGTCGAGATTAGGTAATCCGTTTCTATGTCAAAGCCCCATAAAAGTCTGTGTTTCATTCTCTCGGGCAGATGCTAGATTGTGCTTATACCATTTGTTCGTATGGTCAAATTTAAACTTCTTGCACATCTCCCAGTAGATCACCTTGCCCACCCAGTCGTATCTTGTCTTACATTCCTATGCTAATTAGCTGCATTTGCGTATTATGTGATAGATCCTTTTGTCTCTATTACCACAAGACCTACATTTGCTATTTTGTTGAGTCTTTATTATTATTATTGTTTTTATTGTTATTCTCAGTATTCTGTCCGACCTTAATAAAGCTGTAATTTGGATTGTCTCCACTCGTCCACTTATTTCTATGTTCCCAGTCCTTGTATCAAATCTTTCGTAAATGTACTAATGTTATATATTGACCCTCGACCATGCCGTCAATCAAGAGATGCACCTGTGTAAATAAGCGGAAGAACTGCGGAAGCAGGTGAGCGTTAAACAATAAACACAGACGGTTGGAGCCAGTTGGGGACAAGATGCCGAAGTGAGAGCCAGCGGCAGACACAGGGCTTTGGGCCCTCAGTGACCCACGGCTGAGCAACCCAGCCAAGATGAGAAACAAGTACTGTTGCGTCAATATGGCAGTCTGTCCCCGTTTCCAGCTCATCTCTCACACACAACCAACATCACCCTTTCAAGAAAAAGTGTGAGAGATTATATTTTTATAAATAAGTGTATTCGTTCGTTCATTGAAGTTCGTCATTATGTTTGATTATGTTCCGCATATATTTGTAGATGTATACGTATAGTTGTATGTGGCTATACAACACTAAGAGCACCAATTACAATTGGTATCACCGTTTATTATTATTATTATTATTATTATTATTATTATTATTATTCCTTGTAGGTTTTTCGCACCAGTGTTAGCAAATGGTCTCCACAGGAGTCTGAGTAATAGCAAGTCTCCTCAGGTCTCTAGGACTTTTCTCAGTATCTTGGCCGAACTCAGTAATACTGTAGTTTGGATGGTCTGAGTTTATGTTCCTATTTCTAACTTTTCCAGCTCCCTATTTTAAGTTTTAGGTTTGGTTTGGTTTGGTTTGGTTTCTTTGTATAATGGTATATCAACCTTCGTGGGTTATTTAATGCTAAAGACATCCTTATAGAATAACAGTAGCGGTACTATTTAACCCTTAGCTGGGAATAGAGAGGAAAGAAAAAGCATAAATAACAATATCATAAATATTAGGAAGCCATGATGATAGATGTTTTAGATTGGTTTGGTTTCTTTGTTTAATGTCATAACAACCTTCGTGGATTATCTAATCATATTTACCAACCCCTCCGCTCGGGTAGGATATGACACAAAGTCAATTTTTAAGCGATGTTTAACAGGTTTGAATTCAGAGTTTTCCTTCTCCTAGACTAGTTGCCTCACCAAGGCTGAAGAACCTAGTCTGCCCTACTATTTGCCCATAGCTGGAGGGAGAATAATTGGAGTATACCTTTCCCAAGGGTATTAGTGCTATGTGAAATGCAATTAGTCTCGTCCAGGATGTGAACTCGTGTCGTAGTGTCCGTTTCCATTACACCACGGGCACCTCCTTACACCACGTGGATTATTTAATGCCCAAGCCATCCTTGTAGCAAAACAGCAGTGACACTTTTTTAACTCATAGCTGCACTGATAAGGGACTATCAGTCCGAAAGTGAACGTAATTGCGCGACTGGAATTCAAACTTGCTTTCTTCGATGACGCCCTCCAGGACTTTAATCATTAAAGTTCGGGAGTCCCATCTATATAATTTTTAGTGTTTTTCTTTGCTTCTGATCATCGTAGAAATAAAGACTTAGGTGGGTTTATATAAAACTGAAAAGTAAAAAAAGAGAGAAAATACTAGTCAAAACTAATAATAATGATAATAATAATGATTTTCAAATTTCAATCTTAAAGAAATCACAAGTAGATATAAATAGAAGCTCTGTTTTTGTAAAAGTTGTTGATTTTTATATATTTGAGCGGGACATGTTTAAGCAACTGAACAGGAAGCTGAAAAGATATGCATTTTTGAAACGTTATTCATATGCTTGTCACGAGTTTGTAAAACAAACAAAGGCATTTCTCCTGAGAACCTTTGAGCCAGGCTAAAACGCAGTGGAAAATCTTTTGAGCGTGGCTCAGTGTATTTTAACTGATGTTGTTCAAGCTTAAATGATACAAAAATAATCTCATATGCGTGATGAAAATGACGTTCGTATATTCGTAAAATGTTTTCGCATTTGCCTAGCAAAAAAGGGTTTAACTCTAAATCTTGCTGCCTCGTTTTGATACATCAGATCGAAAGATACTTAGAGGTCTTTTTCTTTCGTTTTTCTTCCCCTCTCCTTATCTTTAAAGTAATTTTTCAACGGAAAATGAATATTTTCATGTAATAAAACTGCTTTAGAGTTAGCTATAATCCTGCGACGACTACTTTACCCTTAAAATATATTTGAATCGTAGCGAAAAGTCTTTTAGATGTGAGTTAATTTTTTCTCTCTATTCCAACAAAACAATACCGATGGTTACAAGGGATGAAGAGCGTGTAGAATCTCGAAAACTCGCCTCAGAAGAGAAATATGTTTGCTGTTATTAAACTCCTTCATTAATCAAGCTGAGATATACGAAGGTATTTTTTTCTTAAACCAAGGTATTTCTATTTACCAAAAAAAAATTGCAGCGATTGCAAGAAATAAGGAGGGTCGTGGTCACATATATATATATATATATATATATATATATATATATATATATCCAATCTATCCGTAACAAGCAGGATTTGACACAAGGTCTATTTTTAAGTTTGATTACAATTGGTTTGAATAAGGCTTTCCTTTTCTTTACTTGAACGAAAACAATTTGATGCATACCTTTCTCAATGTGAAATGCAAACAGCTTCTTTCAGGATTAGAACTCGGGTCTCCGAGTCTATTTCTTCCGACAATAACCGTTACACCACTAGTGTCACGTGAATGTAGAATCACCAGAAACCTCCCTTCCCCAGAAGAAAAATATTCTCACTTGCTTTAGATCTTATTAAATCTTACAATACTTATACCGGCGAGGAGTCAGGTGACGATGAGACATTGTCAAATAATCTGGGAAAGATCTAATCAAAGCCGGTATGAATCCCAGCCATGGGTTAAATAGTACGACTACTCTTATTCTACAGGGATGGCTTTGGGATTACATAACCCACGAAGGTTGATACACCATTAAGAAAAAAACTAAACTAAATAAAACCATCTATCTTCATAGGTTCCTAGTTTTTATGATATTGTTATTTATGCCTTTTCTATCCTCTCTATTCCCATCAATGAGTTAAATAGTGTTACTGCTGTTCTTCTATATGGATGGCTTTGGCATTAAATAGCCCACAAAGTTTGATATGACAAGAAAGAAACAAACACGACTAAAGCAAACCATCTATCTTCATAGGTTCCTATATTTATGATATTGTTATTTATGCTTTTTTTCTCCTCTCTCTTCCCAGTTAAGGGTTAAATAGTACCACTACTGTTCTTCTACAAGGATGGCTTGGGCATCAAATAAACCACAAAGGTTGATATACCATTAAAGAAAACAAATCAAACCACTAAAATAATGGTATCTAAAGCGATGCCATTATTTATGATATTGTTATTTATGCTTTTTCTTTCCGCTCTATTCCTAGCTATGGGTTAAATAGTACCACTGCTTTTTCTACAAGGATGGCTGTGGCAGTTAATAACCCACGGAAGTTGATATGCCAATAAATAATGAAACCAAACTCCCCCAAAAAAGACGATGAGCATTGATCAGAAAAAGTGATTAACAATAATGCAGCTTGGACTTAGTTTAAAAGTGTTATGAAAGTAATACATCTGCTCATATTTAAATGATGGTTTAGTGTCCTTAATGATGGTTTAGTGTCCTTAATGATGGTTTAGAGTCCTTAATAAATGATGGTTTGGTGTCCTTAACAAATAATGGTTTCGTGTACTTAATAAATGATAGCATAGTGTCCTTAATGATGGTTTAATGTCCTTAATAACAATAAATATTCCCACGAGAAACTCGGTGTATTAATCCGCATATAACTATAATATGAAATAAAAGATCATAAAATTGAAAATAGATACATTACATTCTTTTAAAATCACACTTAAACTTAATGTATAAAGAGAGTGTGGGTCAGGTCAGCTGTAGAAGCTTACAAAATAGGGCGGACACACACACACACACACACACACACACACACACACACACACACACACACACACACACACACACACACACATATCCTAAAAGAAGACTCACATAACCAATAAAGTTGGATAACATGTATCTAAGAAGAAAACTAACCTATCTAATCAATAGATTCTATTAAAGCCGCATGTTTTATATGATATTGTCCTTCATCTAGACGGATGATTTTTACGAAAGCTAGATATCCATCATTCGATGTTTTGCATCATTGTGTCTTTAGACGATAATTTAACCAAATCTTCATATCCAGGAGGATATGATTGTGCTGGATAATTGTCGACCATACGAGAGAATTTAACAGGTCCAATTTTCTTTTTCATCCTTTCGGTTGAATATATTACGCTCATTATCTCCTCTTTATGAAATACAAAAATACGATTATAGAGTATATAGAATGTTACTACATAACAAGTTGATGGAAGATTTTAAAAATTCTATAATATATATACATATGTATTAATATATATGAATTTGCAAAGCATGTATGTATGTATGTATGTGTGTGTGTGTGTGTGTGTGTGTGCGTGTGTATTTGCATAATTTGTGAATATATTATGTACACATTGGGAAATAAGCGAAAAAAAATCTTGTAGCAAGTGGAGTGCAACTACATCACAAGATGGCCGATGATATGAAAAACTTTATGTGAATATATAGCTTTAACTAGATCATATATCATCAGTTCTTACTGATCATGTATGGTCTACATAGAGCTATTCTAATATATACATATAGATAATTTGCGTAGATGTTTTCTGCTTTTTGCAAAATAAACGAAAAAAAACCCGATTGTATGTCAAGAAGAGTGTTACTACGTTACAAGACTGCGTAAGATTTGGAAAACTTAACGAGAATATATATATATATATATATATATATATATATATATATATATATATATATATTCGCAAGGTAAACATATATGTGCGTGGGAGGTATATAATCTGCAAATATGTTATCTGCCCTTTGCGAAATAAACAAACAAAAGATTAGATAGCAAATGGTGTGTTACTAGTGTATAAGGTGGCAAAAGATATATATATATATATATATATATATGTGTGTGTGTGTGTGTGTGTGTAATATATATATATATATATACGCACATATATTTGTGAATATACTGTCAACACTTAGCGAAATAATCAAAAACACGTTTGATGTTTGAAGAAAATAAGCCCCACGAAAGAGGAAATGAATGGACTTACCCAATCCGGTAGGGTACCCAAAAATCTTGTAGAAGGACAACGCAAGAAAATCGGGTTTGACAACCGTCATATCAAGAGGTGACGTGCTCACAAATGACGCAGCATCTAAACAAATAAACCACGAATCGTCGGAGAAATCTCGCTGGAAAGGAAACTTCTTAGACTTGACGTCGTTTACCCAACCCAAAGGATATCGGTGACCTGAGAAATTCGACTGCGCTGGATACGCAAATAATGAATTTCCCAAGTCACTGCTTCTTCCCTGGGATTGTAAAAAACACATGGAAACGTCCACTTGACGCAGTTGGTCAACCTGGAGGCACATTACTTTGGCCCGTTTTTCGATTGCGATCTCTCTCATACCTTGAACGGAAGTATGATTGTCGAGAAGGTAGCAGAAGCAGCCGCTTTCGACCCGATCTGTTTTGTTCGATTCCGTTGTATCGTTTCCAAAGAGAAAGGTTTCTGCGAGAAGTTTCAGAGCAGCCGTGCATCCAGATGTAAACACGACAGAATATTCGTCTGATGTCGTATTGAAGAAATTTAGGATCCTGTAACAAAAGAAGTACAATATAAAGCAAGGATTTAGATGAAGTTATATCAACGATTATACAATATTAAATTGTAGGAGCTTTAAAAGAGGTGTCCTCTGGGCATGAAACCAAAACAGCGACTAATGGTACTATTTACCCAACCCCTCCGCTCGGGCAGGATATGACACAAGGTCAATTTTTTTAAGCGGGGTTTAACAGGTTTGAATTCAGAGTTTTTCCTTCTCCTAGACTAGTTGCCTCACCAAGGCTGAAGAACCTAGTCTGTCCTTCTATTTACCCATAGCTGGAGGGGGAATAATTGGATTCATACCTTTCCCAAGGGTATTAGTGCTATGTGAAATGCAATCAGTCTCGTCCAGGATTTGAACTCGTGTCGCCGTGTCCATTTCCTACGACGATAATGACTACACTACGGGCACCTCCACAGCGACTAATGGTGGAGCTCCAGTTCTGAAGCAATAGAGACCGTAGACTACATTTTTATTGCCATTACTCCCTGGTCGACTCGGACCCGAAATGTTAGTAGCGGATATCCGATGCAATTCTATATTAAAATCATTTGAAATGCATTTCTATAATAAATTAATTAGCTAATATCAGCAGTATATGCATTATAGCTCATAAATAAGTACACATAATAATTTTTGCCCAGTTGGATCGGGCTGTAGACTACTTTTCGGCAGAGGGATAAGACCCCGCCTCAAATGAGTGTACTGGATATGACACTAAAGAATCTGATTGTGAGGTTCCATTAATGTTGGAGCTTTGGGGAATGCAGAGAACCCCTTCATTGCCATCGCTCCTAGGTCCAGTCATGATCTTTGGATCAAATAGAACTAAAATGCGTACTTATGCTAAACTGAATTATTTGAAATAGAACTGCTTTGATATTTAAACTGTGTAATTATTCTAAACTGAATTGTTTGAAATGGAGCATTTTTGACAGTGAAACTATACTTACACTAAACTGGATAGTTTGAAATAGAACTGATTATTTGTATAAAAATAGATTTGGCATTAAATAACCTACAAAGGTTGATATGCCATAAAATCCAACCAACCAATCAACCAATGTAACAATTTTTAGAATAAAATGTTATTTTCTTTTGATTCAAAAATATTAGGATTTTATTATATCTAGTGGAACATTATGGCTAACCCTGCTTTGTATAATAGCCACAAATGAGAAGGTTTTGTCGTATTACTTCTTGAATTCATTTGGTATTTTGATGAAAATTAACACCTCATTCATTGTTTATTTCTGTCTTGGTAAATACAGCCCCTGTCTCATTACTTTTTGAATACATCTGATATTTTGATGAAAATTAACGTCTCATCCATTGTTTATTTCTGTCTTGCTAAATCCAGCTTCAGTTTTGATACTTTTTGAACATACCTCGAATTTTAAAGAAACTTAATGTTTCGTTTATTTTTCATTTCTGTTTTGGTAAATACAGCCTCTGTCTCATTATTTTTTGAACACACCAGATATTTTAACAAAAATTAAGGCTTCATTCATTGTTCATTTCTGTCTTGGTAAATACAGTTTCAGTGTCGATATTTATGAATATGCCTAGTATTTAAAAAAAAATAACGTTTCATTCATGCTTCATTTCTGTTTCGGTAAATACAGCTTCAATCCCAATCCTTTTTGAATACACTTCATATTTTCGCAAACATTGCATCGTATAAGAGTTACAAATAATAAAACTCAGACATTTGAGAGCTGCAGAACATGAACAAAATCTACACTTTCGTTTCTAGTCTTAAATACACAATTTATCACATAAATTTTATATGAATTTTAAGAAATTCATATTAAATGCAATAATATTTATTCATAAATGCAGTTTTTAAACCATTAATTTGTTTTAGTTTCCTTAATCACAAACAGACATGTAAAAAAGATTTTCTCGTTTCAACATTAATCGTATTATTATATTCTTATGATAGAAATACAATGCTACAAATATCAGGCTATAAAAGACGCTATTTATAGCTAGTAATGGTCTTGAGAGTTTCCATCTGGAGTGTAAGTCGTTTAAAATCGGGTTAAGTTGTCAGAGCAGTACGAATGAGCTCAGTCAGGTGTTGGTCTGTAAGGACTGCTTAATGCTTTGAATTCCCAATTTTCATCACAGAGTACAGTGATTAACAACTGTATGTTATTCTGAAATAGTTTTCTTTAGTTCCCTGTATATTATTCCTGGAACATGTTTCCAGAACACAATTGTAGACTGAAATTTATGGATTATCTTTAGATCCAGGTTCTTCTGTAATTCTATTAGTTTCATTCCCACTGTAAAAGATTACTTAACCAAACAGATCGAAACCATGGTGAACAAAGGTCACATCTGTACCAGACTAGGACAAAGAGAACCTGTAATATCATGATAATTTCCCGGGCATTAGACCTTGTACCGTTGATGACAGAGACCTGCTTGAAATAGAAGGGAAAATGTACCTTATTATAATAGACTACAACAATCACTGGTTCTTGATTAGGAAACTCCCTACAATCACATCTGGGACAGTTGTCAGAGATTTTTGCAGTCCATGGAATTCCAGACAAAGTTATCTCTGATAAGGGTCCTCAATACGCCAGCTGACAATTCAATGAATTTGCCAAGCTCTGGGGTTTTACACTCCACACCTGCCCACTCACAATATAACGGGAGAAGTGGAAAGAGCTTAACAGAGTGCTAAGAATATCCTAAGAAACAAAGCAAATGTCCATCTAGGCTTATTTTTAGCTGAGAAACAGACTAACTCCAAGTGAAATCCTAATGGGGGCGACAATCCTGGAGAACCTCCTCCCAAAATATATATATATAGACAAATACACCAATAATTACAACAGCTGTCACAGAGTTTACACTCTACCAGTCCTCCAAAAAAGGGGACAGGGTTTATATAGGAGACCAAGACAGGTTTGGTGAGGTTATGGAAACACTAGCCAACCCTCGGTCATATCCGGTTGTAACTGAAACAGGTTCTATGATCAGGAGAAACAGACGCTTCCTTATTCAGAGATCGGAAAGAATATAATTATCTGGATATTTATCCGGAGACATATGGTCTCGACAATTCACCAATTACTTCAGACTTTTCCTGCAAACCCATATACCTTTTTTCACACCTTTTACTCCTAATAAAACTGCAAGTCGATCAGGTCGACCATTGTTAACCTACAAATATCCAGAAATGGTTTACAACTAATACTGGATTTATCTGCAAGGTTCGTTTAATGAATTCACGGAAATTTATTTGGAAACAAAAAAAAAACTAACTTTTTTTTCAGAATTATTTCCATAAATGTAAACCCTGCATTGTTTGGAATTGGTTTATAGCAAAAAAAAAAAAAAAAAACTATTTTAATCTCTTAAACATATTTGTTTTGAAGCTATTCAAAATTACGGCAAATCAAACAGAGTGATCTAGGCATAAACTGAAGTTTATCAAATGTCTGGTGGCTGAGAAATGCAAACGAGATAAAATTTACTGCAGAATGTGTAATGTGTACGGAGAAACATATTTTAGTTAAACCAAATGTATATAAATGGACTTGGTGAATGGTGACTCGACTAAATATCCTCAAAACCAACCAAACAAACCAATAATTCGTTTGCTTGAAATTTAAAGTGATTCAGTTATCGACTCATTTTATCACATCTTACTATCTTATATCCACATTATTAGCTGTTTTTACTTAGTTAGATCAACTATTTTTGCTACTTTCAATTTGACCTGTCCTATTCATTTAACAGATTTCTGTCCTTATCAAACGAATATTATTCCAGCCATCTTGACATCGGCAATAATTGTTTTGTCTACTTGTCATAGTGAATTACTCAAAATAGGAACATTTTCTAAAGCTTCTGATTTCGTTTCTCTTCTTTTTTCACGGTGAAAATAATTCTGCCTTATTTTTTGTTGATGATTTTGACAGGTCATGAGAATAAAATCAATAACACATCAAGACAAGCGAAAGGTTTTACGCCGGCTCATTCAGAAAAAATAAATAAAAATCGATGATTGAAGTGTGCTTGAAGGGAATCTGTTGGTTCATAGATCTTACAAGACGACCACTTAAAAGAAGGGCAATGAGCATCCAGTCCAATTTTCCATTATTCAACTATACTAGCAAAAATATGCGCCCTCCGCCGGGCGTAAATATCTTAATTTTAATGTAACATAATATTATATCAAATTTGACCGAAAAGTAAAAAAGAACCCATTCAAAAATATAACACTTTTTTTTTTATTTTGATTGATTTCTATATGAAATTATTCATGGGATTGCTTTTAATACATTTGAAAATAAAACAAGTATATCAGAAATCAATAACACCAAGTAATTATTTATTAAACCTGATTTTGTTAAAGCCACTATTTAAAATATCCACACCATATGCCATGTAAACCTTTATTTCTTTGTGATATATAATACACATTACAGGATTCTAAACCCACTAATGCTCGTCGCTCAGCTGGTTCTCTGGGGGCCTGCTTGGTGTTCGCGCCCGGTTGATCCTATTTACCCAACCCCTCCGCTCGGGCAGGATATGACACAAGGTCATTTTTTTTTTAAAGCAGAATTTAAGAGGTTTGAATTCAGAGTTTTCCTTCTCCTAGACTAGTTGCCGCGCCAAGGCTGAAGAACATAGTCTGCTCTACTATTTATCCATAGCTGGAGGGAGAATAATTGGATTCATACCTTTCCCAAGGGTATTAGTGCTATGTGAAATGCAATCAGTCTTGCCCAGGAATTGAACTCGTATCGCCGTGTCCATATCCTGTGACGATAACCATTACACCACGGGCACCTCCTGGTTGATGCTATTAAATTGAATCAACTGGTCTTTGAGGGCCATTTCCCCCAAAGAGTGCCTGCTTTACAGGGTTAAGTTCATAGATTGGAGTTAGAAGCACCCCAAAATTGGTAATGCCGACGGATACATCATTTCCTGTGACGGTCAAGCATGTGCGTGGTCCCTCACAATAATATGACTTTGTATGAAATCTGATCTGGTGTCAGAACGGATAAGTATCTAATACCACGGGCTTGTCTCGCTCCTAGTTTCCCCACTGTTCGGTTTTATTAAGCTGAATCACCTGGTTCCAGGTGGTCTTCGTCGTCTGCAAAATCTGCTTTGTTAGGCTGAGTTCATAGCTTGGCGCCTGAGGCGCCCTATTATCAGGAATGCTGTAGAGAACAAACATCTTTTGAAATAGCAACCGATGTCTCAATTTTTGCGTGGCTTCCATCCATAAAATGACCTTGTGTCACATTCTGACGGCGTAGGAAGTCAGTCAAATATTTATTCATCCCATGGGCTCGCGCTACCACGGTTTCTGGTGTTCAACTAGCGTTTGCACAGGGTAAGAGTTATTGAGCTAAATCACCTGTTCCTATGATGCTTTCCACGCCATCAATACCTGCTTTGCTTGGCTGAGTTCATATTGTGGTGCCAAAGGCGCCTCAGTACGAGGAATGCCGAAGGTAGCAAGCATTTTTAAAATAGTCAGATGTGCCACACCCCATTCTCTCTCTAGCTATGTGTAAATAGTAGGACAGTTTGGCCTCTTTAACCTGGGTAGGACAACCGGTCGATGAGGAGGAATACTCTGAATTGAAACCTGTTAAACTCCACTCTAGAATAACTGACCTTGTGACCCAGCCCACTCGAGCAGAGGGGTTGGGTAAATCCTTATGGGTGGAGCCTCACCATCAAACGCTGTTTAGGGTAACATCCAGGAGACATTTTGTGCCGAGTCACGATGTAGTTTTAAGTGGCGTAATGGCCAAAGTGCTGGTCTACCGTCTCAAAGTAATCGAGTTGGATCCCTAGTCCTTTTATTACGTTTATTTTCGAACTAATTCCCCTGGGAAAAGCATGAACCCTCAGATTCTCACCTGCTATGCGTTAAATAGTATCACAATTGTTCTTCTATAAGGATGGCCTTGGCATTAAATAACCCACATAGGTTGATTATGCAGTTAAACAAACTAACCAAATATTGTCTAAACTTTTAAAAAATTCGACTGAACTAATAACTTCCTTTCTATCCAGTTGTCTTTTATCATTTTTGCTCGGAATCGATTTTATACAAAAATAGCACCGTCAGCAGACCTATTTGCAAGTGTCGAGAGGTCGATTCTCAAGTAGGTCACTATTTTTGTGGTATTGTACCAAACTGAAACTTCCTTAGTAAATAAGTGCTAATTAGTCTAGACTCATGGTCAAGTCACGCTGAAGGCACCGGTTATCGAGAGATTCCTGAAATTAATCAACACTGAGCCGGCTCAGTTCTTTGATAAGTGATCAATTAGTAACAGCATGTACTTTAAACCACTTAGTAAATAACAGGTACTAATTAGGTCAGTACCATGACGCTGTGGTAAGTGCACTGGTTTTATCCCTTATTGTTTGTTCTACGACCGATATTTTCGTACCACACTAAGTCAACTGGTATAAATTGGTACTAAATTAAATTCGGACTTAATGGAAAGAACGAGAAGGAACATTTGGAGTCATAAATCAGTTCTAAGAATAAAAGATTTCGGGAATATAAACGAAGGCTGAAATTATACATGTGACTCTAAATCAAAGATAGTCGTATACACGTGAAAATAAATGAAGGTTCGACTTATACAAGGGAATATGAATAAACGGTCGCCCTATACAAGTGAATGTAAATAAAGATTCGACATATACAAGTGAATATAAATGAAGGTTCGACTTATACAAGTGAATATAAATGAAGGGTCGACCTATACTAATGAATATAAATGAAGGGTCGACCTATACAAGTGAATATAAATGAAGGGTCGACCTATACAATTGAATATAAATGAAGGGTCGACCTACAGAAGTGAATATGAATGAAGGCTTGATCTCTGCAGGTTAATATAGATTAAGGGTCGAGTTATACAAGTGAATATAATTGAAAGGTGAACCTATACAAGAAAACATAGATTAAGAGTCGTCCTTTAGAAGGTCATAAATGATGGGTTGACTTTTATTGGTGAACATAAATACAGAGTTGAGCCAGACAGGTAAATATTAATTAAAGGGTTAGTCTATAAGAATGTAAAAGAGAAACGTATAGATAGCTGAAGGAAGAAGTGTTATATAATTGCGGAAGGATTATTTTTTTATATTATCATTTTTCGTTGGTTATATCTTATCATTCAGTTTGGTTTGGCTTAGAACTATTCGGCTTAGTGCGCGTGCAGGTGCACACATTTGAGTGGAATTCACGCTCGCGTGCGGAGAATGCGACAATCACAAATGTCATAATAAACCCCCCAGATAGGAAATGTGACTGGGGGTGTGAATGATGTCATACCCGGAAGCAATGGGCTGGGGATGTTGGGTGATTTTTGAAAAGAAGCAATTAGTTGAGATTTGAAGCTGGGCGAGGGGAGTTCAGTTTGTTGGCTACGGGATGTGTGCGCGTTTGTTTGGTCAGTGAGTTGAGATTTGAAGCTGGGCGAGACCAGTCCAGTTGTGGTCTACGGGATGCGCGCGCGTTTGTTTGGTTAGTGAGTTGAGATTTGAAGCTGGGCGAGACCAGTCCAGTTGTGGTCTACGGGATGCGCGCGCGTTTGTTTGGTTAGTGAGTTGAGATTTGAAGCTGGGCGAGACCAGTCCAGTTGTGGTCTACGGGATGCGTGCGCGTTTGTTTGGTTAGTGAGTTGAGATTTGAAGCTGGGCGAGACCAGTCCAGTTGTGGTCTACGGGATGCGCGCGCGTTTGTTGGGTCAGTTAGTTGAGATTTTGACTCTGGGCCGAGAGTTCAGTTGAGTGGGGGTTGACTGAAGGACGATGTAGGAATAGTCAGCATAGTAAATATTGTGTCTCTCTCTCCTCGTGTCGAAAGATTAAAACTCAAAAAAGTTAATAAACGTTTCGTACCTGAACTAAAGAAAGTCGTCAGTGTTTCGGGATTTCTATGCATCTGAACATTTTACATATCCGTATATTTGTATAGTTGTATCATGACTATACAACAGAAGAAGAAGAGAGAGAGAAAGACAGAGAGAAAAAAGAGAAAGAAAAAGAAGGAGGGAGAGAGAGAGAGGGAGGGATCCATCATTTCAGTATTGCAGTTGATCTTCATTACTTCAGTGGTCAGTATATTATTATTTTTATAAACTAGATTTTGCTAAACCTTTTGCTCTGAGCCCTTCAGGTGTTTATAGAGAACTTAAATTTATAATATTTTCTTTTGCTTTTTACCAGGCATTTTTATGTCGTTGCATGCTCGGCCGCCACGAGACAGTCATCCCTGTGATGATTTTTCTGACACCTCTCGGCGGAACAGAGCTCTGCGATCGAAAAGGATCGATGGGCCATCATTTCGCGATCTGTATTCGTACTAAAAATCGAGATCGAGTGAGTTTTTACCCTTTTGCTCAACGCAAAATTTCTGTCCTTGCTGAGTTCGCCTCGAGATACCTGCATTACCGGGGTAGTTGCTGCTTGAGAAATCTGCCCGGAAAAATGTTTGAAATAAATTATTTCTATGAAACTAGAATACTTGAAACAAAATAACTGTGTGCAAACAAACAGTTATTATTATTGAATAGAAATAGTTAGTTGAAAGTATATAAGTAAGTAAAGTTAGCG
This sequence comes from Sepioteuthis lessoniana, assembly GCA_963585895.1. NCBI lineage: Eukaryota > Metazoa > Mollusca > Cephalopoda > Myopsida > Loliginidae > Sepioteuthis > Sepioteuthis lessoniana. The sequence continues at coordinate 24,421,170 of OY757939.1, forward strand.
ACCTTAGTCGAAAGCTCCCTTTTCAATAGCTACAACAACCGAAGTATAGGGGATGGTGCAACTCCATTCCTTGGACTGCTCCACTTTACACTTGATCCGTATCTCATAATGCTGAGTGTTAAGCAAGGAAGCATCGAGTACCATTTTTTGCATCTTTAGTATGACTCGACCTGGGATGGAACCCTGATCTCTTGGACCATTGGCGAACACTCTACTGATAAGGCCAATGGCGAATGTTGGCAGTTCTTTTTTCAGGTACACAATCGACGGATTAAGTAACCACTCAAATCAGAGACACCAACACAGAAAACAGACAAGAGAAGACAACTAAGTTACACTCCACTGCTATTTTAGAAGCAAACCTACGCTAAGGGGCATAGAAAAAAACCATATAATTATGATTAAATTATTTGTATCAAATATCGGCATTAAATAACCCAAGAATAGATGATATGCCGTTAAATGAAAAAAAAGTAACCAACGTAAACTTTGCTAAACCTTATACACAGACCTTCATCTGCTGATAGCACTCGCTGTTCCTAATTGGTCACCCTTCTAAGAACTGGAAAGGATCATCATTGCTTAACCATATCATCATATCTTCATTGTTATACTGCATCATTCAGATTTTATAATGAGGGAGAGACATTTGTGTACAAAAGGCTGAATTAAAAATCAATTAGGATTTTTTGGGTTTTTTTTCTTTCATGATTTGAAATTGAAAGCTTAAGTAGAAAACAAAATTGTTGCAATGAAGCGCAGGTACAACACACACACACACACACAGAGAGAGAGAGAGAGAGAGAGAGAGAGAGAGAGAGAGAGAGAGAGAGAGAGAGAGAGAGAGAAATACAAAGAAAGAAAGGATATAGTATGGAGAATTAGCAATGAAAATGAGTTGATAATAGAAAGAAAGAAAGAAAGAAAGAAAGAAAGAAAGAAAGAAAGAAAGAGAGATACACAGAGAAAGAAGATAGAAAAGTGCTAAGAAAAAATGGGAAAGTAAGAAGAAATAGCAGTGAAAATGAGTTGATAACACACACACACACACGAGAGAGAGAGAGAGAGAGAGAGAGAGAGAGAGAGAGAGAGAGAGAGAAAGAGAGAGAGAGAGAATCTACCCCTTCTCACTAATCGCTTGTAAGAAGTGAAGTAAAAATGAAAAGAGCTTTTTAAGAAAATAAAAGCGGGAAGTAGAACAAAATAAATGAAAAATAAATAATAATAATAAAACAGACATTGCTCGACTATCAGTGATAATTTTCGGAAGAGACAAAAAAACAAAAAAACAAACGCGCAAATATGATTTAAAAAAATCTCCTTTGCTCCACTCTCGAAATGCTTAGATAGTTTTTGTATCTTCTGTATGATTTCTGTATATTATTAATGTCTGAATACATAGAAATAATGTAGATATTAAGAATATTGGTCGGAGTGGAAGTAGGAGCACTAAGGAATCGCGGGAGTAGTGAGAGGTAACCAAAATGGTAAAAAATAAAAGATTAACATGGGGTGGGGATGAAATATTTATTCGAGTTAAGTGACTCACTTTTTTAAACAAAACATTTTATCAGTAACAGGGTGAGAAAGATTCTGTTAACTTCTTAAAAGCCGAGTCAAAATCATAATACAGGGATGGCACCTAAATAGTCCAGGATTTCAAGTACAAAATATCAGTAATAAGGGAAAGTGAAAATAAAAAAAATCCACTATGGACTTTATCTAAGTTATAACTTAACAAATTTACAAGGGAAGATGTTTTTTTAACCGCTTTAAAAGTTCTCTTACTTTAAGGGTATTTGCTTACATCTTTTACAAGAACACAAATCATAAATAAACCCTGAGTCTGATATAGCCACAATATACAACCGATGAAAAAAGGACAAATCGAAACATAATTCAACGTATGACACAGACAACAGGCATCATGATCAGAAGGTGCCCCCTTAATAACCAACATGAGGGACCTTTCGGTATGCCGTTCTTTTTTCAGGTACACAAACGACGGTTTAAAAAGAACAGTCAAATCAGGGACACCAATACAGAAAACAGACTAAAGAAGATTACAAACTTGCACTTAACTGCTATTTTAGGAGCAAATCTTCGCTAAGTTGGTATAGAAAAAAATGACAGAAACCTGAGAAGAATGCACTAGATTTAAGACAACAAGCCTAAGTCACGCTAGCCAAGCTCGGACGATAATAAAGAAAGGTTAATTTTTTGATATCAGAAATGCACCAACAAATAAATACGGAATCATGTCAACACTACCTTAATACAGAAACTTAGACGCTAAATACAGAAAAACAAGAACACTTTAACCAAATTTAAATGCCAAGTAATAGAAATCGAAACACAACAAACAGAACAAAACAAACACTAACACAAGAAAAAAATACATGTACAGATTATAAAAAGAGTTATGTCTGAAAAGAAGTCTACATTACCATCTCTCAGGAACCAAGACTCGAAAACAGTCAAAGCAGAAACATAAAAATTAAACAAATTATTAATACTTATCTTAATGAACAACATCACAGAATTAAACGAATAAATCTACACAGTAGCAAAATTAGACTGCGATTAAATCGGGATTCTCCGAAAAAAACACAAACAGAGATGCAATATCTGAATGGGAAATTAGAATGAAAATACAGATAAGAATTCTATGAAAACAACGCTAAGACAGAGAAAAAACGCAGAAATATGTTGTGACGAAAAGAAAAATTATTAAAAGGCCTGGAGGACTTGGAAGTTGGCGGACGGTTAGAGACTATCCAATTGAAAGCATCACTGAGAACGGCCAGAATACTGAGAAGAGTCCTGGATACTTCAGGAGACTTGCTGTCACTCAAACTCCAATGAAAAACTATCAGCTAATACTGATGTGAAAAACTCTAAAAGAGTATAATAATAATGATAATAATAATTATGATTACCATAATTACTATAGAAAGTCAAACGAGAAACAAAATCTTGGACCTTGCCTGAGAACTAAGAAACTGTGAAACATGAAAGTGATAGGGATAACAATTGTAATTGGTGTACTTGGAACAGTTTTCCAAGGTTAGGAAAGGGAGCTTGAAGATATGGAAATCAGAGGGCGATCGAGGCCATAGGGACCACAGCGTTGTTGATATCGGCTAGAATACTGAGAAGAGTCCTGGTAATAGAAGGAGATTTGATGCGACTCAGAATCAAGTAAAAAACCACTAGCTAAATCATTTGTTAAAAAATCCGTCCAAGTATGATCCTAAAACTTGTGGATTTTACAGTCGCAGCATGATCCTAAAACTTGTGGATTTTGCCGTCCAAGTATGATCCTAAAACTGGATTTTACCATCCCAGCATGATCCTAAAACTTGAGACTTTACAGATCATAGCATTGTTAAGATTAGTTAGAATACTCAGGAGAGTCCTGAAGACTTGAAGAGACTTGCTGTCACTTAGTCTTCTGAGAAGACCAATAGATAACACCGGTATAAAAAAAAACAAACTAGTAATCAAATATAGCAACAGGAATACAAGACAAGGCACAGCTGAGTGGAAAGGTGATCCAATAGGAATCGTGCAAGAATTAAATTTAGTTTGGTTTGGTTTCTTTGCTTAATGGCATAGTAACCTTCAGGGGTTATTTAATACCAAACCTTGTGATAATTTACTAAGCTTTTTGCTCCGATGTGGTTTAAAGCCGTTGGATTAGGGTAACCATTGAGATTCGAACTTATTCGTGAAGGTTTGCTTGTCTGGCTTACTAACCATTACACCGTTCGCTGCCCAACCTATTCCAACAGCAGTGGAACTATTTAAACCATAGGTGGAGATGGCTTAAGAGGGTTCATGCTTTTCATAAGTTTATGAAACATAATAACGGGACTGAAGTTCAAACTCTTTTACTACGATGTCGCTGTCCAGTTCGTTAACCACCAACACTTTGGGTCTGTCTCTTAAAATTTGACCATGATGACAAATGGTGTAGGTACAAAACAGAATTTGTCCCTGAAATTACGACGCATAAAATTCTGAGTGACTTTGAGATACAAAAGAATCATGCAACTCTGGACGGTGTGAAAAACTTCCAAAGTGTAAAATAATAATAAACAATTATTATATACCGTAATGAAAGTGTCATATACGGCCTAAAGGCAAGATAACTCTCAAACAAGACTGGAGTTGGAGGGCGAACAAAATTTGTCGAATGCCACCTGTCAAATACTGATTGTTTGTTCACAGTTGTAAAAATATTTCCTTACCAACTTCTTGAAGTATTTCTTTTCTTTTCTCAGTTAACTCGAATATACGAGTTACAGTAGAAAGTTATTGGCTCTTCGTATGGTGTCGTGGTTAACAAGTTTGTTGAGCATTTTTTGTTCCATATTTCTAGTTGGTTGGTTGGGTGTTTGGGATTTAAGGCATATCAACCTTTCTAGGTTATTTAATGCCAAATCCATTTTTATACAAATAATCAGTTCTATTTCAGACTATTTAGCTTAGCATGAGTATAGAGAGTAATTGTCAAAACATTTCTATTTCAAGCTATTCAGTTTATTCAAACACTTCTATTTCAAGCAATTCATTTTAGTGCAAGAGTAATTTTTGTGCACACACATTTAAATGTTAAAGCAGTTCTATTTCAAACAATTCAGTTTAGCATAAGTACGCAGTTTAGTTCTATTCGACCCATAGATAGGGCCCTATCAGGTGCTACCACTCCAGGCGAGAGTGGAACTGGAAGCGATGGCAATAAAAGGGTACTCCTCGTTCTCCAAAGCTCCAGCATTAATATAACCTCACCACCAGATCGTTTAGGGACATATCCAGAGCACTCGTTAGGCGGGGTTTTACCCCTCTACCGAGAAGCAGTTGGTGTATTCTACAGCCCCAGCCGACTAGGCAACATATTTTTGGTCTTGTTTTAAACTGAACACTCGTTAGTAAATTACAATTACAAAAAAGAAAAAAATTGCTATTTGTAACGGAATACTAAGCTACAAGCTTAGTCTTCGATTTTCTTTTTCTTTCAGCCTTTCGCGATTTCAATTAATGGAAGCACTTTACGGTTTCCGTGTCACGTGTCCAAACTAACAGCACCAAATCTCTTGCAGTTTGGGACCATCATTAACTGTCACTTTTGAATTCTTATTTCTGGAATTGACAGCGGGTAACTGAAATTACAGAACGTAAATCTATGAATGAGTACAGCTGTGTGAATAGTTAGGTGTAAGTATATGCGTGAATTGGCCAGTGGGTAGAGTGTTCGCCAATAATCCAGGAGACCTGGGTTCAATCCCAGGTCACGTCATACCAAAGACTTTAAAAATGGTACTTAATACCTCCTAGCTTAACACTTAGCAATATAAGGGACGTATCGAGGGTAAAGTGGAGCAATTCAGGGAAAGGCGTAGCGCCATCCCCTACACCTTGGTGTAGTAGCTATTGAAAAGGGAGCCTTCTGGTCGCCCTCGACTACGGTCGCCAACTTTACTATTTTATATGCATGTATATGTTTGTCATTGTGTATGGGTATGTGTATTTGTATGTAGGGTGTGAGTATATGTGTATGTGTGCATTTGTGAGTATGTTTACGAGGGTATGCGTTTATGGGCGTACAAATATTGTGTAGTGTGAGTATATGTATGTTTGTGAGTGTTTGCGTGTGTGTTTGTGTATGGGTGTGTGTATTTGGGTGTAGTATGTAAGTATATGTGTATATATGTTTGTATGTGTGTGTTTGAGTATGTGTGTGTGAGTATATGTATGTATTGGTGTGTATTTGAGCGTTTAAGTAGTGTGTGTGTGTGTATATGTGTGTATATGTGTGTATGTATATGAGTGTATGGGTGGGCACTTATGTGAATGTGTGTTTGTGTATGTGTGTGTATGTATGTGTGTGTGCGTGTGCATGTGAGTGTGCGTGAGACTGCATGCTAAAAACTCTCGTTATTTTCTTTATCTTTTATTATTATCTTTTTTGTGTGTTCAAATTTTATTGAAAACCCTTCAGTTACTTCTGCTGAAAAATAATAATAATAATAATGATAAGTAGAAGAAGAAAGCTGTGGAATGTGGAATATGTAAGTGCAACGGTTATCCCATAAGCTAATGCAGCAAACTGGCACGAAAGAAATTCAAGACTAGACATACCTAAATGGGAAAGATAATCTACAGGAATTGTGCAAAAGAATAATTTTGATCGTATATTTAATTGAAATGGTATATATATATATATATATATATATATATATATACCATTCCATGTATATATATATATATTTATATAGATGTAACAATTAATCACATGATAAGCGAATACAGCACTGCAAAATAGCACAAAAAGAGTACAAAAGTATACATGACTGGGTGGAGAAGGAGTTCTACTGGGAATTGTTCAATAAATTTAAATTTGACCATACTGCCAGATGGTATAGGCTTAAAAGAGAATCCGTATTGGACAATTAGACGTATAAAATTCTCTTGAATTTTGAAATAAAAACTGATCTCCAAATCTGGCAACAAGACCAAACCTTGTCATAATTAACAAAAAAAGAAAAAAGATCAAAAGAAAAAAAAGTGAACCTGCTGAAAAGTGAACTTTGCCATCCCGGCCAGCCACAGAGTGAAAATCAAATTAAACGAAAAGAGTGACAAGTACTTAGATCTTACTAAAGAACTAAAAAAAAGCTACGGAACATGAAAGTGACGGTGATACCAATTGTAATTAGTGCACTTGAAACGATCTACAAAAGCTTATTAAAAGGGCAAGAAGAGTTGGAAATCGGAGGACGAGCAGAATTCACCCAAACTACAGCATTATATAATACAGAGAAGAGTCCTGGAGACCTGAGGAAACTTGCCGTCACTCAGACTCCAGTGAAAGACCATCAGCTAACGTTTGTGTGAAAAACTCCCAAAAGAGTAAAATCACGGGAATGTTGGGAGCGGACACCACCAAACAAGCGGAGATGAAGGAAAAATAAGGAAAGATTACCTCTAGGAAAAGTAGTAGCACCCTCCCCAACATCTAGGTGTAGTAGCTATTGAAAAGGGAGCCTTCTGGTCGCCCTCGACTATGGTCACCAACAACAACCTCACGATAATCAGGACCAATTTTAAAATGGAAAAGGAAGGAACACAAACAAATGAACCAAAGGACAAAGAAATTGATGGTTATGTACGAGGCCTTACATCCAAAAGATGATATAGACAGACTGTATATGTCAAAAAAGACGGAGGAAGAGTGTTATATCATTAAGAGAATGATTAATTATATTTATAATGTTTCGCTAATTATGTTTTATTAGTTGTATGAGAGGAAGCTCAATGATTTTTATCAATGTGGCTGTTCGGACTATTATTATATTCATAACGTTTCGTCCGATATGTCCCCCGGCTTTCTTCAGGTGTTTGTCGAACACCTATATGTAATATATGTAACACCTATATGCCTATATGTAACTTCGAACCACGTCCTTTATTTAATCCACGTGGGGTGCTTGTTCTGATTCCGTTAACCATAAGCGGGTACAAGTGTTACGTATTTTTACTAGCCCGCAGTCAGTATTGAACCTTCAACCTCCAAATGATTCTCTCTTTAGAAACTTAGGAAACTAACGCCTAAAACCATTAAGCTCTGAGTCCTGCCGGACAATTCAAAGTGAATTTTTGGGACTTATAAACTTGATGTTCTTAAATCACTATGATTACTACTATTATATACGACTGTTTTTTTTACCTGAGCTCATATTCCGATTTTATTTTTTATTATTACTATTATTTAGTTTGGTAAGGCTTTGAACTACTCGGTGTCTCTTGGTTAAGATGTCAGGGTCAGACGGTGCATTCACATGCCCGCACGGAAAGGATATGATAATCATCATCAGTCATTATTAACTCCCAAACGGGAAATGGGGCTAGACACGCAGTTGGAGTTAACTAAGTGGGTGGATGACGTCACACCCGTAAGAGATGGTCTGAAAATTTGGGATTTTAAAAGGATGGGGGTCGAAGTTCGGCCTTCGAAGGGAGCAGTTGAGTTTTTCGGGTCTGATCAGATCAGATCAGTTTGGGTCTCGACTGAGAGAGATGAGTTTATATCTTAGACACTACAAGATGCGCCGCCGGTGGGGGTGTCAGCATAGTATGGTTAGCATAGGCCCTTATTAACTGTGTCTCTCTTCTCGTGTCGCCAAGGGCTGATGGCATAAGAAAACCCTTCATATAAGAAACGACAGTCTGCCGTATTATTATTATAATTGTTGATATCATCATGGCTATATAACAAGAGGACTTACTAGCATGGTGAATTGCATAGATGCATCTGTACAAGGAGTCAAGGACTATATTAAGAAGAGCCAAGAAAGATTAGTTACAACAGCCGATTACAGCATTGACAATATGAGTACAGATAGAAAAAGAACAAAACTAGGAAGCAGAATTTCGGAAGAAAAACAACTGTGCGGCTATTTCAAGAGACAAACTGGCGATATTGAACATGTAAGACGTGAACATGGTAATGAATCGGACATTTTAAGTAAGAAAATGAATCTTTTCTAATAAGTTAGAAGGAAAAATCGATAAAAGGCAACAGAATATGAAGCGTAGGTTATATAACAAATCACCTAATTCCGGCCATCACTTCCATGTTTCACAGTTTCTTAGTTCTCAGGCAAGGTCCAAGATTTTGTTTCTCGTTTGACTTTCTATTGTAATCATGGTAATCATATAAACAAGTACTTTTCGTCTTGTGTACTTTGCCGTTCATAAAAGAAAGTAAAAAGGTAGTCAAATATTGGGACCTTGTCAGAGAAGAGAAAAAAAGCAAATAAGTAAAAAAAAAAAAAGCAAAAACAAAAACAAACAAAACAAACAAACAAAACAAACAAATAAACTGGGAGTGGCGGTGATACCAATTGTAATTGGAGTGTTTGAAACGGCCCCGAAAGCATTGGAAAGGGGACTGGAACCTTTGGAAATCGTAAGTTCGAATTAACACCAAAACTAACTGTAGCACTGTTGAGATCGGCCTGAATACTGATAAAAGTCCTGGAGGCCTGAAGAGACTTGCTGTCACTCAGACTCCAGTAAAATCCCACCACCTAAGGCTGGTGTAAAAAAAAAAAGACTCAAAAGGAATAAAATGATAACGACAACAATAATAATAACTTTAATAATAATAATAATAATAATACTAAGGAGAGTGCTAAAATGATAATTATGATGATGATGATGATGATGATATCAAAGCAATGCATCCGTTCGAGCTCGTACAGGTGGCATTGTAGGTGGAAATCTGCCTTTTCCTAATCACTGACGTATTTCTAATTTTCGGTTGATAATATTTTGGTTTGCATTTTTTCCTTCTTTTCTCACCTGATTTTAATTTGATGGAACAACATCGAACTGTGGCTAGCTGTTGTCAGAGTGTGAACGTCACATTCAATTAGAATCTTGCTTAAGTAATACGTGCCAAGGACTAAAAATCCGACCGATGAAAAATTCATGAGAGACATATAAAAAATACATAAAGTAGCTCCTAGCACTTAAGTATTTTATATTTTTCTCGCCGAAGTAAAACGCTTCGAAGCGAAAAGAGACTTTGGCATTTTTGCTTTCCTCTCCGGCGTTAAAAGCCGCTACTTTCGAAAAACATCAGCACTTCAGAAAAATGAAATTTGACAACAATAGGAATATTAACTCTTATCAAATGAAAATTCAGTGAATTGTGTGAATTAAGTGTAGCTACTTCTTTATAATTAACAGAACCACCTGATTTTTTCCAACCTCTTTTTTTTAGGTTTCTTGAGAGATTAAGGAGTAAGGTTCTATTGAATTTTTATTTGTATTTATTATATACACTGAGGGAAAATAAAACTGAAACATTGCGAAAGAAGATGCTGATTTCGATCGGAGTATTAGGTTTTTTGGAGGTAAGGAAGATATTTAGTGAGTCCCCACTCATCAAGGACCACGCCTCCTCAGTGGAGCTTATCATGGCGTAATGGATATAGGCGTTTGGTTAAATAGCTTCAAAGTTAGATTATCTGGGGGTCGCCGGTTCTATCCCAACAACAGATAAATAACAAATATTTACTGTAGATTAACACTTTTATCGGATTATGGTTATTGGAATTAAAACTATCTAATCCCGTGGATTAAATTAAGGGTTCGGTTCGAAGTTCCATGTAGACTCCAGAGTTCGACATTAAACACCACAAGAAGACTAAAGGACACGTCGGCTGAAACGTCGTGAATATAACAATGAAGATGAAGACTATAGACCAAATACTCTAAATGAGACGAAATATTATTTAAGATTATTTCATCATCATCTAGTCATGCTTCTAGCACGGATTTCCCTGACTCTCTCTCCCTCTCAGTCTGTCCCTCTCATCCATCGCTTCTGGCAGTTCTTTCAAACAACATCCTGTGTCCACACAGAGCTGTTGTTGGTAAGTTCTTGCAGGTCAGATGATATTAACACGACCATGTGAAGGGTTCCTTTGGAGGACGTTTCTTGTGAGTTTTTTCTTGCCTCTCTAACAGTGTCCCGTATGTCTTGTTCTCTTACTCGGGTGTTTTTTTGGAGATGAGAAGTAGGTGGCTGTGCAGCTGTTGTTTTGTAGGGTGCTGCTTCTGGATTACCATGACCCTTTAATCCTTTCTGAATTGAAGGATCAATATCATCATGGACCGCTGCTACAATAGGAACCCAACAGGTTTACGGTTATTTGAGTATCTATTGATAGTAAGCTGATAACTAAACTTAATATCACTGACCTGTGGACGGGGCTCAGAATACGCAGCCAGTTTCTTCCACAGAGGAGTAGGATCCGCAAGAAGTGTCTTGGGCATAATAGTAAACAGTATCTGATGGTGAGGCTCCTTTTCTGGAAATTTGGGAAATGTGGAGTACTCTTTCATTGCCAATACTCCCAGGTTCCATCTATGAGTTAAAAATCATTTATATCTAAAGATAATTTGCACTCGATCGGAATGCTTGATTTCATGTCACTGTCAATTAATTGTATTAAGAATAATTACTCGAAGCTATAATTGTTTACTAAGGATTATTATTAATTAAAACCATACAAGTATATGGAATTTTGATAACTATTTCTAAATAGAAATAATTACTGGAAATCATATATTTATTAGAATTAGGAGTATTTGAAAGAATATAACTGTGGGCAAATAATGTGTATTACAAGGTGCGGAAGCAAAATTAAATATATTTTAGTATAATAATAAATAAGTCTATTATAAAACAAGATTCATCTTAATTAAAAAGTTAAACAACAAAATAACAAGATCGAAATAAAACAGTAAATTTACTCTATATGGCCACCATTTTTTTAAATTATTGTGTCAACACGCCTTCGAAACCGTTTGCATGTTTTAAAAATAAAATTTTCAGACATTTTATTCCATTCTTCCTCAATAGCAGTCTTAAGTCTTGGATGGGAAGTTGCATTTGTTTTGTTTCCTATAGCGTAATTAAGGAGTTAAGGTCTGGGCTTGATGGAGGCCATAAAGACATTCCAATTATTTTGGAATTTTTGGGCTTGGTTTCGGCGTTAAGCAAATCATAGATTCTTTGTCGTTTCTTTTCTTGCTCACTCGTATTGGGCTGAATTTTAATGAAAAGTGCTGGAATAATGGGGCTAATCATGAAAATTTTAGATTTATCGCGTTTTTTTTTTAAAAGATTGGACACATCAGACAAAAGAAAAACCTGCATTACACTTAACTGCATTTGATGGTGAGGCTCCATTTCTGGAGAATGGAGACGTATGGTCCAGGATTTGAAATCAAGTCGCTATATCTATTTCTTACAACGATAACAATTACACTAATAGTGACTTTTGTACACAGTTATATGGTTTCAAGTAATAATTATAATACTAATCCTTTGTAATATTTTCCGGTCGGCTGGGGCTGTAGAATGCACCTCTGCAGAGGGGTAAGATGCCCTAATCTGATGGTGAAGTTCCAGTAATGCTGGGACTGTGGGGAATGCGATGCGCCCCTTCATTGTCATTGCCCCTGGGTCCACTCTGGCCCAGAATGGTAGCACTGATAGGGCCCTATCTATGGGTTAAATAGAACTAATGGCATACTTATGCTAAACTGAATTGTTTGACTAAACTGAATAGCTTGATATAGAAATGTTTTTGACAGTTAAATCATACTTACATTTAAACTGCGCGTTTATGCTAAACTGGATTATTTGAAATGGAACTGTTCTTAAACTAAACTGATTTGTTTAATAAAGAACTCTTTTGACATTTAACTGCGTGTAAACAAAATCTTTACTTATACTAAACTGAATTAGCTGAATTAGAACTGCTTGACTAAACTCAACAGCTTCAAATAGAAATGTTTTTGACAATTAAACTGTACTTAAATTTAAACTACGTACTTATCCTAAACTGAATTGTTTGAAATAGAACTATTTTCATAAAAAATAGATCTGGCGTTAAATCACCTACAAAGGTTGATATGCCATAAAACCCAAACAACCAATCAACCAAACTTTGAAACAATGATAACTTCAAGTAGCTATTGTTATGAAAAAAATAATTGGCAGTTATATCGTATCAAGTGTTACTATATTGAGATTTTGATATTTGAAAATTATGACAATATCAGCAATTCACTGGTGCTAAAAACCCAAGGAGGGTATGATGCATTTTTTTTAATATTTAGAAAAATGCAATTTTCCTTTTATAAAAAAATATTTTAAAAAAGTAAATAATCTTTGAAAAAATTCCAAAGTCATTTTAAAATGTCAGTGAGTGAGTTGTACGAATCGAACGATCAAATTGTCAAAATAAAAAAGTAAGCAGGATTGGGGTTTTGACAGTTTATTGAACCATTTTAAAATCATGACATCTCGAACAAACTCTTGCCCACCAGCTGGAGTTTAAAAGGTCAAGTCTTTGGATAGATTAATTTGTTTTGATGGGAAAAGGGATACTCCCCCACAATGCGTGGGCTGGGACCCTTAATCAACACAGCACGTATAGTTTCGTTTGATTGGATGGCCAATCAAAATCTGATACGCGGAAAGGATACCCTTCCAATAAAGTATTTGATTGGCTGACCTATCAAAAAGTAGTTCTAAGAATACAAAATGATCTGTCATTGGTTAGTAATCATAAGACCACAAATTTGGTTAGCCAATCATTGGATCACATAATTAGAAATGGTTCTAATATGCAAATATATAGATTGAACAGTCGCAGAATGTACATATTCACATATGCATTTTGATAACTGGGTCCCGAATATAATCATCATCATCATGTCACGCTGCCAGCACGGATTTTCCTGACCCTCTCTCGCCTTCCGTCTCGAACGTCCATCGTTTCCAGGAGGTCTTCCAGGTTATATCCTGTATTGGCACAGAGCCGTTGTATATAGGTTCTAGCAAGTCGTCCTGTTTTGCTCGTCCATGTGAATGGGTCCATAGGAATACATCGCTTATGAGTTCGTTCTTACTTCTCCAGCAGTGTCCCACATGTCTGGTTCGTCTCACTTGGATAGTTTTCTTGATGGTTAGTTGTTGTCCCAAAAGCTGCTGTTTTGTGGGGTGTTGCCTCCAGGACATATCCAATGTTGCTTGCTTCATTCTTGTGTAATTGCCGTCAAGCTTTTTCTTCATACATTTAGTTAGCGTCCATGTAGTGCATTGACACAACTGCTGCCTGGAAAAAAAACTGCGATTTATTTTGTCGTTAAGGTCTGACTTCCATATAACCGATAGTCTATTGGTAGCTGTCCATGCCTTTGCTAGTCGCGTATTGATGTCTTTATCGGTTGATGAGACACTGCTTCCGAGATAGGTGTGTCCACTAGTTTCAAACGCCGACCCTTTAGTGTGGAGATGTCACCTCTTTGATTAAAGCGCATATATTCCGTCTTGTCTACGCTAATACTATTAGTTGAAATAAAATTAAGATAAAAGAAGTACTCGACGAAAAATAATAATGATTGATAGTGCGTCATCAAATAATAAAAAATTAAGATAATATTATTACTAATACTACTTGTATAAATAAAGTAACTAAAATTAAAGTGGCAGTAAATAACCCGTAAAAGTTGATAAGTCATAAAAACAGATCAACCTAAAATAAAAGCAAAAGAAATACACATCAAAATTAATAATGTTTGATAAGTGAAAATCAAAGTATGTGAAAAGAGTGACAAGTACTTGGATCTTTCCAGAGAACTAAGAATGTTGTGGAGGATGAGAGTAATGGTGATACCAATTGTAAGAGTGGATTTGCATTGCTTAAAATCGTTTAACTGTGTGCAAACAAATGATTAATTTTAAACAAAATTTTTAGTTTTAAATAACAATACTGGAAATCACTTAACAATTTGCAAATATATAAACATTATTGATAACATTAGATAATCTATAATCTTGGAGGTGCCCGTGGTGTAACGGTTATCGTCGTAGGAAATGGACACGGCGACTCGAGTTCAAATCTTGGACGAGAATGATTGCATTTCACATAGCACTAATACCCTTGGGAAAGGTATGAATCCAATTATTCTCCCTCCAGCTATGGGTAAATAGTAGGACAGACTGAGTTCTTCAGCCTTGGTGAGGCAACTAGTCTAGGAGAAGGAAAACTCTGAATTCAAACCTGTTAAACTCCGCTTAAAAATTGACCTTGTGTCATATCCTACCCGAGTGGAGGGGTTGGTAAATAGGATTAGATAATCTATATGGGTTGATATGCCATAAAAACCCAACAAAACAGTAAAAAAAAAATTAAAAAGAAAGAAAATCTAGTTGAATCTCAGTAGACAGAGTCGAAATAAGTAAATCCTCAATTAAGTAGATTGATAAAAATTTAGATACAATCTCTTTCTCATGTATTCTTCTAAAACAACGAAATGCGATTTAAATGTAGAACGTCAAATCTCTAAAAAATTTTGTATTAATAAAATTTGGTCTTTAAAGAAAGGAAAGAATTTAAGAGAACCGAATTTTTATCTCAGTACTTTCGTTTCTTAAGTTTTTTTAGCTACACAATATTTTCTTGATTATTTACTCATTATCCTTTAGATATTATCTCTCGTGAAGTTACGATTAAAATCTTGATGATATCGCGAGAATCTATTCTTTCTGAAATTTATTAAAAAAAGAAGGAAAACTTAAAATTGCAGGTAAAGCAGAACGATTGAAATTAATTCGGAGAACAGAGTGCAGAAATGCGCATGCGCTTGCGCTCGAACACATACAAACTTGCCCTTCAAATTATGTACGTACGTACCTACCTACGTACAGAGACACTACTCTGCCTATTAATCTTGATGACTCACGTACGCACACATATACACACATAGACATGGGGGAGTCCCCATGGCGTAACGTGCTCGCTTGCTGACTCAAAATAAGCGAGTTCGAACTCTGTTCGCGCTATAATAGAGTTCACTTTCGGACGAATGATCTTTGTAAAGGCATCAACACCCTTATCCCCGCCAGCTATGATTTAAAGAGTACCCCTGCTGTTCTTCTGGTTTCGGTTTCTTGGTTTAATGGCATATCAACCTTTGTAGGTTATTTAATGTCAAATCCATCCTTCTAGAAGAACAGTAGTGGTACTATTTAACCTTTAGTTAGGAGGATAATGGTGTTCATACCTTCCCCTAGGGTATTTGTCCGAAGGTAAACGTAATAGCGCGACTGGAGTTCGAACTCGCTTACTACGATTCTGGAGTCCATCGCTTTAACCATTACACCACGAGGACACACCCACCGTTCTTGTACAAGGATACACTTTGGGGTAACATAACACATGAAGATAGATATGCTATTAGACATAGACCAAATCAACCAAACCTTTATGAAATTACAGAGACAAACGCGTCCACGCATATATAAACATATACATCGGTTTTCTTTATCGATCACACAGTCACCTATATGATGACAGACTGGTTGATTCTAAGGACATATCAACTCGTCTAGGGTTATTTTATGCGTGAATTGCAACGTAAGAAATTACCTTCATTGTACATATATACGTACAGTAATAAAATATCTATTATTCTTATCTAATATTAATAATTTGCATCCACTTGTATAGTTTCAACTATTTTTAATTAACATTAACAACTATATGGAAGCCCAGTTGGCTGTGACAGTAGAAAATACCGACTACATCTCTGCAGAGGGGTAAGACTGCCCTCTACTAGTGGCCCGGTTGGCTGGGGCTGTAGAATAGACCGACTGCTCCACTACAGAGACGTAAGACTCTCCCTACGAGTTTCCTGTATATGACATTAAACAATCTGATGGTGAGGCTCCAGTAATGCTGGAGTTTTGATGATTGCAGAGTACCCCTTTATTGCCATAGCTCCCAGGTTCACTCTGGCCCGGAGTGACAGTTCATAACTGGGTCCTATCCATGGGTCAAATAAAACTGCTGCCTTTAAACTGTGTGCAAACAAATGACATGTTAACTTGAATTGTTAGAAACAGAACTGTTTGATCATTTGACTGTGTGTATTAACAGAATGTGTTTAAAAATCATATATTCAAAGTATACGTAAAAAACAGGATTTGGCATTGAATAACCAACAAAAGTTGATATGCCATAAAACCAAATCAAACCAAACCAAACCAAACTAAACCACTTATACGGTTTTTAGTCATTATTTCTATTTAATAATTGTCATTTGTTTGTACACAGATAAATAGTTTGAAGCAACTAAAAAGTAATAAACAGTAAACAAGTATACCTTCAAGTATTGTAAATTGCAGCGGAGAAGTTGACTTTTAAAGCTGGGAAAGAAATCTCTACAAAACTAGAGGTCGACTTATACGTCAAGACTAAAAACCAAAACTTTATCACAGAATGGTCAATTAATGAAACAGCACTCCTAACAATCGATTTACACTACTTTCCGTATCTCCAGCAGACTGCCACAAACATTTCCAACTTAAACTCTGGTTTAGTGAACCGATTTAACAAATTAGCTTAGAGATTAATATGAAAATGATAAAACTGAGATACAAATCAAGCATTATATTAATACTATATCATAAGACGTTTCCAACAGCTGAGGAGCCAACTGTAAATACTAACCGGAACGTCACAGTACTCAGTCGGCCAGTCAGACACCAAAGGTTTTTTTATCTACTCACTTTCATGAAATTGAAAAATTCATTGCATATCAGCTCGAATGTATAAGATTTGCACGTTTCATATACCTTACAGTAGTCTACTTTATGTTTTAAGGACTACCTGTTCTTAATACAATTAATCGACAGTTATACGACAGTAATATTCTTAACGAATCCGAATTTTTTTTATTTGACTCATAGATGGGACCCTAATAAGTATCTCCACTTCAGGTCCGTGTAAGCCTGGTAGTAATGACAATAAAGGGATAGGCTACACCCCCAGTTCTCCAGAGATACATGTTACTGCTATATGAAATACAAGCAACTTGGTCTAAGATTTGATGGTCTAGTCTGTAGAATACCCCGTTTGCACCTCTGCAAAGGGGTAAGACCCTCTCAACGAGTGACCTGGATACGAAATTAAACTATCTGGTGGCGAGGCTTAGTTCTGGAAGTTTGGGGTATGCGGAGTATGCCATCGTTGCCATTACTCCCAGGTCCACTCTGACCTAGAGTGGTAGTACCTGTTAGGGTCCTATCTATGGGTAAAATAGAAATATTTAGTATACGTAAAACCATTTGACTGTGAGCACAAGTGATTGATATTAAACTGAATTGATATCAGATTGTAATGATAATTAACTATTTAATTGTGTGAAAACAAAAACGAGCAATACTTGCAACAATTTAACTGCAGGCAAACAAATGAGCTCTTGCTAGTTTGGTCTGGTGGGTAGAGTCTGGGGGACCTGGGTTCAATCCCAGGTCGCGTCATACCAAAGAATTTAAAAATGGTACGTGATACCTCCTTGCTTAACACCCGATAATATAAGGTACGCATCAAGGGTAAAGTGGAGCAATCCTCAATGTAGTAGCTACCGAAAAGGGAGCCTTCTGGTCGCCCTTGATTACGGTCGCCAACTTTACTTACTTTACTTTTACAAGCAATTCATTTAAAATTCTGCTCGTATATATGTATAAACTTTAAATAATCTACAAGGGTTGATATGTCATAAAACCCAACCAAATATTCGGCCAGGATTTGAACTCGAATCAGTGTTTTTATATATATATATATATATATATATATATATATATGTGGAGAAAAATTGATTACAAGGTATTATTGCTCAGTCGGTTGGAGCTGTAGAATACACCGACAGCATCTCTGGAGAGGGGTAAGCCCCCCACCAACATGAGTCCTGGATATGACACTAAACAATCTGATGGTGAATTCCAGTGATGCTGGGGCTGTGGGGAATGCGGAGCATCCGAGGTCTACTCTGGCCCGGTGTGGTAGCACCTGATAGAGCCCTGTCTATGGGTTAAATATAACGACACACTTATGCTAAACTGCACACTTATGCTAAACTAAATTGTTTGACTAAACTGAATAGCTTGAAATAGAAATGTTTTTCACTATTAAACCGCACTTACATTTAAACTGTGTGCTTATGCTAAACTGAATTATTTGAAATGAAATCGTTTTTTGACATTGAAACTGTACTTACTGAATTATTTAATATAGAACTGTTTTGACATTTAACTGTGTATAAACAAAATCTGTACAAGCTGAATTAGCTGAATTAGAACTGTTTGACTAGACTGAATAGCTTTAAATAGAAATATTTTTCACAATTAAACCGTACTTACATTTAAGCTGTGTACATATGCTAAACTGAATTATTTGAAAGAGAACTATTTTCATAAAAATGGATTTGGCGTTAAATAACCAACAAAGGTTGATATGCCATCACAACCAACCAACCAACCAACCAACCAATCTAATCATCACCATCATCATCATGTCGTGCCGCTAGCACGGATATCCCTTACCCTCTCTCGCCACTTCTCCCTATCGTTCATCGCCTCCGGCAGGTCTTCAGGGCAACATCCCGTATACTCACAAAGCTGCTGTATGTAGGTTCGAGCTGGTTGTCCTGCTTTTGCTCGGCCATAGGAGTACATCATTTACTTCTCCAGCAGTGTCCTGCATGTCTGGTTCGTCTAACTTGGCTAGTTTTCGTGATGGGAGGCAGGTGACCGTATAGTTGGTGCCTTGCGGGGTGTTACCGCCAGGACTTGTTCAATATTGCTCGCAACATTCTTGTGTAATTGCCGTCTAGCTTCTTCTCCAGCCGTTTTGTTAGCGTCCATACAGCAGTATCGACAAGACTGCTTTCTGGAAGAAACTGATCCAGTTATATTTCTACTTCGTAATAGATATTATTTGTTTGCACTGTCATTTGATCAAAAGTATGTCTTTAACTTTTAACTCCTCTGCTTTGAGCTGGATACGATCAAAGTACGGTTCACTTGAATTCAGAGTTTTCCTTCTTCCAGACTTGTTGGCTTACAACTAAAGAATCAGGTATGTTCTTCCATTTACTCATCGGCGGAAGGAGAACTGACGGATTCCTGCTTTACCCAAATGCGAAAAAACAACAACAAAAAAAAAAACAAAAAAAACCCCGCCCCGCCATATATAGTTACAAGGATTCCTATCAAACAGAATAATTTGCACAGAATCATATAGTTTCTAGTATTCCTATCAAATACAAATAATTTGCTCACAGTTATATGGTTTCAAGTATTCTTATCAAATGCAAATAATTTGCAAAGAATCATAGAGTTTCAAGTATTCCTATCAATTACAAATAATTTTCATGTTGATCTATTCGACCGTGAGATGGGACTCAAAGATATATTACCCATCAGAGTGGTCTTGGGGGTTATGACAATGAAGAGGTGATTCCATGCGCTACAGAGCACCGGAATTGGAGTTTCACCACTGGATGCTATTTAGTGTCATACCTCGGACACCTTCCCTTTTTAGTGAGTTTTTAATACCTCTTCAGGAGGTACAGTTGACCTTTTCTAAGCTCTACCGACTTCACAGCACACACCTTTCGGTTGTGTCATTTGTACGTAGTCATTAAATTAGATAGATAATAGTGTGGAGAAATCGTCCTTCCTACTAGCTTATTATCAAACGAAATATTACCCTCCTCCACCGACTCCATTCTCCATCAAATCCCCTCCCGCCCCGAGAGGGAATTGATTACTTACATTACATAGACTAGGTCAGAGTGACTTACAAGATGATGAATCTTGTAAGGATTCTGGAAGAAGAAGAAGAAGAAGAAGAAGAAGAAGAAGAAGAAGGAGGAGGAGGAGGAGGAGGAGTCACAGCAGCAGCAACAGCAGCAACAGCAATGAGCCAATCAGTGAGATTTCGCCCCGAGTCACATGATAATAAAGTGGCGATTCTGCAATTCACCATTCGCAGACGTAATCAGAATAAAATGTAAAAGAAACCAATCAGGCCAGGATAAAAATCGACAGTTTTTTTTTTAGAAACTATTAAATCAATTTGAATAAAAAAATATAAATTAAAAAAATTTCAAAAAAATATAAAAAAAGGAAAGAAACCAACAAAACCTGCGTCCAAAGAAGGAGAAGCGGAAACTTGGGGATATGACGAAAATAAAAGAAATGAATAATACAAGTGATGGTTATTGTGTATTAATGTGGTTATTCGGAAAACCGCCTCTCTGCCTTCAATAATTAGATGACGAAAGTATTTAAAACTTTCTAATGAGAAGCGATTAAAATCATTGGAAATTGGCTGTTATCATCCAACCAATTGGAAAGCTCTGAATAATAATAATAATAATAATAATAATAATAATAATAATAAGAAGAAGAAGAAGAAGAAGCGTTTGCCAGCTTGTGGATTTTTGTCGTTCCAGCGGACCATAGAGCGAAAATAAAAGAAAGATAAATAAATTCGTCGATCTTGCCAGAAAGCTGACAAGTTGAGAAACATGAAGATGACGGTGATACCATTAGTATTTGGTGCCTTTGGAATGGTCCCCAAAGGCCTATGAATAAGGGAACTGGAGATCAGGTATCCAGATCATTGTTTTGTTAAAATCATCAACAAAACTTTAAAGAGTCTGGGAGATCTGAAGAGATTTGTCGTCACTTAAACCAGTGACTTCCTTTTCGATAGCTACTACACCAAGGTGTAGGGGAGGGTGCTACTCCTTCCCCGGATTGCTGCACTTTACCCTTGATCCTTACCTTATAATGCTGAGTGTCAAGCAAGGTAGCATCAAGTACCATTTTCTATCTAGGATTGAACCCAGGTCTCCTGGGCAATTGGTGAACATTCTAACCAATGTCCGGTAATAATAATAAGAAGAATAAATAATGTCTTGCAAACCAAAAAAGGATTAAAATAACTCTATAAATACTTTAAGGGACAAACTTGACAGATTGCACACGTGATGAGCTAGAAATGGTTAAGAAGAGGATACCTAATGAGAGAAACCGAATCTCTTTTAATGTCAACAAAAAATGCCGTAAGAATCAATCGTATCAAGGGGAAAATTAATACAAGCCAACAGAATAGCAAGTGTAGTTTAGGTGGAGACAGTGATGAAACGCGAAAATAAAGAAAAAGAAAAAAATAAAGAAAGCGAAACAACAGAAAAATACTTGAATTTAGAAACCTTATGGAGAATGAAGATGACGGTGATGAAGATGACGGTGATACCAATAGTAGATAGAATGCATATAACCGGCACCCAATGCTTGCAAAAGGGAGTGGAGGAATTGGAAATTTTACCCCCGAAGAGTTGACGAGACTTACTCTAATTCAGACTCATGTGAAAGACCGTCGATTATAATTGGCAGGAAAAACTCACGGCTAATAATAATAATAATAATAATAATAATAATTATTATTATTATTATTATTATTAATAGCAAATTAGCACACAGAGAGTATAAAACTAGACACGAGTGTGTAGACAAGGGTATCTACTGGGAATTGTGCAAGAAATTTCAAATTGACCATACGCACAAATGGAATATGCACAACCCAGAATCTAACTTCGAGAATGAGACGCACAAACTCCTCTGGGATTTTAAGATACAAACGAATTGCCTAATCTCGGCCAGACGACCAGGCTTTGTATATATCAACAAAAAAAAAAAAAAGAAAACTTGTAAAATTGTGGACTTTGCTGTCCCAGCTGACCACAGAAAAATATTGAAAGAAAGCGAAAAGAAGGATAAATACCTGGGCCTTACTAGGAAATTGAAAAACTGTGGAATATGAAAGTAACTTTTATATCAATTGTAATTCGTGCTCTTGGTACAATCGCAAAAGGATTAGTAAAAAGACTAGAAGACTTGAAAATAAAAGAACGAGTGGAGACCATCCAAACTGCTGCATTATGGAGATCGGCCAGAATACTGAGAAGAATCCTGAAGACTTGAGGAGACTTGCTGTTACTAAGACTGCAGCGAAAAACTCTCAAGGAGTAAATAATAATAAAGACGAAAAGATTAATTACATAATAAACGAGTGCACCAATTTAGCAGAAAATATTATAAAACTAGATCCGATTAAATTGTCTAAAAGAAAATTATGATTGGAAAGAAAGACTATGTTGCCATCCCTCTGGAACTGAGACTGAAAAAACGTCAACGTAGAAGCCGAAAAATAAGCAAATTGTTGACAAATATAACAATAGACGACATCACTGAATTAAACTTGCTAATTTATGCAGAAACAAAAGTAGTCTGCGATAAAAACAGTATTCCTTAAGGGAACACTTACATAAATACAAAACGTGGATTGGAAATTAGGCTAGAAGGACAGATAAAGACACTACAAGAACAAATGAAATTAAATACGAAGGAAAAAACATGCAAGGATACGTTGCGATGAAAGGACCAAAACCAAAGAGAAGACAAATTATAAAGTGGAATGGGAAAAGATAAATCCAAAAATATTGTCGAAAGAAGGGAGAATCAAAGAGATTGGGACAGGGCGAGGCAAAACAAAGAAAACAGGATTTTCAAAATAATGAAAGACAATTCTACCAAAAGGCAAGACCATTTTGGGGGTAAAAAAAGGCAAGACCATATGGGGGAAAAAAAGAGAGAACATGACAGAAATACTGAATGGATAGATAACATGAACAATGAATTGAAAGGACATGAAGAAGGCTTTGAGGTGGCCATAGAGATAGATTCGCTTAGAGCAACTCTCAAGAAACTATGAAACAGGAAAACGTCAGGTCATGATGGCATACAAGGATTCTGGTTTTAAAAAAATTCACATCTGTCCACGACACACAGGTTTTGCTACTGTGTAGATACCTTGAAGGAGCAAGAATACCCAAATGGATGACTAAGGAGAAAGCCACTCTGATCCAGAAGGACCTCCGAAAAAAAATCCCTAGTGGTTATAGACTGATAACATTATGGTTATGCCCGTGGTGTAATAGTTATCGTCGTGGGAAGTGGACACGGTGACAAGAGTCCAAATCCAGGACGAGACTGATTGCATTTCACATAGTGCTAGTACCCTTGGGAAAGGTATGAATCCAATTATTCTCCCTCCAACTTTTGGTAAATAGTAGGGCAGACTAAGTTCTTCAGCCTTGGGGAGGCAAAAAGTCTAGAAGGAAAACTGAATTCAAACCTGTTAAACTCCGCTTAAAAATTAACCTTGTGTCATATCCTGCCCGAGCGGAGGGGTTGGTAAATATGGATAACGTGTCTATCTAGGATATGAAAAAATACTGACTACTCAGATTAAAGAAGGCATTTATAATTTTCTTGTATATCATGGACTATTTCCAGAAGAACAGGGAGGATGTTTCGGAGAACAAAAGGAATAGGTGATCAGTGTGTTCTCTAAGATGAAATATGTAGCCATAACATGAATTGATTACAAAAAGGCCCAATGATAAAGAGCCTGTAAACTAAGATGATAGAATGTCTGCAAATGTACAAGATATCCAAAAAGTCATAAACTTCATAACGCTATAAGCTAAGAAAAACTAGAAAGTGGAATTAACGGCAGGGAGAAAAACTGTACCGGAAGTGGAAATCTAGAGAGGTTCTTCCAGGAAGATTCACTTTCGCCATTATTACTTCTAATAACGATGCCACTCAGTTGCCTACTTAGCATGTGCACTGGAGACAACAAATTTTTCAAATCCCAAGAAAAGATTAATCAGCTTATTATATTTACATGTTTAACTGTAATCCGCTTTTATACGTCTTATAGACCCCTCTGGTTTGCTGTTGTCTAGATGTGTGCCACTCAGTTGGGATTTATGGCCGTTCTGATGTCTTGAACATATCTGTTGGCTACGGATCAGACGAGTTATACAGTTGCTTGCTAAGTTTGTAATCGTCTAGTGTCGTGTTTCTTAAAAACGAAGAAAGTCAGTTTTTATTCTCCAGTCCGTAAGCCAAGATATATAAGTATTCGACTGGATGAACCGTGAGGAAGAGTTTTTTTTTCATATTCACACCCGAAGAAATTAAGAACACCTATATGGATTAATACTTGGTATATTTAATACATGTGGTCAAACTATCTGGTATATTTAATATATGTGGCCAAAATAATCAAATATCAAATAATAATATGAAGTCATGACAATTCAGAGACTGCTTAAGTTTGCGACTTGTCTGTGTTTTAGAGGCATGCGTGTGTGTTGTACACAAAGGTACACATGTGTTCTTCTTTGTAGTGTATTGTAATTTACGTAGCTCTTTGCTTAGATGTGGCACAAGGCCGATTGAATGGGATACCCAATGAGACTCGAAGTCACTCTTGCAGGTTTGCTAGTCAAGCTTGCGAACCATTACACTACCTGAGGTGCCCATAGTAATTTACGAGGCTCTTTGCTTCGATATGGGACGAGGCAGAATTAATGGGGCACCCAATAAGACTCGAACTCACTCGTGTAGTTTTTCTAATCTAACTTGCTAACCATTACACCACCAGAGGTGCCAAGTTCTTCTTTGTAGTTTTAGCCACTCTGTCTCTCACATGCATAAATAAGTTTCTTCTATGCATATTTTGTCTCGACCACGTGATACACTGCACACACACAATAGACGACCGATCCAAAACAAAACCCGATAATTCAAAGATTGAACTCTTCAACGGAGACAAAAAAACCTTAAGCTCTTATCAATCTTTGATATTAATTGTATATTCACCATTCATATTTTTTCTATCTACGTATTTTACTTTTACAATGACGATTAAAAAATACATTTTTAACAATCAAGCTATTTATCAAAAGTATTGGGAAATCCTAAATTTCCGTTACACATGGACGATATTAAGTTATTGGCAAAAAAAGGAACAAGAACTGGAGACGGTGATGCAAACTATAAAGATATTCAACCAGGATATAAGAATGGTTTGGTTTGGTTCCTTTGTTTAATGGCATATCATCTTTTGTAGGTTATTTAATGTCAAAGATATTCTCCGAGAAGAACAGTAGTGGTACTATTTAACCCAGAGCTCGGAGGATTAGGAGGTTAATTTCTTTCGCAAGGGTATTTGCCCAAAAGTGAACATAATAGCGCGACTGGAGTACGAACTCGCTTACTACGATTCCGCAGTCCATCGCTTTAACCATTATACCCCGAGGACACCCTCTGATATAGAAATGGAATTTGGCCTGAAAAAATATGTAATAAAAAGTGGGGAAATAGTAGCAACGTAATGAACAGAGCTTCTAAATCAGGAAAGAATCAGAATGCTTGAAAATATAGAAAACTACGGGTACTTGGGAATTTTAAAAGCGAAAGTCATTAAACAAGCAAAAATGAAAGACAAAAAAAGAAAAGAGTGACAGAGATGAACGTGAAAGCTGCTCAAAAGCAATTTTTGCAGCAGAAACCTCTTCAAAAGGATAAACACTGGCTCTGTCCTTATAGAGAACTCAGAACCATTCTTGAAGTGGACTAAGGACCAACTCAGAGAAATGGATCAACGGACAAGGAAATTGATGACTATGCACTTGGCCTTACGTCTGAGCGATGACATATACAGACTATATGTATCAAGAAAATAAAGGAGGAAGAGTACTCGTCAGCATTAACGACTGTGTAGATATACCAATAAAAGAACTTGAAAATTACATTTAAAATAGCAGATAAAGACTAATCACGGCACAAAAAAAAATCTATGGAAGAGAAACACTGAATATCTCCATAAAAACCAATTCTATGAAAGCGAAAACAGATACTACGCAACAGAATGGCAAATGTAAATTATGTCAAGAAAAAAATGAAACGGTTAACCACAAAATAAGCGGATTGCAGCAAACAAGCATAAAAGAAGTTCAAGACAAGGCATGACTGGGTAGGAAAGATTATCTACTGGAAATTGGGCAAGAAATTCAAATTTCACCATACTACCAAATGGTATGTGTGCAAACCAGAACCCGTTCTAAAGAATGAGATCCATAAAGATCTGTGGGATTTTGAGATACAGATGGATCACTAAATACCAGTTAGGAGACCAGATCCAGTATTAATAAAAAGAAGATGAGAATTTGCTGCTTAGTAAACTTTCACTGTACCGGACCATTGGTCTCATGAGTAGAGTGTTTGCCAATGATCCGGAAGACCGGTGTTCAATCCCAGGTCGTGTCATATCAAAGACTCAAAAAATGGTACTTGATGTTGACTTGTTTAACTCTCAGCATTATAAGGTACGGATCAATGATAAACTGGAGCAATCCAGGAAAGGAATAGCGCCCTTCCCAACACCTCAGTGTAGTAGCTATTGAAAAGAGAACCTTCGGGTTACCCTCAATTGCGCTCGCTAACAACTTAGACTTAGATATTCTGGCGGACCACAGAGAGAAAATAAAAGAAAGCGAAATGAGAAGCAAATACGTGAATTTTGCTAGAGAAATGAAAAAGCGTTGGAACATGTGGGTGACAGTGACTCCATTTATAGTTGGAGCCCTTGGAACCATTCACAAGGGCTCCGAAAAGGAATTGGCAGAATGTAAAATCGAGTAAATTTTGAGACCATCTCGACTATAGACCTGTTAAATTAGCTATGATAATTAAAAGAGTCTTGTAAATCTGAGGTGATTTGCTGTCACTTAGACTTCAGTGAAATACCACCAGTTAAAACTGGTATGAATAACTCGCATATAATAATAATAATATTAATAATAGTAATAATAATACGCAAAAAAGTAGATGTAGGTCATGTGGGGACAGAGACGAAACGATCAATCTCACGATAAGCGAACACAGCAAATTAGCGCAGAAAGAGTACACAACTAGACACGATTGAGTAGGGCAAGGTGATCTACTGGAAATTGTGCAAGAAATTTCAATTTGACCATACGAACAAATAGTATTTGAACAACCCAGAATCTAACCTGGAGAATGAGATGCACAAACTCTTCTGGGATTTTGAGATACAAACGGATCACCAAATCTTGGCCAGACGACTAGACCTAATAATTATTAACAACAACAAAAAAATGAGAACTTGCTAAATTGTGGACTTTGCTGTCCCAACTGACCACAAAATAAGATTGAACAAAGCTAAAAGAAGGATGAGTACCTGGACCTAGCTTGAGAACTGAAAAACTGTGGAACATGAAAGTGACGTTTATACCAATTGTAATTGGTGCTCTAAGTACAGTCGCAAAAGCATTGGTAGAAGGACTAGAGGACTTGAAAACTACAGGTTTAGTGGAGACCATCCAAACTACAGCATTATTGAGATCGGCCAGAATACTAAGAAGATTCCAGGAGACTTGAGGCGTCTTGTTGTCACTCACACTTTAATGGAAGACCATCAGCTAACACTGATTGGAAAAACTCTCCGGGAGTAAAATAATAATAGCAGCACCAAATGATATAGTAAGGATTAATTATGTCTAAGCAAAAATTGATAATACGTAAAAGGATTGCATGTGTAGATATTGTGGTGACAGAGATGAAACGGGTAATTACATCATAATCAGTTACAGAAAACTACCAATAAAAGAATACAAGACTTAGCATGAGTGGGTGGGAAAGGTGATGCCCTGGGAATTGCGCAAGAAATTGAAATTTGACTGTATTTACTAATGGGGTATCTATAGAGCATAATCCATTCTAGAGATAAGACCTTATTTCAATACTTGAATAATGATCGAGTGAATAGGTAGACGCAAGGTTTTAAGGCATGTGCGAGGTCCCCCGCCTCGATTTATAGGCACGTGTATAGGTCATTCCTTGGTTTATGGTAACGTGTATGGGTCAACCTTTGATGCATGATCCGGAATTCACGAAATAAAATCTTTTGAAAACGTGTCTAATATTTTTAGCTGTTTCAGGAGGGAGTCTCCGTGGCGTAGTGGCTAACGTGTTGGACTGTAAGCGAGTTCAAACTCCAATTGTTCTATTACGTTCATTTTCGGACTAATACCTTTGGGAAAAACATGAACCGTCTTATCTCCTCAGCTATGGGTTGGATAGTAACACAACTGTTCTTCTAACAGGAAGAATTTGATATTGAATAACCCAAGATGGTTGATATGCATCCCAACAGAAGAAATTACCTGTTTCAATAAAAGATGCGTACCTTCAAGACTGATTGAATATTAGACATTGTTCTTACCTGTTAGAAGATATGTCTTACGTTCATAATGTCTAATATTGTCAGCTTTATTACTATGTCAGTTGGCACCATTGTAATATATTACAACATTATATATAACACCGAGTTAATTAGGAAAATTGTTTTACTTTGAATTATAATTAGACTTTTATAGTAAGTAAAGTTAGCGACCATAGTCGAGGGTGACCCGAAGGCTCCCTTTTCGATAGCTACTACACCAAGGTGTAGGGGAGGGCGCTACTCCATTCCCTGGATTGCTCCACTTTACCCTTGAACCGTACCTTATAATGCTGAGTGTTAAGCAAGGTGGTATCAAGTTCCATTTTTAAAGTCTTTGGTATGACTCGACCTGGGATTGAACCCAGGTCTCCCGGGCCATTGGCGAACACTCTAACCGCTGGGCCAAGTACATCGTCTCAATTTTCTGCGTTATGTCAATTATTTTACAATACACTATACCATAAGACAGGTGCATCAAGGGATATCTCAGAGCATTCTTCTAAGGAGTTTGAATGTTCAGCAACGACATGCGCATAGAATCTGAAATTGAGAAGGGCATTATCAATCCACACACAAGAAAAACAGATATGAATGAAAGGAAATGAAAAAGCAGATAAGAACATTTAATGAGTGCTTAATACAAAGGTTCGGTACAGGCATTCAAGAATATTGCTGTGCGATTCTATAGGACAGGAAAGATGGAAAAGAAAGAAGGATATTCCTGGAGGATCAGAAGGACGTCACAAACAAATTTTAAAATGGCAGAAATCTTATGAAAAGAAATGGACAGAGTTCATAATTAGATGCCGTCGACTCTTGCTAAACGCGACAAAAGAGGAAATGAAATTGTTGATTTGATAGAATCGGAAATTAATACTCCTGCTTGCAAACTTGGCGTCACAAAGTTGATACTGACAAGCTCCGTCAAAAAATAAGCTTTGGACTCATGGTCTGACTGTAAAAATCTAAAATATATTCTGGACATTGCAAAACACAAGCATATATATATATATATATATATTCAGGATAATGGAAAACTACATTCTATTTTGGAGTTGGGATCTGTCTGTAAAAATCGAAAATAGATTCAGCACGCCGGAACAGACAGACACAGACACACACACACGTATATATATATATTCTCATCTACAGACAGACTGTTTTGCTGTATCACAACTCATCAGTGTAGCGTGACACGCGAGACGCTTCAAACAGGGATCGAAACCCCTATATACATATATATATATACAAGGTGATTAAAAATTAACTCCCTATTTTGAAATTTTTACAATTCTTAACTATCATTTTCACTGAGGGGAATGATGGCGAAAGAGCATGATTGCAGCCTCAAAGAAAGCTAGTTTATTTTAAAGTCATGCTATTACGTTCAAAAATCGGGCTAATACCCTTGAGAAAGGCATGAACTCCCTTATTCTTTTAGTTCTAGATTAAATAGTTTCACTCTTATTGTTCTTCAACGACGGTTTTGGCATTAAATAACCCACGAAAGTTTATATGCCTTTAAACAAAGAAGCAAAACCAATCACTTTTACAAGAAATGAATTTGAAATTCATTATGATCACCAGCATTCACCACCTCCCTCTACTGATTTCACCAAGAATTCTTGTGAGATGAAAGACTTAAATTTTCGTATTCACCTATCAAGTTCTTCCAAAGTCATTGGTATGGTAGAGTAGACTTTCGCCCTAAACCAACCTTAAAGAAAAAAAAAGTGGGCTTAGGGTCAGAGCTTATGGCAAGCCACTCGTGCGGACCACGATGACCCATTAATCTCCCAGAGAAGTGGACATTCAGTCATCCACGAATAACCGTTGTAAAATATGGAAGAGTGTCCTCTTGCATAAAAATTGAGTCTTGAATATTTTCTTATGTTCTGATAACTGGCCAGATTCCATCTTGCATGCATGGTTTTCGTATTCATGCTATCGCAAAGGACTTGTTTTAAATCACCCAGTATACCCCCCTCTCTCTCTCTCTCTGTTTCTTACACACTCGCACACACACTCACTCACACACACACACACACACACACACACATATATATATATATATATATATATTGAATCAATTTTTCTTTCTTCTACTCTTGTCTTTCATGTTAGTCAACACTATTTGACAACTTCGTCTTCCCATCATCGTATAGGTCTGTTAATGGGTCGTTTCCAGTATATTGGTTAACATTTGACCGCTACACCGGTCTATCTGTTGTTTGTGAACCTTGTGATGTGTCCTACCCAGCAGATCTTCTAAGTGTTAGAAATAATTATAACAGATAAATTTTTGATGCAGCTGGAATTCTTCATCAGGGCCAATAGATGTTGTTATCATCATATCTTGTTATCATATGTTGTTATCATATGTTATCATATGTTTTTATCATCATATTTAAACATATCTTCATCAGGGCCAATAGATGTTGTTATCTGAAAATGAAATAATACGGAGTGATATGTTCAAAATTGGTTACGTCATGCGATGGAATTTTTTTGTAACAAGTAAATTCATCTGTTATAATTATTTCTCACGCATAAAATAATTATGATTGAATATTTTTGTATTCAGACTAAAACTTTGAAGTCGAAATGCGTCGGTATAATAAAAGAAGATAAATCATCAAATATACCAACATATATCTTTCTTCTGTTATAACTTTTTTCTACATACATTCTATTAGATTCAATTCACTTCTTCTTCTTCTTCTTCTTCTTCTTCTTCTTCTTCTTCTTCCTCTCTCTCTCTCTTTCTCTCCCCCTCTCTCTCTCTCACACACACATACACACACACACACACACATATATATATATATATATATATATATATATGAGAATATTTGATCCGGTAACAAAAAAAAACAGCATTTCTGTTTATAGCTCTTTTTTTTACTCCTCGTACACATATAAACTGTAATTCCTCATTTGCTGTTCCGCAACCTCAAGTCTAACATGTAAAAAATCGTCTGATGAAACAGAGAGTATGATAATATTCTCCGGCGAAATAAATCTATAATGGCAACTTAACCAGGTTTGAGTTTTCTTTCTAATTGCACTATATACATATATATATATACATATATTGTCATCCACAGACAGACTGTTTCGTTCTATCAGAACTCTTCAGTGTGGCTAGACCCGCAAGACGCTCGAAGCCGGGATCGAAACCCGTCTAATTTTACGATAGATTAAGGTTTCAGACCACACGGCTACAAGCGGACTACAATGGCTAAGGGAATTTTAAGGTATTTCATTTTTAGCAACAGCAGCAGCAGCCTTTGTTTACATTTTTTTAATACCCTATCGGCTACCAGAGTGCTCAATTCTTACGAAGAGCTTTGCATTACGCTAGGGGCGGCCGACAATTCCTTCGCCAGAGTGCTCAACCCCCCCTTGATTTTTGCAATAGTTTTTTATTTCTAATTTAGTGACTTCATTGCATCAATACCCAACTGCGGTTGTCTATCATCTGCAATACTGTTTTATTTTCCGTCTATGGCCTTGTATTTGCTGACATTTCATGTTGTTACTTCATTTCTATAACTTTTGTCATATGACTTTCGTATACTCATCCTTACTCCCCCCCTCTCTCTCTCTCTCTCTCTGAGCGTATCTTATTACTCCTTTTGTATCTGAAACAACAGAGTTTCATTCCATCTCGAGTTCTTCAACCATCCTCTTTTATTTTCCTTTTTCGTTTCCTTTTTCTTTTTGTAGAGTTTGTCAACATATTCTTTGAGATGCAAAGATTACAAGCTGAGTTATTAATTTCCGTATTCGTCAAGGCAAAGATTTGATTTCCCCTTTTCTATCATCGCATTTGCGAAGAGTCCACGGCATCTAATTATTAACACTGTCCATTCTTTTAAATAAAATTTCTGCCATTTAATTTTGTTTCGAAGAATACTTTGGATCCTCTGGGAGAAGAAACATCCATTTCTTTTTCTTTTGCTTTTCTATTCTTCTTATCTTATAGAATCACACAGTAATATTCTTGAATGCTTGTTTTGAGCTTTTGTATTAAACACTGATTTAATGTTCTTATCAGCTTTTTCATTTCCTTTTCCTCATATTTCTTTCCCTTGTGTGTGTATTTAATATAACACACTTCACAATTTTAGATTCTATGCAGATGTCTTTGTTGAAATAACTGACTCTCTAGACAAATGTTCCTTTAAAAAAATGTTTTATATTAGGTTGTATCAGAAGTATTCTAAGTATTTATATTTTCCAAAAATCATTTCATATACACATATAAAATAGATGCCTCTTCAGCAAACTAGCTCCAAAGGAGTACAAGAGTGTTTGCCAATGGTCCGGGAGACCTGGGTTCAATCCCAGGTCGCGTCATACCAAAGACTTTAAAAATGGTACTTGATACCTCCTTGCTTAACACTCAGCAATATAAGGTACCTATCAAGGGTAAAGTGGAGCAATCCAGGGAAAGGAGTAGCGCCCATTCCTACACCTCGGTGTAGTACCTATCGAAAAGGAAGCCTTCTGGTCACTCTCGACTCCAGCCGCCAACAAGATGGGAAAGGTGAGTCAAAATAAACTGTGCAAAAGATTGAAATTCGACCATACTACGGAATGGTATATGCATAAGCCAGAATCCATCCAAGAAAATGAGACACTTCTGGGATTTTGAGATGCAAACAGATCATCTAATCCTGGCCAGAAGACCAAATCTAGTTCTAATAAAAAAGAAAAAAGAATTTGCTGTCTGGTAGATTTTGCTGCTCAACGGACAACAGAATAATTATAGAAGAAAGCGAAAAGATTGATAAATCCTTGGATCTGGCAAGAGAACGAAAAACACAACAGTGGAACATGATTGTGACGATGATGCTAAATGTAGTTGGGGCACTCGGAATGGTCCTAAAACAATTGGAAGGATGACTGGAAGAATTGGATATCTGAGGAACAGTTGAGACCATCCAGCATTTCTGAGATTAGCCAACATACTAAGAATAGTACAGGAGATCTGAGGAGACTTGCTGTCACTTAGACGCATGTGAAAGATGCTGGAGTGAAAAACTCGCAAGAAATGGAATAATGAATTGAATACATATAATCACTACTTTCCCTCAAGCTAGGTCTTGGGGGGTAAAGACCTGGTGAAGGTTAGTAAAAAAATCGGAAAAACTGAAAATTGAATAATAATAAAAAGATGTCGTAAATTAGAGAGAGAGAGTATAAGACTAGATACAACTGGGTAGGCAAGGATATCCATTCGGAATCGTGCAAGTAGTTTAAATTTGTCCATACGAACAACACGAAATCTCTCCTGGAAAATGGACGTACAAAATTCTCTGGGATTTTGAGATACAAACGGATCACCTTATCTCAGTCAGTCGACCAGACCTAGTGATAGTCAATAAAAAAGAAAACCTGCCGAATTGTGGATAACCACTGGGTAAAACTGAAGGAAGGCAAAAAAGAGAGACAAATATCTGGGCCTTGCAAGAGGATTGAAAAAACTATAGAACATGAAAGTGATGGTGATACCAGTTGTAATAGGTGCACTCGGTACAGTCACCAAAGGATTGATACAGGGACTGGAGGACTTGAAAATGAGAGGTCGAGTGGAGACCATTCAAACTACAACATTATTGAGATCGGCCAGAATACTAAGAAGAGACCTGGACACTTGAAGAGACTTGCTGTCACTCAGACTTCAGTGGAAAATCATCAGCTTACGCTGACGTGAAAAATTCCCAAATGAGTAAAATAATAATAATAATAATAATAATTCGTAAAAAAACATAAACGCACAGAAGAATTAGTAGTAGTGTCACTTCCCCCCAAATCAAATGATTGAAACTTATAAATAAAACAAATGTTTACGAAAAAGCGGGTGATAGAAAAAAATTAAAAAAGGGATTGGGGAAATATAAGTCAAACAGTAACCGAGAGTCTTTTATAAGAATGAGGAATGCAGGTAAGCAAGTTCTACAAACTTTCTGAAATTGTTATTTTCGTTGATATGCTAAAATTTTTGCTTGTTTATTTAATATTCCTAAAAAAATCTTTGTCGTACTATCGTAATAAAATTTACTGTTTTTATTTAAAAAAAAAAAATAGAAACTGGAAAATTCCATAATTAGTTAAAGAACATATAACTGGAACTTTTTAACCCAAAAGCCGTAACGAAAAAGCAGGTGATAGGAATAATTAACAAACGGTGAACAAATATCGGACATTGTGGAATACCATCAAAATAGCTTGTATTTAAACAAGGAATCATTGGTACGAGTCGTAAGTCAATCCACGCTCAAAGAAACAAATGAAGTAACGAATTAAGATTCAATATCCAACAGCTTTAAAAAGTTGACCGTTCGGCTTTAAGTGAAAACATTGTAAGTTTTAAGCCAGAGTTTTTGGTTTTATTTTGCGGCCCGCTTTATTGTCCCTTTTCTTATTAGAGAACCAGGTCACATCTGCGACACAAGAACGGAAATAGTAAATTCCTTGGTCTGATATAGCCACTCTCTATTGCCCATAAAAATGGCAAATCCAAATCTAAATCAGTGTGGGACCCACACAAAAGGTCTGAGTGTCCTGTCGGCTGATGCTCCCTTGATAGCCAACATTAAGGACCCAGCCAGCATTCAGCAAATGTCAGTTCTCCTTATTTCAGGTACATAAACTAAGACCAAAGAACAATAGATGCTGAGAGACATCAAATGGAAAACGGAGAAGAAAAGACAACAAAAAGTAATCGAGTGTTATTTTAAAGGCAACCCAACACAAAGAAGATATAGAAAACGGATGATGGAGACTGGACAGAATCTTCAAAATTTGATACAAGGCAAAGACTTACTGAACTAACCAGGTTGATTTTAAAGAAAGGTCGGTTGTCATAAGCTAGACATTCAAGAAATGTGTAGACAGGTAAATCGTGAAGAACATACTCAAAGAGAATTCCTTAAAGGAATTGAAACAAAATAATGCAAACCAAATCGTCAATGAACCTAGAAACACATCAATACCAACATAGGAAGACTGGAAAAATACGGAATTAACAAAAAAAGTCATGAGTACCCAGAAAACTTCATAACCATCTCCAAAGATTCAAGATTAAAAAACAGTCAAGGTAGGGACCAAAAAAGTAAATATGGGTTGTGTTTTTTGGTTTTATAGCATATCAACCCTTGTAAGTTATCTAATGCCAAATCTATTTTTTGCAAATAATCAGTTCTATTTCAAACAATTCAGTTTATCATGAGTACACAGTTTAATTGTCAAAAACATTTCTATTTCAAGCTATTCACTTTAGTTTAACAGTTCTAATTCAAACAATTTACTTAACTATAAGTGAAGTTTTTGTCCACACACAATAAAATGTCAAAACAGTTCTATTTCAAACAATTCAGTTTAGCATATTTACGCAGTTTACATATCAAAATAAATGTCAAAACAGTTCTATTTCGAACAATTCAGTTTAGTGTAAGTACAGTTTTAATGTCAAAAATAGTTTTATTTCAGACAATTTAGTTTAGCATAAGTATGCAGTTTACACGTCAAAACAGTCTTATTTAAAGTAATTCAGGTTAGCATAAGTACGCAGTTTATTTCTATTTAATCCATAGATTGAAACCTATCTGGTACTACCACTCCGGGCCAGAGCGAACCCGGGAGCGATGGTAATGAAGGGGTACTCAGCATTCCCCAAATCTCTAGCATTATTGGAACCTCACTATCAGATTTAGTGTCATAAACAGAATATTCGCTGCGGGGGGTCTTACCCTTTTGCAGAGAAACAGTCGACTGGGCAAAAAAAAGTAAATATAGTGTTGCAAATAAAGTACTGAATCCAGCAAACATGCATAAATGAAGGAAAATGTGAGAAAGGAGTGACTCTGACGAACAAGAAAACTTCCGGGGACTAAGAAATCTCATAAAAAGGATAAACAGCAAAGCAGTTTCCTTGTAAGATACTCGAAACCATTTTAGAAATGGAGAAGGGAGAAAACCAGACAAATTCATCAAAGAACAAGGAAATTAATGATTAAGAACCAGGCTTTTCAACAATGAGATGACATAGACTGACAATATGTAGCAAGAAAAGAAGCTCTGAGGACTAATAAAAGGACCCAGGGACTACATTAAAAAGAGGCAAGAAAAATAAATCACCGCAGCCATTAACAGCATTGGCAACAAAAACCAGACAGAAAAACAACAAAATCTAGGAAACAGCCATCGGAAGAAAAACAACAGTATGGAAATTTTAAGCGACAAACTAAAGAAATTAAACACAAGAAAACCTGGACATGGCTAAGAACGGGAAATCTCTAGAGAGAAATTGAATCTATTCTAAGAGCGACACTATAAAGACCAATTCTATAAAAGTGAAAATTCATGATACTCAATAGAATTTGCAAAAATAGATCACGCGGTGAAAAAGATGAAACGGTCAATCACTTAATCAGTAGATGCAGCTAACTAGTAGAAAAGGAGTACAAGAGTAGATATGACTGAGTGAAAGAGGGGATCTACTCGAAATTATGCAAGAGATTGGCCATAATACCAAATGGTATTCAACAAACCAGAACGCATCCTAGAGAATGCGATACATAAATTCTCCATGATTTTGACATACAGACGGATCATCTAATCCCGGCCAGAAGACCAGGCCTAGTTTTAAAAGAAAAAGAAAAGAATTTGCCTTTTTAAGGTTTTTGTCATTTCGGCAGACCAGAGTGTGAAAATAAAAGAAAGTCAAAAGAGAGACAAATAGATTGATGTTGCCAGAAAATTGTCTCCCTCCCCCACAAAAAACAAACTGTAGAACGCGAGGTTTAAGGTAATACCAATTATCAAAGTCACTAAGAGACTAAATAAGCAACTGGCGGTATTGAAATTGAGACCATTCAGACTACAGAATTGCTGAGACCAGCAAAAATATTGAGAATAGTCCTGGAGACCTTAGGACACTTGCAGTAACTCAGTGTGCTACCAAATACCTCCAGAAAACACTGATGTGAAAAACTCGGTATGAGTGAAGTAATAATGATAGTATATTACGGTAAACCAACCAACCAACCAACCAACCTTCCAAGATAATATTTTTTATTCAAGTATATATATATATATATATAAAGCTACAAACCAACAAGAAAGAATAAAACGGTGGAAACAGCATTTCGAGAATCTACTAGGAAACCCACCGAAAGTTAAACATGAACCAATTACGATAATTATTTGTAAGCAATTAGACATTAAGCTAGGACCGTTTACTCTAGAAGAACTCAACTCAGTACTTAGAAAAATTAAAAAATAGAAAAGCTGTAGGGCTACATGAAATTCCCCAAGAGGTATGGAAGACCAGACAATTCGACGACATACTGCTCCAACACTATAATGCAGTTCATAATCAAAATCCGATAGACGTATGGATGAAGGGATACATCCTCTCTTTCCCTAAAAAGGGCAACCACAGATTAACCAGAAACTACCGAGGTATAACACTTATATCCATAGCAGCCAAAATATACAATGCCCACCAACGAAACCGCATAGAACCCAAAATTGACAACATCCTTAGGAAGAACCAAAATGGCTTCCGAAGAAATAGATCCACGACCCCACAATGACTATCCGTAGAATCCTTGAAGGCTTACGGGCAAAAAACCTACTGGCGACAATACTATTTGTCGATTTTATTGATTCCATTCAGAGGAAAGATGGAACAAATTCTACTAGCCTACGGCATACTAAAAGAGACCGTCTAAGCCATAACGATTCTCTATAGAAACACCAAAATGAAAGTGCATTCTCCGGATGGAGACACAGACTACTTCGACATAGTAGCAGGAGTACTGCAAGGAGACACACTTGCCCCATACCTCTTTATCATCTGTCTAGACTACATGCTTAGAACATCGACTGATAAAATCAAAGAAAACGGTTTCGAGCTGACAAAGAAAAGAAGCAGAAGGTACTCCGCAAAAACAATAACCGACGCCGACTACACCGATGACAGCGATTCTGGCAAATGCATTCACCCAAGCCGAAACACTACTGCATAGTCTGGAGCGAGCAGCTGCAGGCATTGGCCTCCATGTCAATGCACACAAAACGGAATACATGTACTTAAATCAAACAGGTGACATATCCACACTTGGCGGTACTTCTCTGAGACAAGTTCACCTACCTAGGAAGCAGTGTCTCATCAACCGAAAATGACATCGACTCGCGAATAGCAAAAGCATGGACTGTAATCGGTCATATGAAAGTCAGACCTGACCGATAAAATGAAACGCTATTTCTTCCAAGCAGCGGTCGTATCGATACTGATGCATGGATGCACGACATGGACGCTGACTAAACGAATGGAGAAAAAGCTTGACGGCAACTACACAAGAATGCTGCGAGCAATCTTGAACAAGTCCTGGAGGCAACAGCCCACAAAGCACCAGCTGTACGGCCACCGACCTCCCATCACGAAAACTATCAAAGTTAGACGAACCAGACATGCAGGACTCTGCTGGAGAAGCAGGAACGAGCTCATAAATGATGTTCTCCTATGGACCCTCTCACAATGCCACGCAAAAGCAGGGCGTCCAGTTTGAACCTACATACAGCAGCTTTGTGAGGATACGGGATGTAGCCCTGAGGACCAGCTAGAAGCGATGAATAATAGGGAGGAGTGGCGAGAGAGGTTCAAGGATGTCCGTGCTGATAGCACAAGAATATATATATATATTAAGTCTTTGAATATACTTAGTCGACCTCAGTCGACGGTGACCTGAAGGTTTCCTTTTCAATAGCTACTACACCGCTGTGTAGGGGAGGGCGCTACTCCATTCCCTGGATTGCTCTACTTTACCCTTGATGCTTACCTTATAATGCTGAGTGTTAAACAAGGCGGCATAAAGTACCATTTTGGAGTCTTTGGTATGACTCAACCAGGGATTGAACTCCGGTCTGCCGGACCTTTGACGAACACTCTAATCATTAGGGCAATAGTTACCGAATTCTATTCTTGCCAGGTGCTTCATAGTTTTATCCTTCTGCCACAACTACGCTAATCTTGATAAATAACTATTTGTAGAGAAAGTTCAGATTTCGTTTCTTTGTTTAAAGGTAAATCAACCTTCGAAGGTTATATAATGCCAAAGCCATAATTGTAGAAAAACGGTGGTATTTAATCCACAGCTGTGGAAGATAAGGAGGTTCATACCTTTTCCATGGGTATTAGTCAGAAAGAGAACATAATAGCGCGACTGATGTTCGAATTCGCTTTCTACGATGTCGCAGTTTGCCACTACGTTATGAGAACTCACCATGACTCTTAAACGATAAAAAGGCTTGGATCAGGCTAGCATTATTACTATCATTATTTTTTCTCCTTAAGATTTTTTCACATCTGTTTTAGCTGATGGTCGTTCACTGGAGACTGAGTGACAGCAAGTCTCCTCAAGTCTCCAGGTCTCTTCTCAGTATTCTGGCCGTTCTCAATAGTGCCGTAGTTTGGATGGTCTCTACTCGTCCTCCAAGTCCTCCAGTCCCTTTAATAATCCTTTAGTTACTGTACCAAAAGCACCAATCATGATTGGTGCATTTGTCACCTTCATGTTCCTTATTTTTTTCAATTCCCTAGCAAGGTCGAGATACTGATCCTTCTTTTCACTTTCTTTCAGTTTTATTCTGTGGTCAGCCGGGACAGGAAAGTCCACAATTTTGCAAATTCTCTCTTTTTTTTTGTTGATTATAAGTTCTAGTCTTCAGTAGTCCGTTTATTATTACTATAATTATATTATAATTATAATAATTATTATTTACTTTTTTAGAGTTTTTCACATCAATATTAGCTGATGGTTTTTCGCTGGAGTTTGAGTGACAGCAAGTCTCCTCTAGTCTCCAGGTATTATTATTATTATTATTATTTTCTTGCAAGTTTTTCACGCCAGCATTAGCTGGTGGTCTTTCAATGGAGTCAGAGTGACACCATATCGCCTCAGGTCCCCAGGACTGTTTGTCAGTATTTTGGCTGTAGTTTGGCTCTGGATTATTCCACAGATTTTCACTTCCTCCTGTTCTTTTCCTCAAGCCCCAAGTGTCCATTACAAGTGCACCAATTTATTATAATTTTCTCCTTTTCGAGTATTTCACGTCAGCGTTAGCTGATGGTTTCTCACTGAAGTTTGAGTGACAACAAGCCTCCTCAAGTCTCCAGTAATCTTCTTAGTATTCTAGCCAATTTCTATAAAGTTGTAGCTTTCATAGTTTCTACTCGTCCTCTTATTTCCAAGTCTTTCACTCTTTGTACCAATCCTTAGGTAACTGTACCAAGAGCACCAATTACAAGTGGTATAACTGTCACTTTCATATTCCATTTTTTTTAAATTCCCAAGAAAGTACTTATCTTTCTTTTCCTTTTCTTTCTAATTCTAACTCTGTGGTCTGTCGGGGCAGCAAAGTCCACAATTCTTCAAGTTCACTTTTTATGTTGATTGTTAATAGGACTGGTCATCTGGTCGAGATTAGGTGATCCGTTTGTACCTTAAAATCCCAGAGGAGTTTGCGCGTTTCATTCTCCAGGACAGATTCTTGCTCGTGCAGACACCATTTGTTCGTATGGTTGAACTTCAATTTCTTGCACTATTCCCTGTGGATCCCCTTACCTACCCAGTCTTATACTCTTTCTATGCTTATACGTTACATTTACTTATTATGTGACCGATAGTTTTGTTTCTATCACCAAATAACATACATATTATAATTTTGCTGTAGGTCTTCTTCTTCTTCTTCTTCTTCTTCTTCTTCTTCTTCTTCTTCTTCTTCTTCTTCTTCTTCTTCTTCTTTATTTATCTATTTTATTATCTATTTTCGCTTTAATTGTCCATGTCTTCATATCGTAAGAAGTAAAAACCGTCATTCCTTCAGAGGGAAACAATTACCATGAATGAATAAACAAGCAAATAAAGAAATAAACGAATAAGAAAAACAAATAAACAAATGAGAAAACAATTTCGAAAATATGACCCCTCCCCATATCATCGTTTTCAAATTTCAATTTTCACTCAACGAATAATCAAAATTAACTGACAAGAGAGAGAGAGAGAGAGAGAGAGAGAGAGAGAGAGAGAGAGAGAGAGAGAGAGAGAGCAAAACCCAAAAAACAAACAAACAAATAAAGCCGAAAATTCAAAACAAAAAATGACCAAAGAAACGAGGAATCGTTTTCATTCCTTACCATTTTCCCCATTATCCTTAAGATCAATTTTATAATTATTGATATTAATAACGATTGTATACATCCGTACCGAGATTGTTATCGCTGTGGTATTTTCACTCCGATTAAAATGATTATTTGCTCTCTACATGTATCACTTTTATAACCGTTATCAAAAATAATCACCGTTATCATCACCCATATCAAGAATATTTTCATAATCATCATCAACTTTATTTTCAATATTATCATCAGCATTATTATCACCATTGTCCTATAGTATCCAGCTAAATCTAATATTGATGTAGACCACGCAGATGATCTTGCACTTCTTGCAAATATACCGGCACAAACCGAATAATGAAGATGGTGCTATCTCCTCATTAAATTGCAAACCTCTGCAATGGGTGGACCAGTTCATATACCTCGGTTGCAATATCTCATCTATTGAAAGCGATTTCAGCATACACGTCGGTAAAGCATAGAGTACTTTTGACTGGTTTATGACCATATAGAAATCTGATATGTCTGATAAAATAGGAATTCTTTCAACCTCTAGCTGTGTCAATACTACTGTATGATTGCACCAATTGGAATTTAAGGAAACGCTTGGAGATAAAACTAGATGGGAACTAAACAAGGATGTGTTGTTTTGAATAAAACCTGGAACCAGCACTCCCCAAAACAACGGCTATGCGACCATTTACCTCGGAAACTATTCAAGTAAAATGAACAAGACATGTCAGGGATTGCTGTTGAACAAAAGACGATCACATAAGCAATGTTCTCCTATGGATCCAACACCAAGATTGGCTGATTAATAAAAATTAACATTCATTAGCTTTGTACGGACACTGGATGCTGTCTAAATGACTTGCCAAAAGCGATACCTTATGATGATATATATATATATATATATATAGCGATACCTTATGATATGTATATATATATATATATATATAGTTTCGGCTCTGCATTCTGTGGTCGCTTATTTGATTCCCAGTAAGGGAGATCTCGGGATACACTGCTGATGAGGCCTAATAAGGCCGATACAGCAGTCCAGGGTTTCCCTATGTCACCCGCAGTACGTGTCGGATTTTCTAATCATGGTAATTCAATATATCATATATTTATATTATTGCCAATGAAGAAGTACACTGCAACCCATTTTTATTGTTAATTTTCTTCTGAGTCAAATATACCATCACTTTATTATTTCAAGGAGAACATTGTGCAATAAAACGGATAATATTGGATATCCTTCATCGCTACACACTTAGCTATTTTTAGAAATATGAATATATCACAATCCAAAAATAAATTCACATCTTATAAATATTCATACGGATCCTCTGTCTAAAGAACAGTCAACCAATGCTGCTTATGTTTATCCAGTACTAATATGCCAGAGAAAGGCATGAAACCATATTTCTTCATTCTCTCTTATTGACTCTGTGTATCTTATTGACTTTGTACGTATCCTTTTAGAAAAGACATGAATCCATTTCCCTGTCCTCTGTAATATCACCTCTGTAATATCACCAGTTGGCTAAAGCTGTTAATGTTTACTTGACATTAATACTTGGTATGAACCCACAGCCTACCGGAAAAGTGCTTTATCTAGCAGTGTTATAGTGTTTTCGGTATGGATTTATCCAACCTCCCCACCACGAGCAGGATGTAACTGAAAGTCAATTTTTAAGCAGGTTTGAAAACAGATTTCTCCTCGACTGGTTGCCATACCGAGGCTGAATAACGATGCCTGCTCTAATATTTACCCGGGCTATTGTATAAAATGTTAACGATCACTCTATTCCCCATCTCTCATAAACTTCTGGGCTTCCTGCCTAAACCCTAACGTATGTGTTATTTATGATAAATAGATGGGTTTCAAGATAACGTTGTTTATTTAACATAAATGCAGATACTGGTGAGCTAAATAAGGATAGAAGATAAATAAATAAAGCAGTCTTGTCCAGAATTTGAACTCGAATCACCAGTTCCATTACCTACGACGATGAACATTAAGCTAATCACCCTTTCCGTTCTCTGCCTGTCTTGACGTTTCTGTTGTTGTTTGTTGTTGTCATTTAATGATATATCAACCTTCTTGGGTTATTTAACGCCAAATCCATCCTTCTAAAAGAACATT
This sequence comes from Sepioteuthis lessoniana, assembly GCA_963585895.1. Lineage (NCBI taxonomy): Eukaryota > Metazoa > Mollusca > Cephalopoda > Myopsida > Loliginidae > Sepioteuthis > Sepioteuthis lessoniana. The sequence continues at coordinate 24,465,124 of OY757939.1, forward strand.
AGTGGTACTATTTAACCCATAGCTGGTAGGAAAAGGGGGTTCATATTTTTTCCGCAATCCGGCACATCAACTGTTACACTACGAGGACACCCTTTCACATTCCGATAGAAATAAACAGGCTTTACTTTGGTTCAGCTTCTTTTTTTAAAAGCAAATCATCCTTCGTGGATTGTTTAATGCCAAAGCCATCTTTGTAGAAGAACAGCAGGGATACGATTTTACTCATAGCTGGGAGGATAAGGTGATTCATATCTCTCCCAAGGTTATTTGTCCAAAAGTGAATGTAATAGCGAAAGTGGATTTCGATCTCACTTACTTCGAGGCTGCAATCTAGGACCTTTCCTTTATGGGCGTCCCTCGGATCATCCACGTATAGTAGTTAGCGAAACCTTATCCCAAAGGTAAACCACTGACATCATTTACCAGCTGCAAGCTTTTCTCATTTCCAGTGACGAAGTTGAGTTGCCTATTGTGAATACAATGCTCATACAAGTCCAGAACATGAGATATTCAACTACTTCATTTGAGAACCTCGTAACATCGAACATGTTAAATCCCAAATAGCAAAATTCCCGTTATCGGATTGACATTTTCTATTCAGGCCCGATCCTAGCTTACAAAACCTGCCTTAGCGTGTGTTTTAAAGTCATCTACCACTGAACAGAAACGACAAGATTTCTCTTCTTTTTTTTTTAACACAGAATCCTTTCGGGAACACGTGTCAGATCTGCCAAATGTTGTTCAAATCTGTTCAGGCTTGACACATTATTTAATTGGCTACAAAGAAAATCACACCAATCAATAAGATTAACGGGTTTTGGGGCCAGCTTTTCTGTTATACAATGGCGCATCGCATGTCTTTCATAACAGCCAACGCCAAGTCCACCGGGATATTTTTTATCTTTCGTTTGAAAGATAAAACTGAGAAAGATTAAAAAAAAAGATCCTAGAAAGCAGATATTTATCAAATATTATCTGCCGTTGTTTATTAGCTGCTTTTTTTTTTGTTTTTGTTTAATCTACACAATGAGCGGAATATCTGAAGCGTAATGGTTAAAGCGCTGGACTGCAGCCTCGAGGTAAATGAGATCGAGCTCCAGTCGAGTTTTGTCCTTTTTCAGACTAACACTCTTGTGAAAGCCATTAACTCACTTCTCAGCTATGGTTATAATAGTATTACTTCTGTTAAAGATGGCTTTGGCACTAAATAACCCACAAAGAAAACAAATCAAATACTCAATGGATGCTCTTCGTTGTGTGTGTGACGGTTAACAAGTCAATCTAATAGGAAATTGACTCTTTTCACAGGGACGTGTTTGGATTTTTGGTTGTTTGATTATTGCATTTTCATTAAAAATTACCATTTAAAAACAACATTTTTACTTTAATATTCTCCAAGCTCCCTAAAATGTAACGGCTGCTCAGTCGGCAGGGCTGAGAATACAGCGACTGTATCCACTGTAGAGGAGTAAGAACCTTCCCAAAAGGGTCTCCTGAGAAGGATACTTAAATGTATTTGATGTTGAGGTTCAAGTTTTAGAGATCTGGGGAGTATGGAGTCATCCCTTCATTAATAATACTACTTGGCCCACTCTGATACATAGTGGTTTGGGTCCCATCTTTAAGTCAAATAGATCTGTTTAAAAATTATTCGTATTCGATATGACCGTCTGGAAAAACGAACTGTGTCAAGTTCATTCTCCTTGAAGTGTTCAAGTTTGATCTCTCGTTGGACATGAATAATATATTCTTGCGGTTTACCTGCGATTTTAATAGACTTTCCAAGTTGATGCTTGAAATATTCTTTCCACTAATAAAGTCTTCCATTTTGACTCGCAGATTTTAATTTTGAACAAAAGGTGCCGTTTCTTTCATTGATTTCATTTACTGTCTGCAATGCTAGTTGGGACTGTTTATATTTTTCCGAATTTCTGATTTTATTTTAATTATGAATATATTCTAATTTTTTTTTTTAGAATGATTTTAGTTATTTCTAAGCTTTCTGGTATATCTGTACTTTACTGTTTGTTGGGTTACTTCTATTGGTAAGGATGCTTTTTCCGTTGACTACTTTTGACACCCTGGGTATTGTACGTTTGGCTTTTGATTTGGTTGGTATCCACCCGGTTATTGCTTTTACGTTTGCGGTAACAAATTTTTCATATGAATCATTTGGTGTATGTATTTCCGGTGTCTTCTGAAGAGTATCAAACCTATATTGTACAATTAGAGAATAGTTGGTTGGTTGGTTGGTTGAGTTTTATGGCATATCAAACATTGTAAAATTTCTAATGCTAAATCCTGTTTATATATATACATATATATATGTGTGTGTGTGTGTGTGTGTTTATATATGTATATATATACATATATATATAAAATTGGAAGACACCACGTGAGGTGAACGTACGTACGTTTCAGTGGAAAGGTAACTCAGTAAATGGGCACGAATATAAATTTTGAATTTAGGATTTAAATTTTAAATTTTGAATTTAATTTAAGATAAGCAATATTGTAATCTTTGCGCAAGGTTAATAAGAATTGTTGAAATTCCCTAAATTATTGTTAACTCTGAAGATTTACGTTGAAATGTATTTAAAATTTAAGATTTAAAAATTAAATTTTTTTTTTTTACTGTGGAATATGAGTTTTGAATATACGTCTAGTTACTTTATTGTGATTCCGACCGATAATTAAAAGAAAAACCGGAAGTGGGCGAAATGAGGAGGAAACTCTTCACCCCTCTTCTACCCCCTCCTAATCTTCCCTCCTGTGTCTATTCTGGCTGTATTAATTATATCCATTTGATCTGAAGAAGTCTTGTTATTTTTAGTGTTATTGATTCACATCAATACCCATAACAGGATGGAAATAAATTTATAATCCTAATATGACCGGGTTTTGTTTTTCTTAAAGGTATATATATATATATATATATATATATATATAGATATGATCTATATAAACATTTTGTTGATAACTGGCCGAAGGTCATTTTTTTCTCACAGTTAAATGGTTTCAAATCTTTCAAACAGAGATAATTCACTTTACAATTAATTATTTGTTTGCACACAGTTAAAAGGTTTAGAGTATTGGTTTGTAACTGTTCAAATTTCGCATTAGTCATTTGTTAGTACACATTTAAATGTATATATATATATATATATATTAGATTTATATATTTAATGCCATGGAAGTTTGTCTGCGACCCCTGGGTTTCATGAAGTTTTTACAAAACAGCAATCATCAGGCTGATGAAATGAAATGAATCGAAAATCGAAAAATACAGTCAAAAACCGCTGGGATTGTGTAGGAATCTTTACGTGTTCTTGTGTGTGTGTGTGTGTGTGTGTGTGTGCGCGCGTATGTGTGTTTGTGTGGGTTATAGTTGCGTAGCCAAAAACAGTGAATGATCTCTCTCTCTCTCTTTCTCTCTCTCTCTCTCTCTCTATATATATATATATATATATATATATATATATATATATATTGTTTGTGTAAGTGTATACTCTTATGTGTGAATCAGATACTTAATTTGATTTGGAGCTTTTGAATCGGGTGAGTGACAAACATAATATTAGGTTGGTTCCAGGAGACTTACTCCTCAAGGTTACAGCTGCCTCCTCGTCTAAATGGGACAGGGCTGAATTTATTGCTTGGTGCCTGAGGCGCTCATAAAGGGGAATGCTGAAGGGACCAAGTATTTTATTGTAAATGGCCAGGCACGAGTCTTGATTTGTGCAAACCCCCATCCCCTACAATAAAATGATTTCATGTCAAATCTGACTCGGTCAGATAAACTCATACTGATATACGTCCATCAGTTGAGATGATTTTGTACGTGTGTTCTTGTCCGTATTCGTGTATGTGTGTGAGTGCTTGAGAGAGAGAAAAAGAAAGAAGCAAGGAGGAGTAGAGGGGGATAGATAGATAGATACAGTGTAACCCGGATATAAGAAACCCGGATATAAGATAGATTTTCTCTGGTCCCATATTAGAGCCTGTCTTACCTAAACAAAATAGACCAAACCCGGATATAAGAAACTTCTCCGTTCCCAACAACTCTCGTTATATCCGGGTTACACTGTAGATAGATAGATAGATAGATAGCGAGAGAATGTGAGGGAGATACGACGTTAAAGATAGTGAGAGGAAGAGTGATGGGGAGAATGTACATACATTTTTTGGTGTCTCTGTATCTGCATATTAATTTGTGTATCAGTTAAGAGGATTTTGTATGTATATTCTCGTCCATATTGGCGCTTGCATGTGTATGTATTTCCGTGTTCTTGTGCATATGAATGAGTGTGAGTGTTTGTGTATGTATTTCTATACATGTGTGTATCTGTATGTTTTTTTTTTATATTTCTCCTAACACAAAATTAGTTCACAATCTTTTATATAGCTATTACTGGGCCTTTTTTTCAGATCAATCCTGTAAGTTTATTTGCAAAGAATCCTCACCTTTTATTTCATCTTTTTTTTAAACGCTTAAGTATGGCTTGTCTATAAAATTTCCCTTCCTCATGTCGACTGTCAGTTGCACTAAGCAGTCATGGCGACAAAGATGTGTCTGCTGACATATTCCTTGCCTCTGTCCCCAGGGCTAAACCAGAAACATTCGTTACCTCAATCTACTCGAGAAAGCGTCTGATTTAAAATCAATACGAGAAGCTACTTCTCACAGAGATCACTTTAGCATTGAGACAAATCTCCAACGCAATGTGCTAAAAACATAATGAATTTCGGTCTTCCGATTCGTTGGAGTGGTTCAGTTGTTAGGTGCGATGGTTGAATGCCAAAGAGTTTCATATTTAATTCTGAAGCCTAAACAGGTTACCATGGTGAGAGATATGTAAATAGTAATACACAGTAAGATTATTCATTGGAGTCAGTTATTTCAACTTAGTACACAGGTTTGAGATTCAAGTTAATATATTAAGATAGTAAAAATCGTCAATAATTCAAGCACTCTAGTAAGTTGCAAAGTCAATTAAAATTTATTTATCGCATATTATTTATAGTATATTATTTATAGTATATTATTTGTAGTATATTATGTAAATTGCATAGATATTATTGACGTTTAAATTGTATTGTCATTCATTGTATATATCGTATAGTTGCATAGACGTTTAGTCGAATCGATCGTATAATCGTGTAGACCCAATAAATCGTAGTCATATAGTATATTGTTCGTATTGCCGTATGTATTATATAGTCGTATATTTTAAAGTTGTATAGATTGTATAGGTTGTATAGTCCTATGCATTGTATATTCATTGAGATTACATAGGTCGTATGGTCGAATGCAGTGTATAATCGTAGATTTTATAGAACCTAAAGCACATTAAATGGTATAGGTCATATAGTCGTATGCTTCATATAGTCGGAGATTGTAAGGATCCTATAGTCGTAAGGGTTGTTTTGGTCTTATCGTCGTATGCATTATATAATCGTACATTGTATAGAACCTATAGTACGGTATATTGTATAGGTCGTATGCATTGTGTAGTCGTAAATAGATCCAATAGCCCTGTCGATTGTATAGGTCGTATGGTCGTATGTATTTTATAGCTATATATTTCTAAAGCTGTATCATGGTAAAGATTGTATATATTGGTTTGAAGAAAATAATGGAGTGTAATCCGATAATATATAAAGACAAATTGATAACAAGGTAATCCAAGTAGAAGGAGAGACTTATTGAGAAGCAAAGTCGACACTATAGCGTTTCGGTTCTAATGAACCACCATCAGGGCTATGAGGGATGATATTAGTGATGTTAAATCAACGATGGATGTTTAAAAATGCAAAATGATAGAACGAAACAGTCTGTCTGTGGATGACAATATATATATATATATATATAGTCATCCACAGACAGATCTGTTTCGTTCTATCAGAACTCATCAGTGTGGCTAGACATATTAGCTGGGATCGAAACCCGGTTGACTCGAACGCCAATCCAAAGCCTGTAACCCTCAGCCACGAGGATCCAGTAGCAGCGAAGTACATTTTAAACAGTTATGAATCACAATTACTATTGTTTACATACATCCGCTTAACGGCTACGGAGACCTCAATTCATATATGAAGACACTTGCAATAAACGCTAATGGTAACACGATTATTTAAATTCGCTAGAGAACTAAACCCTACGGGGGTAGGGAAGTATATATAGGGAGTATATATATGATATTCGATCATATATATATATATATATGATCGAACATCATAGACCTTTTTTGTCTAATAACTTTTTGTAAATCCTATCGAGCTGCCTTACTGATTTTATGATATCCAGTAGGAATCGGTTGATTAACCTTCCATAATTAATTATTTCCCTAATAATTTCTGCCCAATCTTGGGCCATTATCAGGGGTGTGTATATAGCAAACGGGATGAAATTTTAAATGTACTTTACTACTTTTTAAAAATGAGTGTTTATACTGGTGTATTGTGCTGCATTTATTTCTTTAATTTATTTCTACGAATAGTGTCAGCAGCTAAAGACATTCAAGTAAATTAGCATTGGATTCAAAATTAATTTTGTTAAATTTGGGTTGTATATTTCAAATCTGCTGCGCCTCAAGATTTTGTAGTTTTTGTTGGTAATTTTGATTTTTTAATATCAATAAGAATTTTCCGAAATACAATTGTCGAGCCGGAATGTTTTTTAGATGTTGGGCTATGGAACTGGTATCAGAAAGATGTATAGTAAGTCTTATCAAGAGGGTGGTTGAAGTTAAACCGGCGTATATATTGTTATTTTCGGAGATACAATCTCCTAAACAACATTGAAATTGATATATAACATTAGTTTTTTTATAAAATTCCAATCGAAGAAAAGGAATTATTATAAATGACTAAGTTGTGGGGGGTTAAATTTATTATAATAGATGATAAGTTTTATTTTTTTCAGTAGGATCAATGGGGAGTACGTTTCTTTGAATCAATGTCTTAAAAATATTTTCATCTAATTTATAACTGAAGTGCAGTAAGAATGTTTGATAAATGTTTGTTTATCGGTTGGAGCGTCACAGTGTTTATTTTGTTGGCTAACATTTTTAATTAAACGTTTAATTTGTTGATCAACAATATGGTTAGGGAACCCATTATTGATGAGAGATTGTTTTATGTTTTTTATTTCTTTATAAAATATTGTTTTGGTGGAGGAGATTAGTTTTGCACAGGATATTAGTTATTAATAATTGCTTTTTTTTATATCGGATATCATAAAATTGATACGGCAATTCGAAAGGATTAGCAAAAAAATATATAGACAAAAAATGTCTATAATGTTCAAACAAATATGTATCAATGAAGAAATGCTGCCCAAATACACACACACATACGCGCATGCACACACACACACACGCGCGCACGCACACACACACACACACACACATATATATATATATATATATATTTGCAAGCTCACATGTATATAGTTTCTCTGGCTTTTTCAGCTAGGCAATTTGATTGACATGTTAATAAACGCAGTTCGAAGATATTACATTTTAAAAATTCCTTTTAAACATAAGCATCCCTCTTTACAGTATCCCATATCAATCATGAGGTCTTGACGCCCATTGTCATTTCATCTGGGACTGGTTAACAAAACTCATCTTCATTGTTTGGTTGATTGATAGGTTTTATGGCACATCAGCCCTTGTTGGGTAATTTAATGCAGAAGTGAATTTTTAACAAGCAATTATATGACTGCAAGCAAACAATGTTAATATTCTTCAATTAAATATATTTCCTCTTCTACCTATATTGCCCAGTCCGCCGGGATTGCAGAATACACGGTCTACTTCTCTGCTGAGGGGTACGTCACCCCAACGAGTGTCCTCTATATGACACTAAACAATATCATGGTAAGGTTCCAGTAATTCTAGAGCTTTGAGTAATGCGGAGTATCCTTTCATTGACTTCGCTCCCAAGTCCACTCTGACCCTGAGTGGGAGCACCTGATAGGGTCCTATCTATGGGTCAAATAGACCAAAACTGTGTACTTATGCTAAAATGAATTGCTTGAAATAGGAAAATATTTGTCTCTGCCTCCCACCAGGCAGGACTTGACACAAGGTCAAATGACCCGAAAGTCGGATTACAGTGGGGATTAGAGGAGGGGAAAATCGGACGCGATCCAAAGGTCGATCCCTGCTGGTCTACGCTGGTCATCGGCTCACTTGGTGCAATGTGAGCCTAGCATGAGTGCAGGCACGGATTATAGCTTCAACTGGACGACGAGGTCAAGTGCTATACAAAGGTGTCAATAATGCAGCTTGCCCACCTGAATGTGACCCAGCCGAAACCGAGGGTCTTCCGGCTTCGAATCTGGCTTAGAGGGACAATGCGCCGCTCGACACGAATGCCAGACGGCTCGGCTAAGAAGTCGGGGTGGGGGGCAAAGTCAACAGCAAAATCCTGATGCTTGAAATAGGACTGTTTTGACATTTAAACTGCGTACTTATGCTAAACTGAATTGTTTAAAATTGAAATGTTTTTGATGTTGAAGCTGTGTACTTATGCTAAACTGGATTGTTTGAAAAAGAATTGTTTTGACATTTAACTGAACTGTTTTGACATTTAAACGTGTGTGAACAAAAAAAAACTATACTTATGCTAAACTGAAAGTTTTGAAATTCAAATCGGTGTTAAATGACCCGAAAAGGGTCGATAGGGCAGATATATATATATATATATATATATATATATATATATATATATATATATATATATATATATATTTATATATATATTGGCATCCACAGACAAACTGTTTTATTGTATCACAAGTTTTCAGTGTGGCTAGACAGACAGGATACTTCAAGTTGGGATTGAAACCCGGCTGACTTTACGTCAGTCAGATATCTTATCCCAAATGAATCGTCATTCTCTGCGTTTGTGAGTGAATTTTTACGTATATTTTTTACTTGTATGTTATCGGCTGCCGAGAGTATTAAATTCTTGAGAAGAGCAATTGCGTTTTAGCTTATGTAGCAACCGGCAAATTATCCGTTAGATTGCTCAACACATGAAGGGGAGCACACACACACACACACACACACACACACACACACACACACACACACACACACACACACACATATATATATATATATATATAATTTTTTTAAAATATATATTCTAATAGTGCTGGTCGTGGGGTTGTGGCTGACCAAATGTGATATAATTTGGAAAGTGCTCAATATCCGTGATAGAACAATAATAATAATAATAATAATATAGAAAAACAAAAGAAAACTATGGAACATGAAGGTGACAATTATACCAATTGTGATTGGTGCTGTTGGTACCGTAACTAAAGGATTATTAAAGGGACTGGAGGACTTGAAAGTTGGCTGACGAGTGGAGACTATCCAAACGACAGCATTATTGAGAACGGTCAGAATAATGAGAAGAGTCCGAGAGACTTGAGGAAACTTGCTGTCACTCAAACTCCAGTGAAAGACCAACAGCTAACGCTGATGTATAAAACTCTAAAGGAGAAAATAATATGTATTATAAGACCTCATGAAACCTGTAGTCACAGAGAAGATTCCATACTATTAGGTATATATAAAAACTAATATATATTTACTTATTACACACACACACACACACACACACACATATATATATATATATATATATATATATATATATATATATCGTTATTTTATCTATCAAGAGGTTTGGAAGCACATCAGACATCTTTTATCTTCCACCTCACCGCCTAAAAATAATTCTAAAAAACCTGAGTATTTATAAAGCTTCAAATTTTCTTTTAATAATTAGTGAAAGTCTTTACCCCCCCTCTTTTCCATTTATCTTTGGTACTACGCCTTGTAATAAACAATATCCACTGGACCTTGAAAAATGAATCGCTTCACCCACCAATCATCCCAAGGGGAATTACTGAGCTAACACAAATTCATTCCAGCTCATTCAATAAATCGGCATTTATCCATACTTCACCGGACAAATGTACTTCATCATTCTTGTTTATAGGGATCATTAGATTTAGATGAGTGGCCTCGTTATATCTGACAAGAGATATATATCTGCCTTTGACTGAACCAAAAATCATAAATCATTTTTTTTATTTATGTAAAATGATCGAGTAAAAATTACATAGTCATTTCTGAATCATACACACTGGTATTAAAATCGTTTTTCTATCAATCTATCTATCTAGAGGTGGAAATAAATATAAGACACCCCATTAAATTGTTGATAATTTTCTTATTACCGGACAAATTCCTCTGAAAATTTGTGTGTGGTACCTAGATCCGATGGGTATTAATATATGCATATTTGCTTTTGATAGAAATATGAGGTAAGTTGGATAAATCAAACACTTAATTCAAATTTAGATGTGTGATATTTCGTTCGGTTTTATTTCATCTTCACAAACTTCTTCAAGACTGTTTTCTGACTTTTTTCTATTTTTAAAGCATGTGATGAGATTGGGGCGGAATATAGTTGTGACAGGAAATGTTAGTGGGGATTTAAAGTCAAAAGTAATAGCTTCCATTAGAAATTTTTGTTTTGAAAGTAGAGATAGATTTTAGGGAGTTGATAAGAAAGAAGTAGGGCGGAGTTTGTGTGAAAGGTTTTTTTTGCATCACTTGTTTCATGGAAAAGATATTGACTATAATGTGATGTCGCAGAAAATTGTCTATATTGTGGAGTCTTTCAAAACTATCTTATACTTATTTCCACCCTCGAAAATTTATTTTTTCTTAATAACCTTTTTGGTGGAAAGTTGTTATAAAATCGAATATGTATACTAATCCTATTTTCCAACCCCTCTGCTCGAGCTGGATATGACACAAGGTCAATTTTTAGGCGGAGTTTAACAGGTTTGAATTTAGAGTTTTCCTTCTCCTAGACTAGTTGCCTCACCAAGGCTGAAGAACCCAGTCTGTCGTACTATTTAACCATAGCTGAAGGGAAAATAATTGGATTCATACATTTCCCCAAGGATATTAGTGCTATGTGAAATGCAATCATTCTCGTCCAGGATTTGAACTCGTGTCGCCATGTCCATTTCCTACGACGATAACCATTACACCACGGACTCTTCCATATGTATACTAATACCCATAGGATCTAAATACCAGACCCAAATTTTTGAGGAATTTGTAATAAGAAAATTATTAATAACTTAATGGGGTATCTATACTTATTTTCACCCCTGTATATATGTATAATTGGTTTATGGTTATCACGTGTAATCGTTATCGTCGTAGGAAATGGACACGGCGACTCGAGTTCAAATCCTGGACGAGACTGATCGCATTTCACATAGCACTAATACCCTTGGGGAAGGTATGAATCCAATTATTCCCCCTCTAGCTATGGGTAAATAGTAGGACAGACTTGGTTCTTCAGCCCTGGTGAGGCAACTACTCTAGGAGAAGGAACACTCTGAATTGAAACCTGTTAAACTCCGCTTAAAAATTGACCTTGTGTCATATCCTGCCCGAGCGGAGGTGTTGGTAAATAGGATCACGAGCTCACTTGGTGAGTTGAGTAAGTAAAGTTGGCGACCTTAGTCGAGGGTGACCCCAAGGCTCCCTTTTCAATAGCTACTACACCGAAGGGCAGGGGAGAGCGCTAGTCCATTCCCAGGATTGCTCCACTTCACCCTTGATACTCACATTATAGTGCTGAGTGCTAAGCAAGGCGTCATCAAGTACCATCTTTTGAATCTTTGGTATGAATCGATCTGGGATTGAACCCCGGTCTCCCGGATCATTGGCGATATAGTATTGTCTGTGACCCAAGGTTTCATGCTGTACGCATTCATCAGACAGAGTAAAAGGATATAAAAAAACGATTAATATGGTTAATTTTTTTCCGTTTTCGTGGTATTGGAAGCAAGGATTTTGTTTGTGTGTATGTGTGCCTATGTTTGTGTGTGTTTGAATGTTAGTGTGTTTGTGTATGCGTTATCACCTGCGCATACATATAGACGTATATCTGCGAAGAGAATGGGATGCATATTTACATATCATCATCATCATGTCATGCCGCCAGCACGGATATCCTTGACCATCTCTCGCCACTTTTCCCTATCGTTCATCGCCTCCGGCAGGTCTTCTGGGTTACATCCTGTGTCCTCACATAGCTGCTGTATGTAAGTTCGGGCTGGTCGTCCTGCTTTTGCTTGGCCATATGTGGGTGTCCATAGGAGTACGTCACTTACGAGCTCGTCCTTGCTTCTCCAGCAGTGTCCGGCGTGTCTGGCTCGTCTGACCTGTATAGTTTTCGTGATGGGAGGCAAGTGGCCGTACAGTTGGCGTCTCGTGGGGTGTTGTCGCCAGGACTTGTTCAATATTGCTATCAACATTCTTGTGTAGTTGCCGTCAAGTTTCTTCTCCAGCCGTTTAGTTAGTGTCCATGTAGTGTATCCATATAGCAGTATCGATACAACCGCTGCCTGGAAGAAACTGCGCTTCATTTCATCGGTCAGGTCTGATTTCCATATTATTGAGAGCCTATCTATAGTCGTCCATGCTTTCGTCAGTCGTGTGTCGATGTCGTTTTCTGTTGATGAGACGCTACATCCTAGGTAGGTGAATTTGTCCACTAGCCTCAGAGAGGCTCCGTCTAGTGTGGTAATGTTGCCCGTTCGGTTGTAACACATATATTCAGTTTTTTGCGCATTGACATGGAGGCCAATGCCTGCTGCAGCTCGTTCCAAACTATGCAGTAGTGTCTCTGCTTGATTAGGCGTATTCGCCAGTAACGCAAAGTCATCAGCGTAGTCGGCGTCTGTGATTGTTTTTGCGGGGTACCTTTTGCTTCTTTTCTTAGCTCGAAGCCATTTTCTCTGATTTTGTCGATCGAAGCTCTAAGCACGTAGTCTAGACAGATGATAAAGAGGTATGGGGCTAGCGTGTCTCCTTGTAGTACTCCTGCAACAATGTCGAAGTATTCCGTGTCTCCATCTGGTGAACGTACTTTCACTTTTGTGTTTTTGTAGAGGATCATTATTGCTGCTACGGTTTCTTTAGGTAGGCCGTATGCTAGTAGGATTAGTTCCATTTTCCCTCTGTGGATGGAGTCGAAGGCCTTGGTAAAGTCGACAAATAGTAATGTCACCTGAAGGTTTTTTGCCCGGACGCCTTCAAGGATTCTACGGATGGTCAATATTTGTGAGGTTGTGGATCTATTTCTCCGGAAGCCATTTTGGTTTTTCCTAAGGATGTTGTCTATTTTGGGTTCTATGCGGTTTCGTAGTAGGGCATTGTAGATTTTGGCTGCTATGGATGTAAGTGTTATCCCTCGGTAGTTCTTGGCTAATCCGAGGTCGCCTTTTTTAGGGAAAGGAAGGATGCATCCCTTCATCCATCTTTCTATCCTATTTTGACTATAGACAGCGTTGCATTGCCGGAGCAGTATATCGTCGAATTGTCTAGTCTTCCACACTTCTGGGGGGATCTCGTCTAGCCCTGCAGCTTTCCTATTTTTAATTTTTTTAAGAACTGAGTCGAGTTCTTCTTTGGTGAAAGGCCCTAGTTTGATGTCTAATTGCTTACTGATAATTCTGGTGATCGGTTCATCCGTTATTTTCGGTGGGCTTCCTAGTAGATTTTTGAAATGCTGTTCCCACAGTTTTACTCTTTCTTGTTGGCTTGCAGCTTTCAATTTTGCTTTGGCTGTGCTCTTCCTTCTACTTACTTCGTTTATTGTTTGCCAGGCTATTCTGGATTGTCTATCTTCCACCGAGTCTCTGATCTTATCTATCTGATTTTGTATGTATTCTGCCAGTTCTTTTAGATATATTCATGCTAATTGATATTGTGCCTTTTCTAGTTTTTGGGCATTTGTGTTTGTTGGGTTCTTCCGATAGCTTTTGGAGGCAGTTTTCACGAGTGCACGTTTTTCTCTAACCTCTGACGTTTCCCAAGGGACTCTATATTTAGTTCTAGGTTTTTTTGGGATACACTTTGATGCCGCCTCTAGGTGTGCTTCAACAAAATTTTCATATTCGTCATTTGGGGTAACATTTTCTGTCTTCTCTTGTAGTGTTTCCAATCTGTTTCTTAAATCTAATGCATATTTGTCTCTAATGTCTCTGTTGTTAAGTAGGGCCCAGTCATAGTGCTTAGTTGTCACTGTTCGTGTGGCGTTTTTTCGTAGGCTTAGACGTATTTTGGCCGTGACTATTCGATGATCGGAGGACACACCCTCGAAAGTGGAGTATGCCTCGCAATTCATCGCACTATTTTCCCATTTTCTGTTTATAAAGAGGTAGTCAATCTGTGCTTTACTCTTGTTCGCGTGCTAAGGAAGAGAGTGTGAGAAGTGAAGTGTGGGTGAAGAGGAGGTGAAAAAAAAATTGTTTCAATGAGAATGATTTCTTTTTTTCTTGATCCTACCTCTCTTTCTGTTAGCTAAAGGTTTATTTGATGAAAATAATGTCTATTTCGTGGTGTATATATATATATATATATATAGATAAACCAAAGTGATAAGACAAGTAGGAATATTACTTTTCGGTCGTTTTTCCTATCTATCTATCTATCTATCTATCTATCTATCTATCTATCTATCTATCTATCTATCTAGAGAGAGAGAGAGAGAGAGAGAGAGAGAGAGAGAGATGTATGTTGATAAACCAAAAAGATAAGACAAGTAGGAATATTTCTTTTATGTCATTTTTTATCTATCTATCTATCTAGATAGATAGATAGATTTTAAAAAGTAATAAGACAAGAAGGAATATTACTTTCATGCTATTGTCTTATTGTTCTCAACTACTTTCGACCTTAGATATAGGCAGGGGAAAAACTTTTAAGGAAAAACTTTTTGGGAAAAAGTTTTTAAAGACTTTTTTCTTTTAACAGAGTTATACGAAAAGCTATGTAATGTACCGTTGGCATAGCATATCACTTTATCTGATGAAGAATATATATATATATATATATATATATATATATATATATATATATATATTCGGAATGTAACGATTTATCGATGATCGAATGCACTGTAACTTGTTTGCTGATGATGATAATCATGATACATAAGAAAATAAACAAATGAATGAAAATATCAAAATACATCCCTTATTTGACGAATGAAAAAACAAACCTATAATATTTTTATTATCCGAGATGAAAATTTTTTAAAAAATATTAATTTAAGAATTCTGATAAAAGAAGAAAAATTTTATCGATTGAACTTTAAAGTGTAATTTTTTTCTCTATCTTCTTTGTTTAGATCATTGATAGTGTAATAAAATGTTTAAATTTCTAATTTCTATTTATCTGAAATGAATAATTTATAGTTTTTATAAATCCTGAAAATCTGTTTTTTTGTGCTTTTCTTTTAATGACAAAAATATGTTTTATTTTATTTTATTTATCATTTCGTCAATTTGACTCAATGAGCTAAAATATGGCGGAATCTGTTTGAAAATCTCTAATGTTAGAAAGAAAACGTGTTTTTTAACATTAAGGGTATTCGGACTGTTGTCTTCATCTTTATTGTTATAAAAATTCACTCTGAATTGTCTGGCAGGATACATAACGTAACGGTTATAGGCGTTGGTTCCCTAAGCTTTTAAGGAGACAATCATCTGGAGGTTGCAGGTTCAATCCTGACTGCAGGCGAGTAACAATACAGGAAACTTAACACTTATACCCGGTTATGGCTGACGGAATCAGAACAGGCGACTCCCGTGGATTCAATAAAGGACGTAGTTCGAAGTTCTGTGACGGTTCCCGAGTTCGACAAACACTTGAAGAAGGCCGGAGGACATATCGGCCGAAACTTTGTGGAAATAACAATAAAGATGAAGACAATAGTCCGAATACCCTTAATGATAAAAATCATCAAGCTTTGTCTCAGAAATTTAGACTAGAAAACGTGTTTTTTTTCATCATTTTAACTTAGAATTAAAAGCCATTTTAAGAGTTTATTGTAGAATAGATACATTAAAATAGACCAGGACCTAAAGTATCATCTTAAACATCACAAAAAATTAACTAATAATATATTATAATAATTGAAATAGATTTGTATAACCTACTGTGTATAAGTCATTTGATTAGGTTGTAAACAAACGAATATAGCCTATAGTTTATAGCCCTCTATGTCAACTGACATAATTAAACTGTTCTGGGTCTGGGGTGAATACATTCTTTTGTTAAAAAATTCTTTTGTTATAAATAAGTGAAATATTACAGTCAATTTTTAATGACATAAGTAGTCATAAACTGTTTAAATAGAATGTAACATGAAGCTTAATGCTCACAAAGACAGCATTTTAGCAATTGCTGAATAAAGTGAAAACTATTATAAAATAAGATAAAATAAATATATTCAAAACTATGAGATAATCCCATTGTACACAAATATGTACGGATTTTCTGGTCATGATAAATCAATTTACAATTATAATTGCAAGTCCCAGTAAATACGTATTGTATACAAAAGAAATCAAATAAAACCAACCAAGTGGAAATTATGCACCTATATACAATTTACTTCGTCAATCTACACATTATATGACTAACTAATGTTCGGCTACAAGGATAGCATAGGCCTTAAATAAGTCAAGAAGGTTGATATGCCATCAAATAATAATAATAATAATAATAATAATAATAATAATAATAATAAGAATAAGAATAATAATCAACAACAAAAAAAGAGAATTTGTAAAATTGTCGACTTTGCTGTCCCGGCTGACGACAGAATAAAACTGAAAGGATGTGAAAAGAAGGATAAGTACCTCGACCGTGCTAAAGAATTGTAAAAACTATGGAACAAGAGGGTGACAATTATACCAATTGTGATTGGTGCTTTTGGTACAGTAACTAAAGGATTATCAAAGGGCCTGGAGGACTTGGAAGTTGGCATACGAGTGGAGACTATCCAAACAACAACATTATTGAGAACGGCCAGAATAGTGAGAAGAGTTCTGGAGACTTGAGGAAACTTGCTGTCACTCAAACTCCAGTCAAAACTGATGTGAAAAACTCTAATGATTAAATAATAATAATAATAATAATAATAATAATAATAATAATCAATACATTTAATTTGCCAGCTTCAGACATTCATTTATGTGGAACCAAATCTAATATGATAAATTGGGTTAGAGAGGTATAGACTTATGTAACGAAGTACATCGGGAGGATTAATACTTCATTGAAAATTTGTTACTAAAAATTTTTTTAAAAATCTGTTCTAAATGATATGTGTGGTCGGTGGGCTGATACACCGTCAAATTTAGTAATTGAGAGTCATATGATACGTGGGGGGGATGAGTGCATCCGTCCTTAGAAATTAAGGTTAAATCACGTGCATAGGAATGATTAAAAGTATAAACGGAAAACTTCGTCATATCTAAAGTTGTAGGTTAAAATTGTAATTTTAAACAAAGCCATTTGCTGGTTTTTCTTTGAACACTGTTTGGTTAGACAGGTTTAGCAAAACACGTAGTTTGATTCTCTGAATTTAAAAATATATATGATTGTAACGTTCCCTGTAAACATTTGTAGATTGACGCATTGTTGAAAGCGGTGTGTGATTAAGATAAAAAAAACAAAACGATGCAGTTATAACTTTTGGAGGTTATCAAAGCCCATTGTTGACCTTGCACTTGTGAATGTCAAGATGGAAGAAAAATGAAAGGGTGAGGTAGATATAATGGAATTTTGAGTAATCAAATGAAATTTTGCCGGCAAATTTTTTATTTAAGCAAGGGCTTGTTTGCCCCAGAGAGAGTTCGTCTTCAGATTTTGAAGACTGCATTTCGAATCCATAGTTGTTGCTTTTGGCAACAACGTTCCTCAGCCACCGTCCACCAGACCCACTCAAACTTATCAGCATTTCCTAGCCAACAACACTACTTCTTATACACCCGCTTCAATATGGCATATTTGAAGATTATATACCTGCTATTGTAAATAAACCTGCATTTTAAAGTTTATTTGCTAGTTGAGATTCTTATTTTTCAACTACATCAGACAAGTTTACCACGGCACATCATCATTGATCTTATCATTGGTTGTGTGAAACACAACGACCAATGGGGCAGGAGCAAAGACGATAAGACGATCAGAACGATAATCCATATACCCTTTGTACCGGCAAACCAACGGCTAGATTATCATCGGCAGCAACTCGCTTGGACGGAGAGAGAAACAGTGAGAACCAGATTTTTGTCAGAGTGGGGCAGCTTTGGGCAGCCGAATAAGAGAAGACCAAGCCAGTTTGAACACCAGTCAATCAGAAAAGAGTCCTGATTGACGCAACGACTGTATCAGTGATCGATCTGAGATACACAGCCGGGGAAGGTGTATACTTATACAAATGTTTTAAGGCAATTTAACATGGTGACCAATCAAAATGAGTGCCGTAGGCTTAAAGATAGGGGTCGGTTTTTTGATTTTTGATGGCTGAGAAGAGCCAGATATATGAAATTTACGGAAGAATATGTGATGTGTACAGAGAAGTAAGTTTTAGCAAAAAAATATCTTTATTGATTTAAATTGATTTAACTTATGTTTTCTGCTACCAACCAAAGACCACGGAGTGGAAACACACTGACTCTCTCCAATGAAGAAATAGTTCTGGGTGCAGTGATCAGTAAAGAAGGTCACACTGATAGTCATCTAGGACATCATAAGGCCTATCACTATTGATTGTTTATTAGATATTAAGTTTTGGGTGATGTGGTCAGTAAAGAAGGTCATACTGAGAGTCATCTAGAATATCATATTTGTTTTGAGGCTATTTAAAATGGCAACAGATCAGAGTGTTTCTAGCTTGAAAAGGGAAAGTCTTAAAATTTTGCATGCTACATGAAATTTACAGAAAGAAACATATTTTACTAAAAAAAGCCTTTACAAATGGTTTAAACACGGGTTTGCGACCACTAGTCTGAGCTGAAAAGACAGTCCAGTGAAGAAAAAGTTCTAAGTGCTGTGGTCAGTAAAGAAGGTCATGCTGATAGTCTTCTAGGACTTCATAGATCCTATCACAAATTATATTTTACTAAATATTAAGTTTTGGGTGCAGTTGTCATAACGCCTATCACTATTGATTCCTTGAAAAAGACTAAAAAAACAATACTTCTTATAGGCAAAATTCATTTTATTTATTGAATAACCCTCGTATATAAAAGACCGATATTGGGATTTGAAAAAAAATTAAATTATTGGAGATAAATACTCGCATCATCATCATCATCATCTTGTCGCGCAATCAGCACGGATATCCTTGACTCTCTCTCGCCACTTCTCCCTATCGTTCATCGCTTCCGGCAGGTCTTCAGGGCTACACCCTGTATGTAGGTTCTAGCTGGTCACCCTGCCTTTGCTCGTCCATGTGAAGGGGTCCACGGGAGTACATCACTTATGAGCTCGTCCCTAAACAATTTAAATATTGCATTGTAAAAAATAAATGAAAATATAGATGTTGAAAGAGGCATAGTTATCAAATCTAATCACTAAAACTTTCATTTATATTAGTTCTTTTTTTAAACTTTAGTTTTCAAGTTAGCTTCTAAATGTTTCTTTAGATGTATTTTTCTTTATATATTTTTACTATGATAAAGATATATTGAATTAATAGAATCAGTTTGTGTATTTTTTCTGTCATGTGGGTTATCATATGTATCGTATCATGGAGCAGTATATGATAAATATTGTGACCTGACAATCTTTTATCAAACCTTCAGAGTTCTTTCACTCAGCAGCTCTATGTTCTAATGGACCTAACACTGACAACTATCCAGCTCCTATCACTTCGCTTCGTTTCTTTTTTTTATTCTTTCTTTGCCCATCTTTCTTTGTCACAGCGTTTCTCTTGTGTCTCTTTCATGTCGCCATCTTTGTTCTTATTCAATGCATTCTCTTTTCATCTCCAATCTTTCTAAATTCTTCTTAAATGTCTAATATATCACACACTAATATATAATTAAGCTAACACATACAGTGAAAGGGTTAATTGCATATTTGTATATATATATATATATATATATATATATACGAGGGGCATACGATATGTTTCCCGACTTTTTTCGAATGGGGATTTAAAATTGTCGTAGACTCTTGAGAATTCATTATGTTATCTTATGATATGACTGAACAATTTTTATGATTTTAGGTTCAAATGAACAGCTACAGCAGGAATTGGAATACACCCTACTAAAACCTGATTGTCACAGCTGGTGAATTTCAAAAATGCAATCTGACACTTCAGAAGAACGATATGCAATAAAATTCTGTTTTAAATTTGGAAAAAGTGCCACAGAAACGTATGGAATGCTTCAGACTGCTTTTCGACCATCTAGCATGAATCGAGCATCAGTTTTTGAGTGGCATAAGATATCTAAGGAAGGTAGGGAGTCTGTGAGGGATGATGAGAGGTGTGGGAGGAGTAAGGAAGTCAATATACCTGAATTGATTAGCCAAAGGGTTAGGGTTAGGGTTTTAAATTGAGTTCAGGAAGAGATTCCGTTGGAAGAGGACAGTTCTCTTCAAATCGGGTCACAAGCTTTTCCACCAGGACAATGCAGTAGTCCACAACTCCATCCTTGTCACAGACTATTTGACCAAGATGGGCATCAAGACAGTTCCTCAGCCTCCCTATAGTCCAGACCTTGCTCCCTGTGACTTTTGCTAATTCCCTAAGCTCAGAAGCTGTCATGAGACAATTGAGGAGATGAAAGAAGCTGTGACGAAGGTCATTGACATGCTCACACAAGAGGACTTCAATGGTGCCTTCCAGACGTTGTTGGAACAGTACAACAAGCGCATTGCAGCTGTCGTTATGAGACAATTGAGGAGATGAAAGAAGCTGTGACGAAGGTCATTGACATGCTCACACAAGAGGACTTCAATGGTGCCTTCCAGACGTTGTTGGAACAGTACAACAAGCGCATTGCAGCTGCAGGAGATTACTTGGAAGGGGACTAGAGTTTCATGTGTGTAATATCAATAAAAGTGCCCATACGAAAAAAGTCTGGAAACTTATCGTATGCACCTCGTATGTATGTGCGTGTGTGCGTGTGTGTGTGTTGATAAATATGAATACAAAAATATAGATATACACACATACATACATACATACATACACAAATACGAAAACACTCACACACTCACACACACACACACACACACACACACACACACACACACACACACACACACACACACACACACACACACATATATATATATATATATATATATAAGAGATAACTGAAATACAAAATAGGTAGAAAAAAAAAGTCAGTGTGTATTTCTTTATATATATGATGATATAAGTTATTTCAAAACTATTGAAACAAGGCAGAGGCTTTTCAGATCATCTGTGTAGATTTTATGGCTTTCTTTTCAGATTATTGCTAGGAAAGAGTTAATATTTTGATATATTTCACCAAATATAGCGAAACCCTGACTTGGACGATTGAGCAGAAGATTTTTTGCGTGAAGACATATTATGAAATTTGGTCTTTCAATATTATTCCAGCAAGATACAAAAGGGAGTTCGATTTCAGCACATTTCCAAATAGGAGTCTGATTTTCAAGTTTGTCAACATCATCGAAGTTCAAATAAATGATCGAATGGCAATGGTTTCCTCGCCGCCGAGGCCTCTGATAATAATCAGTAAGAATGTCTCCTCATTATCTATATGTGTGTATGCTGTATTCAACTATTCATTCAAATAAGTGTCCTAGATATTACACTGATCAATCTGATGGTGAGGCTTCAGTTATGATAGAGCTTTGGGGAATGCAGAGTAACTCTTCTGTGTTATTGCTACCAGGTCCATTCTGGCCTGGAGTAGTAGCACCTGATTGGGTCCTATTTATGGGTCAAATAGAACTAAACTATGTAATTACGCTAAAACGAATAATCTGAAAATAACTGTTTTTACATTTAACTGTGTGTTTAAACTGCATACTTATTCTAAATTGAATTGTTTGAAAAATAACTGATTTGAAATTTAACCGTGTGTAAATAAAAAATACTTATGCGAAACTGAGTTGCTTGGAATAGAACTGTTTTTTGACATTTAGACTGTGTACTTGTGCTAAACTAAATTATTTGAAATAGAACTGTTTTGACATTTAACTATGCGTAAACAAAAACTATACTTATACTAAATTAAATTGTTTCAGTGTTAAATGACCCCAGGTTGATATGCTGTAAAACTAATCAACCAACCGACCAACCACTGAGCACAGCAATAAAATACAAGCAGCCAGCAATTCAATAAAATGGTACCTACCAAGATGATTTGTTTATAGTGATGGAGGCTTGTGTAGAGCCAGGCACACTTTTTGGATCTGTTGATAACAGAAGAATGGTGCCACTAGTATCATACAAATTTTGTGAAAAATGCTCCTCAGGTCTTGAATTTGTAGTTTTTCCTTCTTTAAAATTGATTTCTTAACCAAGGCTCTTCTCGATATTTTTGCTTCATGTTTGAGACTAAATGTTAGCAGATAGTAAAATGCTGTCCTTTTACCTTTCAATAAATGTAATTTTCATTACTCTACCATTTGTGGTCCTCGATTTGTGCTCCAACATTTTGTTTTAAAAATTGCGAAACACCCTGTGTATCAAGGTTTTTTAAGGAAATATGATCAGGGATGAATAAGAGATGTTAAATATTGAATCTGAAAAATATTGACTAATTTAAAAATATTTTGCAGATGGAAGCATTTAACATCTATTATTTTGGCCTGATGATGATTTAAAATAAGAAAGAAAGAAAGAAACAAACAAACAAACAAGAAAAAAAAACAAAAAAAAAAAAACGGGACGTTGTAATATTATCATCTATAAAAAAAAGTTCATTTAAATAATTCTATTTTCTAGTTTTACTCACACACAATGTTGGATGGGATTCGATCCCGGCTTCGAGCGTCCTACGTGTCTAGCCACACTGAAGAGTTCTGATAGAACGAAACAGTGTGTCTGTGGATGACAATATATATATAGTTTATAAATAAAGAGGGCTTATTATCAATGATATATATATATATATATATATATATATATATATATATATATATATATATATATATCCGGTAAAACTTAACAGATAAGATCCATTATAAATTTACTTCAACAATCTTTGTCTAAAAACTGTTTCATCAAATCAAATATTTAATGGAGTTTTTACTGTTACACCGGGGAATTCATTTTAAGTAATTATAAAGCAACACACACACACACACACACACACACACACACATATATATATATATATATATATATATATATATATATATATATATATATATACACACAAAACCTTATCATGCTAACAAAATATATTAATCTAATAGCTTATGAATTAGATATTAGCACGTTTTTAGCCGTGCTTTGGGCACTCTATTTGAATAGATTAATGCTATATATTCTCTATGGACGGTTTTTGCTTGATCGGTTGACACTGTAGAATACACTGACTGCACCCCCCCGCAACAAGTGATCTGATGTTTAGGCTCCAGTAATTTTGGAGTTTTGAGGAATTCGGAGTACCCTTTCATTGCCATCACTCCCAGGTCCACTCTGTCCTGGAGTGGTATCACCTGATCGGGTCCTCTCAATGGGTCAAATAGAACTAAACAGTGTACTTATGCAAAACTGAATTGCTTGAAATAGAACTGTTTATTGACATGCAAACTGAGTACTGATGCTAAATTGAATTGTTCTAGGTAGATCTGCAAATACATATAAATATAGATTTGGAATTAAGAACCTACAATGGTTTATGTGCCATAAAACCATTCATTTATTTAAAACAAATAAATAAATAAATTTAAAACAAACAAATAAATAAATAAATTCAAAAAATACAAATCTCTTTTTTTATTCTTTCTTTGGACCTTTATATAAACTTTGCACTGTTGTATATATATATATATATATATATATATATATATATATATATATATATATATATGACAACCTTGACGAATTGGTCCGATGATAGCATTGGCAAAGAACTGATAGTTGCCAAGTTCCGATGATTCTATGTCTATGCTATGACCACTTGTTGAATTGTTGGTGATTTATTTGTAGTGGCGAACATGTTGAACCTGTGAAACTTTTTGATGAGCTGATAACAGAAGTATAGGGCAACTGTGGACCACACATATTCTCTCACACAACACTGCTTAGTTTTTCTTACACTAGACTGCTTGCTTTATCTATCTATCTATCTATCTATCTATCTATCTATCTATCTATCTATCTATCTATCTATCTATCTATCTATCTATCACAGTCCAATACAGTTTAGTGTTAAACATATGAGACCTTTTTTTTGGAATGTCTTACACCTCATCACGGATACTGTCAGTCTATTTTAAGCTTTGATGACATGACGGAGAAAATTTGGCAGAACTTTTATTTTTTAAAAAATAGCAGTTTATAAGACTTATACTTCAAAACGTTAATATTCTGTGAATTTTCGAATTATCATTATTTTTTGATAAACCCAAATTTTAATCCCTCCGACTTTCGCATAGTAAATCCTATCAAATTTATCTTTGTTGTTCATATTATTTACAAGCATCCACAAAAATTCGAAAAAAAATCACATCAAATGGCTTTCTGATTGTTCATTTAATGCAGGAGAAATTTGGTAAAAATCGACTTTTTAGCATTTTTTACGTTATTTTTAGATTTTTGGCCATTTTGGGAGCGGTCGCCAATGAGCAACTTTCTGATATATGACTTCTAACCAAACCAATAATACAATTCTATCCCTTCGCAAAAAGTAATCGAGACTCATACGTTCAGGGATGGGCCACAGGCTTCACGTTAAGTTTCTCCGTTTTCATCATTTTAAATTTCGATTCTTGAAAAGAATTCTCGATAAAAAAAAAAAATTTAAAAAAAGTTCTAGTTGATTTTTGGAAATCTGAAATGATTCTCTTTCTCCCATAATGATAACTTTCCCGCACAAATGGCGTCTTCTGAGGTTAAATTGTCTTTTAAATGTATTACTTTGTAAAAATCTGAAGAAATGTTATAGTGTGATGAGGCATTTGGATGGATTTTAGTTAAGAAAAAATAAACACATACAAGTAGGTTTTCATGGAGAGAATATGGCATTTTGGTGATTCTGGAGTTTCCGATGAGCAATGAATGAGCTTATGATATGGATGGATTGCAACTGTGACTTGCTTGGGTTTCTTAAGACAGCAAGTACAAAGATAACCGCTCCGTTTCTTCTCACCCTTATCAGAACTTATGCTTCAAAACTTTATTCGTTTTCCGTCCCACCATCGGACAAATACAGCACTAGGCCTTTTTTAAAGTGGGTCCGGACGCAGGGCTACAGCCCATATGCGTCCGGCAAAATCCAAAAATACCCTCAGCCCCGTGTGCACCCCGCAAAGGGGGCACCCCAGACGCCAGGAAATAAACAACAAACAATTCGTCAAATAATTGGTGAACTTAAACTTGTGTTTCAAAACACTGCATTATTTTGTTGTATAGCTGTTTTAAATAAATACACACACTTGATGACGTCAAAATGACATCATAAAGAGATCGAATGGTGATCTGGACGACGCGAATCAACATGATCTGATTCTGTTTATTAGATATCTGCTTAGAGTCCAAATCAAATGCGATAGAACATGCTTAGACTGCATAACGTTCAAATGCAGCGAGCCTGATCGTACGAAAGGGGGCAACGTTGGAGTCATCTTTCTCTTCTCTTTCTGCGCATGGCGACGACGATCCGAGTCCTTAAGTTAATTGTTCCCATTTTTTTCCTTATTAGCTGTATAAAGCGCGTCATTGACCCCACCATTTAGCTTTTAGTCTCCAAGATCTCCCCACTTCTTTTTCACACCCAGACCTCACCCCAACCTCCTTTTTTCTGAAGATGTTGGGACCATATTGCAATAATCCAAGTGACCTACTCTATAACGTAAGAGTAATGCAAATGTAGAATTGATCACCTTTACGTTATATTAACGAAAATAGAAATGAAAAGGATAACGAAGATATCAAGTTTCTAAGTTTTATTATCCAGCTTGAGGTGAAATGGTAGGTCCTCAAGCTGAAAGGAAACAGAACAAAGTGCTGGCAAGGATTACAGGAACAACTAGAGATGAGTAAAGGGATTTCGAGTTGAATTGAGCCGGAATGAACGCTGGCGAAATTTACTGGAATGACTGAAGATGAATGAAGAATCTTCAGGCTATATGCCGAAATGAATGCTGGCAAAACTTACTGAGTCTTCGCGCTATTATATGCCAAAAATGAATGCTTGGACTTGTCGACGGGAATTTGGTACAGAAAGCGACTAGTGGTCCAGATATTTTGAGACCGATGGGGAGAGATAAACGATTCTTCCCAAGAATAGTGGATCATGGATCTGGTTTTTGCTCTCTCTCAAACCGAATAAGGGAAAAACAGCTTCGCCAAGAAGGTAGACTAAATTGAATTGTTCTCATATTGGAACAGTTCTACAGGTTTGGGTCCCCCGGCGAGAAAAGAGAGAGAGAGGGCATTTATGCCTCGGCTTTTATTTCGCCTTCAACCTCTTGGGTTGCATAATGCATTTTTAAATCTTAAATCCCAGGGTGATTTAACAGTGAACCGAACGCACAACTGAAAATAGATCCTTCTGTTTGATTTATCACTGAACCGAACGCACTCCTGAATATAATTCTTTCTGCTACAGATCCTTTCCTCATGTAGGGATAATCCTGCTTGTTTTCGGTCCTCTTGGAATCGGAAAACCGTCGGCTCTCCAAATCTAAGACGGAGAAACGGGAGGGCAACCAAATAGGGTTTTTTCCAACTATTTCAGGGGTTTTTCTTTCATCAGGAACATGGACATTTTTCATTATAAATAAATTATTCCATTCATTCAGGTTTTAAGTAGGTTCTCATAGAGAAGAAGTGGTATTTTGGTGAATGTCGCGTGCTTGTAGATGAATGGACGCCAACATTGTATTGCATGCCTGGGTCGGCATATGCGGTTAGCTAGGGCCCCTTTGAAATCATAGTCTAGCATGACCACAAAAACCATTGGAACTTTATGCTCCTCAGATTTTTGTATTTTTTTAGATTTTGGAAATAAAGCCTTATCAAGAATTTACTTGATTATATAAAAGACAAAAGGTTGTTTTTTTTTTTATACATTCTTCTAAATAGGTTCCTCAGGTTTGGTCAAATTTATAAAACAAAATGCCAGGTAAAGATGTTGCGGTGCCAACTTTGAATATTTATGATGACCCGGCTAGACGAGTAAAATGTAGGGCTCTTTCACAGAGTAATGCTTTACAAGCTAATCCAGCAAATTATTATTAATGTCTAATGACTTCAATCTGTACTGGACACCGAATATATATGTATATATAGTGAACACGCTCGCACGAATGCACACACACACACACACACACACACATGTATATATAGTGAACACGCTCGCACGAATGCACACACACACACACACACACACACACACATGTATATATATATATATGTTTGTGTATCTGTGTATATGCAATGTGCACCATATATATGCGCGTGCAGTTTATATATATATATATATATATATATATATATATATATATATAATTCAATCCAGTAAATCCGGAATAGGGAATAATACCAATCAGGACAAATGAAAAATATTCAAAAATAGAGCATTAGATTTAAGTATTCCTAGTAAAAAGCTCAATGTAGATAAGATACACTGCACGAATATATATTATTCCCCAAAAAATCAACAATCGGTCATATTGGGATAAGAAATTTATTTCTATTCTGTTAAAACATTGATAAGAATCAATGCTCTAAAAAATTTAACTGGACTTCATCAGCTCGAATACGAAATGGAAAAAAGCATGTGCACTATATATATATATATATATAGTGCACATGCTCACACGTAGACATATATATAAATACATGTGGGTGTTTGTTTGGGTGTTTGTGTGTCTGTATGAGTTTTTGTTTAATCGGCATTTATATGTATTTACCCAACCCCTCCTCAGAAGCAGGATGTGACACAAGATCAGTTTTTAAGCGAAGTTTAACAGGTTGGAATTCAGTGATTTCCTTCTCCTAGACCGGTTGCCACACCGGAGTTAAAAAGTATAATCTTCCCAACTGTTTACCCATAACTGTAAGGAGAATATCTTGAGTCATATTTTTCTCAAGTGTATTAGCACTATAAAAATTACAAGCAGCCTCATCTAAGATTTGAACTCGGATCACTGCGTCCATTTCCTATGACTACTGCCATTACATCACGAGACCCCCCCCATGGATACATATTTATATATAAATTTAAATTTGAATAAGAAGAAAATGACCATGAAATCTTTTTACGGGATTTTGCATGAAAGAAAATTAAAGACACACATGCAAATATATACGTTTTACTGGCTCATTGACCTTGTATGTATAGTGTTCGCCAATTGCCTGGGAGACTGGGGTTCAATTCTAGGTCGAGTCGTAACGAAGACAGAAAAAATACTTAACACTCTGGTTTATAAGGTACGAGTAAAAGGGAGCAATCCAGCGGAGGGAGTAGCTACAACTGGGTGTTGTAGCTAATAAAAAGGGAGTGTTCGGGTTGCCCTTGACTATGGTCGCCAAGTTTTTTTTTACTTACTATATGTATGTATATATAATCTACACGAATTCACAAACATGCTTAGTTATATTAAATCATAAATCTAGTTTTACTTCTCCCTTTTCGATTGATTATATATATATATATATATATATATATATATAAAGAGAGAGAGAGAGAGAGAGAGAGAGAGAGAGAGAGAGAGAGAGAGAGAGATTGATAACAAGGTAATCCAAGTGGAAGGAGAGATTTAATGAGAAATAAAGTCGAGACTATAGCGTTTCGGTTCTACTGAACCA
This sequence comes from Sepioteuthis lessoniana, assembly GCA_963585895.1. Taxonomy (NCBI): domain Eukaryota; kingdom Metazoa; phylum Mollusca; class Cephalopoda; order Myopsida; family Loliginidae; genus Sepioteuthis; species Sepioteuthis lessoniana. The sequence continues at coordinate 24,494,035 of OY757939.1, forward strand.
TCATCAGGGCTATGAGGGGTGATATTAGCGGTTTTAAGTCAAGGATGGATGTTTAAAAATGCAAAAGACAAAAACGTAGGGGAAAATTTGTATGACAAGAAAAAGTTGTCCGTTCAATTGGTGAATCAGCGTTTGTTGTTTTAAATTACGTAATTTGACTTATCAGGAATATTGTATAGAATTTATGTTACGTTTGTTTATTGAGAAAGATTTCGAGTCAAAAGGAAGAAAAAGAAAGACAAAAAGAAAAATAGAAAGCATAAAAATTATGGGGAAAATATTAACTATCTATGGAATATATTGTAGCTATTTAAAATGGATTTGTTCAAGTAAGGAGAAATATAATAAAAGCCAGGACGAGTATTTAGGGAATTAAAGAGTGAAATAGCCGTGTCTTCGAAAATTCGTCTTAGGCTTTTATTATGGATGTAAATGATCATTTACACACACACACACACACACACACATACACACACACACACACACACACACACACACACACACACACACACATATATATATATATTGTTATTGTTATTGTTATCCACAGACTGACTGTTTCGTTGTATCACAACTCTTCAATGTGCCTAGGCATGTTGGAGGCTTGAAGCTGGGATAGATAGAGATGGAGTATGCAATATGACACCTGACCAGATAGGTTCTTGTCATAACAGCGGCCCATTATAATCATGCTTCAATTTAGAAAGGAGTCAAGGGGTTCCATTTAAATTACACTGCTAACTCTGTTATATCGAGAACAGACCGGAAAAAAAAGTCTTGGGAAACTTGAGATCAAAGGAAGAATCAAAACTATCCAGACTATAGAACTGTTAAAATCACTAAGAATACTTAGGAGAGTCCTGGATATTTGTAGAGACTTCAGTAAAAAATAAGTACAACACATACTAGGAGTAAACGTATCTATCTATCTATCTATCTATCTATCTATCTATCTGTTAGGGTGATTCAATAAATAAAATACATTTTTGAAAAGAAAAAAAACTTTTTTTCAGATTTTTTTCCATAAATGTAAAGTCAATGGTTTTTGGAATTGGGTTTCAATAAAAATTAATCTTAATCGCACAAAATATTTGTTTTGAGGTTATTCAAAATGATGTCAATTTAAACAAGAATGATCCAGGCACGAACATAGGTCTGTCATTAAATTTTTTGTGACCGAAAAGGGAAAAATCATGTGAAATTTAGATAAGAATATGTGCTGTGTACAAAGAAGCATGTTTTACTAAAAAATATTCCCAAATCGACAAAAGTTTGAATTGTCATTATAAGCTTGAGTCGAAGACAGTCTCTGAAGTCAAAACACACTGAATCTCCCGTAAAGAAAAAGTTCCATCCGCAGCATTCAGTAAAGAAGGTCATGCTGACATTCTTCTTGGACATAAAAGAAACCATCAATATGGGTTTCCTTGACAAAAGTGCAACTGTAAACAGGGCTTTTTACTGCCCCTACTCCTATGGCAAAATTCATCTATTTTGTTAAATGAACCTCGATTATATATATATATATATATATATATTTCAAAAATGCAATCTGACACTTGAGGAGAACGATATGCAATAAAATTCTGTTTTAAACTTGGAAAGAATGCCACAGAAACATATGGACTACTTCAGACTGCTTTTGGGGCATCTTGCATGAATCGAGCATGAGTTTTTGAGTGACATAAGAGATTCAAGGAAGGCAGGGAGTCTGTGAGGGATGATGAGAGGTGTGGGAGGAGTAAGGAAGTCAGTCCACCAGAGTTAATTGGCCAAAGGGTTAAGGTTAGGGTTAGGGTTACCATGTTGAGATTTTAAGGGAGTTCAGGAAGAGATTCCGTCGGAAGAGGCCAGCACTCTTCAAATCGGGTCAGTTGCATTTCCACCAGGACAATGCACCAGTCGACAACTCCATCCTTGTCACAGACTATTTGACCAAGATGGGCATCAAGACAGTTCCTTACCGTTCCGATAGTCCAGACCTTGCTCCCTGTGACTTTTGCTTATTCCCTTAGCTCAAAGGCTGTCGTTAGGAGACAACTGAGAAGATGAAAGAGGCTGTGACGAAGGTCATTGACACGCTCACACAAGAGGACTTCTATGGGGCTTTCCAGAAGTTGTTGGAACGGTACAACAAGTGCATTGCAGCAGGAGGAAATTACTTCGAAGGAGACTAGAATTTCATGTGTATACTATCAATAAAAGTGCCCAAACGAAAAAAGTCTGGAAACATATTTAATGATCCTCGTATATATATATATATATATATATATATATATATGCTCACTCTACACCTTTCAGTTTTCATCTCCATATGTCAACACTAAAAAACATAATTGTCTTAATTTCTAGCTGTTATTTTAGGGTCACTTATCTGTAGATAAGGAGGGAGACCATGTGGTGTAGGGGCTAACGTGGGGGAATGCAGCTTTGCAGTTACCGAGTTCAAGCTCTAGTCGTGCTACTGCGTTCATTTTTGACTAATACCCTTTGGAAAAGTGTTAACCCCGAGATATAGTTTAAGCAGTGTCTCTACTTTTTTTCGTAAAGGATTGCATTGACATTTTATTACACACGAAGGTTGAAATGCCATTAAAAAAAGGAATCAAACCATCCAATCCAAAGATTTATTTTGTTTATTTGACTCTTCTCGAACAAATAAATATTATACAGAATTATTAGTTTTAGATAGAAATACTTGAAACCGTTTAACTGTGAGCAAACAAATGATTGATATAAAAAAAATTATAAGTGTTTGATAGCAATACTTGAAACCATTTAATGAATTAAATTATTAGTATTACATAGCAATACTTAAAACCACCTAACTATGCCGAAATAAAAGAGAACAGGCTCGTTCAAAAATGATGTTAACTACAAACTATTCGCTTTCAAATCATACTCTCTCTCTCTCTCTCTCTCTCTCTCTCTCTCTCTCTCACACACACACACACACATATATATATATATATATATATAAACAGGATTTGGTATTCAGTACTCCATAAAGACAAAAGGAACAAATTTTACTCTTCGATTCCTCAGAGTAGAAAAAAGGGAAAATATATGTGTCCCTTATAATTGAATTTATTAATAGCGACCCTCTTAACCTGTAAGGCATTATAAGATACTTTGTCTAAGCCACAAAGATAAGCGTAATCGATTTTTAAATTGTATGATAAATGATAATTAAAGATAATTACAATGATTAATTTGTCATAATGACCTTCGCCAACATACACACACACACACACACACACACACACACACACACACACACACACACACACACACACACATACAGACATATATATATATATATATATATATATATAAAGAAGAAAATATACAGGTCTGCTTAATGAGCTTGATAGTTGGTGGTTTGCAGTTCTGAAAAATTTAGTTTAGCTAACCCAACTCTTTTGCCAGGAGCAGCATTTGACAATTTGACACACGGTCAATTTTTTAGCGCAGTAAAACTAGTTTGAATTCAGTTTTCTACTTGAGTGGTTGCCTTAATAAAACTAACGAACCCAGTATTCCCTACTATTTACACATAACTAGCGGGGATAGCGGGGATAGAGGAGTTCAATCCTTTCCTCAGAGCATTCACAAAAACAGCCTCATCCAGGGCTTGAACACTGGTCACCAATTCCATTTAATAGGGTGATAACCATTACGATAAGCTCGACTTCATAATCAGATTAATTGTGATATTTAATTTTCCCGAGGATTTTTTTATGAGCTGTTTTTAATAGATAATTTTTCAATACAATTCACTTTAATGATAATATCATTGTGGTGTAAGCATAAAAAGAAATAACTGAACTGGCAAAAACATCTTTAATCTCTTTGGAAACATTTTCAAACAGTAAAACATGCTTCACCGGTCGTATACATCAGGCGTTCTTCTGTAAATGACTTCCAGTTTTCACATCTCAACCATCAAATTTTGATGACAGACTTGTGTTCAAGCCTGAAGCAGTTTATTTGAAATGTCACCATTTATAATAGCCTCAAATATTTTTGTAAGATTTGAATAATTTTTGCTTAAAACCAATTTCAAAAAGCACTGAGTTTTCAATTATGTAAAAAAATTGTGAAAATAAAATTCATTTTGTTTTTTCTAATAAATTATCTTCATTTATCAAAAAAGGGGGTTATTCACGAAATAAAAGGAATTACGCTATAGATTCATCATTTTAAATCCAGATTCTGAGATTCAAGTGGGTTTATACATAAAAAAAAAAAAAAAAGAAATACAGAAAATATATTTCCCGAAAATGTGTACAAAGAAGCTTCATAATAGTGAGATAACTTTTATAAACTCATAATTTTCTGTCCGCTGAACGGGTATTTGGCAAATTTATTTAAATAATCGATAATTTTATTACTGTAATGTTTTTAGGCTGTTGGACATTACCGATTATTTGTTTGTATTTTGGTTGCTTTGTTTCATGGCATATCAACTTACATGGGTTATTTAATTAAAAAATCATCCCTGTAGAAGAACAATAGTGGAAATTATTTAACCCCTAGCTGGGAGATCATCAGCATCATGTCGTGCCGCTAGCACTGATATCCCTGACCCTCTCTCGCCACTTCTCCCTATTATTCATCACCTCTGGCAGGTCTTCAGGGCTATAGCCCCGTATCCTCACATAGCTGCTGGATGTATGATCGAGCTGATCGTCCTGCTTTTGCTTGGCGATATGCGGGGGTCCATAGGAGTATATCACTTATGAGCTCGTCCTTGCTTCTCCAGCAGTGTCCTACGTGTCTGGTTCGTCTAACTTGGATAGTTTTCGTGATGGGAGGCAGGTGGCCGTAGAGTTGGTGTCTTTTGGGGTGTTGCCGCCAGGACTTGTTCAATATTGCTCGCAACATTTTTGTGTAATTGCCGTCTGGCTTCTTCTTCAGCCGTTTAGTTAGCGTCCAAGTAGTGCATCCATATAGCAGTATCGATACGACCGCTGCTTGGAAGAAACTGCGTTTCATTTTATCGGCCAGGTATAAAGAGAGTTTATATTTTGGTTTCTTTGTTTCATGGCACGTCAACCTACATGGGTTATTTAATTCAAAAATCATCCTTGTAGAAAAACAGTAGTGGAAATTATTTAACCCGTGTTCATGCAGAAATATACATATATATGCTGGATACATACCGACACAATGATAAACGACGCACGCAGGAATAACAGACGCACACAGAAAGACGCAGTGACAAAGACAGACGCAGGAAGACTTCTTTATAAAATATTTTACCTCTCACTTTATTTGTAAGGTTCGAAAGGGTTGTTCAAAGTTTGTGTATGAGAGGGAGCTGGAAACCGAACATAACTGAAATATTTTGACCCCAAAGTTATGGTCGTCAGCGTTGTGTTTTTCTCGTTCTCCATGGCTGCTCAACCGGAGCCTTGGAGTCTACTTTCCCTACTACACTCGTCTCTCCCCGTCTGCGACTATACTGCTTGCCCTCCTTCTCGCCTGTCTTCTGGCTCGTCGAACTCAACTGTCCTCTGTTCAATTCGTCGGCTTTATATTACCTTCAAACTCCCACGCGGTGATATGGACACACCTCCGCAACTTCTTCCGATATCTAGCGACCGGGATGTGTCACTTCTGCTAACTTTGGAATGACCTGTGTGATCGTCATCGAGCGGAAATAACTGTCAGAGGTCACTCTCTTCCAGTGCGTCAGTCTATGAGAGTATAATGGTTTTTTTTTTACCTCGTTCCATTTCATCAGCCAATTTCCGCCCACGCGATTTCCTCTCATAACTGACATTAGAATGTATCACTTCCTTCCGGTGCATCCCCTTGAATGGCATTTTTGGCCGGGTCAACAAGTCAAAACATAACACCCGTAGCTGGGAGATAAAGAAGGTTATACCTTTTTCAAGTGTGTTAGTCCGAAAGTGAACGTAAGAGCGTGACCAAAGTTCGAACTTAGAACGATGTCACAGTCCAGTAGATTTACCATAACGTCAGGAAGACTCTTCGAAATCATTTAATGGTTCAACATTAGGATCATTAGAACGATGTCACAGTCCAGTAGATTTACCGTAACGTCATGAAGACTCTTCGAAATCATTTAATGGTTCAACATTAGGATCATTAGAACGATGTCACAGTCCAGTAGATTTACCGTAACGTCATGAAGACTCTTCGAAATCATTTAATGGTTCAACATTAGGATCATTAGAACGATGTCACAGTCCAGTAGATTTACCATAACGTCATGAAGACTCTTCGAAATCATTTAATGGTTCAACATTAGGATCATTAGAAGGATGTCACAGTCCAGTAGATTTACCGTAACGTCATGAAGACTCTTCGAAATCATTTAATGGTTCAACATTAGGATCATTAGAACGATGTCACAGTCCAGTAGATTTACCGTAACGTCATGAAGACTCTTCGAAATCATTTAATGGTTCAACATTAGGATCATTAGAACGATGTCACAGTCCAGTAGATTTACCATAACGTCATGAAGACTCTTCGAAACATTTTGAGAGGATCAGAATAGATTTATTATTGTAAATGAATTTAATTATGATTCCAACTGATTTCAATCGCTTGTCAAGCTTTTTAGTTTATTTCATGCTGCGAAATCAAGGAATTTTCCTAGTGTGCATTTATGTATATTTTCTTGTTTTATTTTTTCGAGAGTTTTTTGGTTCACGTTTACATGATATCAAGTATTCTTATCTAATTCAAATAATTTGCAGTCAAGTTCGTTGGGGCTGTGAACTACACTTATTGTATCTCTGCAGAGGGGTAAAATTCCAACAAACGAATGTCCAAGATATGACACTAAACCATCTGATGATGAGACTCCAGTAATGATGGCGTTGTGGAAAATGCGGAGTACCTCTTCATTGTCATCGCACTGAGGTCCACTCTGACCCGGAGTGGCAGCACCTGCTAGGATCCTATCTATGTGTCTAATAGAACTGTTTGAAAGTTAAACTGTATGCACACAAATAATTGTTTCTAAATAAAATTGTTTGTAAAAGAACTGTTTGAACTTTTATGAAAACAAAATACTGATGTTTAATTGAATTGTTTGTAATAAATAATAATACTTGAAACCATTTAACAGTGTGAGAAAATGGTAAATTCTAAATAGAATTATTTGTATTAGATAGAAATACTTGAAACCATTTAACAGTGTGAGAAAATGGTAAATTCTAAATAGAATTATTTGTATTAGATAGAAATACTTGGAACCTTTTAACAGTGTGAGCAAATGGTAAATTCTGAATAGAATTATTTGTATTAGATAGAAATACTTGAAACCATTTAACTGTGTACAAAGCAAAAACCAATTCAGACTCGTTTAAAAATTTTTTCCACAAAATATGTTTACTGATCATATGTATTTAATATATGTATGTATAAACAGGATTAGCATTAAATTACCTACCACGGTTGATATGCCATAAATCCAAACCAAAACAAATAAATTACAAACAGTTCTATTTGACCCATAGACGAGACCCGAACAGATACTACCACTCCGGCCTAGAATCGATCTGGGAGTAATGGTAATGAAGGGGTACTCAATTCTTGCTAGAGCTCCAGAACCGGAGCCTCACCATCAGATGTAGTTTATCGTCCTACCCTGAGCACGTAGAATGATTTGAATGGACATTTAGAATTGATGCTTCAGCAGACTAAATACATTATCTATGGCGCTCAAAGGTTTGCATTTACGTTGAGTGTTTAATTGTCTGCAACATAAATAGGTTCAGTATAGCTATTGGATTTGAAGAGACCTTTGGAATAAATGTTAGTGCAGACGAATATTATTAACCATGTCTCCTAAATGAATGTATTTATGTTGAATGTTTAATCGGACGAATCGTTGATAATCTCAGCATAACTATTGGATTTAAACAGACCTTCGAAATTGATAGCATAGCAGACGATGAATATTAACAATGCCTCTCAAATGTATGTATTATTCTTGAATGTTTGTCTAAATCTTTAAGAGGTTCAAAATAGCAATTGGATTTGAATAGAAATTTCAAATTGTAGAGCAAACGAACATTATAATCTCTATCTCCTAAATGCATGTGTCTACGTTGAGTATTCTATTGTCAACATCAGGGGTATCCAACCCACGGCCATTGGGTTACATGTGGTCAATGACATCCATCCGGGAGACAGAGCACTATACGTGGGGCTCTAGATGCCCATTCGTCCGGCTCTTACCTAATTCTTAAAAAAAGTTTAAATTTTAGTTTGTCATCAAAGCAACATTTTTGTCTCTTGCACAATTCCCTGTGGATTACCTCTCCCACCCAGTCATGTCCGATTTGTATTCCTTTTGTGCCAATTTGCTGCATTCACTAATTATTCGATTAACTGCTTGATCTTTGTCACCTGGAAGTGTTGGAGATCGAAGGACAATCCAAACTACAGCATTGCTAAGATCAGTCAGAGTACTGAGAAGAATCCTGGAGATCTAAGGGGACTAGCTTCACTCAGACTTTAGTGAAAGACCATAAGCTAACGCTGGTGAGAAACTCATCAGGAGTAAAAATAATGATAATGATTGGCCTAATGAGTAGAGCATTCGACAATGGTCCGAGAGACCGAGGTTCAAGTCATACCAAAAACTTAAAAATGGTACCTGATGCCGCCTTGCTTAGCACCCAACAGTATAAGGTAAGGATTAGGGTAAAGTGGATCAATCTAGGGAATGGAGTTGCGCCTTTCCTTTCATCTCGGTGTATTAGCTATTGAAAAGGAAGCCTTCGGGTCACTCGTGACTAAGGTCACCAACTTTTGTTATGATAATAATTATTATTTTAGATTTGAGAACGAATCGAGAACAACTAGACTTCAGCACTGGTGAAATCAGCTAGAAAACTTAGAAGTGTCTTCGAGACCTGAGATGACTTGCGCTCACAAGATTTTTGGGAAAAACACAAGTTAAAATTGGCAAGAAAATCAGGCATGGGCATTAATAATAATAATAATAATAATAATAATGTGGTGATTGAGACGAATTAATTAATCATATAATTAGCAAAGGCAGCACACAAAGAAAAAAATGGAACATGAAGGTGACGGTGCTACCAACTGCAATAGATGCACTCGAAACAACCCTTAAAGGCCTGGTAAAGAGAATAGTAAACTCAGTGATCACCCAGACTACAGTGAAAGACCACAATTTAAACCTGGTGAGAAAAATTCGCCAGGAATAAAATATCTTTCACATGAGTTTGAGTGATAGCAAGTCTTCTCATGTGCCCAAGACTCTTCTCGGTATTCTAGCTGATCTTAAAAATGCACTTGTCTTGATGGTCTCCACTTGTCCTCATATTTTCAAGTCTTCCAGTCACTTAACCAGTCCTTTATTCCAAGTGCACCAATTACAACTGATATCACTGTCACCTTTGCATTTCATAGTTTTTACTTCTCTTGCAAGTGTTGCATATTGAACCGCTGGACAAATAACGAAGGACTTGTAGATATATAAAAATATAATTCATATTTTCATTCTTTGATGGCGACGATGGTGTGTAGCAGGAATACACTCAGAGAGGGTTCGCACATATCTTTCTTCTGTGGCGAGGACCCTTTTTGTGAAGTAGTGTGGTGGCCGGAGAACACACACGAGGAGCTAACAAGTCTGCTTGAGTGACTAGCGGGCTTCTCCCCTCCACTGGTGAAACCCGCGGACTTCTCCCCTTCTTTTGAGTGACCACTGGATCTCTGCCTTCTGTCCGAAATTACAGACCTTATATTGTCTTTTCAAGTTCCATGCTGAAGTATGAACATCCTCTTCGCCACACGTATTTTCTGTTTATGGCTGGTTATCGGAACTTTCATATTTTCGTTTTTGTTTTCCGGTAATTTGTTGATCTTATCTGCGAACGGAAATATGTGTCACTCTATCCATAGGCAATAAATTATATTCCTCGTCATTCTCCTTTATCTTCTCTTTCCTGTGACTCAGGATGATGTTATCTTGCGACCACATTGAATCTGATAAGTTCATCGTCACAGGCTAAGCTAGTATATTATACAAGGTCAAGATATTTATCAATCTTTTCGCTTTCTTTTAATTCTACTCTGTGGTCTGCCGGAACGACAAAGTCCACTTTTTAGCAGGTTTTCTTTTTTTTCATATTGACTATCACTTGGTTTGGTCGACGGGCCGAGATTAAGTGATACGTTTGTGTCTGAAAATCCCACATAACTTTTTGTGACTCATTCTCCAGGACAGATTCTGGGTTATCATCAATTCTTGGTCGTATGGTCAAATTTCAATTTTTTCCACAATTTCCAGTGGATCACCTTTCCCATCCAGTCATGTCTACTCTTTTTGCGTTAATTCGTTGCATTCGCTTATTGTGGGATTAATCATTTCATCTCTATCACCACATATCCATCAATAGCTATTTTGTTGCGTTTTGTTTATTTTTGCTTTGACATAGTTGGTCCTTATGACATTGTTTTGTGCTGCGATTAGAAAAGATTCAGTTTTTCCTTTAAGGTTTCTCTTTCTTAGCCATGTCCAAGTCTTCTCGTGTGAGATTTTGCTTGTTTGTTTCTTGAAATATCCATACAGCTGTTTTTCTTCCCATTTTTGTTTTCTAATTATTGTTGTACTGTTGATGCTTGTGTTGCTTGTGCTATTAATAATAATAATAATAATTCTAGTAGTAGTAGTAGCATTTACAGAAAGACGCACTCAAACATATGTATTTGTGTGTGTGTGTGTGTGTGTGTGTGTGTGTGTGTGTGTGTGAGTATTGCTTCGAGATGCTATTCTTAAAGTAAATAATTTGCAGACTGTAACAAGAATTCGTATCTAACACAAATAATTTGAATGTCAAACAGTTTTATTTGACCAACAGATAGGACACAATCAGGTGCTACTACTCCGGGCCAGAGTGAACCTGGTAGCGATGGCAATGAAGGAGTACTCCGCATTCCCCAAAGCTCCTGCAATTATATTATTTCGAGTAACTAATCCTATTTAAGAATAATCGTTTGTTCGCATACTGTTAGAAAGTTTCATGTATTCCTATTTCAGGCTATAAATTTCCAAGCAGATTAATTTGATCCACAGCAATGGTAGAGTAGTTTGGGCTTTCTAGCTTTGGTAGGGCAACTGCTCTGCGAGAGAGAAAAATTCTGAATTCAGAAACCTGAGGAGTGTTGTTCAAGAGAATATGTAGCACATTCGTGCACCATTCTTCTGCTATCAGCTCATCCAAGAAGTATGACTGGTTCTGCTTAAATCTTCACCACTATAAACAAATCACCTGTGTAGGTAATCCAAAAGTTCACATGTTTAACCGATTTGTTGGGTTCTCACACGTCGATATCGACAGCAGAATCCAATATATATATATATATATATATATATATATATAGGAAAACTCAACAGATTTTGTGAAATTATGAATTTATTTCAACAATTCATTCCGTAGGAATTGCCTCATCAGATGGCGAACAATTACAATGGAGGTAATAAACACAACTATTCCGAGTTAAGAAACTTTATCATAAATTAAAGATTTAAACAATTCCTACCTAAAAATGTAGACGTAAAAAAATTATATTAACCCAATTTACCTCATAAATTATATTCCAGTTGTAATGTCGTTATAATAGACGGTGATACATCAAAATAAGAACCTGATAGAATGTGTTCAATGCTAATGTTTTAATTTCTCTCCAATTTTTTTACTTCTCAAAACTTCATATTTTATTATGATTTGACTCTTTAAATTTTCGTGTTTCTGTTGGGATGTCTCCCCTTCAGATGGACTTGCCCTCATGCGACATATACCGGCTAAGTTCTCTTCTGCGCAGTCTCGAGCCGTCACCAAGAACAGACGTTAATATTCATGATTGTGTTAAGCTGACGTGGGGTTTCTCCCACTTATCGTTTATTTATGTATTATTTTCTTTCAATATATTTCTTATCACTCATTTCCGAGTCGTGTAATCATTTGAACCTCCCCTTGATCACACCAGTTTCCCAGTTTATTTATAAAAGACAATTATTCAATCTATTTTTAAAATTCATATATCAAGACTATAATTGATCTCATTCTAACTTTAAAGGCGATGTCGAACAAGACAGTATATCTATATATTATATTTTTACTCCTCTAGAGTTTTTCACATCAGTATTAGCTGATGGTTTTTCACTGGAGTTTGAGTGACAGCAAGTCTCCTCAAGTCTCCAGGACTCGTCTCAGTATTCTGGCCGTTCTCAGCCATGCTGTCGTTTGGATAGTCTCCACCCGTCCGCTAACTTCCAAGTCCTCCAGGCCCTTTAATAATCCTTTAGTTACTGTGCCTAACGCACCAATCAAAATTGACACAATCCTTAGTAAAAAGTAAAGTTAGCGACCATAGTCGAGGGTGACCCGAAGGCTCCCTTTTCGATAGCTACTACACCAAGGTGTAGGGGAGGGCGCTACTCCATTCCCAGGATTGCTCCACTTTACCCTTGAAACGTACCTTATAATGCTGAGTGTTAAGCAAGGTGGTATCAAGTTCCATTTTTAAAGTCTTTGGTATGACTCGACCTGGGATTGAACCCAGGTCTCCCGGGCCATTGGCGAACACTCTAACCGCTGGGCCAATGTCCCGGTTAAATCCTTACTTTATTATTATTATTATTATTATTATTAAAAGGCTGCATATACTGTTGGATACATTAGCCTTTGAATTTGTCAGTTAATATCATAATAATTTAGTCTAATATATTAAGATATAATATATCTTAGACGTATATGTAGTTAAATTGTTATTACAAAAAATAATTGGAAATATAACCAGGTTTAATAATATTGCTACAGCAGAAGAATCACGTAAGTCATTCTCAACTGTGGTGCACGTTCTGTAATGGTTATCGTTGAAGAAAATGTACACGTTGTTTGCATTTTACGTCGAGCACTGGACCCCGTGGTCCAGTTTATGCTATAATCAGGCACACGTGCCTGGACACAGATTTGGGTCCATGTTCAGCTAGGTTCATGCGACCCACATTGTACTAAGTGAGTCCATGACCAGAAAAGTCCAGCAGGGTTCGAGCCTCGACTCGTGCCCGAACTTCTCCTCCCTTAATCCCCACTTTAAGCCTACCTTCAGGTCATTGACCTTATGTCAAGTCTAGTCTGGTGGGAGACAGAGACAAATATCTTCACATTGAGCTAATACCCTTGGGAAAGCTATGCATCTAACTATTCTCCATCCATCTATGGTTTTCTTTAACTTTGGGATGGCAACCAGTCTTGGAGAGGAAAACTCCGAATTCAAACTGGTTAAAGTCCACTTAAAATTGACCTGGTGTTGCGGAGGAGTTGTTAGATATTTATGCGAAAATTTTAACCATCGGATCGTCTCAGTATGGCTCTCACGTATAAAAATACCATTTAATTTTGCTGCTACAGCAGACGAATCATAAAATCTGTGCCTCTCAAATGTTTGTATTAATGTCCAATGCTTAATTGGCTGACATTTTAGTCAGAACCGTTATAGATTAACTATTGTGAATGGATTTGAATAGACCTTATGATATTGTTGGTTTGAGCAGATAAACATAATTATCTACACACAATAAATGTCTGTAATTCTGTTTTAATCATCATCATCATCATCATCAGCCAACGCCTGCGGTAAACGCTGGCTCTTGTTAAAATTTCGAGTACAATAGCCTTGCATTATCCAATATCAAAACGTGAAAAGGTGTGGCTTTATGATCCGCCTTGGGTAATAGAAAAAAATCAGAAAAAAACCCAAAACAATATCTGAAAATGAATCACTTTTCAATAGATTTACTTCTGCAACCTACGCAAAAGCTGAGACTTCTTTTGTAGAAATTTGGATTAAAATAATAATAATGGTAATAATAATACGAAGTCAGAAACTTTATAGAGAAAACCATGGGAACCTGGAAAGTGGTATTGGCTGCACGAGTTAGAGGCTTTGCTGAGGCAAAGATCCAGAGAGGTATATTCCAGGGAGATGCACCATCACCAATATTATTTTTAGTAGCGATAATGCCTCTCAATCACATACTCGGGAAATGCATAGGCGGATACACACTTCGTAAATTGCAAGAAAAAAATCAGTCACCTAATGTACATGGATGGCATTAAATTGCTGGCCAAAAACGAAAAAGAATCGGAAACACAAATACAGGTAGTGGGAATATACACTCAAGACATAGGGATGGAATTTGGCATAGAAAAAGGCTCCATTCTAATTATGAAAAGCGGGAAATGATACATGTGTACCATTGTGGTACTAAAGAGACTTTGGACCCCATTGTGACATCGCCACAGTAATAAGTTGACAAGCGTGAAACTCTGTTAAACATATATCAAAGGTTTATTTACTACTTGGTAGCAAGCAGTTACCGGGTGAAAGAAATGAAGCATGGAAACATCTGACAACCGCGTCTACTAGACAATTATAAGCAACATACTCTAGTGAGAAAAAGATGAGCAGATACTGAACTTGAATTTTTTCCTGTTTCTAACATGCTTGTCCGTTGGGCCACGTAGTCTAATGCCCTCTTTGGAACGCCCTCTCCCCAAATTAATGTTCGTAAACTACCTCACTTACAAATTCGGGCCTGGTGTTCTGCTGACGTCTTCACCGTCTTACGTTTTGCCGTCGACTCCCATAAGGACAGAAGTTGTCCCTTTACTTCCGTAAGTAAAATGTCTGGAGCAGAAACATCAACTCCTAACACATGCACACGAGAATTCGAACCTTCAGTTTTCCTTAGTTATTTTCTGTCTTGTTATTCAGCGACTACTGTCTGCTTTATTTATTTATCTATTTATTCAATTTCGAATGAACCCTTCAATTATGTTACAACATGATAGAAGGAATGGAATTACAAAATCAAGAAAAATCAGAACGCTCGGAGAGAAAGAAACGTATGAATACTTCGGAATACTGGAGGCGGACACTATCAAACGAGTGGAGATGAAAGAAAAAAAAATTTAAAAGAATATCTCAGGAGAACGAGAAAGCGATTCGAAACCAAACTAGATAGTAGGGATCTTCAAAAAGAGATAAAAATCTGGGTTGTCCCCTCGAAAGATACTCAGGTCCATTCTTGTGGAGGACCAGAGAAGAACTTAAAAATGGACCAGAGAACAAGTAAACTAATGACAATGTGTAAGGCCTTCCCAGAGACGACGTCAACAGACTATATGTGTCGTGAAAAGAAAGAGGAAGGGGACTTGTCAGCGGTGAAGATAACGTTGATTCATCGATTCAACGACTCGAAGTCTACATTGAAAAGCTCGCCGGAAGACTGATTATAGCCACCAGAAACTATACTGGCAACGTGAGGATCAAGAGAACGGAAATAAACAGAAAACAAAACTAGAAAGAAAAACAACTCTAAGGACATGTTAAGCAACTAATAAGCGATATCTCACACGAAAAAACGCGGACATGGCTAAGAAAGGGAAACTGAAATTCTTCAAATAGCAAAATAAAAAAACGCCATCAGGTCTAATCATATCAAAGTAAGAATTGATAAGATGCAACAAAACAACAGGTGTAGGTTATGTGGTAATATACACGAAACGATCAATCGCATGATAAGAGAATGCTGCAAATTAACCCAGAAAGACTATTAGACTAGACATGACTGGGTGGGCATGGTGGTCCACTGGGAATTGTGCAAGAAATTTAAATTCGACCATACGAACAAATTGTATTTGCACAACCAAGAATCCATCTTAAAAATGACACGCAAAATCTCCTCTAGGATTTTGAAATACAAACAGATCATTTAATCTCGGTCCGACGACCAAACCAAATAATAGTCAACAAAAAAAAAAAAAGATGAAAAAGAAAAAGAGAACCAGCCGAATAGTGGACTTTTCTGTTCCAGCTGACCACAAAAAGAAAACGAAAGAACGATAAGTACCTGTACCTTGCTAGAGAATTGAAAAACTGTGAAACATAAAAGTGTATACGAATTGTAATTGGTACTTTGAGTACAATCACCAAAACTAGAGGACTTTCAAATAAGAGGACAAGTAGAGACCATACAAGCTACAGCTTTATTAATATCGGCCCCAATACTGGGATGACTCCTGGATACTTCAGTAGACTTGCTGTTACTCACTCCAGTTAGAAACAATCGGCTAAGGCTGGGGTAAAAACACTCAAAAGAGTAATAATAATACTAGTTTTCTAGTGTTCATGAAAAAAATTAAAATTAACGAAAAAAAAAAATATGAAAGAATCTGTAATCTTGTGGATTTTGCCGTTCAACTAGACAAAAGAGGAAAAATAAATGAAAGTGAAAAGATTGACAAATACTTGGACCTTAGGGAACTAAAAAAAAAATACGGAACGGTAAAATTTGCAAAACACTGCGGTATGATTGACAGCTGTTGAACACAAGGTCAATCTGAGACCATGGCTCTGATTGGATGGTTTCAGTCAGGTGACTAAAACGCTTCTAAAGTTTGGAAAAAAATTAATGAGAGAAGCTCAAAGCAAGCGGTTGAACGCTCCATTTTGTTCCTACTGATTCATCAATGAGGCAAGTCACAAAGAAATAAAAGTCACCAAGAAATAAAAAAAGAATTGGCGTATGAAGTTTGTTTATTTGGGTTTTATGGCATATCAACGCCTGTAGATTATTTAATGCCAAATCAATTTTAAAACAAATGAACAGTTCTATGTCAAACAATTCAGTTTAGCATAAGTACACAGTCTAATTATCAAAAACATTCGATTTCAAGCTATTCAGGTAAGTCAAACAGTTCTAATTCAAAGAATTCAGTTAAATATAAGCATAGTTTTTGTCCACACACAGTTAAATGTCAAAACATTTCTATTTCAAACAAATCAGTTTAGCATAAAAACATTTCTATTTCAAACAATTCGGTTTAGCATAAGTACGCAGTTTAAATGCCCATACGGTTTAATTTCAAACAATTCAGTTTAGCATAATTATATTTTTTAGTTCTATTTCACCCATAGATAGGAGCCTATCAGGTCCTACCACTCTTGGCCAGAGTTGACCTGGAAGTAATGACAATAAAGAGGTACTCTGCATTCCACGGCATTGTTGGAACCTCACCATCAGATTGTTTAGGACACTCGTTGGCGGATGGCTTACCCCACTGCAGAGATGCAGTCCGTGTATTCTACAGGCCGAGCCGACTGGGGAATCATATGAAGTTGTGATTGCGTTATCATTCCTTATCAACGATATCGACACGAAAGAGACATCAGATTGAGATGAAGTGTTAAGCCGAGCAACCGGAAAAGAGTCGAAGAACGAACTGAAGTAAAGAGAGATGGCAACTTACTGGTTGTTGAGTAAGACTAATATAATTATAATGTTGAATGGTGGAGGCCTATGCAACATAATGACGGTGATACTTGTTGTAATTGGTGCCCTGAGAACGGGCTTGGAAATGAGAGAGAAGGAATTGGGAATCAGGGAAAAATTGTGACTATCCAGACCAAAGTATTGCTGAAGTCGGCTAGAATACTGAGAAGAGTCCTGGAGACCTGAGAAGACTTGCTTTCACTCAGAGCCCCGTGAAAGACCACCAGCTTACTCTAGTGTGAAAAATTTGAGACGTATAAAATAATAAACACTAAACAAATCATTTCAAATAATGTCCATATTAACAAGTTTTGCTTGGTTTATTTATTTTATTAAAACAAGAATGTTTCAATTTTAACAAAGCTTTTTAAATAGATATTTTTGAAACTGAATTTTGACGTCATGACGCCCATTACCGTCGGTACTTAGGATAGCAGATGGGTCGGACATTTGCGAAGGTGTAATTGCAGGTAATTGGTCAAAGGTCTCAAGGCATATGTGATTCCATCGTTTATATTTAGATTCACTCTCTGTTCTACTGTTCTACTGTTAGTAATTATTGTCTTATGATTATCCAATAAAAATCCAAAATATAAAATTAGCTTTATTTATATTACTGCAAGTGTAATGTTTTGCGTGTCTGAGCAAAATGACTTCGTATAAAGTTATATATTACGGTAAGTCAAAATTTTTGCCATATTATGGTACCTGCTTGTTTGTGGCCAGCAATACTTGGGACTATCTAACCGTGTGCAAAAGGGTGAGATTATGTTCATTTAAAAACGTTATCAGCGAAATGTGTCGAGAAATTATATATTCAATATATATGTATAAAGAGGATTTGGCATTAAATAACCTACAATGTTTGATATGGCATAAAAACAAACCAAACCAAACCAAATCGATATTTATTATATATTGTAAAAGAACAATTAAAATGCAATGGATATTGAAAATATCGTTATTGATAACAATGAAACATTTAGTAATGAATTAAATTTTGGCATTAAATTTCTCGAAAGTGGTTGATGCGCCGTTTCTTGTTATTCATAGCAATTTGCGTTATTAGCTGGTCAAAGTTTTGACAACTAAGTCTGGTAAAGTAAATATTCCGAAGGTGTTCATTTATTGACTCAACGTGATGGTATCACACATGGTACAATGATTGGCAAGATAGTTTTACAGACCATCGTTTGTGAGAACTCTGTCTGAAGGTCTTAGAATACACAAGCTATATCCCCTGTAGATGGTTAAGACGCCCCACCCCCAAAAAGCGTGCGTCCTGGGTATGAAACTAAACTGCATCTGATGCTGAGGCTCCGGTTCTGGAAATCTGGGGAGTGTGGAGTAACACTTCATTGCCATTACTCCTAAGTCCACTCTGACACGGGGTCGTAGAAACTGTTAGTCTCCCATCTATGGCATCAAGAAGATCTGTTTAGAAATCATTTTTATTCGATTAAAATACTTGGTACCAAATAAATGAACTGAAATAATTACTTGTATTTGATAGGAATACTTGAAACCATACAACAGTGTGCAAATTGTTTGAATTGCATTGTAATTCTTGATATCATATAAATACGTGCAAAAATTCTAACGATACAACCCCACAAATGAGTAAATATAAATGTATAATGAACGTGGTTCCCTAACCACCAGATATAAAATAACCCAGGACAAGTTGATATGCCGTTAAAATCAATCAATCAACCATCTTTAATGAGATCGATTCTCACTGAAGATGGTTGATTATTGTGGCTTTGGGCCACAACTATACTAAGCTTAGTAAATAGCTAGAGGGATTTTTGAGTTCAGAGTAGATTATTAAAAAGTCATTTGGTAGGGAAACAGTGAAATGTAGCGCCGTGCAATTTTAGGCTAAAATGAAAGCTCATTCCCTACAACCATAATTGGGGGTGGGGGTGGGGGAGAGTATGTAAAGTATGCGTAAAGAATCTCCACCTCTTTCTTTGGAGATCGACCAGAAGAAAGTGTAAACTGGATTTTTGTTGTTGCTGTAACGTTTTTTTTCCTGCCAACAAAATCAAGTGACAACCTTTTTCCTCAACTTCCCTCAGTGTTCCTATTCATCCAACCCTTCCGGCATACGTACGAGGTGACACATGGTCTCATTTTAAAGCGGGTTACAGCTGGTTTGAATTCTGAGTTTTTCTTCTTGACTGGTTGCCTAATTAAAGCTAAAGAACCCAGTCTGCTCTAACATATACCTACAGTTTGTGACGGGAAGGAGTTGAATTCATGCTTTTTTGGGGGGTCTTTAGCTCCATGTGAAACACAAGCGGCCCACTTCTGTTTTTGAATGCCGATTTCATTTTTAGGGCGATAACCGTTACACTAAGCACTAGGTAACCAGACAAGGGCCCAAATAACTTTGAGGTTCAAGTGGTGTTGTATAGTTGCTCGTACCACGTGACTTCCGGTATTGCGAAGGTATAAAAGACGTCGTGTGTCTTAAGTACAACAGTTCTTCACCAATTGTTTTACCAATTTGTTTACTGTTTTATTTCCTGGCGTCTGAGGCACCTCCATTGGGGGAATACCGACGTGGCCGAAGGTATTTTTGGATTTTGCCGGACGCTGTGGGCTGCGGCCCTGCGTCCGGACCCAGTTTTAAAAAAAGCCCTTGTCCCGTATTTGTCCGGTGGGGGGATGGAGGACAAATAAAGTTCTGCCAGATCTCAGCTGTTGAATACACCGACTGCATCTCTGTAAAGGTGGTAAAACTCCCCCAACTAGTGTCCTGGATATGACACTAAACAATCTTAGGGTGAGAATTAAGTCTTAGAGCTTTTGGGAATGTGCAGTACCGTTTCATTGTAATCATTCCCAGATCCACTCTGGCTAATTTCAGACGTAACACACACATCGCGAGACATATAATATTTGTTAGACTGTACTACTTCAGTTAATAAATAATTAACTTTTAGTAAATAAATAATTCTTTGTTTCACCGTGTATCTCTTCCTTACGGCTAACAAGTAGCAGAAGTCTTAGTTTCGAAACGGCTGCAAATGAAGCAATTGTATAATAGCTGAAATGTTTTTATACGACAATTCCCAACTGTTCTATTAACATAGACAGTAGGATATGTTCATAAAGCTATTCAGAGGTAGTGACTTAACTTTTGACAAAGCCGTGGGAGGACGTCCTTGACTGTTCAGAAGGTTGTATGCAGTCTTGGGAAAGCAGGTTCCCAACATCAGCTATTTAACCTCAGGGATTCTGATTGGTTATTATTTAAATGACGTAAACATCACCTGACTCTGAATATTTTAGCGAGCCCCATTTTGAAAATAAAGGGAAAAAAAGTAAAACGATTCATACAAATAAACTTATCCGGGGAGTCTGTTGATATACCAAGGACAAACTCTAACAAAAAAGTATAGCTGTATGGTTGGCCAACATGTACTGCATAATGTCAAAAGTTTACTTAAAGATATTGAGTCAAATAGGTTGAACTTTGGTAGTTTTTTATTTATTTACTAAGCTTAGCTTTGTTGTCCGGATGTTAGGAGCTCTCAATGGGAAACGATCTCATAATGGTTTGATAATCCAGCTTTGTAACAATTAAACAACGTGAGGTGTCCTCTATAGTTGATTATATATATCATTCACATATCCCTGGAAGTTGTTCGATGTACTTGTAGATTAACAAAGCCATCTAACACAGTTCATGATTGTTTAGAAGATCACCGGTGGACGTAGGAAAGCAGGTTCCCCTACCCCATGCAGTTACCTTCACGGCTTCTGATTGGTTGTAATTCGGATGACGTAAACAATCATCTGCTTCTTAATCTTTTTGTGACATTGTTTTTCCTCTCTTAGATAAGTTGAATAATAATAGTGAGTTTGATTTGGTTTAGTTTGGTTTGGTTTTATGGCATATCAACCATTCTTGGTTATTTTTGCCAAATCCTGTTTTTGCATATATATTAAATATATGATTTGTAAACACATTTTGTAGATACACTCAGTTAAATGAACAAATAGTTGTATTTATGACAATCTAACCGGGACATTGGCCCAGCGGTTAGAGTGTTCGCCAATGGCCCGGGAGACCTGGGTTCAATCCCAGGTCGAGTCATACCAAAGACTTTAAAAATGGAACTTGATACCACCTTGCTTAACACTCAGCATTATAAGGTACGGTTCAAGGGTAAAGTGGAGCAATCCAGGGAATGGAGTAGCGCCCTCCCCTACACCTTGGTGTAGTAGCTATCGAAAAGGGAGCCTTCGGGTCACCCTCGACTATGGTCGCTAACTTTTATGACAATCTAATTTAGGATAAGTCAACAAAGTTAAATGGTTCATAGTATTGTTATGTATCACTAACAATTCAATTAAATATCAGCCATTTGTTTACACAGTAAAATGATCAAACAGTTATATTTCCAACAATTCAATTAAGCAGAAGTCATTTGTTTGCAATCAGTTTAAATGTCAAACAGATCTTTTTGACCCATAGATAGGACCCTATCAGGTGTTACAACTCCGTGCCAGAGTGGATCTGGGAGTGATGACAATGAAAGGGTACTGCACATTCCCCAAAGCTCTTAGACTTGAGGCTCACTCTAAGATTATTTAGTGTCATATCCAGGAAACTCGTTGGGGGAGTCTTGCCACCTTTACAGAGATGCAGTCGGTGTATTCAACAGACCCAGCTGACTGGACTCGATAAATTGAAGTCGAAAAGAAACAAAATGTGTTTGGTAGGCGAACATGTACTGCAAAACATACCAAACGTTAATCTTTAAAGGGTGTGATCAAAATGAAATATGTGATAGAGGTGCTCTTCATTCCTTGGTAGTATGTGTTCACATTTCTTGTTTGGTATCAATCTTGATCCTTTTAATTATTTCGCACATTTTGCCAAAAGAATTACAAATTTGGTGTAAAGAGAATTCGCACTCCCCGTGGGGAGTCACTCAGCCTATCAGCATCTGGAAGGAGCGGTTTGTCAATGAAAAGACTCGGAAGTCAGTGGAAAATTAAGCTCAAACAAACACCCGAAAGGTTTTGTAACCAACAGATTCCAACTTTCTTGGGTCACTAGTGAAAACAAGGCCTTTTGTAATGTGGGTCCGATCGCAAAACCGTATCCCAGACACGCAGGGGAACTCCAAAAATGCATCGGGCGCTGTCGGCATAAGGCACCTGGTGATAAACCTAACCCTTCCGGAAAGAGTCAAATCCTGGCAGACGGCGTCATGGGGCTCGAGGAGAGCTGGTCTTAGCAAGCGTGACATGAATGCCGGTTTGCCGGTATTCATGTCAGATGGCATTGACCGGTGTGAACAAGACCACGCAATCAAGCCACATGAACCGATCCGTGCAGCGAGAGTCACGGCCACAGGAAACTTGTTTGTAAAACCCATGGTATTCTATGACGTTACTATACATCGGTTCATCAATAAGTCCGTAGCATTTCTTTTTTTCAAGACATAATCTTTGTAAATGCTCAAGCCATCCTTGTGGAAAAACAATAATGGTACTATTCAACTCATGGGCTGGCTTATACCTTTCCTAAGGTTGTTATTCCGAAAGGGAATGTGATAAATCGATTGCAGTTCGAACTCGGATAACCCCTATTTCGCAGTCCAGTACTTTACCTATTACACCACGGCTACTTTCAGCATCTAAGTTATGCATTTAACATTATGGATTGATATTTTCAGATCTTACTTAGCCTGAGCTATCTTAGGCTGCAAATTTATGGCTCCATTTTTACTTTTATATATATATATATATATATATCGCACATTCTTCTGTAAATTTCACATAGTTTGCACTTTTAAGCCACCAAAAATTTGGTGACTGGCCTTCTGTTTGATTTGTGATTATTTTCAGTAGCCTCAAAACGAAAGTTTTTTGTGGAATTAAAATAATTTTTGCAGTAAACCAATACTGAACACTGCAGAATTTACTTTTGTGGGGAAAAAAATGAAAAATAAAATTAAAAAAAAGAAGAAAAACTACCTTATTTATTGAATGACCCTCGTATATATAGTAAAGTTGGCGACCATAGTCGAGGACAATCCGAAGGCCCCTTTTTCAATAGCTACTTTCTCTGGATTGCTTCACTGTATATTTGATACTTACCTTATAATGCTGAGTGTTAAGCAAGGAGGTATCAAGTACCACTTATTGAGTCTTTGGTACGCTTCGACATGGGATTGAACCCCGGTCTCCAGAGCCATTAGCGAATCACCATATATATCAAATGGAAAAAGTGTTCCTTCAACTTGATATTCATGATTGACAATGTAGCCAGCAATATATATATATATATATATATATATATATATATATATATATATATAGGTTTGATTTCTTTGTTTACTGGCATATCAACCTTTATGGATTATTCAGTACCAAAACCATCTTTATAGAATAGTAGTGGTACTACTTAACCCATAGCTGGAGGGATACCTTTCTCAAGTGTATTAGTCAGAAAGTGAACGGAATTGGACGACTGGAATAGGAACTCACCAAATGCCTGTATGTTAGCCCATACAGCTTGGGGGCTCCTTCTAATATATATATATATATATATATATATATATATATATATATATATATATATTTAATTATTTCATATATTTTCTTATATGCATGTATATATATATAATGAATAAGAAAATTAATATATATACTTCATTATCAACTGGTTCATCGGATGGGATTTGAACATAAATATGTTTCTTTTTAACCGCTAACATCGGGGGATATATTTGGATTAATCCTTTTAAGTTTATTCGAATACTTAAATGATATTGCATATATATATATATATATATATATATATATATATATAAGGAAGTAATATTATCTTTTTTGTCTCTTGTTCTTTCTTTCTCTTTCCTTTCTTTCTCTTCAAGCAGGTTGAAAGGATCCCAGGCGATCGATCATCCATCGTTCTCTATTCACCAAGACAACTGATGCTCCCATCTTTTTCTTTCTTCCTTTTTCTTTCTCGCTTTCTTATTTAGTTGATATCTTCTCTCTCTCTCTCTCTCTCTCTCTCTCTCTCTCTCTCTCTCTCTCTCTCTCTCTACCACTCTGTCTTGGTGATTTACGTTCTCCATTTCTGTCTCATTATATCTTTCTGTATTCCGAGGATCTCTTTTATCTGTATGTTCTTTCCTTTTCAGTTTTTTTCTTCTCTTCCTTTCTTTCTTTCTTTCTTTCTTTCTTTCTTTCTTTCTTTCTTTCTTTTGTTTATTCAAGCGTTCTAAAAGGATTTCAGTCGATTGTGATCTCAGTTTGCCAACACAACTGATGGCAGTATCTCGAAGTTGACATACACTATCCCGTCATTTTTTATGGGTATCATGAAACTATAGGAAACATATATAAACTATAGGAAACATATATATAAACTATAGGAAACATATATAAACTACTTTAGTAGTATTTCATTACTTAATAGATCAGCACTAATAAATAAGCTTCTTAAATTCAACATTTTTTAAATCTCTCCGTTGTAATTTACAAAAAAAATAAAAAGAATAAAAAAATCCCATGGACAAACGCATAAAATAGTCTTAGCGACTCTGTTTTCAAAATAGCAATAGAAGATTCTCGAAAATCTGTCTTTTATTGTAATATCTGGTATTTATGATTTGTTCTTTGTCCAAGAGTTTCATTGTTTTTCTTTTTCTCCTTAGATTCTATTGCGTCTTAATGTGCCAAATATTGTGTCTGATTTTCATTGTCTTTTGTTCTAATACTTTTTTCCTGTGATTTTTTTGTTTCCTCTTCGACGTCAGATAAATCTGTTTACATCTGAAACGAGATGGCCTTCTTCGGCCTTGATAAGTAAAAATCGATCGGCTCTCCCGATTGGACTCTCGTCATTCATTGAGTGCCAGATGTCTGTCCTCTTCCAATAAACGGCTTGTCCTAACAGACATTTCGTGAAATAAGTTAATCCAATATAAGTTAACGGGAAAGAAACGGTTTTCTGTTCGTGTTGTGTTGATAACGCTTGAAAATAGAAATACAACAATATCTTGTACAGTGGGATTTGATTTGTGCAGGTATTGAGGTAAAGCGTGGAATGCTATTGACAGGTTAACAAAATCCATTCCCTCTGATAAAATAAAACGTCAATTCCTCCAAATAGTTACTGGGTCAGTACTACTATATGGTTGCACCTACAAAACAGTCTGAAAAAAGCTGTATAGGAAATACACAAGGATGCTTTGGAATGAAATTAAAGCTTCAATGGAATGAAGATGAGGTTGCTTTTCAATGAAGACGAATGGGGCTTTCAATGAAGATAAAGTTGCTTCAGAATGAACATAGAGTTGCTCTAGGATTACGATAAGTTGCATTGAACGAAGATTAGTTGCATTCAATAAATGTTGCATTGAATGAAGACTAGTTGCATTGAATGAAGATAAAGTTGCTTTGGAATGAAGATAAGTTGCATTGAATGAAAATAAGTTGCATCAAATGAAGATTAGTTACATTGGATGAAGATAAAGTTGCTTTGGAATGAAGATTAGTTGCATTGATTGAAGATATAGTTGCTTTTGAAGGAAGATAAAGTTGCATAGATATAAAGATGAAAAGTTGCCTTGGAATTAAAAAGTTTTATTGAAATGAAGATAAAATTTCTTTGGAATAAAGATAAATTTTCGTTTGAATAAAAATAAAGTGGCATTGAAATGAAGAGAAAGTTTCTTAGGACCAAAGTTGAAAATGTTTTCATTTTTGGTTAGGTTGGCTGATAATTTCCACAAAATTGACCACAAAGTGCTTCTATTCTTTGGATTTCACACTTTTCTCCGTATTACTTGATCATATCCTCTTTGTATCGTCATAGATTTTTTTCCAAAGGGTCGCTCCCGGTCTCTCAGGGCTCTGAAGTACCAATTAGCAACCTTCTGCTTTCAGAACTCTGTGATTACGTCCTTCACTCCACTGCCTCCTGAATTGCCTAAGTTCAAATGTGTTCTGGCAATGATATTTCCATAGCCCCCTGCGTCATAATCAGTCTCTTTTCTTTCTTCGTGGTGGCCCACGTTTCGCTTGCATATAACATCGTAAGCAAAAGGGTGCTAATGAAGAGATTGGCACGTAGGGTCTCGTCTAGCTTCTGTCTTGAGCACATCTTTCATTGTTGTAAGTGTTTTATAATATGATCTTATTTTCAACAAGATTTCCACATACATGTCCCAGAAAATATTCAGCATACATACAAAAGTACGTATTCTATCACCTACTTGATTTCATCTCTTTCTACCACTGTAAAGACTTATGGTATAACTTCGGAACGCAAGGATTTAGTTTTTGTGGCTTCTCTTGTGGCTGACGGTCGAACTTTGATTGTTTAGTTCTGTCAACATCACCTTTAACTGATAAGTATTTTCAGCGATTCGTATGAAATTATCTGTGAATCAGACGTGATGAAGGAGTGACAAAAGTTAATAAGTACTTCTTTTTTACACATTCAGTTTAGATATCAAATAAACAGACTTTGTATTTCTTGGCTTCGGTCTTTGACATCTATTAAAAGAATAATCTTTTTTCCCCTGTACTTTTCTCGTAGAGTTTAACCTAATTTCCTTCAGCCTAAGAATGAGTTACAGGGCTTTCAATATGTATTATGAATATTGCCCATATTTTGACGATAATCCATTAGTGTCTAGTGTCGATCGATAGCTTCGATGGCACCCAAAAATCAATAGAAGAAAAGTTGCCAACTTAAGTATGGTTATTTTTGTCTGAATTTCCCTGTCGACGTTTTGAAACTCTTAAACGTTAGTGCACGCAAGGTGTAATCGTCATCTATGCAGGAAATGGGCTCCGCAATCCGAGTTCAAATCCTAAACGAGGCTGTTTGCATTTCAAATACCGCTAATAGTTTGGGAAAAGTATACATCCCACACGTCCTCCTCCAGCAATGAGAAAATGATAGGGCAGACTGGTATTTGGTCAAGGAGATAGAAAACTCTGAATTCAAATCTGTAAAAGTCTGTTTAAAATTTATATATATATATATATATATATATATATCGCGTTTGTAGCGATACGGATGACTTGTAATACAACGAAACAGTTTGTCTTTGAAAAACAATATATATATATATATATATATATATACATTATTTCGATAAGAAAATAATATTCGGTCATATTTGGATAATAGATTTATTTTCATCTTGTTAAGAGCATTGATATGACCCAAAGACTTTTATGTATATATATATGCGTGTGTGTGTGTGTATGTGTGTGTGTAGAAAAAGGTAAAACGAAAGAAAGATATATATATATATATATATCGGTATATTTGATAGTTCATTTTATTTTATTGTTCCAACGCGTTTCGACTCCAAACGAAGAAAAATTTAGGGTTGTTCCATAGTATACCATAACACAATACGACAAAGGCAAAAATTTTTTTTTATAAAATACAACCGTCTCTACGGAAAATAATACTTAGAGATTTCAAAATCCACATAAAACATTAGCCCCACTCTCTAAAAATTCAAAATAATAGAACGTTACAAATTGGTTTCTCAAATCATAAAACGCTATTTACTTTTCCAAAAAGTTCCATCGTATGACATAAATATCAAAACAGTTCAAAACTATTCAGTTTAGTGCAAATGTGCATTTTAGTCCTATTTGATCCATAGATAGGACCCTATCAGATTCTACCACTCAGAGACAGAGTTGACCTGGGAGCGATGGCAATGAAGAAGTACTCTGCTTTCCCCAAAGCTCCAGCATTACTGGAACCTCACCATCTGATTGTTTAATGTCATATACAGGAGACTCTTTGGAGGTGCGAATTTCTGACTGAATCTAAAATTCATTTGTTGTAATTATTTCTCACACTTGAAATAATTTTGATAAAATATTTTTTGTATTCAGCCAAAACTTTGAAGTCGAAACGCGTCGGTACAATAAAATAAAATAGATAATGAAAAATATACCAACATATATCTTTTTTTCTGTTCTGAAGTGGACACCATCATTGAAGTGGAGGTGAAAGAAAACGAATTAAGAAAAAGTATCTCAGACCAACTAGAAAACTTCTCGAAACCAAACTCAATTGCAAGAATTTCATCAAAGAGAAAAACACCTGGATTATCTCCCTCGGAGAATACTCGGGACCGTTCTTGAAATTGACGAGGGAAGAACAACAAATGGACCAGAGAATAAGAAAATTAATGACGATGCACAAGGCCTTACGCACGAGAGATGACATAGATAGACTCTACGTGTCAAGTAAAGGAAGAGGAAGACGACTCGCAAGCATTAATACATTTATACGTGGACTCAAAGAAAACAAAAAAAGAGCAAAGAAAGACTAATTACTGTGACCACAGACATGATCACCAGAACAGCAATGATTAAGAAACATAAAGGGAAAGAAAAACAACTGTATGAATATTTCAAACAACAAACAAGCGAAATCTCACACAAGAAGACTTGGATATAGCTAAAGAAGGAAAAACTTAACATAGAAACTGGATCTCTTCTAATCACAGGTCAAAAAACGCCATAAGGACCAACTATGTTAAAGAAAAAACCGATCGACCAAAATACTAAGAAGAGCCCAGGACACTTGAAGAGACTTGGTGTTACTTAAACTTCAGTAAAATACATGTTCGAAGTAAAAAGAAAGGGAGATAACTCCAAGGTTATGAAGAGTTATCCCACTGGAAATGGGCGCGTGCCTCGTGACCACTGACGTCAAAGGGGTAAATTCAAGATGGCGGACTGACACTGAGCAAGTGTGAACCTCTATCTCTCTCCATTTTCCACAAATTCCATGTGTAGAGTAGTGACCCTTAATTATCATTTTATATAATAAAATACTGTTAACTAAAGACGTTCTTGGTGATTATTTCCATTCAACAAATGCACCCCTCGGCATAACACAAACACCACAAGACCATCAGCTTATGCAGGTGTGAAAAAATCCCTGAGCGTAGTAATAATAATAATAATAATTATTATTATTATGATAATCTTTTTGAATTGCAGTACAAAACAGCACCATACTGACCAACTATATTACATCGAATATGGATAACAAGTAAAAAAATATCCGGCAAAATAGCGCCAAAGGAGCACCAGACTTAACTGTGTTGGAAAGGTGGTCCACTGGGAATTATGTAAGAGATTGGCCATACTTGCTAATTGTATATGCACTTATCCGAATTTTTTCTAGAGGATGAGATGCATAAAATTGTCTGTGATTTCGAAATACTTATGGATCTCCTAATCTCTTACCAAAAGAAAAAAAAAACCCTTGTCTCCTTGTAGATTTTACTGTCCAGTCGAACCATAGATTGAAAATCAAAGAAAACGAAAAGATATAGAAATACTTAGACCTTACCAGAGAAGTAAAGTAAAACAAAACAAAACAATATACAAAAATAAACTGTCGAACCTGAGGGTGATGGTGAAAGCATTCATGATTTCGAAAGCGTTTACAATAATGACTAGAGAAAATGGAAATCAGAGGAAAAACCAAGACCATCTTGACCCCAGCATTTTAAAGATTGGCTTGAATACTGAGAACTGTCCTGGACACTTGATGAGACTTCCTGTCACTCAGATTCCAGTGAAAGACCAACTAACGTTAGTACGAAAAACTGCCGAATATTGGACATTGCCTTTCCAGCTGAGCACAAGGTAAAACTGAAGGAAAGCGAAAAAAAAAAAAAAAGAGATAATTACCTAGACTTTGCCAGAAAACTAAAAAAAAAATGAGAAGCAGTAAAGTGACGGTGATACCAATTGTAATTGAAACGCTCGGTACAGTTACCAAAAGATTAGTACAGGAACTGGAGGACTTGGAAATAAGAGGACGAACGAAGACCATCAAAACTACAGCATTGTTAAGATTGGTCAGAATACTAAGAAGAGTCCTGGAGACTTGAGAAGCCTTGCTGTCACTCGGCCTCCAGTGGAAAACAACCAGGTAACGCTGTTGTAAAAAACTCTCAAATGAGTAAAATGATAAATATCATTATAAAAACTGTGCTAATATTTTTCCTTGGGTTCCATTCCTGCTTGAATGATGGGTTTCCTGTAGCAAATTTTACCCTGGTCTTTGCAAGCATGTTCTCCGAATTTAAAGATGGCTGATAAAAAAAGAACTGTTATATTTCTTAAGTTTTGCTTGGTTGTGGCACAAGGCCAGTGGTGTACCCAGTGAGATTTGAACTCACTGTCTAGCTTTCTAACCATTAAAACAACCATTTAGATTGTTGTAATTCTTCGCGTAGTTTTTATAGAATGACCTTTATCTAAAAACGAATGGTTTGATGTTTAGGGAACTAGTCAAGCGTGGGTTCGATTTTCATTTGGGCCAAACTAAGCTATGCTCAGTTAATCATTACCGTACGGCTAAATTTTAAAATGAAAAGAATTTGAAAAGGTACCACTTCGAAATCAATGAAGTTTATTGTCAGATTGTTGGTTTGATTTTGAGTTTTGGCAGCAATTATTAACAGGAAGTTTGAAAATGAAAGACGTTTTCCCAAAAGGCCAAATTCTTTTGTTAACAGAAAATTATTAAATAAACTAAATAAATGCTTGAGGATGGAATCCTAGAGACTGAACAGTCCGTGACGCGGTTGTCGAAGTGGTTACGTGACCTAAAACATTTCACTTTAGCTCTTACTAAGGTAAAGAGGCGGTCGAAGAAGACCGATCCGGTCAATCGGCTGGTCATGTCCGGCCCTCGTACCAATATGATTGTCCCGATTGTATTATTTGAATGGATCGTGTAGCCCCTCTCTCTCTCTCTCTCTCTCTCTCTCTCTCTTCCTCTTTTTTTCTCCTCTATATATCTGGCTCTCGATTTGATACACACACAATCTCTCTCTTGTTCTCTATCTCTCTCCTCTATCTATTTATTTGTCCTCTCTCCCCCTCTCTCTCTGACACACATAAACACACACAAACACACACACACACACATACTATCTTTCCCTTTCTCTCCCCCTCTATCTCTATCTATATATATATCTGTCTACTTTAAATATCTTCATACATAAATATAATTATAATAATTCTAATTAAGTTTGTTAACTGATTATAATAAATGGGTTATCTAATTTAATCCTATATTATAATTATCAAATAGCATTTTATCCGATTAAATATCAAATAATATTATTTGAATAACATAAATAGATCTAAATAAATGAAATACATGAATTAAGTTATACTCTATGAGGTAAAATTTATCAAATTAACACAATGCAAGGATCTTTTTAAAAAAGTAATCTTTGGAAAAAGCGACTAAGTATTAATTTTAACTTTTGTCACTAAATTCCATAAGTTTTTCTTCAACATTAAGTTTTCCATAATATCTTGAATATATAATTATACCATTAATTATTTAATCATAGCATTAATTGTATGATTATACAATTAATTAAGTCATTATACCTTTTATTTTAAAATGATATCATCATTTATGCAATTATATCCTTAATTGTTCATAATCATGTAAATATACCTTTAATTTTATAAGTGACCCACTAGAAGGTTGGAGTGACATCTTGGAAAGACAAGAAGCTACATCAAATCATGAAGAGCTCAGCAGACGCAGAATATCTTCTGGGTGACTGTAACTGGAAGGGAGAATATATCATCCATCAGACTGATTTTAAAGAAAAAGACATTAAACAGAACCCGGCTACAACGTGTAATTCCAATAGAATATTTAATGATTTCTGAAGTTTACGTATCCATAAGACACGCTGGTGCAATCAACGTAATTCTCTTATGGAAGAATGTAAATCGAATGATGGGGTTATGAATATGGACTTACACGATTAACGTTCAGGATCCTATTGTTGAGCGACAAAACCCCAGAGAAATTCTAAGCGAGCAAAGAATCCAGTGGCCCATAGGTAACCAGAGAAGTAGATGGACAAATCTTGAATAATAACTTTCATTTACCCTGACAGCCAATCTTTAGGGTCCCATTAGAAAGCAGACTTTTTTTTGTAAAATTATAGATAATGCTCTTTTTGAATGGTTTGGCCAAGTAATAAAAAAGAAAACAAGGAAAACGACCAAATCGAAGAAAATAAAAAAGCGTGCGACACCACGACCTAACGTGCGCAAGTGAAAAGCAGACGTTATATAAATGATAATTAATAACA
The DNA here is from genome assembly GCA_963585895.1 of Sepioteuthis lessoniana. Classification (NCBI taxonomy): domain Eukaryota; kingdom Metazoa; phylum Mollusca; class Cephalopoda; order Myopsida; family Loliginidae; genus Sepioteuthis; species Sepioteuthis lessoniana. The sequence continues at coordinate 24,526,567 of OY757939.1, forward strand.
ATTTTTAAAAACATATCTGAAAGCAAACGTATTTAATATCATAATGAAATTAAGCTACAAAGGAGAACTTTCGCTCTATTTGTCTTCATACCCTGTCCGGTGACAAAAGATGCTGGTGGCGCCAGGGGTGACAGTAACATTGGCATTACCCTGTTTGGTGGTTGTTCAGGACAAGGTATCGCACGTGCACTCACACGTTGTATAATAAAGTTATACCATGAATTATGTAAACATACCATTAATTTTATGATTATAACATTATGTATTCTTACTATCAATTATATGATTTTAACAGTAATTATGTAATTATAACATTAATTATGTAATTATTTCAAAGATTATGTAATTATACCATTAGTTGTAAAAATATACCATTATTTGTGTACTTCTACCATTGATTGTATAATTATAGTATTATTTATGCAAATTCTGAAACTAGTTGACGAGTTCACCTATCTAGGAAGCAGTGTTATCGACACGCAACTAGCAAAGGCATAGACAGCTAATGATAGACTATCGGTCGTATGGAAGTCAGACTTGACCGATAAAATAAAACGCAGTTTCTTCCAAGCAGTGGTCGTATCGATACTGCTATATGGATACACCACATGGAATCTAACTAAACGTATGGAGAAAAAAAACTTGACGGCAATTACACAAGAATGCGGCCAACAATATTGAACAAGTCCTGGAGGCAGCACCCCACAAAGCAGCAGCTGAACGGCCACCTACCACCCATCCCGAAAACTATCAAAATTAGACGAACCAGACACACAGGACACTGCTGGAGAAGTAGGGACGAGCTCGCAAATGATGTACTCCTGTGGACCCCTTCACATGTACGAGCAAAGGCAAGGGGACCAGCTCGAACCTACATACAGCAGCTTTGTACCGATACTGGATGTAGCCCTGAGGACCTGGCAGAAGCAATGCCTGATAGGGAGGGGTGGCGAGAGAGGGTCAGAAATATCCATGCTGATAGCGTGACCTCATGATGATGAAGATACCATTATTTGTATAATTATACCCTTATTTACGCAATTGTACATTTTTAGATTGTGCCATTAATTACCTAATTATAGCATCAATTGGTTGCTATTAATCTTTAACCTGTATAATGGTAATGAGTTTTTTTTTAGATGTAGAATGTTGTGATAAAAAGCAACAGCCATAAGATAGAGTTAAATTAATAATGAAATAATTGAATATACAAGGCAGGTATAGAAACGTGTATTGAAAAAATAACGATGTTTTTACCCACCCCAAATCAACTAATTACCGGATTTTAATGACATTTTCGATACTTAAGAATTAAAAAAAATTTACTCGAAATTCAGGAGAGAAAGTTTGTTTCTTTTTCGTTATTGTTTGATTGTCTTGCGTCAACCGCCTTTCAATCATTTAGTAAATTGAGTTGCAAAACAGAATTATATTTACACTTTTTAAAAGATAGTTCCATCGAGAAATATTGTTCGCCTTTTTTAATGAGAAAGTATTCAGACAGACACCATTCTTTTTTGGTAGTTTCAAAATGGTACAATATTGCTATTCTAGGTAATTTTTAAAAAATAGTTTCTAAATTTTTAGGTATATCGTCTTACATATTCACATTCATCTTTTTTATTTTTGAGATTTTTATACAAATTGACAATTGTAGATTAATTTTTTTCTCTATTGTAGATGACTAGGATTTTGGATATTAAATATAAAAAAAACTCTAAATAAATAAATATGATTGATATGACGTAAAGATATTGACTGTTTATGGTTTTATTTATCTAGTTATTTGTGAGCAGAAGTTATTCATGGTATGGATGACTGTAATTGCTATAAATGTACCATTTTGGGTGAATGAACATTTCAGTAAGAAAATTTTTGAAGTTTTTGTTTTCAGCTGCAAAACAGTTACGTGTGTACGTTTATATAAAGAGATTTTCAAGGATTTGTATTTTTCTTTTGTTTTATGTTTTAGTTTGCGAGAAATACTTTCTTTTTTTTCTGTTTGTTTCAGGACATACACCGTTTTAAGAGGCATGAAAATCAAATATAAGAGTTAAAAGGTACGAATAATTATAACGTATTTGATCGCCATCCATAATGCACCAATAGATTGTCGAATTAATCAAAATTAAACAAACAAACTGACTAATTAACTTTAACGGGTTTAAAAGATTAAAGTAGTTTTTTCTTTATGTACATAATTTTGGGATTCTTTCTTGTACAAAAATAAAAAGAACACTTTTACGTTTCTAATCGAAGTTTTAAGCAGAGTTTTCTCATTAACACCAAAAAAGTTTACATTTTTTGCATACACCAAATATATACTTACTAGCTCATACTACCCACTGTCCGTTGGAGTCGTAAAATATGCCGAAAGAATCGCTGCAGAGGAGCCAGACTGTCCGACCCTATTGAGTGTCCTGAGTATGATACTAAACCAACTGATGATCCTATTTACCAACCCCTCCGCTCGAGCAGGATATGACACAAGGTCAATTTTTAAACGGAGTTTAACAGGTTTGAATTTAGAGTTTTCCTTCTCCTAGACTAGTTGCCTCACCAAGACTGTAGAACCCAGTCTGTCCTACTATTTACCCATAGCTGGAGGGAGAATAATTGGATTCCTACCTTTCCCAAGGGTATTAGTGCTATGTGAAATGTAATCAGTCTCATCCAAGATTTGAACTAAACCAACTGATAATGAAGCTCCAGCATTGGAGAATTTCCAGTTTCCCTTAATTGTCATTACTCCTGGTCTACCCTGATTTGGTAGTTCCTTTTAAAATCCTATCTACGGGTTAAATAGAACTATTTAATCATTTTGATGGAGATACAGACTACTTCGACATTATAGCTGGAGTACTGCAAGGAGACACATGATCATTTATCTAGACTACGTGGTTAGAACATCTATTGATAAAATGAAAGAAAACGGTTTCAAGCTAACAAAAAAAAAAAAAAGAAGCTGAAGGTACCCCTCAAAAACAATTACCGACTCCGACAACGACGATGACATAGCGCTTCTGGAAAATGCACATGCCCAAGCCGAATCCCTGCTACATAGTCTGGAACGAGCCGCTGCAGGGATAGGTCTCCATGTCAATGTACACAAAACGGAATATATGACATCTCAACACCAAACAGTAGCACTCTGAAACTAGTAGACAAGTTCACCTACATAGGAAGCAGTGTTTCATCAACAGAGACAAACATCAACATGCGACTAGTAAAGGCATGGGCAGCCATCGATAGATTATCGGTCATATGAAAGTCAGACCTGACCGATAAAAGGAAACGTTTATTCCAAGCAGCGGTCGTATCGATACTACTATATGGATGCACTACATGGATGCTAACTAAACGTATGGAGAAAAAACTTGATGGCAACTACACAAGAATACTACGAGCAATATTGAACAATTCCTGGAGGCTGCACCCCACAAAGCAGCAGCTGTACGGCCACCTACCACCCATCACGAAAACTATGAAAATTAGACGAACCAGACATGCGGGACACTGCTGGAGAAGTAGGGACGAGCTCATAAGTGCTGTACACAAGTGGACCCCATCACATGGACAAGCAAAGACAGGACGACCAGCTCGAACCTACATACAGCAGCTCTGTGCCGATACGGGATGTAGCCTTGAAGACCTGTCGGAAGCAATGGACGACAGAGAAGGGTGGTGAGAAAGGGTCAGGGGTATCCGTGCTGATGGCGCGACATCATGATGATGATGATATTTGAAATGATTTAACTGTTTGCGAAGAAATCATCATCATTATCATCATGCCTCTATCATTCTTGTGCAATGGTCGTCAAGCTTTTTTTTTCTATACACTTTATCAGCGTCCATGTGGTGCATCCATAAAGTAGTATGGACCCGATTGCTGCCAGTAAAAAATTGCATTTTATTTTATCGGACAGGTATGACCTTCATATGATCAATTGCCTATCGACAGCTTTGTATGCCTTTGCAAGCGATTAACAAATGTATAAATAGCAAACAAATGATTACTAATAGATTAAGTTGAAATACTCGATAATCAGAGTGAATAATATTAAATATTATTACTTGAAATCATTTAACGTGGAGTAAACACATGAGCTCAAATACTTTTAAAAATAAAGTCACCTGCAAATCATTCGTCTAAAAATAATATATATATATACATTCATATATATATATATATATATATATATATGAATATATATAAGGTCACTATATGGTTTAGTTCAAATCTTGGATGAGAATGATTACATTTCACAAATATACAAATATATATATATGTGTGTGTGTGTGTGTGTGTGTGTGTGTGTGTGTGTGTGTGTGTGTGTAACCAGGATTTGGCATTAAATAACCATCAACGGTTGATATGCCATTAAACAAAATAACCTAACTTAACCTTATACAACCACGAAACCAGGATGCAATATATATATATATATATATATATATATATATATATATACATGAAGCAAACATGTATCGATAATTGATGCCAAAAATAGCTCAGTTTCTGCGAAATTGCTCCCTCGTGACACCTAATATTGGTCCTGACCTTCTCTCTTTCACTACAATAGAAAAGGCCTTGCCTTGGTGCGTCGGGCCTCTGAAGCGTTGAAAAGATAATTATTCCTCGCTTACAGATGCCTCTCGGGTGAGTGACAATGTTATCTTTAAAAGACATGTATTTAAAATAATACCAATAACAAAGAGTGAATTTTTTTTTATTATGGTTGGCATTATTTTGATATTGTATATTGCTGCTTTACTTTAATTATACATATTACTGTTTGTATAATTCTAATATTGTATATTACTGTTTGTATTTTTTTCAGCATTGTACAAGTATATTACTGTTCTAATTATTTTAATATTGTATATTACTCTCCGTATTTTTTATGTGACTTAGTAATGCTTGTATTATTTTGACATATATTATTGCTCGTATTACTTTAATATTATATATTATTGCTTCTCTTTAATAGATATTAATCGTTAAAAGAAGCAGCAAGCCATAATCAAATGATTTGATGTATAAAAATGACTTTTTTGTTTCCTTGAACGGATAGTATAAAAAATAATGGCATCGTGTTTCTAAGAAACTACAAGATTAAAACCAATATTAGCAACGGTAGATTGAATTTGAAATATTTTTAACTTGATCTTTCTTTTTTGATTCCAGAAAAAAAAAGCGAAAAACTGAGTAAAAGTTTGTTTAAGGTCAACTTTTATTTAGACTTTTCCGGATCAGATAAAAACGAAGAAATTTCCGTCTTAAGATGTCTGGCATTAAAATGCGAACTTTTATTATTGCTATTTTTTTAAATATCAAAATTTGAAAAAATGCGTTTAGGTTCATGAGTATTTTAACTGAGGTCTAGTCAATACGGATGTTTCAAAATGGAACTCTTTAGCATCTCTTGGGTATGTCATGTGATAGATAGATAGATAGATAGATAGATATGAAGATGGTGATAGATAAGAATAGACTCGGATACACGCACACACACACACACGCATACTCTCTTTCTCTCTCTCACACACACGTATGCATTGATAAAAGAATATAAAGACTGTGACAGATAGATAGATAGATTTGAAGATGGTGATAGATAAGAATAAACTCGGATACACGCAAACACACACACACACACACACACACACACACACACACACACACACACACACACACACACATACTCTCTCTCTCTCTCTCTCTCACACACACACTCACACATATGTTTTGATAGATGAATATAAAGATTGTGACAGATAGATAGATATTAAAAAGTTCGATGAATATATAGATATGAATAGACCCATATATAGAGCGATAGATAAATAGATGAAGCGTGTGATAGATATGAATAGACTCGAAGATCCCCCCCATATATATATATATATATATATATATATATATATATATATATATATATATATGTTTCGTCTCTCTCTTGTGTCCGGACGATATTCTCGATATTTTGATATTCTTGTCCTCAGACACGTCGTCAAAGAATTACGTAAACGAATAAAAATTCATAATTTCTCCTATTTCCCGATTTGGCTAGTAAGTGATATTTCACGAATAATAATAATAATAATAATAATAATAATAATAATAATAATAATAATGTAGACTATGCGGTGACAGAGATGAAACCATCAATCACATAATAAGCGAATGCAGCAAATTAACGCAGAAGGAATATAAGATTAGACAAGATTGGGTCGGCAAGGTGACCCACTGGGAGATGTGCAAGGAATTTAAATTTGACTAACAAATGGTATATGCACAACCCAGCACCCTCCTAGAAAATAACACACATAAACTCTTATGGGACTTTAACATATACACGGATCACCTCATCTCGGCCAGAAGACCAGACCTAATAATAATCAACAAAAAGAACAGAACTTGCAAAATTGTCGACTTTGCTGTCCTAGCTGACAATAGAATAAAACTGAAAGAATGTGAAAAGAAGGATAAGTACCTCGACCTTGCTAGGGAATTGAAAAACTATGGAACATGCAGTTGACAATTATACCAATTGTAATTGGTGCGTTTGGAACAATAACTAAAGGATTACTAAAGGGACTGGAGGACTTGGAATTTGGCGGACGAGTAGAGACCATCCAAAATACTACATCATTGAGAACGGCCAGAATACTGAGAAGAGTCCTGGAGACTTGAGGAGACTTGTTGCAGTGAAAAACTCTTAGCTAACGTTGATGTGAAAAACTCTAGTGAGTAAATAATAATAATAATGGTATCGACAACAGGATATGAATTATTGCATGGAAACAATGCATCAGACTGACTAGCAAAATAGAATTAAACACAACGGCAATATCAACAGCATATAAAATACAATTATTCTGTTAGCATTCAACTGACAAAATAATATAAACACATAATAAGATTCACAAGATATATGAATAGGACTTATCTGAGAAACCATGTTTAACGGGGATACTCAAGACAAGATAGAAAATTGTTCTATTAGGCTTCTTTATTGTTCATTTTTCTTGCCTTTTCTTCCCGACTGTCGACGCCGCGTTTTTTTTAATCGTCCACCTTGTCACAAGTCTCTGTTCAACTGTGCTGTTTCAAACTAAACCACTCCACTTTCCAATTCGTGCCGCAAAAGGGGTCTCATTCTTTTTACTCCAGGAACTTTAGGTCAACAATCACCCATTACTCCTCTCTCGGTGTATGTTGGCTACTGCTATGTGAGACGTCACTAGTAAGTCACTATATATATATATATATATATATTGACAGACTCAGAGATACTCAGATATAAACAAGCGGGGGCCGTTCAAAAAATTATAAGCCCCACTCAGAAAGAACAGTGATCGGTGAATATTGCAGTTGTACCAATTTTACCTCTGCTTATAAAATTAGAAAAACTAATTCAGATTTCTGTCTTAATTTTTGTTCTCACAAATGTGAGAGTTATGCGACAAATAAAAAATCTGAGTGAGGCTTAAAACTTTTTGGACACCTCTGCTAGAGGAATATTAAGATATATATTTCAATTTCCTTTTGTGGTAACAACATATAATCTTGCCAGACCATTGATTTGCTTCTGAATTAGGGATCAAATCATGGAAAATGTTGTGTCGAAGATAACCGGCTCGTTGGCCTAGAGGGTAGAGTGTTTGACAATGGCCCGGGAGACCTGGGCTCAATCCCTGGTAGCATCATACCAAAGACTTTAAAAATGATACTTGATACCGCCTTGCTTAACACTCAGCAATATAAGGTCTGTATCAAGGGTAAAGTAGAGCAATCCAGGGAAAGGAGTAGCGTCCTCCCCTACACCTCGGTGTAGTAGCTATTGAAAAAGGAGCTCACCCTCGACTAAGGTCGCCAACTTTACTTACTTTACTCAGATCGGTAGTTACCCATGCAGCAGATCTCCCCTCTCCACATCATTGAACTTTTACTGAGGCAAGTGCAAGTGCTGGTACAACTTAGCATGAGTCGTCACAACAATTTCCAGAACGAGGTTTGAAACAACGTTAAAGTGCTTAGAATACGCTGACCGTATCTCCTGCAGAGGGATAAGACCCTTCCACAAAAAGGGGTTGTTCCGAATATTACTGTAAATTACACTCAGTAATGAGGTTACAGTTCAGTAGATATGGAGAGTGTGGACTACTCCTTCATTGCCATTACTTCCAGGTCCACTAATACCGGAAGTGTTAGCAACTGTTAATGTCCCATCTATGGGTCAAATACATATGTTTGAAAATTATTTGTTTTACAGAAAAATATTTGATGCCAGGCCATTGGACTAATGAGTAGAGTGTTCGCCAATGGTCCAGGAAACCGGGATTCAATCCCAGGTCGAGTCATACCAAAGACTCAAAAAAGGTACTTGATGCTGCCTTGCTTAGCACTCAGCATTATACGGTTTGGATCAAGGGTAAAGTGGAGCAATCCAGGGAAAGGAGTAGAGCCCTCCCCTACATCTCAGTGAAGTAGCTATTGAAAAGGGAGCCTTGGGGTCACCCTCGACAAAGGTTACCAACTATACTTACTTATTTGTATTAAGAATAGTTATTTGAAGATAAAATTATCAAGAATGATTATCAGTTACTTGAAACTATATAACTGTGTGCAAACAAATTACGTTTATTAAATAGAATACTTACTAGCAACCATGTAATTAGTAGTATTAATTTTGGATGTGCTCGTGGTATATTGGTTATCGTCCGATGAAATGGACATGACGAACCGAGATCAAATACTGGACGAGACTGCATTTGATATTGCGCTAATACCCTTTAGAAAAGCATGAAGCTATTTAACCGACTTCCCACCAAGTCGATATATGACGTCAGGTATATTATAGGGCAGACTATTCTTCAGCCTTGTTTAGGCAACAAATCTAGGAGAAAGAAATCTCTGAATTTAACCTATTAACACCGCTTAAAATTGGCCCTGTGCCAAATAGTACACATGCAGAGAGGGGTTGGTAAATACATACAACTGTGTGCAAACTATCTGTATTGGATATGTTTTAGTTTCTTTGTTTAGAGGCATATCAACCTTCCTGGGTTATATAATGCTTCAGCCACTCTTGTAAAAGAATAGTAGTGAAACTGTATAACCCATAATTGAAAATAGTGATGATACTAAAAGCACAAATCACAATAACTTAGATATTTGGAGCCTATGAAGTTAGATGGTTTAGTTTGGTTTGGTTTCTTTGTTTAATGGCATATCAATCTCTCAGGGTTATTTGATACCAAATCCATCCTTGTAGAAGGACAGGTTTGGTTTGGTTGGGTTTTATGGCTATTCAACCTAATGCTAAATTCTCTTAATACATATATAGTAAATATATATATGATTTCTTAGCACATTTTGTTGATAACATTTGTAAAAGACCTGAGCTCTTTTTTGTATACAGTTAAATGGTTTCAAGTATAACCATATATCCCAACCCCTCCACTCGGGCAGGATATGACACAAGGTCAATTTTTAAGCGGAGTTTAACAGGTTTGAATTCAGAGTTTTCCTTCTCATGGACTAGTTGCCTCACCAAGGCTGAAGAACCTAGTCTGTCCTACTATTTACCCATAGCTGGAGGGAGAATTATTGGATTCATTCCTTTCCCAAGGGTATTAGTGCTATGTGAAATGCAATCAGTCTCGTCCAGGATTTGAACTCGAGTCGCCGTGTCCATTTCCTACGACGATAAACATTACACCACTATATAACTGATGCAATTTAACATCAATCCTTTGTTTGTACCCACAATTTGTTCTATTTGGCTCACAGATAGGACCCTATTAGGTGCTACCACTCCGGACCAAAGTGAACTTGGGAGCGATGGTAATGAAGGGGTTATTCACATTTTCCAAATATCCAAGGCTGGAGCCTCGCCATCGGATGGTTTAATGTCATATGCAGGACACTCGTTGAGGTTTTAGCTCTCTACAGAGATGCAGTAGGTGTGTTTTACAATCCAAGCCGACGGGGCTATTGTAGGAGAACAGTAGTGATAGTGTTTATCCACCAGCAGTGGGGATATTAACAGATTCATACCTTTTCCAAATGGTATTAGTCCGAAAGTGAACGTAATAGCGCGGTGGGAGTTTGATCTCGCTTACCACGATGTCGCTGTCGAGCAAGGAACTCTCTTTTTGATAATAAGAAACGCCAGCAGGCCAGAAATGAGTAAGAAATATGGCTACTTTTTAACTGGTCTTTCAGTGGTTGGTCACTTTTTCACGATGGGGTTAGGTTTTATTACTTTCGGTTTTAATTAAGTTTCTATTCTGATACGTTTGTTGTGAAACACGTTTCTCCTAACCTCATATATGGCAACTATCAATCTTTCCACCTAGCTAAGATAACAAGAGCCAATAGGAAATAATGAACTAAACTACATCATTAGATTTCGCGCGGTGGCATTTCCTTTAGCAAGTCCAGATAGTATACTCTTTTATGTTTAGCCAAAACGTGATTATGGTCGAGTGTTTGGATGTCCCGAGGCAAAGATTCACGGACTAAAACTGTTTGTTGTTGTTTCTTCCTCATTTGCTGACTGACAAATGTGATAGATTAAAAATTACTTGAACCATATAAGCAGCACTTCGATGCAACCCTCCGTGGAAGGTGGGGAGTAATTACATAGACTATTTATTGGAACGTCGTATCAATTTAGTCGGCGACAAATAGAAAACTGTCTATTTTGATCAGACTTGATCAGTGAGCGAAGATCAAGTAAGTGAATCGAGTTGATTTGATCTGCTGACTAATCACAGTAATGGGTCAGGACGCGTGCGTGCGTGCGTGCGTCTCAGAGAGAGAGAGAGAGAGAGAGAGGTTTAGGTTAAACCTGGAATCGGGAACAAATAATGAAACCAATACTAATGTCGTTTTGTTCATTTGGATAAGTGCGTCGTTCAAGAGACACACAGAAAAAAGCCCGATATGAATGTAATGGTGTAGGTGGAGGTGCTTACGGTTTTACATGAGATTTAGTTGCTTGTGTTGTAATGCTTATCTTCGGCGACACGGGTTCAAATCCTCGACGAGTTTGATTGCATTTCACTTTGCATTAGTACCCTTGGGAAAAGTATGAATCCTCTTATTCTCCCTCCAGCTATGGATAAATAGCTGGGCAGACTGAGTTCTTCAGCCTTGGTTGGGCAAACAGTCTAGGAGAAGGAAAACTCCGATCCAAACCTGTTAAACCCCGCTAAAAAATTGACCTTGTGTCACATCCTGCCCTGGCAGAGGATTTGTTAAATACATACATGAGATTTTGGAGGCGTGATTAGGGTAACGGTTATAATTGTAGGAAATGGTATCGGTAACCCGATTTCAAATCCTAGACGAGCGTGTTTGTGTTTCACTTTGGAAAGGCAGGAATTAATCTATCATTTTTCAGCTGTGGTTAAATACTTGAACAGTCCGCGTTCTTTAGCTTTATGAAGGAAATCTAAATCAAAATTATACAAACAAATATACAATATTAAAATGATACAAATTATAATATAATATAATAAAACAAAACAAAGAGTAATATACAATCGTCATACCAAACAATGATTGTTGAGCTGAATTCGAAACCTGGACAAGGTTGTTTTAGTTTCATTTCGCAGTCATTCCCTTGCGAAAGGCAAGAGAAATGAAACGAGCTATATTGAACAAATCCTTGAAGCAACACCTCACGAAACAACCGATGTACGGCCACTTACCTCTTATCTTTAAAACAATCCAAATAAGACCAACAAGGCACATGGGACACTGTTGGAGAAGCAAGAACGAACTTATAAGGGACGTTCTCATATAGACCCTTTCACGTGGACATGCCAGTGTTGGCCGACCAACAAGAACCGACCAGTAAAAGCTCTGTACATCTGGTCCTGTCAGTTGGTGCCACAGAATACACCGACTGCATCTCTGCAGAGGGGTAAGACTGTTCCAAAGAGTGTCCTGATAAGATTCTAAACAACCTAATACTGAAGCACCTGTGATGCTGGAGATTTCGGTAAAGCGGAGTACCCCTTCATTGTCATCGCTCCGAGTGGTCCACTCTAGCTCCGAGTGGTCCATTCTAGCTCCGAGTGGTAGCACTTAATAGGGTCCAATCTATGGGTTAAATAGAACAATTTGACGTCTAAACTGTGTAAATCAGGCTGAACTGTATTGTTAAATATAGAACTGTCTGTACATTTAAATGTGTGTAAACTGATGTTTAATAGAATTGGTTTCTTTGTTTAATGGCTTGTCAACTTTCTTGAGCTGTTTAATGCCAAATCCATCCTTCTAGAAGGACAGTAGTGGTACTATTTAATCCATAGCTAGGAGGATAAGAGGGTCCATATATTTCCCAAGAGTATTTGTCCGTTGGTGAACTTAATAGCGCGATTGTTCATTACTCGCTTATTACGATTCCGCTGTCCAGCGCTTTAACCATTACACAACGAGGACACCCCCTTAATTGAATTGTTAGTGATACATAGCAATACTTAGAAATATCAAATTGTGTGCAAGCAAATGATCAATAGTACGTGGAATTATTCGTATTCAATAGGAATAAGTAAAACCATTTAACTGTGTGAAACAAAATGAGTTAAGGTATGTTTGAAATATGTGTTTAGTAATTATATATTTAATATTTGCGTATAAAAAGGACTTAGAATTAAATGCCTTACAATATTTGATATGCTATAAAACCAAACCAAACCAAACCAAACCAAAACAAAACAAATATTTTTAATATATATGTATATATATTATAAGAGGATTGGGCATTAAATGAGCTACAATGCCATAAAACCCAACCAAACCAAACCAAACTAAACTAAATCAAACCACTTCAGGCTAATTCCTTTGAAAAATGTATGGATCTATCAATTCTTCCCTAAATAGTTTGTCAGATTGGGTTCCATCAGCTTAGGAGAAGGAGAACTCTGAATTCAAACCAGCTGTAATCCGTTTAAAAATTGACCTTGTGTCACATCCAGTTACAGGCTGAGGAGTTGGGTAAATAGCATAGCCACTCTCTTCCATATCTAAGACACTGCTTTGTTGTGTAATGGTTAACAAACTATTCTCAAAGTCATTAAAAGTCCCATGCTTGCCAAATCTAAGTTACGTTTAATGTTTTTAAGCTGTGGTACTAGGGACGCCTCACGTGATCGTATAGTTATCGATCAAGGCTAGCATAAAGTTACTTATTTTTAAACGAAGACTGATTTTACAAGAACATTGATAAACATAAAAAAACAGAAAGCCAAAAAAAAAAAAAAAAGAAAAATATGAAATAAATAAATAAATAAAAATAAATAAACAAAAAAACCCAAATCAAAAACAAAAACGAGCGCATGTTAGTCATCGAACATTAGACCTTGAACCCATGAATGAAGCAAGTTTTAAGATGTAGAGTAATAGATAGACATACGAGAGGTGTTCTGCAGGTAAAGCTACCTATTAATTTTCACAGAAATTTCAGCACTCATTAATATCAAAAGTCATGAAAGACAGCAATAACATCTTTCAGTAGGATCAGTACGATCTTCCACTTCGGATGCGTCATTCGGGGGAAAAAATCAGAATTATGAAGAACACTCCACAATATGTACTAACTCAACCCCTCAGCCACATGTAGAATGCGACACTAAGTCCATTCTTAAGCGGTGTACAGCTGGTTTGAATACAGAATTTTCCTTCTCCAAGACGATTTGCCTTTATTTAAGCAAAAGAATCCTGTATATTCTACTATCTACACATAACAGGTAAGGAGAAAAGATAGATTCGAGCCTTTTTCATTAGCACGAAGTGCAATGCAAACAGCCTGGTCCAGGTTTTGAACTTGGGTCGCTGAAGCCATTTCATATGACGAAAATCGTTACGTCACTTCATTGTATTTCCATGGATACAAATTTTGTCAGATATTTGGCGCATTGGGAATTTCTGGCCAACAAAAAAAAAATGGTTCCATCTTCAGATACAAAAAGAACGTGATTGAGGAAGAAAAACAGATAATTCACACTAATCTCAGGTGAAAGAAGAGATTAATTGGTTAATACTTTCATTGGTTGGTTTTACGGCATGTCAACACTTCTTGGTTTATCTTATGCTGATGTCTGGGTAATAGTCTCCTATTATACACAGTACAAAAGGGGATTTATAAAAACATTTTTCACAATTTTTTTTTTGTTTTTAGTTTATTTTTCTTACAAATTGTTAATTATCTTTGGGTTATTTAATGCCTCAGTCAGTCTCTGTTGCGAGCTATTAGGTAATTTCAAGTAATTTATACTGATAATAATTTGTAAACAATTATGATTTAACTAACTTAATACTGATAAATTGTAAGTAGTTTCAAGTAATCCGATCTTGTTTTAATAATTTAAAAACAAATCTTTTTGACCTAACAGGTACTACCACTCTGGGTCAGAGTGGACCTGAGATTGGTTGATTGTTTACTTTGGTTTGGTTTGGTTTTATGACAAATCAACCATTGTTGGTAATTTAATGCCAAATTCTGTTATTACATATATATTAAACCTACGCTCGGTAAGTACGTTTTGTAGATACATACAGTTAAATGATCAAACAGTCCTATTTCTAACAATTCAGTTTAGTATACGCAAATAACGTTAAACGGTTCAATGTATTGCAATATATCACTAATAATTCAATTAAGTATCAGTTATTTGTTTACACACAGTTAAATCATCAAACAGTTCTATTTCTATAAATTCAATTTAGCCTGTCATTTGCTTGCACTCAGTTTAAATATCAAACATCTATTTGACCCAAAGATAGAACCCTATCAGGTGCTAACAGTCCAGGCCAGTGTAGGCCTGGGAGCGATGGCAATGATGGAGTACTCCACATTCCCTAAAGCTCCAACACTACCGGAGTCCCACCATCAGATTGTTGAATTCTAACCCAGAACACTCATCAGAGAGAGGGGGTCTCACCCCTCTGCAGAGATGCAGTTGGTGTATTCTGCAATCCTATAAAACTGGGCTATTGATTATTTGGTTTTAGAAGATATAAAAGATTTTGGGGTCATTTAGTACGGAAGTCAGTCTTTTTTTTTTTTTTTTTGCAAGTTACTATATGGCCTTAATTGACTCGTATTAATAAATATTTGTAAAAATGTTCACAGAAAATATATTTGAACTATTGACGGAACCCTAACTCCAAGTTAGAGTGGACCTGGGAGTGATGGCAATGAACGGGTAGTCCACATATCTCTGATCTCCTAAACTTGAGCCTCCTAATCAAATTCAGTTTGATAAAAAAAACCCAAGACACCCCTTTTTTGGTTGGGGTGAGGTTTCTTATGCCCTAAAATGGATACAGTCCGCTTATTCTAAGCTTTACAAACAGGGATGTCACCAAACATAATCCAAAATATCTAGCTCACAAGATTAGAAAGATTGTCAACAAGATAGTTTTATCAGAGAATTTACTAGTTTTGTAAGTCTTTTTTTTTACTTATAGAGTAACCCTTTAGTTTGAACTTGTCTCAAACTAATCTACTTAACTTGAAATTATTTTTCACTAATTTCCTTTCTTAATAAAACTATGATTATGTAAATATTTGCATTTTGCCAATTATGGTGGTAGGCTTTGAGACTGGTAAAATCTTTCTTATTTATTTGATCACATGAGCTGGTGACATATTCTAGGTCAGTGGTTTACAAATTTTTTGGAGTTGAATTTGTTCTGTTTCGTGTACCGCTCCCTTATAGACAAAAATGAAATCTTGTGGAACCCCCGCCAAAACACACATAAGAATAAAAATGAAACTTGTCAAAAAATATTTCATGAAAATCTCATCCAATATTTGTGCTGAGTAATAATATTTCGTGCAGTGATTTTCAAACTTTTTGGAGCTGGGACCCTTTTCTATTTCAGGGTCTATCACACAGACCTTTATATAGATAAAAATGAAATTTCATGGACCCCACCACACATATAAGAATAAAAATGAAACTTAGCAAAAGTATTTCATGAAAATCTTATCCAATATTTGTGCTGAGTAGAGAGAGATCTGCTTGGCTTGTTTGGCACCATAAGTCTCGATTTATATTTGGTCATCATATCAGTAAGCCCTGAAAATACGACTTCCAATAAATATGTTGTTGTAAAAGGTAGCGGGATTTTGAACAACATTGAGTCTCACCATCAGATGGTTTAAGGTTATATCCAGGACACTCATTGCGGAAGTCTTACCCTTTAGCAGAGATGCGGTCGGTGTATTCTGCAGCCCCAGTTGACTGCGCCAGCGTGTGAGTGTGAATAGATACGTAAATTATCCGATCATTTCTTATGATGGAATAAAATTCAGTTTAACAAAAATATACAGTTTAAATGTCAAAAACGGTTCTATTTCATGGAATTCAGTTTAGCATAATCCGTAGTTTAAATGTAAGAACGTTTTATTTCAAACAATTCAGTTCAGCATAAGTACCCAGTTTAGTTCTATTTGACCCATAGATAGGACCCTATCAGGTGCTACCACTCAGGCAACACTGGACTTGGGAGCGATGGCAATAAAGGGTATTCCCCATACCCCAAAGTTCGAAGCCTCACCATCAGATTGTTTAGTCTCATAACCAGCACATTCGTTGGGTAAGTCTTACCTCTTTGCAGAGATGCAGTCGGTATATTCTGGGCCAGCGTGTGTGTGAATAGATACGTAAATTATCCGATCATTTTTTATGATGGAATTATACTCGTTCTATTTATGACAAAAAAAAAATTAACTATTTGCTCGGTGATTGGTTGGTATGGACAGCCATTATGAATAATCTGATGAGAGAAAGAAGGAAGGAATCTTTTTCAGGGCAACGTTTCTAGTGAAAAGAGACTTTGCTCGGGGCGACGGTTTGTAAGTTGTGTACAAAAGGGAATGAATATCGATTAGTTCGTGTTTAAGTAGCTGTCGATGGAAACGATGCCAGCAATGAAATCTGATCACACATATACAGAGCAAAAATCGAACTCTGACTAAGCCTTATTTGTATGCCTTTAAATACCATCGGAATATTCAGATCAGTTAGTTTACATTCCAATTAAATGAAACTTGCATTTTGTGAAAAAAAAAAATGAAAAAAAAAGCGCCAATCATTTTTGGTTGGTACATTGTTGCATGTACAATAGCACTTTTCTATATTTAACATTTCCTTCATTCCTGACCACTGACAATGCTTTCCTTCAACTATACCAGTGAATTTATATCGAAAAATTGATTTACCGTAATAAAATCATTTGAGATTCATTTACATTCTAGATATAATAGAGATATTTACTGTGTATATCTTGTCTTCTGCATGGATGGCTTTGGCATTAGATAATACACAAATGTTGATATGCCCTTAAATAAAGAAACCAAACCATTTTTGTTCGTAACAGTCCTTATTCTGGACCATTGACAATCCTTTTATTCATGTATATCAGTGTATTTATAAAGTAAAACTGAGTTGCAAACTATTTTCGTAATAACATTATTAGATTATTTTTCACATAGTCCAGCCCAGTGTGTCCTGGATATGACATTAAAAAATTTGATGGCGAGGCTCCAGCTTAGGAGCTTTGGGGGATATAGAGTACCTCTTTCTTGTCATTGCTTCCAGGTCCACTCTGGCCCGGAGTGGTCCTATCTATAAATTAAACAACAAACTATGAGAGCAAACAAACAAATGATGTTAAATACCGTTTAACTGTGTACAAAAAGATCTCAGGTTTATTGAAGAATATAATCTACAAAATGTGTTTACAAATCATATATAATTAATAGATATGTATGAACAGGATTTGGCATTAAAAAAACCTACAATGGTTGATATGCCATTAAACCAAATGAAACCAAAGAGATGTTAGTATGAGTTATTGATTTTAACGGCACGTCAAACCGTCTACGGTTATTTTATGTAATTTCATATTTATCTTTTTGAGCAGTTGTTTCTTAACAGTGTGTTTATTTGCCCACAGTCTAACGAAGAATTTTTAAACAGTAAATCTAGGATTATTGGCAATGAAGGGGCCCTCCACTATCCATAGATCTCTAGAACTAAAGCCTCTCCGCCAAATAGAGTTTAGTGTCAGACCAAAGACAAGACATTTTGAAGGATGTCTTTCCTCTCTGCAAGGGATACAGTCAGCTTATTCTATATCTTGTGGCTTGTGAAAACAGATCTTATTAGTTAATATTAATGACTAAATTTTACAACATTGAAACACTGTTACTTAATCCCTCTTTCTTATTACAATTCATCAAATGTCCTTACCTCCGTACAACAAGGACTTCTATATTATTGACTTGATCTTAATCGAACTTGAAGAAGACTGGAGAGATGTAGTGCCGAATATAAATCATGTATTTGTCCCATCCCTTATTTGTGAGACAAAATTCTTGGATTTCAGCGTTCAAACGATCACGAAGAAAATAAAGATCATGGATCCTGTTTTTAAGATGATTGTTTTTGCCGATTCACTGCCCACTCCATCAATCACCCCTGTCGATCAGACAATCACTCAACTCCACTGTTTGTTTGATATTCCGATCCACCAGAAAGCCAGCCCACTATAATCAGCTGTCCATTGCATAAATTTCATGAATTATGTTCGACCTACATTGAAAATAATGCGTAGGGGTTTGGTTTGCTGTGCCTCCAAAGTACCGTGTGTGAATGATGCATAGGCATGCGACCCGGTTCCAAAGAATTGTCTTATTTTTAAATGATGCGGAGGTATATGCTCCGCCCACAAACAATGACCTTATCTGGAAATATTATGAATGATTGGCCTTAAAAAATTGACTTATCTATAAAAACGCGTTGTATAGGTTTCACCTTCAAAGATATGCGTTATTTTTAAACAAAGTGGAGGTTTGGCTCGGCTTTCAAAGAAGTGCTTTGACGTACAAGAATGCTGCGCGCTGTATTGAATAAGTCCAGGAGGCAGCATCCCAAAAAGCAGCAGCTGTACGGACTCCTACCACACATTTCGAAAACCATCCAAACGAGACAAGCAAGATGTGAGGGACATTGCTGGAGAATTAGAGGCAAGCTCATAAGAGATGTACTCCTTTGAGCTCCTTCACACGGACAAGCAAGGGTAGTGCGACCAGCTAAAACTTATATACAGCAGCTCTGCATTAATATAGGCTGTTGCATGGAGGACCTGTCCAAAGCGATGAATGATAGGGACGAGTTGCGGGAGAGAGCCAGAGAAATCCGTACTAGCAGCACGCAATGATGATGATGATGATGATATATTATTGTCTTCGCCTTTAAAGAATTTCCTTATTTATAAACAATGAATTGTATAGATTTCGATTTGCCGTCTTTATAATTTATAAACGATGCTTTATTTATAGGCATCGGCTTTGCCTTGAAAGAAATACATTATTTAGAAATATTGCGGAGATATTGGCTTCATCTTGAATGTATTGCATTATTAATGAATAATATGCCGGTTTGGGATTTGCCTTAAGAGAATTGCCTTATTTATCAATAATGCAGAAGTATAGACATCGCCTTCAATGAATTATCTTATTTATAAATAACAGAAAGGTATCGGATTGGCCTTCAAAAGATTGCCTTATATATAGTAAACGGAGGTATGGGCTTCGTCTTGAAAGAATTGTTTAGAAATGATGTCGAGATATAGGCTTCATTAACAAAGAATTGCCTTATTCATAAATAATGCATAGTATAGTCTCCGCCTTGAAGGTATTACATTATTTATAAACAATGTGGAGGTATGGGCTTCGCCTTGAAAGAATCGGCTTATATATAAGTAAGCTGAGGTATAGGCTCCGCATACAAAGAACTGCCTTATGTATAAATGATGCAGAGATATGGACATCGCCTTCAAAGAATCGTCTTAATTAGAAATAATGTGTAGGTAAGGGCTTCATCTTGAAATAATTGTCTTATTCATAAATAACGTTGAGGTATAGAGGTTTCTCTCCAAAGAATTATCCCCATAAAATATTGACAATTGTCTGTTGGAGTAATAGCCATTCACAAAAAAATTCCTTATTTGTAAATATGTAGGTGTAAACGCCATCCACAAATAATTACCTTTTTCCGAATAATTCATGGGTGTATAATCTACCTATAAAGATTTATCTTATGTTCTAGTTCACGTGATGTACTCGTCATAAATTTGATTGCTACATTCATTCTTTAGAAGATGCCTTGAGTGATAAACCCCGAAAAGTAAGGCGTGATAAATGACATTAAATCTGTCCTTTATAAATAAACCCCGCCATTCACGAACGTGAATCTTAAATTATAATCCCGAAACAATTGGCATATATTTTTTTGTCAATTTGTAAATAATTGGCATGACAAAAAAACCCTGGAATTTTTGTTAAATTCAGTTTGGTTTAGTTTGGTTTGCTTTTATGACTGATCAACCATTGAAGGTTATTTAATGCCAAATCCATTTTTATACATATAAACAGTTCTATTTAAATCAATTCAGTTTAAATGTAAAAAAAAATTCTATTTCAAGCAATTCAGTTTATCATAAGTACTTAGTTTAAATGCCAAAATAGTTTTATTTCAAACAATTCAGTTTAATATTAGTACACAGTTTACATGTGAAAAACAGTTCTATTTTAAACAGTTCAGTTTAGTATAGTTACACAGTTTAGTTCTATTTAACTCATAGATAGGACCCCATCAGGTACTACAACTCAGGGCGATAGTGGGCCTTCGAGCGATGGCAATAGAGGGTAGTCCCCATTCTCCAAAGCTCGAGAATTATTGGAGCCTCACCATCGGATTGCTTTGTGTCATATACAGGACACTTTTTGGAGGAGTCTTACTCCTCAGCAGAGATGCAGTCGGTGTATTCTACAGCCCCAGCCGACAGGGCCAGTTAAATTCGGTGATTAATAATAACTAATAAGATCCGTTCTCACTGTCAAGAGGGCTTACAATGTGCAGTGTTATGATTTATAATTGACAATCTACAGTGGAAAAAATTGTCTCTTTTCTTAGCGACGTTTTTATATTGGTTCTCTTGGGGGCTTCTATAGAAGAATATCGTCCAATGAAAAGCCACACACACATAAAATACTTTTTAACTCTCTAACATAAAAAATAACCTGAACTTTTCCATCTTTTATTATCCACATCCTTCGATGATTAAGCTACGAAAACGAATCAAGTGAAAAAATGCATAGAATGACTGCCAGATCCAAATATTTTCACTGTGTAATTCGCAATGATTTTACTATTTGTCATATTGGCGAGGAGTAATGGTTACAATCGTAAGAAAGGAACTCAGCGATTTGAGCTCAAATTCTGGACGAGATTGTGCAAAGTTGACCAAGAAGATGATTGCATGTATTTGGACACAGAATAAAAGGGAATTGCTGAAATCGTATTGAAAAGACCCGTTGTGTGAAAGATCACAGACAACAAGTTTCAGCAACAACAGCTTTATTTTCTGAAGGCAGCACTCACAATTAAACAAAGGCCTAGGGAAGGAAGGCGGTGGCGAATGCGTCTGATTGCAGGAACCATGAGCAAGTCTGAACAAATACCGAAAGGGCTTGCCTTAGGTGAATCTGGAATATCTCCGCTCGAGGCGAAATGTTGGAGTTTTATTTAAGTAGATTCAGCCGCGTTGATTCGTTAAAATTTCCCAAGACTCATCAATTATAAGCAAGTTCCGCTTAACTGAGTCCGCTAAGTTCGGTCCTGTCATAAAAACGGAGGAAATCATGGTGTAATGTTTACCGCCGTAGTAAACTGATACTAGGATAGACTGGGCTCTTTAACCTTAGTTTTGCAACTGGTCTAAAAGAAAGAAAATTTTGGATTAAAACCTGCAAAACTCCGCTTAAAGATTTAACCTTTTGTCACATCCTGCTCGTGTGGAGTGGTTAGATAAATATCTAAAAATGAACTTGGTCACCCACAAAATGCCGCCAGCTGATATAGCTACAGCTGTTTGTATTTCACTTTTCGTTAATGCCCTTGGATAAGACATGAATTCCCTCCACCCAGCTTTGGATTATTTACTCATAGCTGGCGAAGGAGAAAAGAGATAGATAATCCAGCAAATTGGGCCCATTGTCTATTGCAGAGGGGTCAGGAATATGTATTATGAAATGAACTTTAAATACGTAGTGCCTTCAATAAGTTTCCAGACTTTTTTGTACGGGCACTTAAAATTGTCGTAGACTCTTGAAAATTCAGTATCTTATTGCTACACATCTTATGAGATGACTGACCAATTTTTATGATTTCAGGTCCAAATAAACAGCAACAGCAGGAATTGGAATATACCCTATTAAAGCCTGATTGTCACAGCTGGTGAATTTCAAAAATGCAATCTGGACGTGAGGACACATTAGAAGAAAGATATGCAATAAAATTCTGTTTTAAACTTGGAAAAAAATGCTACAGAAACGCAGAGAATGCTTCGGACTGCTTCTCGACCATCTTGCATGAATCGGGCATCAGTTTTTGAGTGGCATAAGAGATTCAACGAAGGCAGGGAGTCTGTGAGGGATGATGAGAGGTGTGGGAGGAGTAAGGAAGTCAATACACCAGAGTTGATGGGCCAAAGGGTTAGGGTTAGGGTTACTATGTTGAGGATTTAAGGGAGTTTTTTTCAGGAAGAGATTCCGTCAGAAGAGTCCAGCACTCTTCAAATCGGGTCAGCGGCATTTCCACCAGGACAATGCACCAGTCCACAACTCCATCCTTGTCACAGACATCAAGACAGTTCCTCAGCCTCCCTATAGTCCAGACCTTGCTCCCTGTGACTTTTGCTTATTCGCTAAGCTCAGGGGCTGTCGTTATGTGACAATTGAGGAGATGAAAGAGGCTGTGACGAAGGTCATTGATAAGCTCACACAAGAGGACTTCTATAGGGCCTTCCAGAAGGTGTTAGAACGGTTCAAAAAGTGCATGGCAGCCGGAGGAGATTACTTCGAAGGGAACTAGAGTTTCATGTGAGTACTATCAATAAAAGTGCCCATACGAAAAAAGTCTGGAAACTTATTTAATGATCCTCGTAATTCTACAGTAGAAATACATTATTACGAGAGAAATGGATTTAAGTCCCCATATAAAGAGGTTGTCGGGGTTCAAGAACTAAAGCAAATGTTACAATCATAATACGACGAAAATATGCATGACAGGAAACAATTTACAATGAAAATACATAAAAATATATTTTACTATAGAAATACACTGATATACCACAAAAAATGTCTTGTCAAAGGTCAGGAATTAAGACAAGTGTTTCTGACAGGATTGGACTATCAATTATGTTGTAACTGAATTGCAAATGATTCTACTATAAAGATACATTGTTATTATGTTTACTGCAGAAATGCATCATTTCCATAAAAATACATTGAAATCCTGATATGAAGTGACTGTTAGGGGTCAAGAATTAAGCCATATATGATTTTACTAAGAAAAAGTATTGTCAATGGTCAGGAATTAAAACAGCCGTTACTAACAGAATTGGACGATTATATTTGTATATGCAATGTAAGCAGCCTGAGGCATGCGCGTTAGACTTTCTGAGTAAATAAAAAACAAGAAAATTGATAAAACTACTTCACACTAGATTTAACAATTTGTTTATCGGACGAGATTAATCGAATGATCCGTTATTAATAATTGGATTAATCTAATCATAAATGAAGCTAAAAGCAAACTCTTTTGATTTTTGTCAATATTTACAGAAAATTACCATGATCTCCGGTGCCATATTAATCATCATCAAGGAGAAATTAAGAGGCGAACTTCTATTCCTGCAATGTTATGCTAGTCTCTTTTAAGCAGCGATCATCCGTCAAATACTAAAGAACTAAATCAAGCAATTATTAACACAATTTTCTAAATAATGGAAGGCTTCCGAAACAACTGCTTTTTTTTCCTTTTATTATCCTTAAACGGTTTGCCGATAGAAAAAGTGTTTAAACTGAATCGAACATATTACATTCGTTTTCTCTCTATATAATTTAATCAATCTATTTCATCAAATCAATCGATATCTACATCTTTTGTTTGTATTTCTTTTCTGTTTCTTTTTATTTCTAAAATAAATTATGAATCCAACAGAGAGAGAGAGAGAGAGGGGGTTATTATCGTCCCTGACCTAAAACGATTAATAATACTTTGTCGAAGTCTGTCAACGTTAACTCTTACCTACTCTCTTTCGACTGAGGCGGGCTCAGCGTCACGCTTATCGTCGTTGAGAAATGGTAACGGTGACCCGAGTTCTAATGCTGTTTGTGTTTCACTTGTAACTTATAGGAAAGGCATGAATCCATCTCTCCTCCTGCTTAATTAGTAATCGGTAAAACAGTAGGGCAGATTGAGCTCTCTCACCTTGGTCAAAGAGAAGGAAAATCACTGAATTCAAAACCTGATGAGTGTTGTGTGGTAAATCATATGGTGTATTCGAGTTCAATTCTTCTATAATCAGCGCATCCAAGAAGTGTGGCTACTTCTATATATGCCCTCTCTTCTACTAACAAATAATCTGCGTTAGTAGTCTAATGGTTATCGTCTTGGACAAATGGAATTGTTGATCTGAGATCAAATCCTTGGCTAAGGCTGTTTGCATTCCCCGTCGTGCTAATGGCCTTCAGTAAAGCGTGAATATCTCTGTTGTCTTCCACAAATGGGTAAATATTACAGACTGGCTTCTTTAGCCTCGGTTAAGAAACCACTCTAAGAGAAGGAAAACTCTGAATTCAAACCAACTTTACTCCGTTTAAAAATTGACTGTAACATTCTACCCGTGGTAAAGGGGTTTGGTAATATATATATATATATATATATACAGGTAGGTCAGGAGAAGGAAAACTCTGAATTCAAACCAGCTGTACTCTGTTTAGAAATTCACTTTGTGTCATATCCTGTCCGTCGCGAGCGGATTGTATTTTAGTGAGAGCACACTTAGTCTCACGGTTATCGGTGAAAAAATGGAATCGGTCAGCCGAGTTCAAGTCCTGGACGGATGCAATAAACGTTTCACTCGGCGCTAATGCTTTTGGTTTAGCTCTTTTGCCTAGGTTAAAGCAACCAGTCTCGGAGAAGGAAAAACATAATTCAAACCAGCTGTACTCCCTTAAAAATTAAACCTTGTATCATAACCGGGCTTTCAATTGAAATGAAATCGACAGCTCGAGTTCACATCCTTTTAGCGTTTCACTTCACGCTAATGGCATTGGGAAATCTATGAGGAATTAATGGGGCAGACTGTGCTATATAATCTTGGATTCCTGGAGCCGAAGTATGGGTACAATTTGCGTATCCTAATTTGGAAAATGTTCAGATTTTACACACAACACTACACTGATCTCGCTTGTCTTTAACTTTTCGAAATCAAATCCATAAGAAAACAAGTAAGTAGTACAATAATGTTGCGATACTAAAAGAATGATAAAACAGGCGAAAGAACAGGAATTAAATAATGTTCTTTTATTATTTGTTTATTGACAGATATTGATTTGTGAAAAGAAAAGAAAAGAAAAGAAATGTCTATAGAATAATGACAATTTCTGAAATTCCTATTTTTCATATTAAAAATCTTAAAAGAAGTGGTTGGTTGGTTGGGTTTAATGGCATATCAACCTTTGTAGGTTATTTAACGCCAAATCAATTTTTATAAAAATAGTCAGTTCTATTTCAAACAATTCAGTTTAGTTCATAGTTTAATGGTAAAAAAACATTTCTATTTTAAGCTATCCTGTTTAGTCAAACAGTTCTAATTCAAACAATTCAAATTCAAACAATTCAGTTTAGTATAAGTATAGATTTTGCCACACACAGTTAAATGTTCTAATAGTTCTATTTCATACAATTCAGTTTAGTGTAAGTACATTTTCAATGTCAAAACAGTTCTATTTCGAGCAATTCAGTTTAGCGTAAGTACAGTTTCAATGTCAAAACAGTTCTATTTCAAACAACTCAGTTCAGCAGTTTCGATTTCAAGCAGTTCAGTTTAGCATAAGTA
Source organism: Sepioteuthis lessoniana (assembly GCA_963585895.1). Lineage (NCBI taxonomy): Eukaryota > Metazoa > Mollusca > Cephalopoda > Myopsida > Loliginidae > Sepioteuthis > Sepioteuthis lessoniana. Next base: position 24,552,572 of record OY757939.1, read on the forward strand.
TACAGTTTAATTGTCAAAATATTTCTATTTCAAGCAATTCAGTTTAGTCAAACAGTTCTAATTCAAACAATTCAGTTCAGCATAAGTACGCAGTTTAGTTCTATTTGGCCCGTAGATGGGGCCCTATAAGGTGCTACAACTTCGGGCCAGAGTGAACCTGGGAATGATAGCAATGAGTGTGCTCCGCATTCACCAAAGCTCCAGCATCACAGGATTGTGTTGCGTCATATACAGGACACTCACTTAGGAGGGAGTGTCTTACTCTTCTGCTGAGGTGCAGATGGTGTATTCTACAGCCCCAGCCAACTGGGCAATACACAGAGTTTAATTGGAGGTGCCCGTGGTGTAATGGTTATCGTCGTTGGAAATGGACACGAGAGTGTTTGCATTTCACATCGCACTAATACCCTTGGGAAAGACATGGATCCAGTTACTTTCCCTCCAGCTATGGGCAATTAGTAGGGCAGACTAGGTTCTTCAGCCTTGGTGAAACAACTAGTCTAGGAGAAGGAAAACTCTGAATTCAAACCTGTTAAACTCCGCTTAAAAAATTGACCTTGTGTCATATCCTGCCCGATTGGAGGGGTTGGTAAATATGAATACACAGAGTTTAATGTAAAAATAGTTTATTTCAGTTAATTCAGTTTAACCTAATTACGCAGTTTAGATGTGTTAAAAGAAGTAAGCGCCAATTTATTAAATATCTTCTCGTTTACATTTTGTTCACTTAAGAAAAAAGCGAAACTACATTTTCATGAACAAGATAAAGTGATGAACCAGAGGGTAAATACAAAAGAATGTTACATAATTTTTGAACTAATTCTGCAGCACCCCGTAAAACAGCCATTTACCTCCTATCTCACAAACAATGAACAATACATACTGGGCTCTTATGGAGAAAGCAAAAACGAGCTCATGAACTTCTATACGTGTATACACCAGTGTTAGCCGACCAGCAAGGAATTACATACATCTGTTCTCTACAGAAACTTGATGCAGTCTTAAGGAGATGCAAAGAGCAATTGACGATCGGTGCAATTGGTGTGTGTGTGTGTGTGTGTGTGTGAGAGAGAGAGAGAGAGAGGGAGGCGAAATGTGAAAGTAAGGCCAGAGAGAGTACCCCCACCTCCCAAATGAAAGAGTAAGAATGGAAACCCTGAGGATATATATATATATATATATATATATATATAAACCGGCTCATTGGCCTAGTGGGTAGAGTGTTCGCCAATGATCCGGGAGACCTGGGTTCAATACCTGGTCGCGTAATACCAAAGACTTTTAAAATTGTACTTGATACCTCCTTGCTTAACACTCAGCGATCGATATAAGGTACGTATCAAGGGTAGTGGAGCAATCCAGGTAAAAGAGTAGCGCCCTCCCCTACACCTCGACGTAGTAGCTATTGAAAAGAGAGCCTTCTGGTCGCCCTCGACTACGGTCGCCTACTTATTTATATATTTAGAGTGAGCGAGAGAGAGCAAGAAAGAGAGAGATATATATAACGTGAAAGATATATATATAGAGAGAGTAAAATAAAAAATGTAAAAGTAAGAACAGAAACCCTGAATATATATATATATATATATATATATATATATATAAGTAAATGGAGGTTCCCGTTTTTATTACCTACTACAATTTACCCTTGATCTCTACCGTATAATTCTGAGTGTTGAGCAAGAAGTGATCAAGTACTATTTTTTGAGTCTTTGGTATGATTCGACCTGGGATTGAACCCTGGTCTCCTAAGCAAACACTCTACCCATTAAGCCAATGGGCTAGTTACAGAGAGAGAGTGGGGAGAGGGAGAGAAGGAATTCTGTACTATTAGTACGACTTGATTATGATGAATCAATTTAGATATTTTAAAGCATATTTCTTATGATATTGCTATTTTTTATGTTATCACCTCTACCCAAGAAATGAAGGGTAGCCCTTCAAATATCTCTCTATATGTGCGCACCTCCGCGCGCGCGCGTTTGTATGTGTGTTTGGGTATGGGAGTATATGTGTGTATGTGCGTGCGTGCGTGTGTGGGGGTGGGGGTGGGTGTGTGTACATTCTTAATATTAGTAAAGTCTTTAGATGTGTACATTGAATAAAGTGAAACACTGTTAAAAGTCCATTTCTTTGGCGTTGTGTCGTACTCAGATAAACTTTGTACATGTCGACAAATAGAATAGCATGGTAAAAGAAAAGAGTAATGAGAGAGAGAGGGGGAGGGGGATGGAGAGAGAGAGGGAGATAGACTGAGAGGGACAGAGAGAGAGAGAGAGAGGAGAGAGAGAGAGAGACAGAGATAGAGACAGAGACACAGAACAAAAAACTCTGAAGACAGTGAATATATATATATATATATATATATATATGTGTGTGTGTGTGTGTGTGTGCGTGTGTATTAGTTATATACTAAGTTTAGCTCAATTGTGTTTAAGGGCTGAAGTACTGGTACTCAGCGAGCTCCAAACTAATTTAACATCGGTCTGTTAATTCAGCTTTCTAACCAAGCAAGGCGTCATCTCTCTAAGAACTGAAACCAGAGAGGGAGAGAGAGAGAGAGAGAGAGAGAGAGAGAGAGGAAGAAAGTGAAAGTAAGGCAAACGACAAGGAGTAAAAAAATGACAAAACACAGAAACCCTGAAGATGCATGTATATATATATATACATACAGAGAGAGAGAGAGAGAGAGAGAGAGAGAGAGAGATTGATTGAGAATAAAAGTAATGAGAAAGAGGGAGAGAGGGAGAGATAAAGTGAGAGAAAAACTCAAACAAAAAGAAAGATTAAGAAGAGAAAACATAGATAGATAGATAGATAGATATGAACAGACTGAGACAGACAGATAGATAGATAGATAGATAGAGAGATAGATATGAACAGAATGAGACAGACAGACAGATAGATAGATAGATAGATAGATCAGGGAAAAGAGATGGTTGGGGAAAATGAAATGAATATATGTGAAGAAAGACAAAAAAAAAATTGGAGGCAAATAAAAAAAGTAACAGAAACGCTGTCGGCAATTTTGTACATAAAAACAAAAAGCAGTGTGCAGGCCTTGAGGTGAAAAAGTTAATTTAATTTGCTTTACGAGAATATGATGGTGTTGAGATGTTGAAAATGATATCTGCTTTCATTCTTAAATAAAAGAATTTCCAACAGACATTATTAGACTTTGTTCGACCAATGATTTATCGTGAACCCATGTAAAACACATATGTCCATATATATATATATATGTATATATATATATAGTTCGTAAGAAAGTAATATCGAATGCAAATTTGGAACAAGCCAACAATTGCGAGGTTGAGACAAACAAGATTTAGGTTTAGATGAATATCTGCTCAAACAGCCTGTGCCACATTTTACGGTTTATGGCAACGTTTAATTTAATAGCGGACCACATATCTAATATTGTTCCTGTTTTCGAGTTATACGTACTGTACAATATATCCCTATAATAAATATAACCCTAACGCTTTATAAAAAATTAATTTTCTTCTCAACCAAACACAGAAGAATTTTATTAGTTACAGTGGATTATTATAGACTCAAAATCATTATAATCTTTTTTACTCTTTTAAGAGTTTTCCACACCAGCATTACGTGATGGTTTTCACTTGAGATCTGAGTGAGAAAAGTTCTCCTCAAGTTTCCAGGACTCTTCTCAGTATTCTGGCCGGTCTCAAAAGTGCTGTAGTCGGGATGGTCAAGGCTTCTTATTTCCAAGTCTTCCTGTCCCTGTACTAATCCTCCGGTGACTGTACAAAGTGACCCAATTGCAATTGGTACCACCGTTACTTTCATGTTCCATACTTTTTTGCTTCTCTAGTAAGGTCTTGGTACTTATCTCCCTTTTCAATTTCTTTCAACTTTATCCTGTGGTCAGCCGGAACAGCAATGTCCATCATTCAGCTGGTTCTCTTTTTTTGTTGATTATCACTGGGTCTGGTCGTCAAGCTGAGATTAGATGATCCGTTTGTGTCACAAAATTCTTGAGATGTGTCTCGTTTTCCAGGACGGATTATGGGTTGTGCATATACCATTTATTAGTATGGTCAAATTTCAATTTCTTGCACAATTCTCCTCCGTTCATCACTTTTTCCATCCAGTCGTGTCAAGTCTCACACTCTTTCTGCTGCATTCGCTTTTGCTTTTTTGTGATACCTTCTTGCTTTTTGATATCTTCTCACATCAACCCTTTCAAAAAAGAATCTTTGCATAGAACATATGTGCTATTGATACACAATCTATAGACGCATCAATTTCTGTACTGTAATTAATCAGATTGTTCCCCAAAATGCCCATTTGAATTCTTATACTCACCATTTTTTCTGAAATCATCTAATTTGAGCTTTTTTTGTTGCACCATTATGGTTATAATATATGATTAGGTTATTGGTTTAAAAATATACTAAACTTTTACAATATTTATTGGATATGCCTTTTTTTACAAGAGAAATGCAGTATGGATGATTTTAGTATTAGAAATGCATTGGAAATGCTTTTAGTAGAATACATTAGAGATGATTTTAGTATTGGAATGTATTGGAGATGATTTTAGTAGAGGAATGCATTGGAGATGATTTTAGTAGAGGAATGCATTGGAGATGATTTTAGTAGAGGAATGCATTGGAGAGGATTTTTTGTATAGAAATGAACTGGAGATGATTTTAGTATAGAAATGCATTGGAGATGATTTTTGTATAGGAATGCATTGGAGATGATTTTAGTAGAGGAATGGATTGGAGATGATTTTAGTAGAGGAATGCATTGGAGATGATTTTAGTAGAGGAATGGATTGGAGATGATTTTAGTAGAGGAATGCATTGGGGATGATTTTCGGATAGGAATACCTTGGATATGATTTTAGTAGAAGAATGCATTGGAGATGACTTTTGTAGAGGAATGCATTGGGGATGATTTTAGTAGAGGAATGCATCGGATATGATTTTACAAGAGGAATGCATTGGGGATGATTTTAGTAGAGGAATGCATTGGAGATGATTTTAGTAGAGGAATGAATTGGGGATGATTTTAGTAAAGGAATGCATTGGAGATGATTTTACAAGAGGAATGCATTGGGGATGATTTTAGTAGAGGAATGCATTGGAGATGATTTTACTATAGGAATGCATTGGAGATGATTTTACTATAGGAATGCATTGGAGATGATTTAAGTATAGGAATGCATTGGAGATGATTTTAGTAGAGGAATGCATTGGGGATGATTTTAGTAGAGGAATGCATTGGGGATGATTTTAGTAGAGGAATGTATTGGAGATGATTTTACTATAGGAATGCATTGGAGATGATTTAAGTATAGGAATGCATTGGAGATGATTTTAGTAGAGGAATTCATTGGAGATGATTTTAGTAGAGGAATTCATTGGAGATGATTTTAGTAGAGGAATGCATTGGAGATGATTTTAGTAGAGGAATGCATTGGGGATGATTTTAGTAGAGGAATGCATTGGAGATGATTTTACAAGAGGAATGCATTGGGGATGATTTTAGTATAGGAATGCATTGGAGATGATTTTAGTATAGGAATGCATTGGAGATGATTTTAGTAGAGGAATGCATTGGAGATGACTTTTGTAGAGGAATGCATTGGAGAGGATTTTTTGTATAGGAATGTATTGGAGATGATTTTACAAGAGGAATGCATTGGAGATGATTTTTGTAAAGGAATGCATTGGAGATGATTTTAGTAGAGGAATGCATTTAAGATGATTTTAGTAGAGGAATGCATTGAAGATGATTTTAGTAGAGGAATGCATTGGAGATGATTTTAATGTTGAAATGCATTTGAGATGATTTTAGTATAGAAATGCACAGGAGATGATTTTAGTAGAGGATTGCATTGGAGATGATTTTAGTATAGAAATGCATGGGAGATGATTTTAGTAGAGGAATTCATTGGAGATGATTTTAAGAGAGGAATGCATTGGAGATGATTTTTGTAGAGGAATGCATTGGAGATGATTTTAGTAGAGGAATGCATTGGAGATGATTTTAGTAGAGGAATGCATTGGAGATGATTTTAGTATAGGAATGCATGGCAGATGATTTTAGTAGAGGAATGCATTGGAGATGATTTTAGTAGAGGAATGCATTGGAGATGATTTTAGTAGAGGAAAGCATTGGAGATGATTTTAGTATTGGAATGCATGGGAGATGATTTTCCAAGAGGAATGCATTGGAGATGATTTTAGTATAGGAATGCATTGGAGATGATTCTAGTAGAGGAATGCATTGCAGATGATTTTAGTAGAGGAATGCATTGGAGATGATTTTAGTAAAGGAATTCATTGGAGATGATTTTAGTAGAGGAATGCATTGGAGATGATTTTAGTAGAGGAATGCATTGCAGATGATTTTAGTATTGGAATGCATTGGAGATGATTTTAGTAGAGGAATTCATTGGGGATGATTTTAGTAGAGGAATGCTTTGGGGATGATTTTAGTAGAGGAAAGCATTGGAGATGATTTTAGTAGAGGAATGCATTGGAGATGATTTTAGTAGAGGAATTCATTGGAGATGATTTTAGTATTGGAATGCATTGGAGATGATTTTAGTAGAGGAATTCATTGGAGATGATTTTAGTAGAGGAATGCATTGGAGATGATTTTTGTAGAGGAAAGCATTGGAGATGATTTTAGTAGAGGAATGCATTGGAGATGATTTTAGTAGAGGAATTCATTGGAGATGATTTTAGTATTGGAATGCATTGGAGATGATTTTAGTAGAGGAATTCATTGGAGATGATTTTAGTATTGGAATGCATTGGAGATGATTTTAGTAGAGGAATTCATTGGAGATGATTTTAGTAGAGGAATGCATTGGAGATGATTTTAGTAGAGGAATGCATGGGAGATGATTTTAGTAGAGGAATGCATTGGAGATGATTTTAGTAGAGGAATTCATTGGAGATGATTTTAGTAGAGGAATGCATTGCAGATGATTTTAGTATAGGAATGCATTGGAGATGATTTTAGTAGAGGAATGCATTGGAGATGATTTTAGTAGAGGAATGCATTGGAGATGACTTTTAGTATAGAAATGCATTGGAGATGATTTAAGTATAGGAATGCATTGGAGATGATTTTAGTAGAGGAATTCATTGGAGATGATTTTAGTAGAGGAATTCATTGGAGATGATTTTAGTAGAGGAATGCATTGGAGATGATTTTAGTAGAGGAATGCATTGGGGATGATTTTAGTAGAGGAATGCATTGGAGATGATTTTACAAGAGGAATGCATTGGGGATGATTTTAGTAGAGGAATGCATTGGAGATGATTTTAGTATAGGAATGCATTGGAGATGATTTTAGTAGAGGAATGCATTGGAGATGACTTTTGTAGAGGAATGCATTGGAGAGGATTTTTTGTATAGGAATGTATTGGAGATGATTTTACAAGAGGAATGCATTGGAGATGATTTTAGTAGAGGAATGCATTTATGATGATTTTAGTAGAGGAATGCATTGAAGATGATTTTAGTAGAGGAATGCATTGGAGATGATTTTAGTAGAGGAATGCATTGGGGATGATTTTAGTAGAGGAATGCATTGCAGATGATTTTAGTAGAGGAATGCATTGGAGATGATTTTAGTAGAGGAATACATTGGAGATGATTTTAATGTTGAAATGCATTTGAGATGATTTTAGTATAGAAATGCACAGGAGATGATTTTAGTAGAGGATTGCATTGGAGATGATTTTAGTATAGAAATGCATGGGAGATGATTTTAGTATAGGAATGCATTGGAGATGATTTTTGTAGAGGAATGCATTGGAGATGATTTTAGTAGAGGAATGCATTGGAGATGATTTTAGTAGAGGAAAGCATTGGAGATGATTTTAGTATTGGAATGCATTGGAGATGATTCTAGTAGAGGAATGCATTGCAGATGATTTTAGTATAGAAATGCATTGGAGATGATTTTAGTAAAGGAATTCATTGGAGATGATTTTAGTAGAGGAATGCATTGGAGATGATTTTAGTAGAGGAATGCATTGCAGATGATTTTAGTATTGGAATGCATTGGAGATGATTTTAGTAGAGGAATGCATTGGAGATGATTTTTGTTGAGGAAAGCATTGGAGATGATTTTAGTAGAGGAATGCATTGGAGATGATTTTAGTAGAGGAATTCATTGGAGATGATTTTAGTATTGGAATGCATTGGAGATGATTTTAGTAGAGGAATTCATTGGAGATGATTTTAGTATTGGAATGCATTGGAGATGATTTTAGTAGAGGAATTCATTGGAGATGATTTTAGTAGAGGAATGCATTGGAGATGATTTTAGTAGAGGAATGCATGGGAGATGATTTTAGTAGAGGAATGCATTGGAGATGATTTTAGTAGAGGAATTCATTGGAGATGATTTTAGTAGAGGAATGCATTGCAGATGATTTTAGTATAGGAATGCATTGGAGATGATTTTAGTAGAGGAATGCATTGGAGATGATTTTAGTAGAGGAATGCATTGGAGATGATTTTAGTATAGAAATGCATTGGAGATGATTTTAGTATTGGAATGCATTGGAGATGATTTTAGTAGAGGAATGCATTGGAGATGATTTTAATAGAGGAATGCATTGGGGATGATTTTAGTAGAGGAATGCATTGGAGATGATTTTAGTATTGGAATGCATTGGAGATGATTTTAGTGGAGGAATGCATTGGAGATGATTTTAGTAGAGGAATGCATTGGAGATGATTTTAGTGGAGGAATGCATTGGAGATGATTTTTGTATAGGAATGCATTGGAGATGATTTTAGTAGAGGAATGCATTGGAGATGATTTTAGAAGAGGAATGTATTGGAGATGATTTTCGTAGAGGAATGCATTGGAGATGATTTTAGTAGAGGAATGCATTGGAGATGATTTTAGTTGAGGAATTCATTGGAGATGATTTTAGTAGAGGAATGCATTGCAGATGATTTTAGTATAGGAATGCATTGGAGATGATTTAAGTAGAGGAATGCATTGGAGATGATTTTAGTAGAGGAATGCATTGGAGATGATTTAAGTAGAGGAATTCATTGGAGATGATTTTAGTGGAGGAATGCATTGGAGATGATTTTTGTATAGGAGTGCATTGGAGATGATTTTAGTAGAGGAATGCATTGGAGATGATTTTAGAAGAGGAATGTATTGGAGATGATTTTCGTAGAGGAATGCATTGGAGATGATTTTAGTAGAGGAATGCATTGGAGATGATTTTAGTTGAGGAATTCATTGGAGATGATTTTAGTAGAGGAATGCATTGCAGATGATTTTAGTATAGGAATGCATTGGAGATGATTTTAGTAGAGGAATTCATTGGAGATGATTTTAGTAGAGGAATGCATTGGAGATGATTTTAGTAGAGGAATGCATTGGAGATGACTTTTAGTATAGAAATGCATTGGAGATGATTTTAGTATTGGAATGCATTGGAGATGATTTTAGTAGAGGAATGCATTGGAGATGATTTTAGTAGAGGAATGCATTGGAGATGATTTTAGTAGAGGAATGCATTGGAGATGATTTTAGTAGAGGAATGCATTGGAGATGATTTTAGTAGAGGAATGCATTGGAGATTATTTTAGTAGAGGAATGCATTGCAGATGATTTTAGTATAGGAATGCATTGCAGATGATTTTAGTATAGGAATGTATTGGGAATGATTTTAGTATAGAAATGCATTGGAGATTATTTTACAAGAGGAATGCATTGGAGATTATTTTAGTAGAGGAATTCATTGGAGATGATTTTAGTAGAGGAATGCAATGGATGATTTTAGTATAGGAATTCATTGGAGATGATTTTAGTATAGGAATTCATTGGAGATGATTTTAGTAGAGGAATGCATTGGAGATGATTTTAGTAGAGGAATGCATTGGACATGATTTTAGTATAGGAATGCATGGGAGATGATTTTAGTAGAGGAATGCATTGGAGATGATTTTAGTAGAGGAAAGCATTGGAGATGATTTTACAAGAGGAATGTATTGGAGATGATTTTAGGAGAGGAATGCATTGGAGATGATTTTAGTAGAAGAATGTATTGGAGATGATTTTACAAGAGGAATGTATTGGAGGTGATTTTAGTAGAGGAATGCATTGGAGATGACTTTTGTAGAAGAATGCATTGGAGAGGATTTTTTGTATAGGAATGTATTGGAGATGATCTTAGTAGAGGAATGCATTGGAGATGATTTTAGTAGTAGAATGCATTGAGATGATTTTAGTAGAGGAATGCATTGGAGATGATTTTAGTAGAGGAATGCATTGGAGATGATTTTAGTAGTAGAATGCATTGAGATGATTTTAGTAGAGGAATGCATTGGAGATGATTTTAGTAGAGGAATGCATTGGAGATGATTTTAGTAGAAGAATGTATTGGAGATGATTTTACAAGAGGAATGTATTGGAGGTCATTTTAGTAGTGGAATGCATTGGAGATGACTTTTGTAGAAGAATGCATTGGAGAGGATTTTTTGTATAGGAATGTATTGGAGATGATCTTAGTAGAGGAAATTCATTGGAGATGATTTTAGTAGAAAAATGCATTGGAGATGATTTTAGTAGAAAAATGCATTGGAGATGATTTTAGTAGAGGAATGCATTGGAGATGATTTTAGTAGTAGAATGCATTGAGATGATTTTAGTAGAGGAATGCATTGGAGATGATTTTAGTAGAGGAATGCATTGGAGATGATTTTAGTAGTAGAATGCATTGAGATGATTTTAGTAGAGGAATGCATTGGAGATGATTTTAGTAGAGGAATGCATTGGAGATGATTTTAGTAGAGGAATGCATGGGAGATGATTTTAGTAGCGGAATGCATTGCAGATGATTTTAGTAGAGGAATGTATTGGGAATGATTTTAGTATAGAAATGCATTGGAGATGATTTTACAAGAGGAATGTATTGGAGATGATTTTAGTAGAGGAATGTATTGGAGATGATTTTACAAGAGGAATACATTTGGAGATTATTTTAGTAGAGGAATGCATTGGAGATGATTTTAGTAGAGGAATGCAATGGATGATTTTAGTATAGGAATTCATTGGAGATGATTTTAGTAGAGGAATTCATTGGAGATGATTTTAGTAGAGGAATGCATTGGAGATTATTTTAGTAGAGGAATGCATTGGACATGATTTTAGTATAGGAATGCATTGGAGATGATTTTACAAGAGGAAAGTATTGGAGATGATTTTAGTATAGGAATGCATTGGAGATGATTTTACAAGAGGAATGCATTGGAGATGATTTTAGTAGAGGAATGTATTGGGAATGATTTTAGTATAGCAATGCATTGGAGATGATTTTACAAGAGGAATGTATTGGAGATGATTTTAGTCGAGGAATGTATTGGAGATGATTTTACAAGAGGAATTCATTGGAGATGATTTTAGTAGAGGAATGCAATGGAGATGATTTTAGTATAGGAATTCATTGGAGATGATTTTAGTAGAGGAATTCATTGGGGATGATTTTAGTAGAGGAATGCAATGGAGATGATTTTAGTATAGGAATTCATTGGAGATGATTTTAGTATAGGAATTCATTGGAGATGATTTTAGTAGAGGTATTCATTGGAGATGATTTTAGTAGAGGAATGCATTGGAGATGATTTTACAAGAGGAATGCATTGGGGATGATTTTAGTAGAGGAATGCATTGGAGATGATTTTAGTATAGGAATGCATTGGAGATGATTTTAGTATAGGAATGCATTGGAGATGATTTTAGTAGAGGAATGCATTGGAGATGACTTTTGTAGAGGAATGCATTGGAGAGGATTTTTTGTATAGGAATGTATTGGAGATGATTTTACAAGAGGAATGCATTGGAGATGATTTTTGTATAGGAATGCATTGGAGATGATTTTAGTAGAGGAATGCATTTAAGATGATTTTAGTAGAGGAATGCATTGAAGATGATTTTAGTAGAGGAATGCATTGGAGATGATTTTAGTAGAGGAATGCATTGGGGATGATTTTAGTAGAGGAATGCATTGCAGATGATTTTAGTAGAGGAATGCATTGGAGATGATTTTAGTAGAGGAATACATTGGAGATGATTTTAATGTTGAAATGCATTTGAGATGATTTTAGTATAGAAATGCATTGGAAATGATTTTACAAGAGGAATGCATTGGAGATGATTTTACAAGAGGAATGTATTGGTGATGATTTTAGTAGATGAATGCATTGGAGATGATTTTACAAGAGGAATGTATTGGAGATGATTTTAGTAGAGGAATGCATTGAAGATGATTTTAGTACAGAAATGCATTGGAAATGATTTTACAAGAGGAATGCATTGGAGATGATTTTAGTATAGAAATGCATTGGAGATGATTTTAGTAGAGGAATGCATTGGGGATGATTTTACAAGAGGAATGTATTGGATATGATTTTAGTAGAGGAATGCATTGGAGATGACTTCAATATAGGAATGCATTGGAGATGATTTTAGTAGAGAAATGCATTGGAGATGATTTTAGAAGAGGAATGTATTGGAGATGATTTTCGTATAGGAATGCATTGCAGATGATTTTAGTAGAGGAATACATTGGAGATGATTTTAGTAGAGGAATGCATTGGATATGATTTTAGTAGAGGAATGCATTGCAGATGATTTTAGTATAGGAATGCATTGCAGATGATTTTAGTAGAGGAATTCATTGGAGATGATTTTAGTAGAGGAATGCATTGGAGATGATTTTAGTAGATGAATGCATTGGAGATGATTTTAGTAGAGGAATGCATTGGAGATGATTTTAGTAGAGGAATTCATTGGAGATGATTTTAGTATAGAAATGCATTGGAGATGTTTTTACAAGCGGAATAGATTGGAGATGATTTTAGTATAGAAATGCATTGGAGGTGATTTTAGTAGAGGAATGCATTGGAGATGATTTTAGTAGAGGAATGCATTGGAGATGATTTTAGTAGAGGAATGCATTGGAGATGATTTTAGTAGAGGAATGCATTGGAGATGATTTTAGTAGATGAATGCATTGGAGATGATTTTAGTAGATGAATGCATTGGAGATGATTTTAGTATAGAAATGCATTTGAGATGATTTTAGTAGATGAATGCATTGGAGATGATTTTAGTAGAGGAATGCATGGAAGATGATTTTCGTATAGGAATGCATTGGAGATGATTTTAGTAGATGAATGCATTGGAGATGATTTTAGTAGATGAATGCATTGGAGATGATTTTAGTACAGAAATGCATTGGAGATGATTTTAGTAGAGGAATGCATTGGAGATGATTTTAGTAGATGAATGCATGGGAGATGATTTTAGTATAGAAATGCATTGGAGATGATTTTAGTAGATGAATGCATTGGAGATGATTTTTTTATAGAAATGCATTGAAGATGATTTTAGTAGATGAATGCATTGGAGATGATTTTTTTATAGAAATGCATTGGAGATGATTTTAGTATAGAAATGCATCGGAGATTATTTTAGTATATTAATACATTGGAGAATGATTTTAGAGTAGGAATGCATTGGAGATGATTTTGATATAAGAATGCATTAGAGAAGATTTTAGTATGATATTTCACTGGAAATGATTTTAGGTTTGATTAGGTTTTTATGGTATATCAACCATTGTAGGTCATTTAATGCCAAATTTACTTTCTACTTATGATATAGGATTTGTAAATGCATTGACTTTATAAACGAGCTAGTTCTCATTTATATGCATACCATCAACTGATCCTACATATTATTTGTTAATCACTAATTTATATGTAATCTTATTTTCGAATGAATTCCAGCTAATTTTTTTGCATACAAGTATTCCTGTTATTTGAACACAATCAAATGCTTAGATATATTGCTGTTTAACATAAACATTTTTATTTACATAGAGTTAAATGGTTTAAGGCATCGTTATGTTACATTAACAATTCAATTCAGGCGCTAATCAACACTAATAATTCTCTTCAACATTACTCATTCGTTAGCACAGTTAAATCATTCCAAATATTGCTATATATGACTAACAATTCAATTAAACATCAGACATTTACATACTCACAGGGGTACTCAACATCAGATGGTTTGATGTCATATCTGGGACACTAGTTTGGGAGTCTTATCTCTCTGCCTACGGTGTATTCTACAGCCTCACTCGACTGGTCTATAAATGATTTTACTATAGAAATGCATTGCAAATTATTTTTACTCTAGAAATGGATTGTAACTAGTTTTACTTTATGACTGCATTGCAGTTGGTGTTGTACACATCTATCTATCAATCTTGGTTTGGTTTTTTAGTTTAGTGGAATTTTAGAAGGATAGTAGAGGATTCCGCTTATTGGCCAAGTGGTAGAGCGTTCATCAATGATCTGGGTTCAATCCCAGGTCGCGTCATATCAAAGACTTTATAAATGGTACTTGATACCTCCTTACTTAACACTCAGCAATATAAGGTAAAGTGGAGCAATACAGGGAAAGGAGTAGCGCCCTCCCCTACACCTCAGTGTAGTAGCTATTGAAAAGGGAGCCTTTGGGTCACCCTCGACTACGGTCGCCAACTTTACTTTACAACTGGTACTGTTTTACTCATAAATGGGTTAGGGATGAGTGAATTCATGATTTTCCAAAGAGTATTGGTCCGAAATTGTTCGTAAGAGCGCGACAGGAGTTCGAACTCGTCTACGACAATGTCGCTGTTCAGGAAGCTACGCACTACGTCACGGGGACCCCATATCTATCTATCTATCTATCTATCTTATTGCTCATGAAAAAAGAACACTAAAGAATTTTTTATAAAAAGTCAAATGAAACATTATGAAATCAAAACCGATATTGTTATATTACCATCTTGTTTCCCTTGTCTTTCGCTGGCATTGGTTGTCTTCTCTCGCCGCCATCTTTAAAAGCTTCAGGCTGTCTTAAGTTCTTTGCTGTTATGTAGAATAACAAAGACAACATTTTCTTTTTTTTGTGCACATTATTTTTTTTTAGTGTCTTTTCTTACACATCACCCGTGTCATAAATTTGGGTAATTCAAAGAGACATCCTTTCACCACTGCGGTTTTCGGCTAATTTAAAATTGAAATCTAACTTCTAATTTTTAGAATCCCTCAAACCCTTGACTGAGATTATTTAATCACACCCACGTTATCAAACGCCCTAAAGGTCATTCGCTGTCAATTACACTGTATTTACATTAACGGTATCTGCTAAAACTCCTTAAATATCTTAAAAGCATCTATACTACCTTTCAAAAAATGCATATAGCTTATATTCTTTTTAATGATATCATTATATATTATATATAATTATATTAATATCATTAGATAATACATATTATATTATTGCCTTTTTTTGTCAATTCTTCCTCTTTACTCGAGTAAAATACTTTTCTTTCTACAATTCTATAGTTGTTTGTTTGGATTTTATGGCATACCGACCTTTGTAGGTTATTTAATGCCAAATCCATTTTTATACAAATAATCCGTTCTAGTTCCAACTAATCAGTTCAGCATTTGTACATAGTTCAATCAGCAAAACATTTCTATTTCAAACAATTCACTTCATCAAACAGTTCTTGTCCAAACAATTCAGTTAAGTATAAGTATGTTTTTGTTTACACACAGCTAAATATCAAAAACAGTTCTATTGCAAGGAATTCAGTTTAGCAAAAGTACGCAGTTTAGATGTCAAACCAGTTCTGTTTCGAACAATTCAGTTTAGCATAAGTACGCAGTTTAGTTCTTTTTGACTCATAGATAGGACCCTCTTAGTTGCTACCACTCCGGGCCGAGGTGAACCTGGGAGCAATGGCAATGAAGGGGTACTCCACATTCCCCAAAGCTCCGGTATTACTGGAGCCTCACCGTCAGAATGTTTTGTGTCATATACAGGACAATCGTCGTTGGAGTCTCGAAAAGAAGGCGGAAGAAGACTTACCAGCATTGAAGATAGCGAGGATAAGTCAATATGTGGACCTGAGGACTACATGAAAAAGAGGAGAAACTGAAAATTAGACAAAGAATCCTAACCAATCAGACTTGAGTCCTGGAGACTTGACGAGACTTGCTACTATTCAGACTACAGTGAAAGGCCACCAGCTAATGATAGTGTGAAAAACTTGCAAGGTGTAAAAGAATAATTTGGATTTTGTTAGAGAGCTGAAAAATATATGAAACATAAATGTGACCGTGAAACCAATATTAGTTGGGACACTAGGAACAGTCCTCAAGGACTGGGAAAAGAGACTGACCGAATTGGAAATAAAAAAAATCGACAATATGCAGACCACAGCATTGCTGAGATCGGTTAAAATACCGAGAAGAGTCTTTGAGACTAGAGGAGACTTTTTGTTGAAAGAATATCTGGTTATGCTGTGAGAAATGAAATCACCAAAAATCGTCCAAACGACCAGATCTTAAAAAAATGAGAACTTGCGGAATTGTAGACTTTGCTGTTCCGGTTGACCACAGAGTAAAATCGAAAGAAAGCAAAAAGAAAGATAAGTACCTAGACCTTACTAGAGAAATGAAAAACAAACAAACTGTGAAACATGAAAATGTTGGTGATACCAATTGCAATTGAGTCACTCGGTACAGTCACCGCAGGATTGGTACAGGGACTGGAGGAATTGGAAATAAGAGAACGAGTAGAGACCATCCAAATTATAGCTTTATTAAGATCGGCCAGAATACTAAGAAGTGTCCTGGATACATGAGGAGGCTTACTCTCCAGCGAGAAACCATCAGCTAAAGTTGTGAAAAACTCTCAAGAGAATAAAATGATAATGATAATTTTAAACAGGCTTTTGACACATAGATGGTACCCGAATAGATACTTCTACTCTGGGTCAGAATGTACCTGGGAGTAATGGCAACACAAGATACCTTTGTGGGTATTACTCTTCTGCTGGATTAGGGTGTGTGAATATGCGAACGATCCATTCATATATAAACAAGTCATAAAAATGAACCGAAGGTCCATTGGACTTATACCCGCCCAGTCGAATGGGTGGAAGAGGGTCGGTAAAATACACCAACTGCATCTCTGCTGTGGGTTAAGAGCTCCCAACTAGTGCTCTAGTCGACTGGAGTTGTAGAATATACCGATTGCACCTCTACAGAAGTGTAAGACCCGGCTATTTGACATGTAAACTCAGTGAAAGCAAATGACTTATGCTAAATTGAATACTTAAAAATAGAACTGTTTTTTACATTTAACAGTGTGAATAAAAATTACTGATTTTTAATGGAAAGATTATTGATTCATAGTAATACTTGGAACCATTTAACTGTGTGTAAAAGAATTGTTGTAGATTCTCATGGACCCCAGCAAGAACATAATCAAAGATAATAACGAACGAAACACACTTCTTTATAAAAATATATCTCTCATTTTATTCTCGAAAAGGAGCCCACACTTTGTTGTTAGTTGAGAGATAGATGGAGAGACATATACTCAGAGAGGGGAGTTCTTTTTATCTCATGTCTTCTTCCGGGAGCCAGGGGGTGCCAACGCTTGCACTCCCTTGCAAGCCAAGACGCCTCTGCTCGGCTGCGTGTCAAAGGCTCGACTCCGATTCTCTGCACTCTGTCTAAATCTGCCTGCGTGGTTCGCATCACGTGGTCTCCTTCCGGTTACACACCTGTTGGACCCAACTGCCCGGACGCGCTGTCCTGTTTACTAATCACAATGTGATAGCTTGTCAAAGCTCATGGGGTCACTGGGAACAAACCAAAAATCCATGCCATGTGTTATATAACAGAATTAGATTAGGCTAGCTTAAAAATGTTATCAACAAAATGTATTGATAAATCGTATATATTTAATATATTGAAATATGAACAAAAAAGATTTGGCATGAAATGACTTACGAGGATCATTAAATAAGTTTCCAGACTTTTTCGTATGGGCACTTTTATTGATAGTATACACATGAAAGTTTAGTCCCCTTCGAAGTAATCTCCTCCACCTGCAATGCACTTGTACCGTTCCAACAACTTCTGGAAGGCCCTATAGAAGTCCTCTTGTGTGAGCTTATCAATGACCTTTGTCATCTCCTCAATTGTCTCATAACGACAGCCTCTGAGCTTAGGGAATAACCAAAAGTCACCAGGAGCAATGTCCGGACTATAGGGAGGCTGATGAACTGTCTTGATGCTCATTTTGGTCAAATAGTCTGTGACAAGGATGGAGTTGTGGACTGGTGCATTGCCCGGGTGGAAATACCCCAGACCCGATTTGAAGAGTGCTGGCCTCTTCCGACAAAAAGGATTTGGTATGAAATAACCTAAAATGTTTGATATACCATAAAACCAAACAAAACCTCCCATTATCCACTCACCTCTGATATTGTTTTTACACATCTTATAGTGAGAAGCTTCCAAGAAGTTGAACAACTTGGATCGTGGCTGGGGTTGAACGAAAGCGTCAGAGCAAATAAATAATCACGGAAAAATCAGTTATTCTTTTCTGTATCAAAAATCAGTGGTTGATCTTTATCCTATCTAGAACTGTTTAACTATTCAACTGTTTTCAAATAAATGACTGATAGTAAATTGATTTGTTGGTTGGCTGTTTGGACTTTATGGCATACCAACGTTTGTAGGTTATTTAACGCTTAATCCATTTTTGTGCAAATAGTTCTATTTTAAACTATTCAGTTTAGCATGAGTACACATTTTAATTGTGAAAAACATTTCTATTTTAAGCTATTCAGTTTATTTAAACAATTCTAATTCTGCTAATTCAGTTTAGTATAAGTACAGATTTTGTTTACACGCAGTTAAATGTGAAAACAGTTCTATATTAAACAATTCAGTTTAGTGTAAGTACAGTTTCAATGTCAGAAACAGTTCCATTTCAAACAATTCAGTTTATCATAAGCAATCAGTTTAAATGTAAGTACAGTTTATTTGTTTAAAACATTTCTATTTGAAGTTATTCAGTTTAGTGAAACAGTTCTAATTCAAACAATTCTGTTTAGCATAAGTTAGTTCGATGTAACCCATTGAGAGGGTTCTATCAGGTGCTACCATTCTGGGCAAGAGTGGACCTGGGAGCAATGGGATTGAAGGGAATCTCTGCATTCCCCAAAGTTCCAGCATCACTGGAATGTCACCATAAGATTGTTTAATGTCATATCCAGGACTCTCATTGGGGTGAGGGGATCTTACCCATCTGCAGAGGTGTATTCTACAGCTCCAGCCCACTGGGCGAGGTAAACTGAATTGTTAATATTAGCAATATTTGAACCATTTAAATTTGTGCAAACAAATGCATAATGTTCACTAGAATTATTAGTATTACATAGCAATGCTTGAAACCATCTAAATGACTGTTGTTGAGTTGTTAGTGTTAGATTGCAATACTTGAAACTATTTAATAGTGTGGAAACCAATGAATAATGTTTATAGAATTATTAGCGTTAAATAACAATATTAATGGTTCTAAATTCAGTTTATTACTATTCTATAGACGATAATGTGTATATTTATTCACAAACCAGACATTGGCATGATGGTTAGTGTGTTCGCCAATGGCCCGGGAGACCTGGGTTCACTCCCAGGTCGAGTCATACCAAGGACTTAAAAATGGTACTTGATGCCTCTTTGTTTAACACTCCGCAATATAAGGTAGGGATCAAGGGAAAGTGGAACAATCCAGGGAAAGGAGTAGCGCCGTCCTTTACACCTCGGTGTAGTAGCTATCGAAAAGGGAGCCTTCGAGTCACCTTCGACAAAGGTCACCAACTTTACTTATACACAAAAAAAATTAGCCCTGTCGACTGGAGTTGTAGAATATGCCGACTTGATTTCTGCTGAGGGTAAGACTACTCTCCGCCACCGTCGTCTGTAATATACTAAAGGATACCGGTTGATTGTTTAAGTAGTAAGTTGTTTCCTAGTTAGAGTTAGGGATCAAGCAGAAGACTTTGAAGAAGGAGGAAGATATATGAGAAAGATATTCGAGGCTGTAAGAGAGAAGGAGAGAAAGAGAGAGAGAGAGAAAGAAAGAGAGAGAGAGAGGTACGATGATAAGGGAGAAAGGAATAGGAAAGTGAACGGGAAGTTCCCCAAATCTTTGTCATGATAGCAGTAGGCTCCCAAGTTAAAAATTGAAATGTATCAAGGGCAAATCGGCCACTGCCTGTAATTGACTGAAAGAAGATCAACAGAGTAGCCGTCAAAGTGAACGTGGGATAGAAAACAGGAAAATAAAGTTAGTTGAAGACGAGCCGTGGAGATGTGAAGACAGACCAAAAATTACGCCTCCCATTTTGAGTGAGTTTTGCGTTGTGGCTAACCTACAACAGCGCACGGGGCCAGTCCACCCTGAAGAAGCAAGCTGAGCACCCAGAGAACAACAACAGTAAACGAGAAAGATATCATCAAGGTCTGTATCCACTTCTATCGTCTTGCGATGGTTTATTTCTCTCTGTCTATAACTTAACTCAGCTCATACTCTGTTTCTCTCTTCAGCATCTGCTGAGAAGGGTAGTAGCAAATAAACTTCGCATCAAACGAACCCACTGACAGTGTTTTGTGGGTTCGTCACTTCTTCTTTTCATTACGGCGGAGCTTACAACGGGGTCCGACTGAGACTTAAGGGGTAGTACTACACTCATAGGCCCTTTAGAACCGTGGCGTTACTCGTGTCTGTTGGGTGCAGTGGTGGTACACAAAGAATGTCCTGTATATGACCCTGACTTTAAGACTTTAACAATGGAACTCTAGGGAAAGTAGAGTACCCCTTTATTACCATTACTCCCAGGTTCACTCTGAACTAGAGCGCTAGAACCTTTTAGGGTTCTATCAATGGGTCGAATTGACCTGTTTAACTATCTAACTGTGTGTAAACAAATAATTGATATTAAATTGAATCGTTTGAGTTATATAGCAATACTTGAAACCATTAAATCAGTGCAAAGAAATGCGTACTGTCTTGCTTTAGATATTGCCTAAAAATTATAAATTACATATATTTGATATATGTATAAAAAGGATTTACCATTAACTAAACAAGGGGTGATATAACATAAAATCCAACCAACCAACCAACCAGCCAACCAAACATAAGCATTCATTTTGTTTTCCTATCTCCATGTCTTCGATTTGGGATTCATGAAAAACCGACCACATGTCACACAAAAAAACTAAAATAGAACAATGTCACGAATAACCAGAGGCTGCATTGACATGAATAAGACAAGTTTATATTTTCAATCCGGGGAAACAAGTTTTATCTCGGAAATTTTTTTCCTACATCAGATAAAATAGATTCCATTTATACACGTCGAATCGTCAAAGTATTTATAAAAAGAATTTCAAATCATATGATTGTGTTGGTTGGTTGTGTTGTACGGTATATTAATTCTAGTGGGTTGTTTAAGGCCAAATCCTGTACACACACACGCACACATACACACACACATACACATACATACACACCAAAGTATACACATACATACATGCATATACACACATACACACATCTAGATATTCAAGTATATGATTTGTAAATGTATAGACCATTGGTTACAATTATCAAACGAGCATTTGTTAGCACACAGCAAAATGGTTTTAAGTATTGCTATGCAATACTAATCATTCAGTTTGATATCAAACACTTATTTGCACACAGTTAAATGGATTCAAGTATCATAAACCATTAAACAGTTCTATTAGACCTGTAGATGGGACCTATGCAGGTACTATCACTTCGTTTCAGGGTGGACTTGGAAATAATGGCAATGAAGGAGTACTCCTCATTCTCCGGAGTTCCATGAGTAAATCTGATAATTTAGTGTTATGTCAAGGGCATTCATTGTGGTAGGTAGTCTTACCCCTCAGCAGAGATATAGTTGGTGTATTCTACAACCCCGGCCAACTGGGCAAATTTATACATAAAAAGAAAAGTTGGCAACCCGAAGGCTCCCTTTTCTTAAGCGACTACACCGAGGTATAGGAGAGAGCGCTACTCTTTTCGCTGGATTGCTCCACTTTACCCTTGATCGATATAATACTGAGTGTTAAGCAAAGCGGCTTCAAGTACCATTTTTTGTATCTTTGGTATGACTCGACCTGGGATTGGGGGTAGCCACATGGTGTAATGGTTAAAGCGATGGACTGCGGAATCGTAGTAAGCGAGTTCGAACTACAGTCGCGCTTTTATGTTCACTTTTTTATAAATACCCTAGCGAAACGTATGAACCCCCTTATCTTCCCAGTTATGGGTTAAATCGTACAACTACTGTCCTTCAAGAAGGATGGGCTTGGCATGAAATTGCCTAAGAAGGTTAATATACCATTAAAAACGACAAAACCAAATCAATCTGGGATTGAACCCAAGTCTCTCATGCCATTGGCGAACACTCAACTCTCTAGGTCAATGGTTAGGTCAAGGGTTAGGTTTGAATCCTTAATATTCAAATAAAGTGTTGTACATAAAAGCACAGATAACAGGATTAAGTTAAGTGACGTTTGTAAGTTTTGTTTGGTTTGCTTAATGGCAAATCAAACTTCATGGGTTATTCAATGCTAAAGCCATATATGTAGAAGAACAGTAATGGTACTATTAAACCTATAGCTAGTGGGGATGAGAGGGTTAATCTTATTTACCAACCCCTCCGCTCGGGCAGGATATGACACAAGGTCAATTTTTTTAAAGCGGAGTTTAACAGGTTTGAATTCAGAGTTTTCCTTCTACTAGACTAGTTGCCTCTCTAAGGCTGAAGAACCTAGCCTGCCCTACTATTTACCCATAGCTGGAGGGAGAATAATTGGATTCATACCTTTCCCAAGGGTATTAGTGGAAACACGGCTACAGCATAATTGGTGAAACTTCTGGAGGGGTTACTTGAGAAGTTGGTAGTCGAGAAAAGAATATTATTAGAAACGAAAATCTGGAAAAATGACTTTGATTCCAATTGTCAAAGAAATCTGTTTGGATTGGTTTTATGGCATATTAACTACTGTAGGTTATTTAATGCCAAATCCATTCTTATACAAATAAAAAATTCTATTTCAAACAATTCAGTTTAGTATAAATACACAGTTTATATGCAAAAACCAGTTTTATTTCAAATAATTTAGTTTAGCATAAGTACACAGTTTAAATGTCAAAAACAGATCTATTTCAAACAACTAAGTTTAGCATTAGTACAGTTTAGATGTCAAAAATAATTCTATTTCAAATAACTCAGTTTAGCATAAGTACACAGT
Organism: Sepioteuthis lessoniana; assembly: GCA_963585895.1. Classification (NCBI taxonomy): domain Eukaryota; kingdom Metazoa; phylum Mollusca; class Cephalopoda; order Myopsida; family Loliginidae; genus Sepioteuthis; species Sepioteuthis lessoniana. The sequence goes on from OY757939.1 coordinate 24,575,816, forward strand.
TTAAAAGTCAAAATATATTTCAATTTCAAACAATTCAGCTTAGTATAAGTGCATTTTTGTTTACACAGATCTAAATATAAAAACAGTTCGATTTTAAACAATTAAGCTGAGCAAAAGTACGTAGTTTAAATGTCGAAAAAGTTTTATTTAAAAAAATTCAGTTTAGGATAAGTATGAAGTTTGAATGTCGAAAAAACTCTATTAAAAAAAAATTCAGTTTAGGATAAGTACGGAGTTTGAATGTCGAAAAAACTTCTATTTAAAAAAAATTCAGTTTAGGATAAGTACATAGTTGAATGTCGAAAAAACTTCTATTTCAAAAAAATTCAGTTTAGGATAAGTACATAGTTTGAATGTCGAAAAAACTTCTATTTCAAAAAAATTCAGTTAGGATAAATACATAGTTGAATGTCGAAAAAACTTCTATTTCAAAAAAATTCAGTTTAGGATAAGTACATAGTTAATGTCGAAACAAACTTCTATTCAAAAAAATTCAGTTAGGGTAAGTATGGATTTTAAATGTCGAAAAAAGTTCTATTTCAAGTCAATTAGTTCAATGGTTCCTAGCACTGTTATCTATCTCTAATAGTTCAATTAAACATCAATCATTTGTTTACACACTGGTACATGTAAAACGCTTCGATTTCAAAAAATTCAGTTTTGCATAAGTACGCAGTTTAAATTTCATACCTAGGACACTTGTTGGAGGAGTCTTACCCCTCTGCAGAGATGCAGTCGGTGTATTCTGCAGCTACAGTTGACTGAGCCAACATCTGTTTGAAAATTATTTGTATTAGATAGAAATACTTGAAACCATATAACTGTGTGCAACAAATTATCATTTAGTTGATAGAGTTATTGTAGCCATATAATTATTTATGAAATATAAGTATTAGATAAGAATACACGAAATCATACGGCGGGTGAGTCTCTGTTGTCGCTAACGTCCTGGTCTGTGACATCGTCGTAAGCGTGTTCAAACTCCACTTGCACTATTATATTTACTTTAGAACTTATACAGAGAGGCATGAACCCCCTTATCCTCTCAACTATGGGTTAAATATTACCACTACTGTTCTTTTATAAGGGTGGGTTTGGCATTAAATATCTCATGAAGGTTGATATGCCATAAAATAAAGAAACCAACCAAAACTAAACCTTGAAATCATACATCTGTGTTCAAATTGCTGTGTATTGGATAAGATATCATATAACTATGTGCAAACAAATAATCATTTTCAAATAGAAATAAGAAACTGAACCCATATAATTGCGTTTGAGTTATTAGTATTAGATAAGAATACATGAAATTATACGATTGAATTATTTTGGAATTTAGAGATAGGAGGTAAGTGGCCATACATATGTTGTTTCATTGCTTTCAGGATTTGTACAATACAACACGCAGCCTTATTGTACAGTTCCCATTTAGCTTTACGTGCCAATAATGGTCAACCAGCAAGAAATTACCTACAACAGTTCTGCACAGACACAAGATTCAATTTAGAAGACCTGCAAGGAGCGATGGACGATAGGGATGGATGGAGAGAGAGAGAGAGAGAGAGAGAGAGAGAGAGAGAGAGAGAGAGAGAGAGAGGGAGTCAGAGAAAGTATGCGATTACAAACCTATTGATATAAATTAACGCTCGACGAGTCGATAGGCTAGGGAGTGTCCTCGAGGTGAAATGGTTAAAGCGATGGACTGCGTAATCCCAGAAAGCGAGTTCGTACTCCAGTCGCGCTATTACGTTCACTTTCGGACATATACCGTTGGGAAAAGTATGAACCCCCTTATCCTCCCGGCTATGGGTTAAATAGTACCTCTCCTGTTTTTCTAGGAGAATGGCTTTGGCATTAAATAACCCACAGAGGTTGATATGCCATTAAGCAAAGAAACCAAACCAAATCGATAGTCTAGTCGGCTAGGGTTGTAAAATGCACCGACTGCATATTTGCTGAGGTATAACATTACAACATTAGCATTGTTCCTACGTCCATTCTGGTTCGGAGTGGTTGCACCTGATTGGGTCAAATAAAACAGTTTGACATTTAAACTGTATGCAAACTAATGACTCATGTTAAAACCGAATTGTCAGAAATAGAACTGTTTGTCATTTAATTGTGTGTAAACAAATGTCTGTTTAATTGAATTATTAGTTATACATAGATAACTGACAGTCTTTAAATGTGGTCCTAAATTAAATCATAGGTAGCAACACTTGGAACCATTTCACTGTGCGAATCAATGATTTTGCCCAGTCGGCTGAGGCTGTAGAATACACCGACTTCTTCTCTGCAGAGGGGTAAGACACCCCCCCAACGAGTGTCCTAAACATGACACTATACAATCTGATGGTGTGATTCCAGTAGTACTTGAGCTTTAGGGAATGCAGTGTACTCCTTCATTGCCATTGCTCCCAGGTCCACTCTAGCTCGGAGTGGTAGCACTTGATAGGACCCTATTTATGGGTCAAATAGAACAAAATTGTGTCCTTATGCTAAACTGAATTGCTTGAAATAGGACAGTTTTGACATTTAAACTGTTTACTTATGCTAAACTGAATTGAATAAACTGTTTGAAATAGAACGTCGTAGGAAATGGACACGGCGATACGAGTTCAAATCCTGGACTAGACTGATTGCATTTCACATAGCACTAATACCCTTGGAAAGGTATGAATCCAATTATTCTCCCTCCAGCTATGGGTAAATAGTAGGACAGACTAGGTTCTTCAACCTTGGTGAGGCAACTAGTCTAGGAGAAGGAAAAACTCTAAATTCAAACCTGTTAAACTCCGCTTAAAAAAATTGACCTTGTGTCATATCCTGCCCGAGCGGAGGGGTTGGGTATATGATAAAACCTAACAATCAAATCATATGTATATTTAATATATATGTATAAAGAGGATTTATATACTGTAAATATCAACCAGTCAGTCGAAAAACCTTTCTACGATCAAGTTGCAGTGAGTGCAAGGAATTCATCGACTTGATCTCACTATCCGTCCCTATCATCCATTGCTCTTGATTGTTTTTTAGGAGTCATCTAGTGTCCTGACAGAGCTGACGATTTTTTTGTCATTACTAGTTTGGTTACTTGGTTGTGTTTTTGGCATATCAACTGTTATAGTCTATTTAATGCCACACCCTGTTTACGCATATATTAAATATACATTATTTGTAAACGCATATTTTGTAGATAACCTTTTTAAACGAGTCAGAGCATATTTGTTTGTTTGTTTGTTTGTTTGTTTGAGAGAGAGAGAGAGAGAGAGAGAGAATAACCCTGAAAATATATATGTACGGGCGCGTGTTTATAGGTGCACACACAAAATGCACCCTTATATATAAAATATATATATATATAATAAAAATATGTGGATAGACCAGAGGTTTTCACGGATAATAAACACCACTAGGATATTTACAAACACAAATCCTGAATTTAAAAAAAGAACCATATCCTTATTAAAATAATCTTTACAATAAAAACAGCCACCATATAAACCATATAAATCTCCATAAGATGACGTAAAGTCTGAACCCCGTTTAGAGCAAAAATAGGTGGGATAATAAAAACCTAAATAACAAAGTCAAATCATTTGTGGACTTTTTATTTGAAAATATTTACTTTTCTCTCGTTGGATAAAAAGCAATCTTTTTATATATATACGGCCCAGTAGTCCGGGATTCAATCCCACTCAGTACTATAAGACACGGATCAAGGGTAAGTGGAGCAATCAAGGTAAAGTAGTAGCGCCCTCGCCGATTCTTCACTGTAATAGCTATTGAAAAGGGAGCCTTTGGGTCACCCTCGACTACGGTCGACTAACTTAACTTACTTATACTGTCGTTTATCAAATAAAACGAAAATGGCGGCTAAAACTTACATATGTATTGTCTTATATATATATATATATGACTGATTCTTATCTTTAATCTTGATATAGCAACCGATCTAGGAGAAGGAAAACGGTGAATTCAAACCAGGCTTTAAATATTGCTCTTGTGTCACGTCCTGTTCGTGCAGAAGGGTTTGTAAATACACAAACCCACAGATATATATATATATATATATATATATAGTCATCCGTAGACAGACTGTTTCGTTGTATCACAATTCTTCAGTGTGGCTAAATACCGAAGCTGGGATCGAAACCTGGCTGACTCAAACGCCAATCCCAAATTCTACCACACAGCCGCGAGCAAGCCAGTGTAATGAATTTTTAAAGCTTATGTATCACATTTGTTTTTTTTTTTTACATATATTAACTTAACGGCTACCGAGAGCTCAATTCATCCGAAGAGCCTTGCTTTATGAGAGTGGCAACCACTACTTACTTCGCTATAGAGCTCAACACCACGGGAGTAGGGGAATATATATATATATATATATATATATATATATATATATATATATATATATATATATATATAACGTGTGTTTAGATAAGATCCCACAATGAATCACCCCACCAGAGACGCCTATTTGACCAATTTAAGTTCCTTTGCGGTTTGGGTAGCCGATCTCTGGTCAATGGATAACGTAATGAAGTTGCTACTAGTGAACTTATTGCCGACGTTGCAGTCCTATACAAACTACTTGCCGCCCTCGAACAGTGAAACTAAGTTGTCTACGGCCCTTCGGTCGTGGGTGCAGATTCAATTCAGGATGGGAAACCAGCGGCGTCAAGGTCTTTTTTGGT